>JAUIMM010000559.1:0-600000 GCA_031769625.1 Taudactylus pleione | reverse complement strand
CACCTGTTTGAGAAGTGTAGCAGCTACCGCTTTACTGGTGAGTAAAAGTGAGGACGTAGTATTGGGCCATGATATGATTGTCTACACTCCCCATGCTGTATCTGCTCTGTTGAACTCAGCTCAAACCAGACACGTCTCCTCGGCTAGGTTCACCAAATGGGAACTAGCCCTAATCACTCCTGCAAATATTACTGTTAAACGTTGCAGTACGCTGAATCCAGCAACATACCTACCATATGTACAACATGATGTACAAAGGGTGGAAGGAGAGGAGTTGCTGGCGGGAGGTGAGTTCAGCAGACATGATGACACTCACGATTGTATGACATATCTGAATCAGACCTTTACTGCTAGACCTGACATACATGACACACCTTTAGAGAATGTGGATGTGACTTTCTATACGGATGGGAGTTGTCATAGACAAACAGACACAGGTGAATTATGTACAGGTTATGCTGTTGTAAATGATACAGACATCATGGAAGCTAAACCTCTCGGCCCTCCTCACTCAGCCCAGGTGGCAGAGTTAGTAGCACTGACTAGAGCATGTGAACTGGCAGCAGGCAGATCTGCTAACATTTACACTGACTCGAGGTACGCGTTTGGGGTGGTGCACGATTTTGGGGCTCTATGGCATCTGAGAAATTTTATGACAGCAGCAGGCACACCAGTTGCACACTCCCGACACATAAAACATCTCTTAGAAGCAATCCCACTGCCCAAAGCAGTGGCAGTAATTAAATGCAAAGCCCACACATGTGAGGATGACCCAGTGTCACTGGGCAACAACAGAGCTGACGAAGCTGCAAAATGGGCAGCAGGGTTAAAAATGCCTTCTCCAATTGAAACAATTATGTCATTCCAAACCATTGATATGCTGAAATTAATTGAGATGCAAAATTTGTGTTCAATTCAGGAAAAATCCATTTGGAAGTCCAAGGGGTGTGGGCAAGAGTCCTCCGGGCTCTGGAGGGACAGACATGGTAAGCCAGTAGCCCCCAAGGCATATTACCCCAGCCTGGCTGAAGCAGCACTTGGTCTGACTCATCTGGGTAAACAGGGCATGTGCAAGTTGGTGAGGGCATACTGGTGCGCACCAGGGTTTTCTTCACAAGCAGAGAAGATAGCAATGTCCTGTCTGACCTGCTTGAGAAAGAACATAGGGAAAGCAATCCCTACCGAACCGTCCCACATTCCACCGACTGATGGACCTTTCCAGGTGATACAAATTGATTTCATCCAATTACCACCCTGCAGGAACCTTAAGTATGTATTAGTGTGCACAGACGTATTCTCTAACTGGGTTGAGGCCTACCCAGCAGCCACTAATACTGCTGCGTTTACTGCCAAGAAAATAGTTCAGGAATTTGTATGCAGGTACGGTATTCCTAGAATCATCGAAAGTGATAGGGGTACCCATTTCACAGGTGATGTTTTCCAAAATATGTGTAAGCTGATGGGTATTAATAGCCGACTTCAAACCCCCTACCGACCGCAAGCCAGTGCCAAGGTAGAGAGGATGAACGGGACTATTAAAAATAAGCTAAGTAGAGACTGGACTAGGATGGCCAGAAGCTTTACCTTTGGTCCTACATAGTATAAGGACCACTCCTAGATTTCCTCTGAATCTGTCCCCATTTGAAATATTGTTTGGTTGACAACCTCATGTGATTATAAGTCCACAGGAAGATCTAAAGGGTAACAACGAGGTAACTGTGAAGTATCTTATATCAATGAGTAAGCAGTTAAAGCAACAGCAGCAGAAACTGAAATTGTTGTCCCATGATATGCCTGAAATGAACTGCCATGCTGTTGAACCAGGAGAATATGTAATGATCCGAAATTTCTTACGTTCAGGTTGTTTGACTGATCGGTGGGAAGGTCTGTACCAGGTGCTGCTGACAAGTACTACATCTTTGAAGGTGGCTGAGAGAGATACCTGGGTCCATTCCACTCACTGTAAAAAGGTCAATCAACCGGTGGAGAAACAGGTCGGAGACAAAGCTGATAGTGTGGATCTGTCACTCGCGAGCTTGTTCCGGGAGGATTGAAAAGGTTGTAGTGAGATACCTGAACTGAGAGAAATTTGCAGGTCTTGTTGTGACAATGGACGGGCCTGCTGTGTTCATTTTCATATTCTCTTTTAGAGTGTTCACCATCCTGGTCAGTTCGGGAATATCCAGTGTCTATGATGGGTGACCTATTGAGGAAACAGGAGCTGATGGCAGTGCTGATGGAGTGGAGAAAGGAGGAGTGCAATGCCAATCAGGGGACTGTCTGACCAATCTTAGTACTGTTATTGTTAAGAGAGCTGTCATTCCAGATACTTGGGGAAGGTGTGAAGGGTTATCGTCTGAAGATTCCTGTATTTGTGAGTTTTGTGGGTCCCTAGTTGATGAGAACTGTATTCAATGGTGCCAACCTAAATATAACCCGTACTGGGGAGGGCATCCTTTAGAGGATTATCACAGCATGGTAGGCAAAGTGTTAAATCAAACCGATTGCTGGGTGTGTTCACATGTGCCACAGGGACAGCATAATGTAGGGTTGGTGCCATTTCCGCTGAATATCACAGAAATTTTAGAATTACAAAAGGGGAAAACATTGGATGGAAAATTCCTCTCATCCAAACCACCTCATTTCAAACTCTATCAATTTCAAGTAGATAAATCACTTTTGTGTTTAAACATAACCAACCCCAATAAACCCGGAGGTTGGGAAGTGACGGGGAATAATCAGACGATGACCTTCTCACAAAGAGCTGATAATGAGTCCATAAACTATGATCTGCTACGCTCAATTAAATCAAGTGGGAAATATTTTAGGTACCGGTATACATTGAGTTCCACCAAAGAAATGATTGGTAAAGTACCAGATGATTATTGTGCTAAAATAATACAACCAGAAACTTGCATATACCAGATGGAAGAGCCTGAGATAGGATTGTTTGCAAGAGAAATGTGTTTAATGATAATGATGCATACCATTCCTTATATTCTCCCTGATAATGTATATTTTATATGTGGAAGAAAAGCGTATAAATGGCTCTCCCCGAGTTCGGAAGGTTTGTGTTATCTGGGAAGAGTAGTCCCAGAAGTTATGACCCTCACACATGTTGAAATGTTGGGAATACATAAAAACACACTGTCACCATATCTTCACACACAATATGAACATAGAGGCAAGAGAAATATGATACCTGGTGATATGCATAAAGCTGCTCAGTTAATCAGTGAGACAACTGGCTTCCAAGTTTTAGTCGCCCTGGATCCCACCAGAATTGCTAGGGGTACATTAAATTTTAGATATATCCAGGAACTTGCTAAATTAATAGATAATATCACCGAGATGTACGATGACACATTCAGGTACACAGGGAGAGAATTGCAAGCGTACAAGAAAGAACTAGTGCAACACAGGCTAGTGTTGAATTATTTAACTGCTGTTACTGGAGGGTATTGTGTAACGTTAGCCACCCAATTTGGAGTAAAATGTTGCACTTATGTCACCAATGATACCAGCGACCCTAAGGAGGTGATAGACCAGAAGATGGATGAGATTCTGCAGCTAAAGTGGGAATTTCGTAAGAACCATAACGCATCAGTGGCTGAAGCAGGGGAAAAGATAGAAGGATGGGTGTCATGGCTGAACCCAGTGAAATGGTTCTCGGGTCTAGGAGAGTGGGTCCAGGAAGTGGTCGCCTGCATAGGCAAATTCTTGATCCATATACTGATTGTCATCATAGTAATTGGCATATGCGTCCGGTGTGTTCCTATTGTGTTGAAGTGTGGAAAATGTGAAAACAGAGTGAAACAAAGGAATGAAACTATGATGGTGGTCAGAAATGATAATATGTATACCGAGGTAGATACAGAACTGCACTACCACCCTGAGCTAGGAAGTACCATCATTTAAATGTATAATATTTAGACATGCATAGAAGATATTATTGAAATGTTATCTATAGAACACCCAGACAATGTAAAGTCTCAAATTCCCCTTCAAAACTACTGTTATAAGACTGGTGCATTCCCACATCTGTCACATGATCTCCCAAGATCCGTGGTGTGCGTATAATAGTAGTTTTATGCCCCCACCTAGAGACACATTGTTGATGGATTAAGAACCACCTTGTGCCATCCCATGATAACACTAAATAATATGTGAATGTAAGCCCAAAATAAATTTTTATAGCAGATTGTGATAGCATGTTGTTTGCTATCAAAGGGTGGACTGTCGAAGCTGAATAATTAAGTGAGACAAGTTCAGTTTAAAATTTAATCGCAGCGACGCCATAATGCGAATGGCCGCAAGACTCCATTTTAGAAATGCGATCGCAAGACGCCATTTTGCGAATGGCCGCCTAAGCGCCATTTTAGGTGAACTCACAATATAGTACATGTGGCGATATTTTTATTAGTACTATGCGATCGCTTCTTTCACCATTTTTCATACGCACAATTATACCCACAAGGGCGCTATTAAATAATCGCATATTAGCGAATGCATGAGACTTAGTATGAAACCGCTGAAAAAGTAGCTCTATGCGCACGCATCTGTCCCAAATTATCTAGCGTCCTTATATCAAACCCCGAATACTCACACACTACATATTCACACACAAGGTTCCATTAGCATCAAATTGTATGATTCAAGTTGGTTAAGTTAGTTTAAATGCTAAGAAATAGAGGTTTTTGATAACTAAGGTATTATACATGATAAGCAAGGTGTGTTTGGTTTCGTTCTGATGCGTACGCTTTTTACAGCATCCCGGTGTTATCGGTGGAGAGATCGCATCATGCAAACTCAAGTTACGGATCGCAGAACTTACAAGCAACAAAATGTTTAGTTGATGGAATGTTACAGGAGGCGTTACCAGAAAGACTCCGGCTGTTAGAGGCAGGGAAAGTCTATTTGAAACAACCTGTTAAATGTGTCGTTACATACGCTTCTCCTCTGGGAACCAATGAGATCAGCAGGAAGTTCTCCCTTTGTCCTGTTTCAGTCTGGGGGGGAATAAATACATCTGTCCGAACACTGGTTTGCCAGTTCATGCTGAATATTGGGTGAACTGAGGATATCAAGTCTGAGGTCTATCTCTGGGTCCAGAGGCGCAGCATATGTATAACTGTACTTGGGTCTGTATTATTTCCTTTTACGCCTAACTTATGTATGTATAGATTGCGTGTTACTGACTGTACTTTTACCTGAATAATACTTGTGCGTTGGAAACACAGATTCCACTCCTGTCTTTATTTGCGGTTATACTGCGTATGCAATTAGCGTTCTGTTTAGAGGTTTTAGGCAGGCTTTTGTCTTAGAGGTTCTAGGCAGGTGAATCTTAGAGGTTTATAGGAAGGAATATACTAAAGGTTAATACTGACGATTCAACACAGACCTGCCAGTCTCTCAAGGTTTCAACACTATCTGGGTTGTAATAGACCGATTTTCTAAGATGGTCCACTATATACCGTTGAAGAAGTTACCTTCTGCCCCTGACCTGGCACGGTTGTTTGTCCAACACATATTTCGTCTACATGGCCTTCCTGCTGAAATTGTCTCTGACCGTGGTGTGCAGTTTACTGCAAAATTCTGGAGGGCTTTGTGTTCTGTTCTTCAAGTGAAGTTAAACTTTTCCACGGCCTACCATCCGCAAAGCAATGGCTCCATCGAGAGAGTTAATCAATACCTAGAGACTTTCTTAAGAATTTTTATGTCATCTTCCCAGGACAATTGGGCTGCCTTGCTGCCGTGGGCTGAGTTTGCACATAATGCTTCCTACCACTCGTCAACTAACCAAACGCCATTTCAGGTTGTATATGGCCTTCATCCTCGTGTTCCCGAATTTTGAAGCCTGCCTGTTTTCGATGTTCCGGCCGTGGAGGACACGGTGCGGAATTTTGCTGCCATCTGGGCTCAAGTACGGTCTGATTTGTTGAAGGCATCCTCTCGCTATAAGACCCAGGCCGATAGAAAGCGTAGAATAGTTCCACCCATGCAAGTAGGAAACCAGGTCTGGTTGTCTACTCGGAACCTTCGTCTAAGAGTTCCGTCTTTGAAGTTTGCACCCCGCTTCATCGGTCCCTTCACCATAACAGAAGTCATTAATCCAGTGGCCTACCGTTTACAGTTACCCCCATACCTAAAAATTCCCAATTCCTTCCATGTTTCCTTATTAAAGCCCCTAGTCCTGAATAAGTTCCATAATGCTCTACCTGCTTCTCCTTGAGTCCAGACGGAGAGAGGAGTTGAGTTTGAAGTCGCCCAGATCTTGGACTCTTGTCTGCGCAGAGGTCATCTTCAGTATTTGTTGGACTGGAAAGGTTATGGTCCAGAGGAACGTTGCTGGACCGATGCTCGTGATGTCCACGCTCCCACACTCATCAGGAGATTCCAGTCTGCCCATCCGGAGAAGCCTGGTGAGTGTCCTGAGGCCACCCCAAAAGGGGGGGTACTGTCACGGCCAGGGTATTTCAGCATGGCGCTAGGCGGGTGTTACCTGTGAGGTCGTTGTGGTGCGGGCTGTCTGGTGGTGGAGCTGGTGTCTGGCGGGGGGCTTTGGCTGCGCGTGTTGTTGTGCGGCCCTGTTGTCACTCTGCGCTGGTGAGGCCTGGCGGCGTCTCCGTTTGGCATGGGCGCCGCCATCTTGCCTTCTGGCCATGTGATGCGGCTGGCCAATCCTGGTGAGTCACATGTTCCCTCCGGCCAGTAACAGCACGGCATGGGGTATTTAGGAAGGGTCAGTGCCTTCCTTCTTTGCCAGTGCAACGTGTATCTCAGCCTAGCTGAGAGGGAGTTCTCTGTGCTTATCCTGTTCCTGTGAATTTGCTGTCTGCCAGTCTGCCTGTCAGCTCCTAGCTCCCACTGGACTACCCCGCTTCCTCCATCACCCTTGCCCATACCTGAGTGCCTGAGCCTGCTGACATCCTGCACTTCAGTTCACTACCTGCAAACCTGGCTTGTTTATTTTCAGTTCACTCCCTGCATACCTGGTTTGATTATTTTCAGTTTCACTACCTGCACACCTGGACAGCTCTAATTGTTTCTACTTGGACATTAACCCTTTTACTCCCACCACAGAACTCTTGTGCACATTTATATATTCCTGGACTTTTATTTACTGCCACATTATATATCTGTTCAAGCACTTATTAAAAATCCTAGTTTTATTGTCAAATCTGCTTCTGTGATCGCTCCTGCTACCCCCCCCCCCGGGTCCACAAACAACCCAGAACATAACAAGGACATGTGGCCACGTCCCCTTAGAAAATAAATGTGTCCGGCACACAGCCAATGGGGGGCGCAGTCAGCGTGATCTCTCCCCCCATAGGCATAGTAGACTGCTCCGGCTGCTTCTTTAGCCCAGTGCAGCCCAGCACACAACAGCGTGTGCTGGACTGCTGTGACATAAGAGGGAGGGAAAGCTGTGCTGGAAATTAGTACCTGCTCCCCCCCTCGCGGCACCCCTGGGTACGGCATATGGGGGGCCGTTCACCTCCATTTTCCAGGAGTACCGGGGCCAAAGTCTGTGTTGGCGGATGCAGATTCCTGGCCTCTTGCGTGTCCAGGCACCGGCCAGACTGCGGAGAGGGAGCTTCAGCTGATATGTGGGAAGCGCAGTTCTGTGGGGACTGCGGAGAGCGCAGTTCTGATATTTGCGCTGTTGAGCGATTATTGGAAGACATGCGCGAAGTTCCCTCTATGATACTCCATGCAGCTCTCCTGGGATTGCAGAATGATTGACAGGAAGCCAGCATTAGGTGGAGTTGATGGGTGAGTGGTCGTAAAAATACAGGCATGGTTGAGCCTTTTTAGGGTCGGGTAGCTTGAGGTATCTGCAATCCCCTAACCACTGTTTGTAGCATTTGATATGTATATTTTTTCATTCTTTATTTTTTCTTGTTTTATACAGTACCTTCAGAATATTTGCAGTAGCGTGTGTATAGTACAGGGAATAGCAGGGTGCATATACTGGGCTTGATCCTATTAGGTGCAAGTAGGGTCCTGCGAGCAATTCTCATGGTAAACTCCATTTAATTCCTTTTGCAATCCAATTCCAAACTCGCATTGATTTTTTTTTGAGAAAATTTTGTTTTTTTTGCACCTCCCTAAATCATGTGGAACAGGTTTGTGGAGGTGTAAATCATGTGGTACAGGTATGTGGAGGTGTAAATGATGTGGGACAGATATGTGGAGGTGTAAATGATGTGGGACAGGTATGTGGAGGTGTAAATGCTGTGAGACAGGTATGTCATTTAAATGATGTGGGGCAGGTATGTGGAGGTGTAAATGATGTGAGACAGGTATGTGGAGGTGTAAATGCTGTGGGACAGGTATGTGGAGGTGTAAATGATGTGGGACAGGTATGTGGAGGTGTAAATGATGTGGGACAGGTATGTGGAGGTGTAAATGATGTGGGACAGATATGTGGAGGTGTAAATGATGTGGGACAGGTATGTGGAGGTGTAAATGCTGTGAGACAGGTATGTCGTGTAAATGATGTGGGACAGGTATGTGGAGCTGTAAATTATGTAGGACAGGTACAGTATGTGTAAGTGTAAATCATGTGGAACAGGTATGTGGAGGTGTAAATGATGTGAGACAGGTATGTGGAGGTGTAAATGCTGTGGGACAGGTATGTGGAGGTGTAAATGATGTGGGACAGGTATGTGGAGGTGTAAATGATGTGGGACAGGTATGTGGAGGTGTAAATGATGTGGGACAGATATGTGGAGGTGTAAATGATGTGGGACAGGTATGTGGAGGTGTAAATGCTGTGAGACAGGTATGTCGTGTAAATGATGTGGGACAGGTATGTGGAGCTGTAAATGATGTAGGACAGGTACAGTATGTGTAAGTGTAAATCATGTGGAACAGGTATGTGGAGCTGTAAATGATGTGAGACAGGTATGTGGAAGTGTAAATGCTGTGGGACAGGTATGCGGAGGTGTAAATGATGTGGGATAGGTATGTGGAGGTTTAAATGATGTGGGACAAGTATGTGGAGTTGGAAATGCTGTGGAACAGACATCTGGAGGTGTAAATGATGCGGGACAGGTATGTGGAGGTGTAAATTATGTGGGACAGGTGTGTGGAGGTGTAAATGATGCGGGACAGGTATGTGGAGGTGTAAATGATGTAAGACAGGTATGTGGAGGTGTAAATGCTGTGGGACAGGTATGTGGAGGTGTAAATGATGTGGGACAGTTATGTGGAGGTGTAAATGATGTGAGACAGGTATGTGGAGGTGTAAATGATGTGGGACTGGTATGAGGGGGTGTAAATTATGTAAGACAGGTATGTGGAGGTGTAAATGATGTGGGACAGGTATGTGGAGGTGTAAATGATGTGGGACAGTTATGTGGAGGTGTAAATGCTGTGGGACAGGTATGTGGAGGTGTAAATGCAGTGGGACAGGTATGTGGAGTTGTAAATGATGTGGGACAGGTATGTGGAGGGGTAAATGATGTGGGATAGGTATGTGGAGGTGTAAATGCTGTGGGACAGGTATGTGGAGGTGTAAATGATGTAGGACAGGTATGTGGAGGTGTAAATAATGTTGGACAGGTATGTGCCCCTAATAGGATTGAGCCCACTGTGTTTGTTCTATGGCTGATTGTGTCACCATGATTGCTGCAGAGAGGGGAGTTTGAAGAATGGAAGACCCTGGTCATGGCCTGTACCATACATGCTGACAATGTGGTAACATCCGCACAGCAGGGGGGCGTGATGCTAATTTGGGGGTGGATCCGGGGCGTGACTGTAACTTTGCTCCGGGTCTACGTAGCCTCTGCAAATGCAGTTCCAGTTGCAGTAGCTAGTTTGTGCATGCACAATGTGATGCATACACGTGCGCAGTACGCCACAATCGGCCAATTGTGTGAGTCTGCATCCATGCGTTCTTTCTTCTATTTTGGATCAAATTGGTAATTAAATGAGACTGTTTATATATCAATGTGACATCAACCAACCAATTCCAGCATTTTAAGAGGCTATACTAGGAACAGGTGTCTTTTCCTTTTATTACATTTTGTCCCACATGCGTAATATATATTGATACTGTTTTTATATTTATCCATGTGTATCATTCTAATTTTTTCTACCATGAAATGATTATATGATAATTTATTTTATTCATTATTAAATATTTACTGTTTAATCCATTCCACTCCATCTTATATATATGCAATTTTTATTTGTTAAATTATAGCACTATTTATACCCTTTCTAATACTTATTCTATTGAGGTTGACTAGCGAATGCCGTTTAGTCGCTAATGAAAAATAATTGCTTTCCAGTCTAATCGTGTGGTTACAAAGCACAAAAAGTAATTTTATGTAAAAAAGTATAACACAGTAGAAGTTTAACAATTAGAGTAAAAAGCAATAATTATACAATAAGTACAGCCAATACATACGCATGTGCACTGGTCCCAGTATACAGTCATTCAGTCCTGAAGTCTGCGGTCGCAAAGATGATGTCTGTATACTGCAGCCAGTGCACAAGCCTGTATACGGTACAGGTTACAGAGACAACAAAGGAGACAAGTTGGCAGGTTTTCATTGGTTCTTGCTTCTGGTCAATCTGGTCATTGGTCAGTTCATACGGTGTCATCAGGGATATGGCTCCGTCTTCAAATGGTCACATTGTGTATCTTCCCGCCGAAGAACTGGTTAAAACTGGCTACAACACTGTATACAAGAAATAGCATTCTACTTAATAACTCCCTACCATCCATAACTAGCGGATGCATGATGCGACTTCTTTGCTGATAGAAACGGATGTCTGCAAATAAAGAGCGATTAAATATGATACCAAACATGGCATGTCTATTGTATTCTGAACCTTAGATCTCTTTTACATACATTATACATCATACTTATTAACTAATAATACCTTTAATAACTCTAGTTATTATCTATAATGTGCGGGAAGCATTTTATATGTATGCGTTCGCATTTGTGCATCTGTGTGTTGAATTCGCATAGATGCGTCTGTGTATGTGGGTGTGTGGAATTCGCCCCGGCACGCAGTAGCATGCCAGTCACATTGCTATCAGACAAAGGACAATAGCATCAATAAATATTGATTGTCATACTGATCTCATCCAATCATCTGACTTCAACAGTCCACCTTTTGATATCAAACATAACACTATCATATTCTATTCTTAAGCGATTTAGTCAGGCATAATAAATTATTATCTAATGTTCTATATGGTATGACACAATTTGGTCATTGAACCGTCAATAGTGCGCCTCAGGAAAGGGTAAAACAACCCTTATATGCAATCTGCGGATCTATAGGGGACCATTGGTAGGATGTGGGACCTCATCTAACCTATAAAGGAAGTTTGGGGGAATTGAGACTACATTTTATTATACATGACTAAGCCTATTCACATTTTATTATCTGATGGTACATTCAATTTCAGGATCATAATGCAGTTCTTTATCGATCTTAGTACCTATACAACCACTATGTCAGGGTTCAGCCTAGGATCGGCCTCTCTCACCTCCTTGCCAGCTTCCCCTGACTTCCTTGCGGTCAGACGTCTGGTGCAGTGATGGATGTGGGGCTGCCTTAGGTGCTTTTTGCGAGCTTCCATGGTCGGCTGTGTGTGCTGGGGATCAGAGTTCCCATCATGGGCGCCGCCATGACAGTTCCTCTCATGTGACAGTACTCCTAACCTATTGTAGCATGATTTCAGTCAGCTGATGCTGTGCTCCAGTAATCTGCTACCCCTGGGTATAAATCCACCTCCAGAACTCCAGGAAGTTGCTGTTCAACTTCTTCTTCTCTGTTCCAGTGATACCAGCGTTGCTCTGTGCTAATCTTTCATAGAGTTACTTCAGCCTGTTCACAGTTCTCCAGTTTCCAGTACTAGCTTCCATGCTATTCTTAGTCTGAGTGTAGTTCTCTCCCAGTATCCAGACTGTTTTGTTTTCTATGTGTGTGTCTTTGTATATGTGCTGCTAGTATTGCAGCTTCCTTGTGTCACTGAGGTGTCAGATTACCTGCTGGTATTAATTAGCCCACAGTTGGACCTCCCAGCACATATCTGTGTCAATCTGCCCTGTGTCTTGTCAGTGCAAATCTGTACTTGCATTTAGCACTCTCCTAGTGTATGCCTGACTTCTCTTTGTGTCTTGTCTCTTCCAATCTTTTCCAGCATTTCCATATATTCCCTGAGTCCACTCTGCTCTTGTCTGTGCAATCTCCAGTATATGTCTGTGTTCTTTGCTCAGCGTCATTGCTCTGGTAATCAGCTCCAATCATTTCTAGCATTCCCATATATTCCCTGAGTCCTCTCTGCTCTTGCCTTTGCAATCCCCAGTATATGTCTTTGTTTTTCTGCATACTTAACTGTTTCCAGTCATTGCCTGTGTTATAGCATTCAGTTCCATTTCCACAGTTCATTCATTCCATTCACCTCAAGTCATATTGCATTCATTATAGTTTCCGGTCTTCTGCCATTCCCAGGTACCTGTCCAGAGGGCCACGACTTGCTCACTTGGTGCAGCTGAAAACCAAATCCCAATTGGAGGGGTCACTGGAGAAAACCACCAAGTGACTTAGACTCCACGCCTCTGGGCAGGTCTAGCCAAACCTGGGTTTGGCCACAACTAGGAGACCTAGTCTAGTCACTCCCCTAGTCACCCGAACCCCTCGGCTCACCGTCCTCCACAGAGGAATTCTTGCACTGGATCGTGACACTTTGAACAGCCCAATATGCAAGCCACCAGGTTCCCGGGTGATGCAGGGTTTCAGGATTTACTCTTTCATGTGACTGCACAGGAGACAGCTTTGCAATCCATCAGACAGCAGCTGCAAGAACTCTCTAGTCAAATGATGGTTATTCATTCAGTTCTAGCTGCTTTGTCCCCAGACACACCACAAGTTCCACCAGTGAATTCTCCACAGTTTTGTTCTGAAGTTTCAATTACACCTACAGATGAAAAATTTTCTGTGCAAGCTAGTGAACCTCTCAAGTGTCCTCTGGTTCCCCAATTTTCTGATATGCATGACCCTGAACCTTTTAAGAGTTTCTACTGGCTTCTAGAACAACTACAAAATCTCCGTCCCAAAATTTTTCAAGTTATTCCCAAGCTTTCTAGTGCTACTCCTAACTTGACTAACAGTTTTTCCAAACAAACTAAAGTAAAGCATCAAAGTTTCCTGCGCCATAAACTTACTGAGGTTGAACGTCAGCGACACCGGGAACTGCATCTCTGTTTATATTGCGGTTATGACAATCACTTTCTTAAGGACTGTACTCTGCGCCCACTGAGAAGTGGTAACAAGTGTGTGACTCCCAATGTCTGCGCTTTCAGTGCTCCCCATCATCCATCAGTGATTCCCATTTCTTCAGTTACAGATAAGGAGGTGATGTCCATTGAGCAAAAGAAAGTTCAAGTTTTTGATTGGGGCCCTGCTACAAGATGCTTCAACCCTCGTCTAAGAAATATTGGGAGGATATTTCAACCTTCTAAAGTTAGGGACACTACTCATTCCATTTCTACTGGTCACGGCCCGGATTCCATTTCCATCGGTCCCAGTCTGGATTCTGTTTTTCCCAATATGGGACTCCAGTCAGTAGCCCCAGGAGGGGTCTCAACTTCCTTACCCCGAGTGGAGGTCCCAAGTCTCGTACCCCAGGAGGGGGTCCCAAGTCTCGCACCCCAGGAGGGGGTCCCAAGTCTCGCACCCCAGGAGGGGGCCCCAAGTCTCGCACCCCAAGAGAGGGTCTCAAGTTCCACGCCCCAGAAGGGGGCTTTAGTTTCAAGTTTCATGCCCCAGGAGGGGGTTTCAAATCTCTCACCCCAGAAGGGGGTTACCAGTGTTGTACCCCAGGAGGGGGCTTTCATTTCAAGTTTCACACCCCAGGGAGGGGTCTTTGTTTCGAGTTTCATGCCCCAGGAGGGGGCCTTAATTTCGAGTTACACGCCTCAAGAGGAGACCATTGTTTCGAGTTTCACGCTCCAGGAGAGGGCCTTCGTTTCAAGTTTCATGCCTCAAGGGGAGGCCTTCATTTCGAGTGCTATGCCCCAGGAGCGGGCCATAATTTCAAGTGTTACTCCCCAAGAAAGGGTCTCAAGTTCCATACCTCAAAAGGGGGTTCTGAGCCACTCACCCCAGGAGGAAGTCTGTGTTCTTGCATCCCAAAAGGGGGTTTCATATTGCGTACCCCGAAAGGAAAAGCCAAGTCAGCTTCCCCAGAAGGGGGTTTTAGGTCCCATACTCCAACAGGGAGTGTCCAGTTCTGTACTCCCGGAGGGGGCCTTGAGTCTCTCACCCCAAAAGAAGGTTTCAAATCTTGTTTCCCAGGAAGGGGCCTCAAGTCAAGTACCTCAACAGGGGTTTCCTGACTCTATACCCCAGGAGAGGGTTTCAAGTGTCGTACCCCAAGGAGGGGCCTCTAATGCTATACTCCAAGAGGGGGTTCCTAGTGTTATGCCCCAGGAGGGAGCCTTAAATATTCTTCCCCAGAAAGGGATTTCAAGTATTCCACCCCAGGATGGGGTTTCCAGTGTGATACCCCAGGAGGGGATTTCAAGTGTCTCATCCCAAGATGGGGTTCATGGTGTTATTCCCCTGGAGGGGACTTCAAGTGTCTCACCCCACGATGGGGTTCCCAGTGTTGTGCCCCAAGGGGGAATTTCAAGTGTTACTCTCCAAGATGGGATTCCCAGTGTTATACCCCAGGAGGGGATTTCAAGTGCCTCATCCCAAGATGGGGTTCCCAGTGTTATACCCCAGGAGGGGAATTCAAGTGTTTTACCCCTGGACGGGGTTCCCAGTGTAATGCCCCAAGATGGGGTTCATGGTGTTATTCCCCTGGAGGGGACTTCAAGTGTCTCACGCCAGGATGGGATTCCTAGTGCCATCCCCCAGTATTACATTTCCGAAGAAGAGTTCAAGTGTCTTACCCCAGGAGGGGGTCTCAAGTCTTGTACCCCAAGAACAAGGGGTTCCAAGTGTTACTCCCCAAGATGGGGGTTCAAGCATTATACCTCCAGAGGAGGTTTCTAGTTATGTACCCCGGTAGGGGGTATCAAGTCTCATAGTCCAGGGGAAAGTCTCAAGTTTTACATCTTAAAAAGTGATTTCAAAATCTGTATCTGAAGGAAAGATCTCTGGTTCTTTACTCAAGGAAGAATCTTCTAGTGTTGTGTCAAAGTCAAATGTTTTAGTGCCCAATCCATTAAGAGGTTCACAAGATGATGCTACCACTACATTTAAAGGTATACCTCAGGATCCATCGGATGTTTCTATGTCCATTTTTTTTTATGGAGATATAACGCAGTATTATGCTTTGGTGGATCATTTCATCGCTATTATGAAATCCTCTCCATGGTCTGAAATCAAGCCTACTAATGTAGTAAAATGTTTAATTTCATCTTTCCGAGGTAAAGCTTGGGACTGGGTTGAGCCTATTTATGATTCAAAGGATCCGATGCTGTCAGATTTAGTAGCATTTACTGCGGCAGTCATTAAAGAATTTGATCCAACTTATCCTTACAGTTCTCTCGAGGATACTCATCTCAACAAAGTCTCAAGTTCTGGGGTATCACCCTCTGCTATTAAGCTCAGATGCATTTCTTTGAGTCCTTCTCAAAAAGATCCAGTACAAAAACAACCTGTCCAGAAGGATAATACTCAAGGAGGCATAAGGATGATGAATTATAACACAGATTCTGACTATGATCCTGAGTACGATGAAAAAACAATTTCGGTAGTTCCCATGAAAGACACTTTGCAACTTAAGTCTTCTTTTTCAAGTGGTTCGAAAAAGTCTCAGAAAAAGAAGAAGAATCGATGACTTCCTGGTGACCAACCTTTCTTGGACCAAGTTGACTATTTCTTCCAATTATTAGTCTCAGAATCCATCTGGTATTGGGAACCTTGTTCTTCTAAATTTTCCAGTTCTTATTGTATCTTCAATCAAGATAATCGAGTTTCCTGTGTTTTTCAAATATATTTTTTGTGTCTTTCTGAGGAGTTCCAGTTGAGCCTTTATGGGTGTTCGGTGCCCACCCTAAAAGGAGGGGGTACTGTCAGGGTTCAGCCTAGGATCAGCCTCTCTCACCTCCTTGCCGGCTTCCCCTGACTTCCTTGCGGTCAGACGTCTGGTGCAGTGATGGAAGTGGGGCTGAGTATTCTGCCTTAGGTGCTTTTTGCGAGCTTCCATGGTCGGCTGTGTGTGCTGGGGATCGGAAGTTCCCATCATGGGCGCTGCCATGACAGTTCCTCTCATGTGACAGTACTCCTAACCTATTGTAGCATGATTTCAGTCAGCTGATGCTGTGCTCCAGTAATCTGCTACCCCTGGGTATAAATCCGCCTCCAGAACTCCAGGAAGTTGCTGTTCAACTTCTTCTTCTCTGTTCCAGTGATACCAGCGTTGCTCTGTGCTAATCTTTCATAGAGTTACTTCAGCCTGTTCACAGTTCTCCAGTTTCCAGTATTAGCTTCCAAGCTATTCATAGTCTGAGAGTAGTTCTCTCCCAGTATACAGACTGTTTTGTTTTCTATGTGTGTGTCTTTGTATATGTGCTGCTAGTATTGCAGCTTCCTTGTGTCACTGAGGTGTCAGATTACCTGCTGGTATTAATTAGCCCACAGTTGGACCTCCCAGCACATATCTGTGTCAATCTGCCCTGTGTCTTGTCAGTGCAAATCTGCACTTGCATTTAGCACTCTCCTGGTAATCAGCTCTAATCATTTCTAGCATTCCCATATATTCCCTGAGTCCTCTCTGCTCTTGCCTTTGCAATCCCCAGTATATGTCTGTGTTTTTCTGCATACTGTTTCCAGTCATTGCCTGTGTTATAGCATTCAGTTCCATTTCCAGAGTTCATTCATTGCATTCACCTCCAGTCATATTGCATTCATTATAGTTTCCGGTCTTCTGCCATTCCCAGGTACCTGTCCAGAGGGCCGCGACCTGCTCACTTGGTGCAGCTGAAAACCAAATCCCAATTGGAGGGGTCACTGGAGAAAACCACCAAGTGACTTAGACTCCACGCCTCTGGGCAGGTCTAGCCAAACCTGGGTTTGGCCGCAACTAGGAGACCTAGTCTAGTCACTCCCCTAGTCACCCGAACCCCTCGGCTCACCGTCCTCCACAGAGGAATTCTTGCACTGGATCGTGACACACTACTCACCACTATTATGATTTAATTTTCACTGTTTACCTTGGTGGTACATTTTCCACACTTGAACACAGTAGGAACACATCTTATACATAAATCAATTACTAAAATTATATAGTATAAGAATAAGGAGCTTACCTACACTAGCAATAATTTCCTGGGCCCACTGTCCTAGACCAGAGAACCATTTTATAGGGTTCAACCATGAGAAACATTCCTCTACCTTTACCTCAGTCTCATACAAGGAAGTTTTATGGTCCTTCCGAAATTCCTACTTCAGTTGTAGGATTTCATCCATTTTCCGGTCTATCACCTCTTTGGGGTCATTAGTATTATTGGTGATGTATGTGCAACACTTGACACCAAATTGGGTGGCCAAAGTCACACAATATCCACCAGTAATATATGTCAGGTAGTTTAACACTAGCCTATGTTGTACCAACTCCTTTTTATAAGCCTGTAGCTCCTTACCCATAAACCTGAAAGTGTCATCATACATCTCGGTGATATTGTCTATTAATTTAGCCAGGTCTTGGATGTATCTAAAATGTAAAGTTCCCTGATTGATCCTGGTGGGATCTAATGCTACCAAAATTTGGAAACCAGTCATTTTACTAATCAATTGTGTGGCTGTATGTATTTCACCAGGTATCATATTTCTTTTGTCACAATGTTCATACTGTGTGTATGTATGGAGGTGGTGCAGTTTTATGGATACCAATCATTTCGTCATGTGTAAGAGTCATTACCTCTGGGACCAATTTCCCTATAAAACATAAACCCTTGGAACTCGGAGATAACTAAGAATAAGCCCTTCTTCCGCAAACATAGGGGCATATCCAATTAGCTGCAGGGTTTACCCCATGGCTAATTGTCGCGCTGGACGGGATTCAATTAGTGGGGATTCCACGTGCAGGTGTCCCTGAGATCCCACGCGTGAGTCCCCGCTGATTGTCTTTACCTCGCACCTGATGTAGGTGCGAGGTAAAATCAGCATGAAGCCGCCCTATTCGGCCTCGCACGAGAGGCCATTACACACTGATTCCACAGTTCTCGTGTGGGAGTTCCGGTCTAATGACATGGGGAAATAGTTATTTAATTGAATAGCTAAACCCTGCATCGCGGGACTGTTGCCTGTCAATTAACTGTGGGTGAAATCATGCGGCTAATTGGATATGCCCCATAGTATACATTATCTGGGAGGACATAAGGTATATTACGATCCTGCACAATATCACATAAAGTTTTAACAAAACTACCTATGCCTATTGTCCCATCTGCTCCAGGCACGTTTCAGCCTGAATAACATTTCAACAATAACCCATAGGAACTTTTCCAATAGATACCACATTTGGTCTGTTCCTATGTCCTCGTCTCTGGGACACTCATCACTACTGGTGTGGCGAGCCATTGTCTGATCCAATAAGTCTGCTTCCCAATTCTCCAGTCTTTCTATGTATGATATGTTTAAACACAGCAAAGACCAATCTATGGAGTATTGGCGGAGCTTTAAACTAGGGGACCTGGTGATGTTATATTTCCCATCTATGGACCTCCCTCCCTGTAATTCATGGGCCTCAGAGAAATTTAATGGGAATGGTACTAATCCTACATTATGTTGTCCCTGAGGCACGTGAGTGCACACCCAACATTCAGTCTGGTTTAAGACCTTACCCACTAAGGAATGGTAATCCTCTAAAGGATGCCCACCCAAATACAGATCACTCTTGGACTGGCATCATTGGATGCATTTCTCATCAACTAGGGATCCACACTAAACACAGATATAATATGAGATATTCCTCAGACAATAGCCCCTTACACTGTCTCCGAGTTCCATAGCTAACAGATCTCTTAATAATCCCTGAACTGAGTTTGACCATGTATTGCCCTGATCGTTCTATCGCTCTCTCCTCCGACTTCACTCTATCGACATCACTATCGGCCTCCCTCTCCGTCATCTGTCCTCCGTCCCAGAAATAGGAAATCCTGAAACATAAAAATTAGAAGAACCCTGGAACAAGAAAAAGAAACAAATAGCCACTCCATTGCTGGGATAGTAGCCTGTAGACGTCTCTGGCTAAGGTGTTTTCACTGCAGTCTCTAGTTCTCCCGGAACAGGTTCGCAATCGACAGGTCCACGTCATCTGTCTTGACTACGCCTTGTACCTCCTTCGGGTGGTTGACTTTTCGGCAGTGAGTGGAATGGACCCAGGTATCTCTTTCTGCTACTTTCAAAGATGTGGTACTTGTCATCAACACCTGGTAAGGACCTTCCCACCGGTCTGTTAAACAACCTGAGCGTAAGAAATTTCGGATCATAACATATTCTCCAGGTTCAACATTATGACAGTTTGTTTCTGGCATACCAGGTAACAACATTTTGAGTTTCTATTGCTGTTGTTTCAGTTGTCTTCTCATTTTTATAAGATATTGCACAGTAACCTCATTATTATTACACTTCAAATCATCCTGTGGACCTATGATCCAATGAGGTTGCCTTCCAAACAGTATTTCAAAAGGGGACAGATTAAGAGGAGGTCTGGGAGTGGTTCTGATGCTATGGAGGACTAGCGGGAAGGCTTCTGGCCATCCTAATCCAGTTTCAGCCCAGATTTTACTCAGTTTATTCTTAATGGTACCATTCACTCTCTCCACCTTCGCACTGGCTTGTGGTCGGTAGGGGGTGTGAAATCCACTATTGATTCCTATAAGTTTACCCATGTTCTGGAAAACATCACCAGTGAAATGAGTACCCCTATCACTTTCTATGATTCTGGGGATACCATATCTGCATACAAACTCCTGAACAATCTTCTTAGCAGTAAAAATAGCAGTATTAGTGGCAGCTGGATATGCCTCTACCCAACTGGAAAATACATCAGTACAAACTAATACATACTTGAGATTCCTGCAAGGTGGTAATTGGATGAAGTCAATTTGTATTACCTGAAAAAATCCATCCGTCGGAGGGATATGGGATGGCTTGGTTGGTATTGTTTTTCTGACATTTTTCCTCAAACAAGTCAGACAGGATATTGCCCTTTTTCCAGCTTGAGAGGAAAAGCCTGGTGCACACCAATATGCTCTGACAACTTGCACATACCTTCTTTTCCCAGGTGAGTCAGACCATGTGCTGCCTCAGCCAGGCTTGGGTAGTATGCCCTGGGAGCCACATGCCTACCTTGTCCATCTCTCCAGAGTCCAGAGGACTCTTGCCCACATCCCTTGGATCTCCAGAATGCCTTTTCCTGTAGGGAACACAAATCTTGCATTTCAATTAATTTCTGTGTGTCAATTGTCTGGAAGACCATCAATTTGTTAGTTGGTATATTTACACATAACCCTGGTGCCCATTTGGCAGCTTCATCTGCTCTGTTATTGCCCATCAATAACGGGTCTTTTTTGCATGTGTGGGCTTTGCATTTGATGATGGCTACTGCCTTTGGTAACTGAATTGCTGTCAGAAGTACTTTTATGTGCTGTGAATGTGCTACTGGTGTGCCTGCTGCTGTCATAAAGTTCCTAATGTGCCAAAGAGCCCCAAAATCATGTATTACCCCAAAGGCGTACCTAAAGTCAGTGTATATATTAGCTGATTTACCTTCTGCCAACTCACACGCTCTAGTTAATGCCACTAGTTCAGCCACCTTGGCTGAGTGAGGTGGACCAAGAGGTTCAGCTTCTATAACATCCTCATCATCTACAACAGCATAACCCGTGCATAGTTCTCCTGTGTCTGTCCTTCTATGACAACTCCCATCTGTGTAAAATGTAAAATCTACAGTATATCTTCTAATGGTGTGTCACGTATGTCTGGTCTTGCAGTAAAGGTCTGGTTCAAATATTCCATACAATCATGTGTATCAGCATACCTGCAAAACTCACCTCCAACCAGAAACTCACCTCCTTCCACCCTTTGTGCATCTCGAGGCATATATGGTAAGTATGTTGCTGGATTTAACGTATTGCACCGTTTAATGGTGATGTTTGCAGGTGCCATCAGAGCTAGTTCCCATTTCGTGAACCTTGCTGAAGAGACATGTCTGGTTTGGGCTAAATTCAACAAAGCAGATACTGCATGTGGTGTATAGACAGTTGTATCATGCCCTAATACTACGTCCTCACTCTTATTTACCAGAAGAGCAGTTGCAGCTATACTTCTTAAACACATCGGGAGTGATTTTGCCACAGTATCCAATTGTGCACTGTAGTATGCTACAGGTCTACTAGCGTCACTATGTTCCTGTGTAAGGACACCTGCTGCACAGCCATCAGCTTCTATACAATATAATTCAAAGGGCTTTTCATAATCTGGTATTCCCAAGGCAGGTGTTCACGTCAGACCATCCTTAAAGTTAAGGAATGCCTGCTCTGTTTTCGCAGTGTGTGTGACACGGTCGGGTTTTGAGGATGAGATTAAGGACCTAATTCAGAGTCGGTGGAAGCGGCCGCACGGTCGTACGGGAAAAGGGGCCGGATATGCAAATGATTCCCTCGCAAGTTGCAGCCCTAAGTTCGGATCGGTAGCTGGCCGACCAAAAGGAGGAAGCGGTCGGAATTCAAAAAAATACGCCCCCTTCTCGTACACATTGCACGTCATCTCCGGGCATATAAGGATTAATCGAGACCATCGGGAACCATCGGAACTGGTCGTAGAGCTTAAGGTTGACCATACCCTCTCTTAAGCTCTACGATCATGTCAGTGTAAAAACCTCCCATGTCACATGTGCCATGATGCTACTTTGTTGATTATGCACTCCCATAAACCATATGCACTCCCATAAAACGCCGTTCGCATAATTAGGCACGCCTGCATTCGGATCTCCACTCCCCTGTTTTCAAGCACCTTCCCCTGTTACCACCCACAAACGCCTCAATCTGTCACTCAAACTACCGACCAGGCTGTGTTCAAGGAGTGAGAAATTTCTGATCGTAGCGGCTAGTTTGCGCACGCGCATTGCAAACTTTACGCATGTGCAGTATAGCAAACATTGGTGGCGTACGACCGTGCGGCCGCTTCGACCGACTCTGAATGAGGTCCTAAGTCCTGTAATGATAATGCGAAAATAGAAAAACCTGGGATCCACGTCCTGCAATATCCACACATCCCCAAGAAGGTACGGATCTGCTGCTGGTTTTACGGCAGTGTCACAGTCTGTATGGCCTGAATTCTGTCCGTTGTCAAGTGTCTAAGCCCCTGGGTTAGACAGTGTCCCAAGTATTTGACCTTAGTCTGGCATGGCTGTAATTTGTCCTTTGCAACCTTGTGCCCTGTTTGTGAAAGATGAAGCAACAACAATTTAGTATCATTTAAATATGACATAAATGAATCAGAGCACAACAACAAATCATCTACGTATTGAATTAGGACAGACCCATTGCTTGGTTGAAAAGATTGCAAACAGTTGTGTGTGGCATGGGAGAAAATACTGGAGCTATCTATGAAGCCCTAGGGCAATCGTGTCCATGTATATTGTACCCCTCTGTAGGAGAATGCAAATAGGTATTGACAGTTAGGGTGAAGAGGGACAGAGAAAAAAACAGAACATAAATCAATGACAGTGAAATGAGTAGCAGACGGTGGAATCTGCATGAGGATGACAGCTGGATTGGGCACTATGGGGAATTGGCTTTCAAGAACTTTGTTAATTCCTCTAAGGTCGTGTACTAATCTATAGCTCTCCCCCCACTCTTCTTCACTGGAACAATGGAAATGTTGGCTGAACTTGCTATATGAATTAAAATCCCTTTTTGCAATAACCTCTCAATTACGGGATACACCCCTAACTCCACCTCCGGCTTTAATGGATATTGAGGGATTTTTGGAGCCTGTCTACCACTCTTCAAGTTAACCATCACGGGAGCTACGTTTGCCATCAACCCAGTGTCTTGTCCATCTTTGGTCCAGAGGGAACCCGGTATTTGCAATAACATCTCTCTTACCTGAGAAGGACTTTGTTCTAGAACAGGAGAGTGCAGCATTAACCTTTGTGGTGTGTCCAATATATCCTGTACCTCATGCGCAACCTTCTCTGGTATATCTAGGAATATACCATCAGGGGTACAGTATATGACACATCCCATTTTACACAACAAATCCCTTCCCAGCAGGTTAGTAGGAGCCGCTGCCAGGAAAAAGGAATGCTTGGTGTGCAGCGGCCCAATAGTAACCTCTGCAGATTTGGTTAAAGGGGTAATGCTGTACTCTCCCCGTTACTCCCATTGCTGATACGGTCTTGTTGGTAACCTGTAAATTAAACAGAGAATTTATTACGGATCTGGTCGCCCCTGTATCTACAAGAAAAGTGTGTTTAGTATTCTCAGTTAACCTGACTGGTTGTAGACTACAGGTATGACCTGACCCCTAGCATGGACTATCACTCTCCAGCAGAGCGTTTGCTGTCAGTATGTGAGTGGGTAACTGTTGGAACTTTCCTGAATCTTGTGAGTGCCCTCTGTCACGACCAGGGTTTCTCGGCATGCCGGCTGGCAGGTATTACCTGTGAGGACGCTATGGCGAGGGGCATCTGGCGGTGGCGCTGGTATCTGGCGGGGTGCATTGGCTGCGCGTAGTCCTGTGCGGGCATACTGTCACTCTGGTCTGGTTAGGCTTGGTGGTGCTTCCGTTCTGCTCTGGTATGGGCGCCACCATCTTGCCTCCCCTCATGTGACCTAGTCGCCCTATCCTGGTGTGTCACATGCTCTCTCTGGCCTGTCACAGTGCAGCACTGGGTATTTAAGGGAGTGCCAAGCTTCCTCTCATTGCCAGTGCAACGTGTGCTCATTCACCTGTCTGTTGGGATCATTACCTAGCCTGCTTCACCCTGCCTGTTCCAGCCCCGCTGGCTCCTGCCTCCTCCTTTGCCTCTCCCTTGCCTGAGTACCTGAGTCAGCTGTTACCCTGCACCTTGCCTCCATTTGCAGTTTCCCTGGACATTATTTCTCAGCCTGCAATTCATTTCAGCCTGCCATTCACTTCAGCCTGCCATTCACATCAGCATGCCATTCATTTCAGTCTGCAATTTGCTTCAGTCTGCAACTAACTTCAGCCTGCAATTCTTTTCAGCCTCACAAACCCTGGAATACTGGACTACCTTCCGTTATCACTACCTGGACTTTTTCCCATTGCTTCACTACAGTTTCCCAAGTGCACTTTAGTGCTATACCCAGACTTTTTGTTTTTCCACATTCATATCTGTTAAGCCACTCATTAAAAACTCCACATTTATTTTTAAATCTGCTTCAATGTCTGCTCCTTTTACCACCCCAGGCCCACAACAAAACCAGAACCTCACACCCTCTCTGTGTGTATCTATGTGTTCCCTTATTAGGTGGCCACCAGTTTCCCGTTTTACAGTGCTTTCTTATGTGTCCTTTGTTGCAATCAAAACACCTTACTGTATACCTTCGTTGTTGGTATGTGTTGTAAGTTTGTGACTGTGTAGGTAATCCCTCTAGAGCTTGAATGCTCACTGTCATTAACCTCTCACTCTGTGACTCTTTCTTCCTGGATATATTCTTATCATGTTCTATAGCAGATTCCCTAAGTGCATCTACAGTGATTCCTCTCCAATCATACCCCTTTTACACCAACCGAATAACCCGGGTTATCGCCGGGTTGACCCGGGTCGATGCTCTGTGTGAACGGCTCCCAGAAAAATTTCCCAGGTTGATTTACCCGGGAATCTTACTCGGGTTGAGAGCAGGGTTGAACGTGGGTTGTTCCCGTGTCATGCGGCAGTGTGAACGGGTGCTACCCTGCTTATTTGACCCGGCTAGCTCTGAAAGATGCTCATTGGAGCTTCTGGGGCACTGGCAGATGATGTAATTTGTCAGTGCCCTGCAGAGAGATGCACATGAAGCCATCGCTTGCCTGCCTAACCTCCTGCACCACAGCAGCCTAACCAGCAGCCACAAAAGCAGGCAGGCACACAGCCTGCCATAGCCAGAACTGCAGCCTGCACCACAGCCTGACCAGCAGCCACAAACACAGGCTGACACACAGCCTGCCACAGCCAGAACAGCAACCTGTAGCAATGCTGTAATCAGTCCCCACCCCTCTCTTTTGTTGCCTTTTGTGACTATCTTTGTCAGACCTTAAAACAGACCATTTTTAGTAACTTCTATAGAGAAAAGCAGGGATTACCCGGGTTCAGTGTGAACGGGGCAAACCCGGGAATAACCCGGGTCAAGTTGCAGTGTAAATGTGGTCTGAAGCCGAGTTCGACCCAGGATTGACCAGTGTTCAAATTCCAGGGTCGGACCCGGGAGTTTGGTGTAAAAGGGGTATTAGGTAGAGAGGTTTGTACCCTGGTCTTTAGGTTATCTTTAAGACCATCCATTAGTACCGTAACAGCTACTTCCCTGTGGTGTACATTATCCATTATGTCTGGTATCCCTGTGTACTGAGTTATTGTTAGCAGCGCTCTGGCAAAATACTCTGCTGCAGGTTCACTATCTTTTTGTTTGATGGTAAAGATTTTACTCCAGTTCACTACCACTGGAAAGTATATGGCCAGCTGTGTGATTATTAGCTTTATATTTACCTGATTATCCTCATCCATTAAGGATCCATCCTCTTCCAATATACAATCCGCAATAAACTTTTGTACATCAGTATTGGAAGGAAGCCAGGCCCTTAACACCACTCGCCAATCTTTATTAGTTGGCTCATGAGCATTACCTAAATCTTTAATGAATTTCTGACATTTGGCCAACTCTTTCCTAAGATCAGGGAACTCTGACATAATTGAATGCAATTCTGCTCTTGTCCATGGACAGTGCATTGCTACATTCCTTATAGGAACTATACCATCTTTGTCCGTTTTCCCATTGGGAACTGCTATTGTACGGACAGGATGTATACCTACTACATCACTATGTTCAGGATTAATTTCTGGATTTAATGTTTTGCTACCAGGGATGTTCCCTCTTCTACTACGTTCTCCACTACTCTCACCAATTTCAGCCACTGCCCCCACTGGTTGGATCGCTCCCTTTCCTTGTCTCTGTGGAATATTTAGCATATGAACAGCTTGGGCAGTGACTGAAATAACAATGGGTTCATAGTCTTCTACAACAACATTTTCTTAAGATGACTTAATACAGGATATAAGTTACTTGTTACAATTTTTTTGTTTTTGGTATCGGCTGTACTTTCACCTGCGACCACATAGGGTGGCGGAGGTGCGCATGCGCTCTCTTCTTTATGCGTTGTAACGCTACCTTGCAGCGTGGGTACGCTTCCTTGCAGTGTGCTACCTTGCAGCGTGAGTACGCTACTTTGCGGCATTAGTACGCTATTTTGCAACGTGTTCCCCTCGTGCTGCCACAGCTTTAAACAGTCATTGTATTTTACTATTTTCTTCAATGATTTGACTAAACATATTTTATCTCTAACATTACTTAATACCTCCAAATCGAAACTGCCAACCTTGGGAAATGGTCTCATGCATCCTGTGGTCATCTTGACCCATATGTCGCAGTACGCTGTTGCGTACGCACCATACTTCGCATACATTATATATCTTTCCCTACCAGTCGGCCCTTCCTTAAGCAGCGCATCATCGATCATATCTAGCATTTGTTTAGCACCCATCTGGGCCAATGCTTAACTTTTCACTAGAGCCTTCGACAGTGGACGAATTCACAAGCTGTGTCCACTCACTTCCTCCCGCTGTGCACAACTGACCGCTAATCGTGATTGTCAGCTTATGCAGTGAGGAGCAGAAATATTGCCTATGCAATATTCTGCTTTCCTTTCCCTACTTTGAGTATATTCTAACTGGTAGCATTTAAGTATTCCATTAACACTTAACCTTCTCAGCGATTTCATCCCACACAACCCCAAGTCACAATCACAGTTTTATATGCAACCATGCGGTGTGTACACAACCATGCAGTCCAATCGCATTGCCTATAGATACTAACTACCAATAAGCTTTGCAATTACTATTAAGTGTGTCTGCCGAACACCCCTTGTTTTCGCCGAAAACAAAAATCCCTGTTTTCGCTACCAGTATACCTGCTGTGTATACCTACTCAGTTGCCCCTACTGTACCTGCCTCGTCAGACAGCCAACCGCCCTGTACTATTTCAACAGTAACCACAACTTCAGGCACACATTCCCCATTCACACACACCTTGTTTTCTGCGCAGAAAAACTGCTTTCCCAAGTGCCAATAACTATTCAGAAGTTTTAACAAGTAATCACACTATGAATACGACAAGACTCTCTATCAAAACGATTGTTTAAACATGTGGCAGCAATACAGGGAAGACACATACGCGAATCGTACATTAAAGCGCAAAATGACAATAAAAGAAACTGTCTTTTCTCTCATATCCCTAGGCCCTAATCAGCACTTCTTAAATCACACAAAAACGGATATTCGGTTTCAAAAACACAGAATGATTAAACAGGCTTTAAACACATTGCGTTCTTACCTGTATAATGACGCGTCCACCCTTTGTTGAGGAATTGAAATCCGTACACTTTGCCTAATCTCCGGTAGTGTGATATCAGTTGTGAGCCCCCATCTATGAATGCCGTTTAGTCGCTAAGGAAAAATAATTGCTTTCCAGTCTAATCGTGTGGTTCTAAAGCACAAAAAGTTATTTTATGTAAAAAAGTATAACACAGTAGAAGTTTAACAATTAGAGTAAAAAGCAATAATTATACAATAAGTACAGTCATTCAGTCCTGAAGTCTGTGGTCGGAAAAGAAGATGTCTGTATACTGCAGCCAGTGCACAAGCCTGTATACGGTACAGGTTACAGAGATAACAAAGGAGATAAGTTGGCAGGTTTTCATTGGTTCTTGCTTCTGGTCAATCTGGACATTGGTCAGTTCATACAGTGTCATCAGGGGTATGGCTCAGTTTTCCAATGGTCACATTGTGTATATTCCTGCTGAACAACTGGTTAAAACTGGCTACAACACTGCATACAAGAAATAGCATTCTACTCAATAACTCCCTATCATCCATAACTAGCGGACGTATGATGCGACTTCTTTGCCGATAGAAACGGATGTCTGCAAATAAAGAGCGATTAAGTATGATACCAAACATGACATGTCTATTGTATTCTAAACCCTAGATCTCTTTTACATACATCTTACATCATACTTATTAACTAATAATACCTTTAATAACTGTAGTTAGTATCTATAATGTGTGGGAACCATTTTATATGTATGCATTCGCATTTGTGCGTCTGTGTGTTGAATTCGCATAGGTTAGTCTGTGTATGGGTGTGTGTGGTATTCACCCTGGCACGCAGTAGCATGCCAGTCACATTGCTATCAAACAAAGGACGATAGCACCGATAGATATTGATTGTCATACTGATCTCATCCAATCATCTGACTTCGACAAGCGTCATCTTCTACAGCAGCTTTAGAGACACTACCTATGCAGCACCTGATATAGAACCAATTGCTAGTTCCTTCTCTTGCAGGTTTTATTAGTAGACTGTCTTTCATTGATTTGTCCAGTTTGATAAAGTTAGGGAAGTAACCGGCTAAGCGTTGCATGAAGGTCTCTGTAGTCTTAGAGCGAGGCTCAGTGCACTGTAGTGGTAAGCTCCTAAGCCCAAGCTAGACTACAACTACCAGTAGCACGCGGGTAACCTTCCTCCTCCTCCTCTCCCAGTGCTTGTTGGATAACGTGTTTGTACATGGACAAGCTGTTGGCTGCATGTGTTCCGGAAGCTGCGCGGTTGTGCTGTGTCAAATTTGTGTCGGTGAGTGAGGAGACTGGGAGAGGGCAGTGATGTCTGCATACAGAGGCCAAATCAGCAAGAGCAAAGACCCCTCAGGCTTTCTGATCTCTGTCATTAGGTAGGTAGCGTGATGGGTTACTCCAGCTGCCCCCGAGGGGGCAACTGTCAGTAATTTAGGGGAACCAAAATTAAATTATATTTTAGCCCATAACCTAAAAATGTTGTGGTGTTCTGATTCCACTTGTTCTTATTGAACTTTTATATATGAGCAATTACTCTGGATGTATATGCGAGCATGAACCCCATTAGTTAATGAAGGAGTTAATAAAATTTAAATTCATTTAATGGGAGGCCTGGGCCAAGTTACAGCTCTAGGTCTGTGTCACTACTGACTCATTTCCAGAAGTCAAGATAGCACCTGGCAACAGTCCCAATTTTCTGCAGGTTTAGAGGCATGGGGAAAATACAGCATACAGTTTAGATGATGGTCATTGAGGTGTTTCGAGACTGTGCAGTATATTTGTATGAAGAATGTACACTGTTATGGGTTGAAGCTATAGGAGCTCATTCATAGCTGGATGCATAGTGTGTAGGCAAAAAATTACAAATACATGGTAGCATTTCTTAAAATACCTACCCCTGATCTTAACATACTCTCCAACTACCGACCCATCTCTCTCCTCCCTTTTGCTTCCAAACTTCTTGAGCATATTGTTTACAACCGCCTTACCATCTTTCTTTCCTCCCACTCCCGCCTTGACCCATTTCAATCTGGCTTCCATTCTCTCCACTCCACTGAAACAGCCATCACGAAAGTATGCAATGACCTCCTTGCTGCCAAATCCAAGGGCCACTACTCATCTGCTCATTTTCCTTGATCTCTCTGCTGCATTTGACACTGTAAATCCTTTACTTTCTTGGTCTATGTGGCACTGCCCTCTCCTGGCTGTCCTCCTACCTCTCTGATTGTTCCTTCTCTGTCTCCTCTCCCCCCCCACTTCCACTAACAATAGGAGTTCCCCAAGGTTCTGTTCTTGGACCTCTCCTAAACTCCCTATATACATCCTCTTTAGGTAAACTCATCAACTCTTTTGACCTCCAATATCATCTCTATGCTGATGATACTCAAATCTACCTTTCCACCCTTGAACTCTCCCCCTCTCTCCTCACATGTATCTCTAACTGTATCTCTGCTATTTCTTCCAGGATGTCCCAGCGCTTTCTTAAACTTAACATGTCTAAGACTGAGCTGATCATCTTCCCACCCTCTTCCATTACCTTACTTCCCACAATTTCAATATCTATTTATGGCACAACTATCTTCTCTCACCCCAAAGTGCACTGTCTTGGAGTTATCCTAGATTCCTCCCTCTCCTTTAAACCTCTGGCAGTCCTGTCATTTCCATCTAAAAAATATTTCCAGGATTAGACCCTTCCTCACCCTGGATGCTGCTAAAACCCTCATCCACTTGCTGGTCATCTCCAGATTGGACTACTGTAAACTTCTCCCAGTCTCCCACCTCTCCTACTTACATCTCTGACCTCATCTCCCTTCACACTCCTGCCCATCCACTTCGCTCAACAAATGCATGCCACCTCTCTTGCCAACTGATTACTTCCTCCCACTCCCACCTCCAAGATTTTGCCCGTGCTGCTCCCTACCTTTGGTACTCTCTCCCTATCCCTATCAGACTCTCCACCTCACTACAAATCTTCAAACGGGCTCTCAAGATGCACTACTTCATCAAGGCCTACCAGCTCTCATCCTAACCCACTTCATGCTCTTTCCTCCCTATCTACCCCTTCTGTGTCACTCCTGTCTGTCTGCCCTTCCCCTTTAGAATGTAAGCCCTCACGAGCAGGGCCCTCTTCCCTCATGTGCTTCTCTTTACACTTTCTTCTACTCCTTACTCCCCACAAGGGCACCTAACACTTGACTGCTAACTCTCTGCTGCTTAATGTTAGTGTTTTAAACACTATTGTAGCAATGAATATAAACCATGTCATTGTCCTCAGGGCCGCCATGAGGCATGTTCAACCAGTACGGTCGAACAGGAGCGCCACCCCATAGAGGACGCACCACCCCCAACATCCCGATTTCAGCGGGACAGTTCCACTTTATGGGCACTGTCCCACTGTTCCATTCGTGGGCCAAAGTGTGCCGTGGGTGGTCGGGAGGTTGGGCACCCCCACCACGTGGTGGTGCTGACCCCGGAGTAGCTGAATGCATGCGACATCCATTCAGTGCAGGGAGAGGGCTGGGGAAAGCCCAGCTAGTGACGGAGTACTGGTCTTGCCCCAGCCTGATGTTACACGGGAGGCGTTCCATGTGGGCACGCCCCAAAATAACATAATTTATTGGGCATGGTCTATGGTAATTAGACCACACCCTCACTGAAGGGTGCATAATACACATCCTGCACAGGGCGCGGCTACCCCTGGAGCCGGCCCTGCTTGTCCTGCACTGTACTGTAAAGGATAATAATAATAGCATTTGCACCTGGCGTAACAAGTGTGTTTACTTACATTCCATAGCATAGATTGTAAGTGCTCACGAACAGGGCCGCACTGTCTCATATCCCATGTCACTCCAATGTTTTTCTACCACTGGTACCTATTATGTTTTAATCACGGGTGTAATCTTATACCTCTTTTCCACTGGCCAAAATACCCGGGTTATTGCCTAGTCAACCTGGGTAGCGGCTCAGTGAAAAAAACTCCCAGGGAAAATCCTGGGTCGATTTCTTCCTGGGTCTCTAGCCGGGACCTATTTACATGTTGATTGAGTGCTATTCGGAAGCTGTCTGTAACAGCTGTCACCGGGGAGCGAGAGATTCCAGCCTCCATGTTTGGTCCAGATCGTTCTGGTTTTTACTCCATCCCCACTTCATAGGGGGAGGCTGTAATCTCTCCCTGGCCATCTCCCCGGTGACAGCTGTGACATCACACCACCTCTCAAAAGGACACCTCCCCCTTGAAGAACCCCCTCCCCTGGTCGCAAGTGCACTCTAGTCTGGCATTCAGGGGAGAGCTGAAGTATCCAGCGCTTGGTGATAACCTCATCTCCAAGCGCTGGCACTGCATTCATGTCTGCTCCAGTCAGCGCCGCAGTGGGAATGGGGCAAATTCCAAATCTAACCTGGCTTGGAACCGTGGCCCTCATTCAGAGCCGTACGCTCTGAGCAGAGCGCACGCTCTGAATGAGGGCCGCCCTCCATAATTATGGAGCGTCCTCCTGGACGCTCATATAGCTGTGGGTCACCACCCACAGCCTATACGAGCATGCAGTTTGATGGCCGCGATGGTCTTGACCATCGCGACCATCGCCACTGCGAGCCGGAGCCTGTGGTTGAGGTTTTCAACCGCAAGGCCCGGAGTGATTTTGGCTCTATCAGAGCCAAAATCACTCCCACTGACATCACTAGTGATGTCAGTGGGCCGGCTTCTGACGGTAGGCGTTCCCTTGGGAACGCCTCCGTCAGAGAGGCACGCCCCCGGCACGCCCACCAAAGGGGGCGTGCTGTCAATCAACATTGACAGCACGCCCCCTTTGATCAGACTCAATGAGCGAAGGAAAGTCCTTTGCTCGTCGCGTCTGGCGCATGCGCACGACGAAGCTCCCGCCGTCGTGCGCATGCGCAGTGCACAACATCGACCCACTTGCGAGCGGACAGCCACTTGCGAGTGGGTCTGAATCAGGGCCCGTGTTCCAAATCCCGGGACAAACTCAGGAATATGGTGGAAAAGGAGTATAAGCAAACTCAGTTAAAAAATAGAAGTTTGAAATAGACCCCCTCCTGAGCAGCGTGTCTTGCAGAAACATACACAGATCAGTGTAATCCATGTATGTTTCTGCCTTTAATGACTTAAATAAAGGGTTACATTTAGAAAGAAAACATTTGTGGTATTCTCCCCCAAAAGCATAACAGGCTCCAAGAGCTAGTTATGGTTCTAAAAATACGGGGGGGCAAAAATGTTTAGGGGTCCCCCCTATTTTATGAACCAGCACTGGGCTCTGTGAGCCAGACCTGGTTCTAAAAATATGGGGAAAAAATGGCCGGAGTGTAATGCCACAGCCAGGGGACCATTTCACTGCATCCCCTGGCCAAAGCATCAACACCCCAAACTAGTCATCTCAGGCCAGGGATCCCAGGAGAGGTGGGGACCCTCCTAATAAAGGGGTTTCCCCCCATCTTGAGCACCCCAGGCTTGGGGCTGAAGCTCGGGGCTCTTCCCTCTTACCCCTAAGACTTTAGTGCCTAAAGTGCCTTAGTATAAATGCTGTGAAATAAAGATTATTTGGTAACTAAGGTTTTATACATGCTAAGTAAGCCGTGTTTGGTTTTGCACTGATGCGTACTCATTCCACAGTATTCCGGTATCGTCGATGTGGAGATCGCATCATGCATTCTTAACTTATGGACCGCAGAGACTTCAAGCAACAAAATGTATATAATATGAACAACTGTTAGGATGTTCAATGAGGCGGGAATCCAGAGACCCCTAGTTGTTAGAGGCTGGGTTGGGTCTATTTGAATCAGCCTGTTAAATGCTCTGTAACAGATGCATCCCCCTTGGGAACAATGGCATCAGCAACAAACTTCTCTATTGTGTTGTTTATTTCTGGGGGTATAAATATGTGTGCTCCAACACTGGGTCTTAGTCTTCGTGCTGAATGCTGATTGACGAGGGGTTTCTTGCTGATACCTAACGTCTGGTCCGGAAGTGCTGCTTATGTATACTGTACTTGGGTCTGTATAATTCCTTTGCGCCTAATTGTGTATGGATCAATAGCGTGTAACTGACTGTACTTTTACTTGAATAATACTTGTGCTTTGGAACCACAGATTCCAGGTCTGAAGTCTTTATTTACTGTATGACTGCATACGCAAATTAGCGTCATCCTCAGAAGGTATAGGCAGGATATTAGAAGGTATAGGAAGGAGTGTATAGAGGTTCTAAGGCAGTATCGTTAGGGCTCGTAGTGAAGTCACTTACCTACTCACACCATACATACGGCTATCGATATCTCAGCAAAGGGTGGAGTGGCCACATGCAGGGTTTACCTGCAACCGCTTTGTGCTGAAAGATCGCTATCCATTTCCATGTGAGCCAAGGAAATTGACTAGAATCCAGGGACAAGAGAGGAAAAAGTTTGTTTTCCTTTGTTGATAGAACCTAACGTTTAAAGGGGTGCCGCAGTATTGAGTATGCAGCTGAGTCGCAGTTTTGCGCACAGCAAAGATGCACTTTTGCATACACAGCTAAAAAGTTGTCATACGGTTGTGTGGTAGTCGCATTATTGTGTATGCGACTGGTCGCACAACAGCATATACGTACTTCCGGTTGTGCTGCCACGTCTTTAAACAAAGCCATTGAGGTTTACATTTTTCAATTGTTATCAATATCGTCTATTTTTCTGCGCAGGAAAAGGTGTGTAACAGTAAGTATTTGTTGGTAGGGGTAACTTGTTCCCTACAGTTAGAAGTACCATATGACCTTTAAGGGCTAAGTGCTAGTCGCTCGGTAAGCAGCTTTACCATTCTAAGTACACAGTAGCAGGTGTACATGTTGTCTTTGTTGTAGAGAGGTACGTGGAAGTAGCCGACATAAACTTCCATAGGTGTGGAAGTTGCCTTACTAAATCTTATCCGGGTGTGGAAGTTGCCTTTTTCAAATCTTATCCAGGTGTGTGGGCGCTGCCGATTTAAATCGTCCACAGGTAAGTGAAAGTATCTTGATTGTCTTTCACCAGTTTAAATCTTTATTGAAAAGCGTAGGATTTGTCTCAGAATGGGAGCCTCTGCACCCGTAGAGGAAGTTGTTAATACCATACGTAGCAGCAACAGATTAAACCCCCAGCCAGGTAACAAGGTCAGAGGTAGCAGCGCTACCGGTCTGCATCCCATTCGGACGATAACTGTTCCGAATGGAAATGCAGATGCGAACGGTGTAGTGCCCACGAGGGAAGTAGTAATGCATTGTCCTTGGACAACAGCAGAACTAAATTCCATCATAAATTATTTCCCCGATCCCAAAAAGGAACTAGCCAAATGTCAAAGATTTTTGAGAAATTTGGGTAGTTCACATGAGCCAACTAATAAAGATTGGCGTGTGGTGTTAAGGGCCTTTCTACCACGCAATACCGACGTGACAAAATTTATCACGGATTGTGTATTGGATGGTGACATTCCCTTAACAGACCAAGTAAACCAAGGTAACATTTCCCGCATTGTAACTCAATTGGGTATATATTTTCCAGTAGTAGTTAACTGGAACAAAATTTTCACCATTAAGCAAAAGGAGATTGAATCTGCAGAAGATTATTGCGAATGGGCTCTGCAGGCTATCACCCAGTACACTGGGATAGAAGATATTAAAGATAGCACTCACCACAGTGGAATGATAGTCACGGTACTCATGGACGGTCTGAAAGAGAATTTAAAGACTCGGGTTCAGACCTCACAGCCTGACTGGAGGGGACTCACAATAGGTACCCTCATAGAATCTGCCATAGAACATGATAAAAACATCTCAAAGAAGAGAGAGATCCAGAGCGAAAAACTAATGGCTGTCAGTATCCAAGCTCTGGAGGGAATGACGCTAACATCACAGCCAACAGACACACTCTCACCTGCACACACACATCTGAACAGATATATGCCCTCACTAACCCCACGCAACAACAGACACAGCTCTATTCCACTAACCCAATACAACCACAGGTCCCATACTACTCACAAACTTCATATCCCCCACAATACCCTTACCCTCCCTATCCTTACCCATATCCACCACCTTTACCCTCTGCTCAAACCTCACAACAACACATGCCTTCACCCGATCCACGAACATGTTTTAATTGTAAACAAACAGGACACTTAAGTAGAAACTGTACAGTAAAAAGAGCAGGAACCCCAAATCAGGGAAGACCTGGATATCTCCATAAGGGATATGCACAGAGACCAGCAAATGTCCAGCAGGCACCAGCTCCAATTGTGACCGTAAATGCTTTATTGGAGAATGGTAGCCAACGCTAGGGGTCAGGTCATACCTGTAGTCTACAGATAGTCAGGTTAACGGGAAGTACTAGGGAAGAACCGTTCATGATGGTTGATGTAGCTGGTACTGAATATCCTTTTCTTGTAGACACAGGGGCGACCAGGTCAGTGATAAAATCTCCCATTAATTTACAGGTGACCAACGAGACAGTACCAACAATGGGTGTAACAGGTAAAGTGGAACATTATCCTTTAACAAAGTCCACAGAAGTTACTATTGGGCCGTTGCATACCAGGCATTCTTTCCTTCTGGCTGCTGCGGCTCCTACTAACCTGCTGGGTAGAGACCTGTTATGTAAAATGGGATGTGTTATATATTGCACCCCTGATGGTGTATTTTTAGATATCCCAGAGAGAGTTGCACATGAGGTGCGGGATATGTTGGACACTCCCCAAAGGATAATGTATCACTCTACAAGTTTAAATGAAAATCCATCTCAGGTAGATGAAATGTCCCAAATTCCAGATTCTCTTTGGACTAAGGATGGACAGGACACTGGATTAATGGCAAACCTAAGCCCTGTAATGGTAAATTTAAAAAGCGGTAGGCAAGCTCCAAAAATTCCCCAGTACCCACTAAAACCGGAGGTAGAGTTAGGGGTTTTTCCAATAATTGAGCGATTATTGCAATAGGGAATTTTGGTTCATACAGCTGGTGTAGCCAACAGTCCCATCTTTCCAGTGAAGAAGAGTGGTGGGAGGGGTTATAGGTTGGTACAAGACCTTAGAGGTGTTAATAAGGTGGTAGAGAGCCAATTCCCTGTTGTGCCAAATCCAGCTGTCATCCTGATGCAGATCCCACCAAATGCAACCCATTTCACTGTCATTGACCTCTGCTCTGCTTTCTTCTCTGTGCCTCTCCATCCTGACTTTCAGTATCTATTCACATTTACATACAGAGGTGTACAATATACATGGACATGGTTACCCCAAGGTTTCATAGACAGCCCCAGTATCTTCTCCCAGGCATTACACGACTGTTTACAATCTTTTCAACCTGCCAATGGACCCGTTCTAATTCAATATGTGGACGATTTATTGCTATGTTCTGACTCGTTTATGTCATGTTTGAATGATAATAAACTTTTGTTACTTCATCTCTCTCATACAGGACACAAGGTGGCTAAGGACAAACTACAGCCGTGCCAATCCAGAGTAAAATATTTGGGACACTGCCTAACCCAGGGGTTATGACATCTTACAAATGATAGAATCCAGGCCATACAGAACATGACACTGCCGCAGAATCGACAGCAAATTCGTACCTTCTTGGGAATGTGTGGATACTGTAGAATGTGGATCCCAGGTTTTTCTATTTTGGCCTTGCCTTTACAGGAATTAGTCTCTTCCTCAAAGCCCAATCGTGTCATACAAACAGAGGAATCAGAGCAGGCTTTCCTTAATCTTAAGGATAGTCTGACAAAAGCTCCTGCATTGGGAATACCTGATTATGAAAAACCTTTTGATTTGTATTGTACGGAAGCCGATGGTTGTGCTGCAGGTGTCCTTACACAAAAACATGGTGATGCCAGTAGGCCCATAGCATACTACAGTGCCCAATTGGACACTGTAGCAAGATCACTCCCCACTTGTCTGAGAAGTGTAGCAGCTACCGCTCTATTGGTGAGTAAAAGTGAGGACGTAGTACCGGGTCATGATATGATTGTCTACACTCCCCATGCTGTATCTGCTCTGTTGAACTCAGCTTAAACCAGACACGTCTCTTCGGCTAGGTTTACCAAATGGGACTAGCTCTAATCGCACCCAAAAACATCACTATTAAACGTTGCAGCATGCTGAATCCAGCAACGTATTTACCATATGTACAACATGATGTACAAAGCATGGAAGGAGGCGAGTTGCTGGCGGGAGGTGAGTTCAGCGGACATAATGATACGCACGATTGTATGAAATATCTGAATCAGACCATTACTGCTAGACCTGACATACATGACACACCTTTAGAGAATGTGGATGTGACTTTTTATATGGATGGGAGTTGTCATAGACAAACAGACACAGGTGAATTTTGTACATGTTATGCTGTTGTAAATGACACAGACATCATAGAAGCTAAACCTCTTGGTCCTCCTCACTCAGCCCAGGTGGCAGAGTTAGTAGCACTAACTAGAGCGTGTGAACTGGCAGCAAGCAAATCTGCTAACATTTACACTGACTCGAGGTACGCGTTCGGGGTGGTGCACGATTTTGGGGCTCTATGGCGTCTGAGAAATTTTATGACAGCAGCAGGCACACCAGTTGCACATTCCCGAAAAATTAAACATCTTTTAGAAGCAATCCCACTGCCCAAAGCGGTGGCAGTAATTAAATGTAAAGCCCATACATGTGAGCATGATCCGGTGTCACTGGGCAACAACAGAGCCGATGAAGCTGCAAAATGGGCAGCAGGGTTAAAAATGTTTTCTCCAACTGAAAAAATTATGTCTTTCCAAACAATTGATATGCTGAAATTAATTGAGATGCAAAATTTGTGTTCAATTCAGGAAAAATCCATTTGGAAGTCCAAGGGATGTGGGCAAGAGTCCTCCGGGCTCTGGAGGGATGGACAAGGTAAACCAGTAGCCCCCAAGGCAAATTACCCCAGCCTGGCTGAGGCAGCACACGGTCTGACTCATCTGGGAAAACAAGGTATGTGCAAGTTGGTGAGAGCATACTGGTGTGCACCAGGTTTTTCTTCACAAGCAGAAAAGATGGCAATGTCCTGTCTGACCTGCTTGAGGAAGAACATAGGGAAAGCGATCCCTACCGAACCGTCCCACATTCCACCGACCGATGGACCTTTCCAGGTGATACAAATTGATTTCATCCAATTACCACCCTGCAGGAATCTTAAGTATTTATTAGTGTGCACTGATGTATTTTCTAATTGGCTTGAAGCCTACCAAGCGGCCACTAATACTGCTGCATTTACTGCCAAGAAAATAGTTCAGGAATTTGTATGTAGGTACGGTATCCCTAAAATCATCGAGAGTGACAGGGACACTCATTTCACAGGTGATGTTTTTCAAAATATGTGTAAGCTGATGGGTATTAATAGCCGACTTCATACCCCCTACCGTCCTCAAGCCAGTGCCAAGGTAGAGAGGATGAACGGGACTATTAAAAATAAGTTAAGTAAAATCATGGCAGAGACTGGACTAGGATGGCCAGAAGCGTTACCTTTGGTCCTACATAGTATAAGGACCACTCCTAGAACCCCTCTAAATCTGTCCCCATTTGAAATACTATTCGGTAGACAACATCATTTGATTATAAGTCCACAGGAAGACTTGAAGGGTAACAACGAGGTAACTGTAAAGTATCTTATATCAATGAGTAAGCAGTTAAAGCAACAGCAGCAGAAACTGAAATTGTTGTCCCATGATATGCCTGAAACTAACTGTCATGATGTTGAACCAGGAGAATATGTTATGATCAGAAATTTCTTGCGTTCAGGTTGTTTGACTGATCGGTGGGAAGGTCCATACCAGGTGCTGCTGACAAGTACTACATCTTTGAAGGTGGCTGAGAGAGATACCTGGGTCCATTCCACTCACTGCAAAAAGGTCATTCAACCAGTGGAGAAACAAGTTGGAGACAAGACTGATAGCGTGGACCTGTCGCTCGCGAGCTTGTTCCGGGAGGATTGAAAAGGTCGTAGTGAGATACCTGAACTAAGAGAAATTTGCAGGTCTTGTTGTGACAATGGACGGGCCTGCTGTGTTCATTTTCATATTCTCTTTTAGAGTGTTCACCATCCTGGCCGGTTCGGGAATATCCAGTTTCTGTGATGGGAGACCTATTGAGGAAATGGGAGCTGATGGCAGTGCTGATGGAGTGGAGTCAGGAGGAGTGCAATGCCAATCAGGGGAGTGTCTGACCAATATTAGTACTGTTATTGTTAAGAGAGCTGTCATTCCGGATACTCAGGGATGGTGTGGAGGTTTATCGTCTGAAGATTCCTGTATTTATGAGCTTTGCGGGTCCCTAGTTGATGAGAACTGTATCCAATGGTGCCAACCTAAATATAACCCGTACTGGGGTGGGTATCCTTTAGAGGATTATCATAGCATGGCAGGCAAAGTATTAAATCAAACTGATTGCTGGGTGTGCTCACATGTGCCACAGGGGCAGCATAACATAGGGTTGGTACCATTTCCGCTGAATATCACAGAAATTTTAGAATTACAAAAAGGGAAAACATTGGATGGAAAATTCCTCTCATCCAAACCACCTCATTTCAATATCTATCAATTCCAAGTAGATAGATCACTTTTGTGTTTAAACATAACCAACCCCAATAAACCCGGGAGTTGGGAAGTGGCAGGGAATAATCAGACGATGACCTTCTCACAAAGAGCTGATAATGAGTCCATAAACTATGATCTGTTACGCTCAATTAAATCTGGTGGGAAACATTTTAGGTATCGGTATACATTGTTCCACCAAATAAATTATTGGTAAGGTGCCAGATGGTTATTGTGCTAAAATAATACAGCCAGAGACTTGCATGAACCAGATGGAAACCCAGAAATAGGATTGTTTGCAAGAGAAATGTGCTTAATGATAATGATGCATACCATCCCTTTTGTTCTCCCTGATAATGTATATTTTATATGTGGAAGAAAAGCGTATAAGTGGCTCTCCCCGAGTTCCGAAGGTTTGTGTTACCTGGGGAGAGTAGTCCCAGAAGTTATGACCCTCACACATGTTGAAATGCTTGATATACATAAGAACACACCATCTCCATATCTTCACACACAATATGAACACAGAGGCAAAAAAATATGATACCTGGTGATGTGCATAAAGCCACTCAGTTAATTAGTGAGACAACTGGCTTTCAAGTTTTAGTTGCATTGGATCCCACCAGAATTGCTCGGGGTTCATTAAAATTTAGGTATATTCAGGAACTTGCTAAATTGATAGATAATATCACCGAGATGTACGATGACACATTCAGGTATACAGGGAGAGAATTGCGAGCGTACAAGAAAGAACTGGTGCAACACAGGCTAGTGTTAACTTATTTAACTGCTGTTACTGGAGGGTATTGCGTAACGTTGGCCACCCAATTTGGAGTAAAATGTTGCACCTATGTCACCAATGATACCAGCGACCCCAAGGAAGTGATAGACCGTAAGATGGATGAAATTCTGCAGCTAAAATGGGAGTTTCATAAGAACCATAACGCTTCAGTGGCTGAAGTAGGGGAAAAGATAGAAGGATGGGTTTCATGGCTGAACCCAGTGAAATGGTTCTCAGGTCTAGGGGAATGGGTTCGGGAAGTGATCCCCAGCATAGGCAAATTCTTGATCCTTATACTGATTGTCATCATAATAATTGGCATATGCGTCCGGTGTGTTCCTATTGTATTGAATTGTGGAAAATGTAAAAATAGAGTAAAATGCAAGAACAAAACTATGATGGTGGTCAGTAATGACAATATGAATACCGAGGTAAATATAGAACTGCATTACAACCCTGAACTAGGAAATACCATCATTTAATGTATTATATTTAGATGTGCATAGAATGTATTATTGAAATGTTATTTTCAAAACACCTCAGATAATGTAAAGTCTCAATTCCCCTTCAAGACTGCCTTTATAAGACTGGTGCATCCCTACACCTTTCACATGATCTTGAAGATCCGCAGTGTGCGTATAATAGTAGTTTTATGTCCCCACCCAGAGACACATTATTGATGGATTAAGAATCACTAAATAGTATATAAATGTAAGCCTAAATTATATTTTAAAATCAGATTGTGATAGCATGTTGTTCGCTATCAAAGGGTGGACTGTCGAAGCTGGATTTTGGGCTGAGACAAGATCAGTTTAAAATTGAATTGCAGCGACGCCATCTTGCGACTGGTCACAAGACGCCATCTTGGAAATGAGATCGCAAGACGCCATTTTGTGAATGGCCGCCCAAGCGCCATTTTAGATAAACTCACACTTTAGTACATGTGGCGATATTATTATTAGCATCATGCGATTGCATCTTTCACCATTCCCCATATACACATTAATAAGCACAATTGCGCTGTTAACTAGTTGCATATTAGCGAATGCTTAAGATCCTATATGAAAACGCTGTTTATTAGCTTTATGCGCACGCATCTGCTCCAAGTTAACTAGCGGTGTTATATCAAACGCAGCATACTCACACATTACATATCAACATACAAGGTTCCATAAGCTTTAAGGTATAAGATTTAAGTGTGTTCACTTAGTATAAATGCTGTGAAATAAAGATTATTTGGTAACTAAGGTTTTATACATGCTAAGTAAGCCGTGTTTGGTTTGTACTGATGCGTACTCTTTCCGCAGTATTCCGGTATCATCGATGTGGAGATCGCATCATGCATTCTCAACTTATGGACCGCAGAGACTTCAAGCAACAAAATGTATATAATATGAACAACTGTTAGGATGTTCAATGAGGCGGGAATCCAGAGACCCCTAGTTGTTAGAGGCTGGGTTGGGTCTATTTGAATCAGCCTGTTAAATGCTCTGTAACAGATGCATCCCCCTTGGGAACCAATGGCATCAGCAACAAACTTCTCTATAGTGTTGTTTATTTCTGGGGGGTATGAATATGTGTGCTCCAACACTGGGTCTTAGTCTTCGTGCTGAATGCTGATTGACGAGGGGTTTCTTGCTGATACCTAACATCTGGTCCGGAAGCGCTGCGTATGTATACTGTACTTGGGTCTGTATAATTCCTTTGCGCCTAATTGTGTATGGATCAATAGCGTGTAACTGACTGTACTTTTACTTGAATAATACTTGTGCTTTGGAACCACAGATTCCAGGTCTGAAGTCTTTATTTACTGTATGACTGCATACGCAAATTAGCGTCATCCTTAGAAGGTATAGGCAGGATATTAGAAGGTATAGGCAGGATGTTGGAAGGTATAGGAAAGAGGTGTTTATAGAGGTTCTAAGGCAGTATCATTATGTTTTATTAAAAACTTATTTTTTTTATTTTTTTCATTAAAAACTTTGGGTTTTATCATTGGTTTGGTATGTATTTTTGTTTCCAAAATATTGATAGAGCAAATTCTTATAAAACATACTTTAGCCAACATTGTAAGGCATACAGAATAATAGTGCAAAGAAAAAACTAAAACAATTGGGGACAAAAATACATTGGTCAAATATATGGACATTCAGTTACTCTTTTTTAGAAAGCTTGTTCAATGTGGTGTTTTGTTTTAAGTTTTTTAATTAAAAAATACAAGACAACTAAACTGTAGCAGAAAATACAATAGGGTCCGAATAAACAAACATTTATCATACCTCAGAAATGTTTCCGGAACATGGTGAATGTGTGATGCTTAATATTGCCTTTTTCAAAATTAAAAAAAATCTAATATTTCATCCAAAAAATACCTTTATTGATTCACAAAACAGCAAGAAACATCATAACAAGGTTACATTAAAACACAAATTTTTTTTGTACACAATGATAAAAATTCATAAATTCAAAATTAAGAACTGTACAAAAAGGAGAAACACATGGTTGATCAAGGCAGCAAATGGGTTGTCATTTATCCAAGCACAGACAAGGGCATTCACAATGTTTTTTTGGGTTTGTTCATTGTTTTAATTGTGGTAGGGTGTAGGGAAAAATAAAGGAAAAATAAAATTACAAACATGTTGAAAAATACAAAGTTCAAACAGTCAAAACAGAGAATCAAGGAAGCATATGACACTTAGTTTATAAGTTTTGTAAAATCATACCTAAAAAATCTAGCAACAACATCATTGCGTCTGGCCCCCCCAGACAGTCCAAGAACACCTACTTCCTGGGGGCCATCCTCAGGCAAGGCATCCTCTGGCTGCATGGGTACTCAACTCCTTATGGCGATGTTATTGAATATCCCACACAGGACCACAATACGCGAAACCATAACTGCCGAATACATGAGGGCGCCACCAGAGGGGTGGAGACATCTGAACAGACCTTTCAAAAGACCAATACAGCACTCCACCACCTGCCTGGTGGCAGTAACTGCAGCATTAAATTGGGTTTGTGGCCCTGTTGTGGGGGCCAAATAAGGAGTCAGCAGCCAGGTCATGCAAGGGTATCCACTGTCACCTCATTTTTAATTCAGAACAACGTCCCGAAGTTTCACTTACCCAGAAGCCATGCATCACCAGCTTGCAGTGTAACTAATTTGTGCCATATCCCTGAATGTTGGATCACATATGCATCATGTGAGCTGCCAGGAAATTTTGTATTCAGGGAGAGAATCTGGAGGGAGGCATCACATAGCACCATCACATTCATGGAATGGAAATGTTTACGGTTGCAATATATGTGTTCCTTTTGTGCTGGAGGCTGTATGCTATGTGAGTGCCATCCACTACCCCTATGACATGTGGAAAGCCAGCAATCTCCAAAAACTGCTGCTTGACCACAACAAGGGTTTCCTGATCCAAAGGCATACTAATAAATTGAGTAACCTGTTTAAAAAAAGCATTCATCACACGCCTCAGGATCCTGGAGAATGATGGCTTGGAGGTGCCAGTCACCAGGCCCACAGTGGTCTGGAAGGACCCTGAGGCGCAGAAATATAACACCGCCAGCAACTGTGTCAGTAGTGATATTGATGTAGGAATGTGAATTTGACTTTCTAGATCACTCTTTATTATTGAAAGAATGTCTAAGATAATGGTGGGTGGTAGGCGGTAAGTGGTTAACACCTCATCATCAGGCATTCCAAAAAGGGTGACCTGTATTCAAAATATCTGGGGCCTTGCATGCATCCTATGCCTATGACGAGGATGAGGACCAGGTAAGGTAGGGTGTGGAAGCATGGCAAGGATACGCTCACCAACGTGTCTCTGAAATGTGAGTACATAGAAATTAGTATGAATGTTGATTCAAACAAACAAACAAACAAACACTCAATTAACTTAACTTAGTCAGAATCTTGCTGATTCTTCCAGGGTTGGGTAGGGCCATCTTTACCAAAACCTACATGTGTTTAGGGTAAGACAAGAAATAATTTAAATTCAACAGTATTTTGTGGTAATGCTATAAAAGATGTAGTAGTACAAAACAATGGTGAAATTTAAATTTAGTCAAATACACATTGTTTAGATTTTTTTTAGGGGTGTTTAAAAACCCCAAAATAATGAAAAAAAAACTAACCTCGGACCACAAAACAGTGGGCAGGAACAATCCACAAACGCCAAACACCAAACTCCAACACTACATTAGGGTAAATTTATTAACATAAATTAAAACTTACCAAAAAAAAGGGATTCAAATAAAAATGATGGCAGAAGGACTCTGAAACACTTACCTCTGACCACAATAAAGTGGGCAGGAATATTCCTTGAATTTAAAAAAAAATGAATTCAAAAAAACATTTGACCTTAAAATAATTAAAAAAAAAAAAAGGCATGACTAGGATACACTTACCTGACTCTCAAGCCTAAGATGTTTTGTGCAATAATCCGCCGACCACCAATATACCAATAACCAACAACCACCAACCACCAACAACGCACAAGTAATGGCCCATTTAGGAGGTCCTTAAATAGGGATGTTAAACACTAGAAAATTGTAAATGAAGGTTAGGTGTGCAATATGCGCAGGGAAACATGGATGGACGAAACATGGATGCACGCTCAACCAATCCAATGATGCGCTCACATCTCATTAAAGCCCACAATTAAGGTTAGGTGTGCAATTTGCGCAGGGAAACATGGATGGACGCAACATGGATGCACGCTCAACCAATCCAATGATGCGCTCACATCTCATTAAAGCCCACAATTAAGGTTAGGTGTGCAATTTGCACAGGGAAACATGGATGGATGCAACATGGATGCACGCTCAACCAATCCAATGATGCGCTCACATCTCATTAAAGCCCACAATTAAGGTTAGGTGTGCAATTTGCGCAGAGAAACATGGATGGACGCAACATGGACACATGCTCAATCAATCCAATGATGCACTCACATCTCATTATAGCCCACAATTAAGGTTAGGTGTGCAATTTGCACAGGGAAACGTGGATGGACGCAACATGGATGCACGCTCAACCAATCCAATGATGCGCTCACATCTCATTAAAGCCCACAATTAAGCTTAGGTGTGCAATTTGCGCAGGGAAACATGGATGGATGAAACATGAATGCACGCTCAACCAACCCAATGATGTGCTCACATGTATAAAAATGTCGCCAAATCACACTAGTACTCATGCTTTACCAAACTTCACCATGGAGACAGAGGAGCATGGAAGCCAGAGTCCGCCCTTAGAAATTAAGTTTTGTGTCCAAAAATGACCAATTCCTTAATTTTAAATTTTTAAAACAATAAAAAAAAGTTATTTTAAAAAATGAACATGTTGTAGGTGTACAACAGCAAGAAAGGAGGAGTGAGGAGGAGGCAGGCCCAAGCAGGGAGCCAGGCCCAAGCAGGAGAACGGCCAGAAACCTCACTTTTCAAGGGTGGAGATGGAGGCCTTGGTGTCTATGTGCATGGACAATATTGGATAAAAAAACAGGATCTGGGAGGAGATAGCCAGGGCTGTTAAAATGTTGCAGGAAATACAAGACTAAATTAACTCTAAACATTGACAGGTGGACAGACTTCAAATATCGGCTGATGAGGAAGCTAGGAAGTAGGGCGGACCATGCCAGGGGTGGTGATCCCATCCCTGAGGAGCTGACCTTAACAGCTTTGGAGGAGCAGGCTCAGGGGTGTATAGAGGAAGAGGAGTCAGTCGGCGTGTCGAATATGGACACTGACATGGCCGACTTTAACGCTCCACATGACAGAGAAGGTAAATATTTAAGAAATTTAAAAAAAAAAAAAAAACATAAACATTTGCCTAACAAATCTTTTTCATTACAGACCCCGAGGAGGAAGTGCCTGCTCCTGAGGTGATGGCTGGGCACATCACATATGAAGGCTCTGCAGGGGATGAACCAATTTTTCCATCTGGGGACCCTATGGAGCCTACTCTGGTGAGGGTAGATGGCAGATTGCTGAGGGTGGTGGAGGCCCTGGAGACATATGCTGGGGCCCTGGTTTGATCAGCAGATGCCCAGGAGCGGGCAAACCGAATTGCCATGATGGAGCGAGGCTCCCTTCCTCCAAGGACCACTACCTCTGGCAGCCCAACAGCCACCCCCCAAAGTGTGGCGAGCCCTATGCCTAGGCCAGAGCCAATTCCATCCGGCTCTGGCCAGGCCAGTCGGCATGTTACACGCCAGTCAGCTGGTCCGAAAAAGACTCTTCAGCCCGAGCCGTGAAAAATGAAGAAAATAGCCCTGGCTATCTTATCCTTCCCCTGTTGATGTCCAGTCCCCATATTTCTAGTCACCAATACCTCCATCTCCGTCCTTTTTTTTGTTTGTTTCTTATTTTTATACAAGTTTTATTTTTTTTTACATATTTTAATATTAGAATTTTTCAAATTTGTGCATGCTGACAAATGCGTTTAAAAAAAATATATATATTCTTGTTCAAAAAATAAAAAAAATATAAAAAAAAGTGAACTGAATTTGTGTCTGTTTTATTTTGAAAAATATACATGTTTCATAAAGGAATTGATAAAGCAGAGGATTTGCAAAGACTGGTGCAGGCTTAAAAATGCAAAAAAGCCAGAAAATTTGGTAAAAAAAACATATAATAAGCCATCACCATGACATTAATTTAATCTTTTTATTCGCTAATGCAAATGCAACTAAATCAATTACAAGCCAATTAGCAGTGTTAATAGCAACAAACGATTAATAGCTGCTTGCATTGTGTGGCAGAAATTAGAACATCAAACATAACATCAGTCAAATTCGATAGTATAGTACTCTGGGGCTTGAGAGAGCACATACCCAACCTCAAGCGGTACGATCAGCCAGGCCTCAAACCTGTTCGCAGAGTGACGTTTTACTACTTTCGGCCTTCTATGTCGGTCATAGAAGGTAATTTATGTACGCCCCTAAAACGCCCTGAAAACGGTGAGAAATGCCTGCGTTTTTAGACCACCACCCCTATCAACACCCACCAAAGGCCTTTCATGTCAATCAACTCTTGGAAGCCACTTTTTTGCTCGTAAGCCATACGATCAACAGCATTTTGGATCGCAAGGTCTCGTAGGCACATGCGCACAACTAACCGTGCGTGGTTTGGAAACATCGGATGCGTACGACCGAGCGGCCGCTTACGACCGACTCTGAATGAGGTCCTCAATCTCTAGCTACCTGTGTATAAATGCATTCTTCATCCATTCAATCTGCAATCATCCCAAACATCTACCATCTGAGCTGTTCTGCACTTCATACCCTTGCCAGCAGGTGTCCCACTACATGCTAGTAGTGCATTCATCTACATCCTACTGTCAGTACTCTGCAGCACTCCAGTGTCATCATTTCTTGCAGGCTGACATCAGTAGAACAGGCACTTTGTTGTTGTCACATGATCTATTGGCGGTCTCTGCTTAGTACAGTTTCAGACCCTCCAACATGACCTGTTCCATTAGGCACACAAATCTCTGCTCCTGGACTTCCCTCTTAATTTATGATTGCAGTCACCTGTGCTGAAACACCTGTCTCATCAATAAACTAGTTCAACACAGGTGACTGCAATCATACATTAGGTGGGAAGTCCAGGAGCAGAGTGTTTTCTACCTAATGGAACAGGTCATGTTGGAGGGTAGGCAGTTCTCAGTACTCTATTATCAAGAGAGGGAGATGTATCAAACCTTTTGGACTTAAAGTGCCAACCAATCAGCTTCTAAAGGTGCCCACACACACATAGCGATTTTTCATCCAATTTGGCCGATTTCGACAAATCGGGTAAAAGAAGTCCAAATCGTGATATTATACTCACGAGCATGATGCTGATGCGCGTCACCGCTCGTTGTACCTCGCATCCTCTGATCTTCCGTGCTGTAGGGCAGATTAGCCAACCTGGATCACGATGGGAGCTGATCGTGAGGTTTTTTTTCTCACGACGAATCATACAATTAATCGCACAACGTGAAATTTGATTGACAGCTTCCTGCGCACGCCCCATCGCCATCTTGTGCAGCATTTTGTATGGAGGAAGATAGAGGCACATTGTAGCCTGCAGTGTTGTTTTGTTGGAAGTTTGGTGAGTATATTCGTACATTTTAAATGCAACCACACTGACCACCAATATGTGCCCCTCCACTGCCCACCAATGTGCGCCCCCCAGGTAATAAATGCATGACTCAGCCACCGCCCACTGTAATGAGGCGGGCGGTGGCTGGGTCATGCATTAAGCTCCCCCACTGCCCACCAATGTGTGTCCCCCAGATAGTAAATGCATGACCCAGCCACCGCCCACTGTAATGAGGCGGGCGGTGGCTGGGTCATGCATTAAGCTCCCCCACTGCCCACCAATGTGTGCCACCCACCAAACCAACTGGCCACCAATGTCATGGGCCCACCTAATAATAAATTAGAAAACAATTCAACTTTTTTAAAAATTTATAAACAAATATATTAAAACAAGATAAACAAATACATTACAGGAAGATTCTTCATATTGAAATTACAAATAATAATTGTCAAAACAAATTTACAAATAAATACAATAAAGATAAAATACAAATACATTTAAAGTAATAAAACTTAAAAAACAAACAAAAAAACCATGTGTTTACTGTAACCAAAAAAACACCATACAAACAAACATTACATTTACAAAACACACAGCATTCCTGTAAAAAAAGGGGTGTTCAACCTTAGGTCCTCCAGCTGTTGTGGAACTACACTTCCCAGCATGCCCTGCCAAGGTTTGGAAATATCAGCATGCTAAAACTGTAGCAGGGCATCCTGGGATCTGTAGTTCCACAACAACTGGAGGACCAAAGGTGGAATACCCATGCTGTAAAATAAAGAAAAACATTAAAATACCACAAAACAAACACATGACATTCCAGTAAAAGAAAACCCGAATACAATACCATACCTACCAAACCTTTAAAAACCTGTAAAAAAGAAAATATTAAAACATACAAATATTTAACCATAAAAACATAAAATATAACAAAACTATATACACTAATAATTATATGTCCTTTTTTTGTACTTCATAGATATGTCCATGGATAGTGAACGTGAGTTCGTTACAGGATTCATCGAAATCCTGCACTCGAAAGAGTGTCTGTGGAGGATCAATTCTCGCAAGTACCACAATAAGTCGCTCAAGTTGGCCGCACTAGAGCTGCTCTTGGAGTATATGAAAAAGTACATTACTAATGCAGACCTGAAAACTGTCCGGCAGAAGAGTCAAAACCTCAGGACAGTGTACATAAAAGAAAAAAAGAAGGTGGATGACTCCAAAAGATCAGGAGCGGGCACAGATGATATATATGAGCCCACGCTCTGGTACTACCATATGATGTCATTCATCGGTGATCAAGAGCCTCAAAGGGAATCTATCGTCTTGATGGCTGAGCGCGAGGGAGAAGAGGAGGTTGCAGAAGTGCCTGGACCATTAGTAAGGTGACCCAACATATGCATATGCCAGATTACCACCTCTTAACTTCTCGTTGCCCCCCGCACTTCTTCCCACTGCTCCACACCCACTACAGCACTGACCTTAGATGACACAGTGGCTGGTGCATGCTCAGAGGAGAGAGTGTTATCGAATCCAGATGACCGCAGGAGAATACTGCATCGCTCAAGCCCTGGTTACTGGATCGCATCTCAGGAAAGTAATCATGATTTTAAACTAAACAAAGCTATATACTGCATCACATCAAAGTGATGCACTCTTTCCATACCTCCCAACATGATCTATTCCAGGAGGGGCAAAATGCTATGTTCTTGAACTTCCCACTTTATTCATGATTGCCTCAATTAACTAGTTCAACACAGGTGTCGGCAAACATTAAGTAAAGGCCCCCATACATCAGAGATGGATTGCAGCAATCGTGCAATTTGCAATCGATTGTGTATAAAAATCTGCAATGTATGGGCTTCACAGATCGCAGATTGCAGCCAAAAAGTGATTGGAATTGTTTAATCAGATTGTCCAACATGTTGGATTTCACAGATGGATTGGGCCTGTTGATTGCTAGTGTATGGACATGATCAGCAGATTTGCAGACCGTTTCTAGCAAAATGATGGGCCTTTCAAGATTGCCAGATCTGTGTTTGCTGCAATCGATCTGCAATCACTGAAAAAGATCTGTAGTGTATGGGCGCAGATTGCTCGACTGGGAAATCCTAAGATCGGGCAATAAATCTTCAAATTGTTCAATTGTGGTTTTCAGATTGCTGATGTATGGGGGCCTAAGAGGGAAGTCCAGGAGCAATGCATTTTATCTCTCCTGGAATGGGCATGTTAGGAAGTATGCTTTATCCAGTATTCTCCTAAAAGACTGCATTATATCTGTGCATTCACAAGCACCCTTAGGTATCCTTCTAATAGTGGTCTAGATGAGTAGGAGCTTAAGGCCCCCATTCATCAGCAATCTGAAAACCACAATTGAACAATTTGAAGATTTATTGCCCAATCTTAGGATTTCCCAATCGAGCAATCTGCGCCCATACATTACAGATCTTTTTCAGTGATTTGCAGATCGATTGCAGAAAACACAGATCGGACAATCTTGAAAGGCTCATCATTTTACTGGTAACGGTCTGCAAATCTGCTGATCATGGCCATACACTAGCAATCTACAGCCCCAATCCATCTGTGAAATCCAACATGTTGGACAATCTGATTAAACAATTCCAATCACTTTTTGGTTGCAATCTGCGATCTGTGAAGCCCATACATTGCAGATTTTTATACACAAACGATTGCAAATTGCACGATTGCTGCAATCCATCTCTGATGTATGGGGGCCTTAACTCAAGGCCTCAAGTTTCCACTACTCTCCCATAGGCATGAGCGGGTTCGGATTTCTGATTTCCCATAGGGCTGGCTGGGCTGTGGGCTGTGTTGTGTAGTGTAGTGCAGTGTAGTGTTGTGCTGCGCTGTGCTGTGCTGCTGTTGTCCATAGGCGCTGTGTCCACTCCTCCAAAGTCCATAGGGGCTGGCTGTGTTGTGCTGTGCTGCTGTTGTCCATAGGGGCTGTGTCCACTCCTCCAAAGTCCATAGGGGCTGGCTGTGCTGTGCTGTGCTGCTGTTGTCCATAGGGGCTGTCTCCACTCCTCCAAAGTCCATAGGGGCTGGCTGGGCTGTGTTTTGCAGTCAGTTGTCCATAGGGGCTGTGTCCACTCCAAAGTCCTGTGCAGTGTCCCAGTCCTAAAGGGGTGCTGTAGTATTGTCCAGGGGGTGCTCTGCCCATCAGGGGTGCTCCCCCCAAGTGCAAAAAAAATAATATTTTTTCTGTGTTTGTGAATTGTGTGCGCAGTAGCCGCATATGCATCAACAAAGTAGCGCCAAGCGTGCGCCTGTGTCATACGTAAAGGGCCGGCTGGCTTGACCGTTAAAGGGTGCTATAACCCCCAAAGTGCACTCCAAACAAAATAAAAAATTATTTTCTGTGTTTGTGAATTGTGTGCACTGTGTCTGCACGTGCATCAACAAAGGAGCAGCGCCAAGCATGCGCCTGTGTCCCATAAGTAAAGGGCCGGCTGCCTTGTCCATTAAAGGGTGCTGTAACCCCCAAAGTGCACTCCAAACAAAATAAAAAATTATTTTCTGTGTTTGTGAATTGTGTGCACTGTGGCTGCACGTGCATCAACAAAGGAGCAGCGCCAAGCGTGTGCCTGTGTCCCATAAGTAAAGGGCCGGCTGGCTTGTCCGTTAAAGGGTGCTGTAACCCCCAAAGTGCACTCCAAAAAAAATAGACAATTCTTTTTTTTCTGTGTTTGTGTGCCAAATGTAAGCGCAGTAGCCGCACGTGCATCAACACAGCAGCAGCGCCAAGCGTGCGCCTGTGTCATAAGTCAAGGGCCGGTCTGGACATCTGGTCCAGACTGAAGGACGTGCCAACAATTTCTGACATGTCTACTGTCACTGCATATGATACTGTCACCACTGACAGAATGGTGGAGGAATTATTTTCTGTGTTTGTGAATTGTGTGCACTGTGGCTGCACGTGCATCAACAAAGGAGTAGCGCCAAGCATGCGCCTGTGTCATAAGTAAAGGGCCGGCTGACTTGTCCGTTAAAGGGTGCTGTAACCCCCAAAGTGCACTCCAAGAAAAAAAAAAATTATTTTTTTTCTGTCTTTGTGAATTGTGTGGGCTGTAGCCACACCTGCATCCTCAAAGCAGCAGCGACAAGCATGCATCTGTCTGTTAAAGGGTGGTGTAACCCCCAAAGTGCGCTCCAACAAAAATAAAATAATCTTCTTTTTTTGTGTGTTTGCGTGTGAAATGTATGCGCAGTAGCCACACCTGCATCCTCAAAGCAGCAGCGACAAGCATGCGTCTGTCTGTTAAAGGGTGGTGTAACCCCCTAAAGTGCGCTCCAACCAAAATAAAAAATTCTTTTTTTTCTGTCTATGTGAATTGTGTGGGCTGTAGCCACACCTGCATCCTCAAAGCAGCAGCGACAAGCGTGTGTCTGTCTGTTAAAGGGTGGTGTAACCCCCAAAGTGCGCTTCAACCAAAATAAAATAATCTTTTTTTCTGTGTTTGTGTGTGAAATGTATGCGCAGTAGCCGCACCTGCATCCTCAAAACAGCAACAACAAGCGTGCGTCTGTCTGTTAAAGGGTGGTGTAACCCCCAAAGTGCACTCCAACCAAAAATAAAATAATCTTCTTTTTTTCTGTGTTTGTGTGTGAAATGTATGCGCAGTAGCCGCACCTGCATCCTCAAAGCAGCAGTGACAAACGTGCGTCTGTCTGTTAAAGGGTGGTGTAACCCTCAAAGTGCACTCCACAAAAAATAAAAAATTCTTCTTTTTTTCTGTCTTTGTGAAATGTGTGGGCTGTAGCCGCACCTGCATCCTCAAAGCAGCAGCGACAAGCGTGCGTCTGTCTGTTAAAGGGTGGTGTAACCCCCAAAGTGCGCTTCAACCAAAATAAAATAATCTTTTTTTCTGTGTTTGTGTGTGAAATGTATGCGCAGTAGCCGCACCTGCATCCTCAAAGCAGCAGTGACAAACGTGCATCTGTCTGTTAAAGGGTGGTGTAACCCTCAAAGTGCGCTCCACAAAAAATAAAAAATTCTTTTTTTCTGTCTTTGTGAAATGTGTGGGCTGTAGCCGCACCTGCATCCTCAAAGCAGCAGCGACAAGCGTGCGTCTGTCTGTTAAAGGGTGGTGTAACCCTCAAAGTGCACTCCACAAAAAATAAAAAATTCTTCTTTTTTTTCTGTCTTTATGAATTGTGTGGGCTGTAGCCACACCTGCATCCTCAAAGCAGCAGTGACAAGCGTGCGTCTGTCTGTTAAAGGGTGGTGTAACCCCCAAAGTGTGCTCCAACTAAAATAAAATAATCTTTTCTTCTGTGTTTGTGTGTGAAATGTATGCGCAGTAGCCGCACCTGCATCCTCAAAGCAGCAGCGACAAGCGTGCGTCTGTCTGTTAAAGGGTGGTGTAACCCCCTAAAGTGCGCTCCAACCAAAATAAAATAATCATCTTTTTTTCTGTGTTTGTGTGTGAAATGTATGCGCAGTGCCGCACCTGCATCCTCAAAGCAACAGCGACAAATGTGCGTCTGTCTGTTAAAGGGTGGTGTAACCCTCAAAGTGCGCTCCACAAAAAATAAAAAATTCTTCTTTTTTTTCTGTTTTTGTGAATTGTGTGGGCTGTAGCCGCACCTGCATCCTCAAAGCAGCAGCGACAAGTGGGTGTCTGTCTGTTAAAGGGTGGTGTAATCCTCAAAGTGCACTCCACAAAAAATAAAAAAATTGTCTTTTTTTTCTGTCTTTGTGAATTGTGTGGGCTGTAGCCGCACCTGCATCCTCAAAGCAGCAGCGACAAGCATGCGTCTGTTTGTTAAAGGGTGGTGTAACCCTCAAAGTGCGCACCACAAAAAATAAAAAATTCTTCTTTTTTTTTCTGTCTTTGTGAATTGTGTGGGCTGTAGCCGCACCTGCATCCTCAAAGCAGCAGCGACAAGCGTGCGTCTGTCTGTTAAAGGATTACATCGGTGACAGCATACAAGTAGGCATGTAAGACAGTCCATACCTGTACTGACAGGAAAAAGAGGCAATTTGGAGGCCCCTGTACAAACTGGCTCTATTTTACCTGAGTTGCCCCCCCCCCCTCCAGTGTGTATTCCGAAAGAGTGTTTAGTGCAGCCGGGAACCTTGTCAGCGAAAGGCGTAGGAGGTTGCTTCCACAAAATGTGGAGAAGATGATGTTCATAAAAATGAATTATCAACTCTTCCAGGGAGACCAGCCTCCAGAACATACAGAGGGACCTGTGGTGGTGGATTCCAGCGGGGATGATTTAATACTCTGTGAGGATGAGGATGTACACAACACTGAAGAGGGTGAGGAATTGGTGGATGAGGAGGATGAGGACGACATCTTGCCTCCGTAGAGCCAGTTTGTGCAGGGACAGATTAATTGCCAGCTTGTTTTGTGGGGGCCCAAACGAACCAATCATTTCAGCCACAATCATGTGGCAGACCCTGGCGCTGAAATGATTGGCTTGCTAAAGTATGCATGTCCTGTTTATACAACATAAGGGTGGGAGGGCCCAAGGACAATTCCATCTTGCACCTCTTTTTTTCTTTGCATTATGTACTGTTTGGGGCATAGTTTTTCAAACTGCCATCCTGTCTGCCACTGCAGTGTCACTCCTAGATGGGCCACGTGTTTGTGCTGCCCAATCGTGTCGCTTAGCATAGTCATCCAGCTACCTCGGTGCAACCTTTTGGACATAAAAACACTATTGTGAGGTGTGAGGTGTTCAGAATAGACTGGAAATTAGTGGAAATTAAGGTTATTGAGGTTAATAATAGCATAGGAGCAGAAAAACCCACAAATTCTGTGATTTTAGCTGTTTTTATGCTTTTTAAAAAAAAAATACAGATCCAAAACACAAAACCCAGAACCCAAAACACGGAAGGGTGGTTTTGGCAAAACCAATCCAGATCCAGAACACGAAGAAAGATCCAGATCCAAAACCAAAACACGAAAAGTGGCCGGTGCACACCCCTACTCTCCCACAAACAAAGCTAACTCCAAGGATCGTGATCAGAATTGACAAAACCCCAGTAACGTGACATAAGTGTCATTTATCTCGCACAGTTGTTAAAATGACAGTTGGACGCCGATTGGTGGCTTTGGGCAACTTCTACACTTTAACTCTCTCCAGGGCTTGATACATCTCCCCCTATGTGAGAGACACTGCAGACTATTACCCGTATTCAATTTGAAGCGTTAAGTCCGGATCCGCGTTAAGTTACCGCCGATGACGTCATTATCGCCTGTTTTGGTTTTACCCAGTATTCAATTTGAAAGACTTTCCACCTAGGTGGAAAGTCAATGCAATGTAATAGGCGGTAAAGTATCGCCTATGAATGGCAAGCGGAAAAAAGTGCAGAATTGGGGTTTTGGGGTGCAACGTTTCAGGAACCCCCGTGCAACCTTCAGACAGTCCCCCAAAGGTAATCTTTGCAAAAAAAATTATAAAAAAAAACTTAAGGACACCCCAAAAATTTACTTTGAAAATGGGGACGAAAAAAAAAAATGTTGGGGTACAAAGTTAAAAACTAGCAAACGTGACTCTGGAGGGGTCCCCAAGTATGCCCCAGGTGTTTTTTTGATTGAAGGTGCTTTTACCCCAAATTTGCTGGGATAAGTTATTTTCTGGAAAAAATACTATTAAATACTATTCTGCATCAGGTATAGAAAAAAAACGCTATTTAGGAGCTATTGAGCCCATTTAAAAACACCAGATACCTTCAGCAAGCCAAATCGGGGGGTACCATAGTGAAACCCCACGTCAGAGCATCATTTGGGGGGAGACAGGCTGATTTCCCCAAAAATGACAGTACTTTCCGCTTGTTACAGTATCGCCGGGTGCCGTTTACGCGTACTTTCAAATTGTATACGGGGTAAAGCGTGCACGCGCGCGATACTTAACGCCTACAAAACAGGCGAAGTCGGCTCAAATTGAATACGGCTCTAACACTGGGGAGGAGATGTATCAAACTTTCGAGAGATAAAGTGGTGAAGTTGCCCATAGCAACTAATCAGCATCTAACTGTCATGTTATAGTCTGCTAGATAAATGACAGCTAGAAGCTGATTGTTTGCTATGGGCAACTTCTCCACTTTATCTCTCTCGAAAGTTTGATACATCTCCCCCTGGGAGACGCGGAGTGAGGAAGAAGCATAAAAGGAGCAGAAGAGTGCAGCGTAAGTGGGAAAGAACACAGGCCCTGATTCAGAACCGGACGCTCTGACCAGAGCGCTCGCTCTGAATCAGGGCCCACCTCCATTAAAATGGAGCGTCCTCCTGGACGCTCGTATAGCTGTGGGTCACCACCCACAGCATATACGAGCGTCCATCAAGATGGTCGCGATGGTCTTGACCATCGCGACCATCGGACTTGCGAGTGAAACCCTGTGGTCGGGTTTCTCAACCGCAAGTGCCAGGAGTGATTTTGGCTCTATCAGAGCCAAAATCACTCCCACTGACATCACTAGTGATGTCAGTGGGGCCGGCTTCAGACGGTAGGCATTCCCATAGGAACGCCTCCGTCTGGCAGGCACGCCCCAGAAACGCCCACCAAAGGGGGCGTGCTGTCAATCAACATCGACAGCACGCCCCCTTTGGTGCGAGACCCGGAGCGATGGAAAGTCGTGCGCATGCGCAGTGGGGACCATCGACCCACTTGCGAGAGTACTGCCGCTCGCGAGTGGGTCTGAATGACCCCCACAGTGTGATCAGGTGCTGTGAGGGATGCAGATGAACACTGAAAGTAACAAAAACAGTCCTGTATTGAGGGAATAAGAGATGAGGCAAATTCACTAAGCTCTGGATAAATTGGAGACTGATAAACTGCCAACCAATCCACTCCTGTTATTTTTTCAACACAGCCTGTAACATGACAGTTAGGAGCTGAGTGGCTGGTAGTTTATCACTTTCCAATTTATCACTTTCCAGAGAAGGCTTATCTAGAACGGGGAGAGTGGGGCATGTGCCCTGGGAACTGTGGTAGGCCCACCAGAGGAGGTGCCACCAGCCAGGGCAGTGTACACGGTGGAGTGTCCACTGCTGGACATCCCGCCAGGTGTTTATTGACTGAATGTACTCCCTCCCAGTCTCCCATTGCCAGGGCTGCTGACAGTGCTGGCAGGTCCCGATACTGGGAGGGGGCATGGCCAACTTGTGGATGTGTGGCCAGGCCCCCTCTGTACAAATCATAAAAAACATAGCATGTAGGCACACGGACACTGCACAAGGGGGCACCAGTGTCAGATCTGGTGGGGGTGGGGGCGTGAGTGCGATTGCTACCCCCCTCACATCACAGCAGCCTCTCTCCCCAGCCCAGCTCTTCTCTCTCTCTTCCCTAAGTGGCTGCCACATTTTGTTACGTGGGCGGGTGGTGTGGCCCAACAGATCCGGGCCCGGGTAAAAATACCCACTCTCCCACCTCTCGGCAGCCCTGCCCACTGCTCCACCTCCACCTCCGCTCCGGACCATCCAAGGATGTGTAGTGCTCATCCCGCGATGTCATGGGAAGGTAGCTTCCACCACCGGGCCAAAAGGGGTAGGAGGGGGCGGGGATGAGGAGTAGACAGCATTATTGGGTATGTAGAGTGTCCAGACCCCAGAGGCCAGGTAGTGGGCGGGGCTGGCACCAGACTGGGCGTCTGATGTCACAGCCTCACCCTGTGTGCCTGCTACCTCACCCGTGTGGCCTGTGCTGTCTCTTACCCTCAACCTTTGTGTCTGCCACCTCACCCCTGTGTTGCATGCCACCTCATCCTTGCCTTGTGCTGCCCCTCACCCTGTGTGCTTGCCACCTCACCCTGCATGTCTACCATCTCACCCCTGTGCTGCCCTCTAAGCTTTACCATGTGTGCTTGTCAGCTGACCCCTGTACTGCCTCCTTCACCTCACCCTTTCTTCCTGCCACCTCACCCCTGTGCTGTCCCCTGTATGCCTGCCACCTCACCCCTGTGCTGGCTGCCACATCACCCCTGTACTGCCTCCTAACCCTCACCATGTGTGCCTGCCACCTCAGCCTATGTGCCTACCACCTCACCCCTATGCTGCCCCTAACACTCACCCTGTGTGCCTGCCACCTGACCCCTGTGCTACCTCCTGACCCTCACCACGTGTTCCTGCCAGAATTTAATCAGTTGGCCTCCCGATCAAAGGTAAGCAGGGTGCCCTTAGCTGTTAGCCGCAGGGGGGGGGATTAGCATTAGGCACCACGGGGGAGTTAGGGATAGACTTTGGGGGGGTTTAGATTTAGGCACCAAGGGGAGAGGGTTAGAGTTAGGCACTAATGGGGAGGGTTAGGCTTAGGGTGCAAGAGGGGAGGGTTATGGTTAGGAAGAGTAGGGGGGAGGATTAGTATACTTACCCGAGCATAGTGATGCCACTGTCGGCATTTTGACAGCAGGCATCCCGCCTGCCGGGAAACCATACCCAACCCGTGCCTTCTACCTCACCCAGTGTGTGCTGCCACCTCACCCCTGTGCTGTGCGGAGACCTGGAAATCCTTCTCACCCCAAAATACTGCTACACCACTCTTCTCACAGCCTTACCATACCTGGGCTGCCCAGGAGCTTAGTCACTCCACAACTGAGGGATGCTCTTATTTGTCACATGTTACTATGTGGTGAAGAGGGCTGAAATACTGTTGCAGAAATTAAAGAAACATAAAATTGCCAGATGTACTACCATTTTGTACCATCATTGAACACTGGTCGGGTGTGTTTTTGCCATCATGTGCAAAGTTGGCAGAACTCCTACCAATGTTCCATTATTATTATTATTTTATTATTATTATTATTATTATTATTATTATTAACAGTTATTTATATAGCGCACACATATTCCGCAGCACTTTACAGAGAATATCTTACCATTCACATCTGTTCCTGCCCAAGTGGAGCTTACAATCTACTGTATATTCCCTACCACATGCTCACACACACACACTATGGTCAATTTTGTTGGGAGCCAATTAACCTACCAGTATATTTTTTGGAGTGTGGGAGGAAACCAGAGTACCCGGAGGAAACCCACGCAAGCACAGGGAGAATATACAAACTCCACACAGTTAGGGCCGTAGTGGGAATTGAACCCATGACCTCAGTGCTGTGAGGCAGTAATGCTAACCATTACACCGTCTGCGCTGCCCATTATTTAATTTGCTTGTAATAATTTTACATGCATAAAGTACAAAACTACATGTACAAAGTACAAAACATACATCATAGTGGTATAAACTTTGTAATACTTTTTTTTATCAATTTGCTCTAAAATTAGCAAAGGAAAACCCTTGGATGCCTTTCCTCCAATCAGTATGAGTGTACTCCTATGCATGTTATTGTATCCTACCAGAGATTGGAAAAATAACTGTTGAAACAGCCGCCGTGATTAACCCTTCTGCTTCCACTGAACATCACATACAGCCCTGCAGTGTCCATGTACTGGGAGGCAGCAGAAACTATTCATGTAGGATTGGCTGATGATTGACACCCGCCCACCCTCACAACCTTTTTTTTCCTCTCTGGTAATAGTGTGAAAAGCAGCTGAATTATTGTGTAATAGGATTACAAAAGCAAAATGAAATCAACAGGGAGAGAAGTTAGAGAATCGCCCAGAGCAGTTAATTGGAAATAATGAAAGATATTTTAATAAACAGTTTTGACTTATTTTAGCCTACTGACATTTAACAGGATCTTGCAAATGTGATGATGTACTTAATAAAAATCTGCTAGTGTACCAGTACAAAGCTAATAACCACAGTGTGGTGAGTTTTGCTTTTACAAGTGACTGACTATTTTACTTAACCATTCATGTTCTTTGGTGGTGTGCACCTTAATAACCAGCACAATTGGGGTAGTAACCACATGTCACGCCCCATTCTCATTATGCTGGAGGCTTGCCCAGCACCCCAACCTCTCTGGACAAACTGTGCCTCACGTCATCCATCACCGCTATCACCGCTGCTTGCTGACACCAACTAAGGGGGTGACACCAAAATAGGGTACTCTTTTTGGCACTTATCATAAAACGTGGTGTGCCAACAAATATTATGATTCCTTATCAACGCAGTAAACATTCAGAATTCACCAGAATGTTCCAATCTGAATCGCCGGGACACAGACTTCGATAAAAGCAAAGCTTTGTGGGTCTTATTAAATACTGTACCCATGAAAAACAATGGGGGCGGCTGCTGCGGGATTTGGTGGCCAGAAAGCAGAAGTTATTTCTGATATCCCCTGCCCCAAGTGTGTGGTGAGGATTGCCAAACTTCTTATGTTGTCCTATGTCCATCCTAGCAGTGAGAGTCGTTAGCAAGAGGCAGTAAGCGCTATGTAGGCACGTGCTTCAATTCCCACATTGCATGCTGGATACAGGACATCATTCCTTGCTATATTACAGACTGGTAATATGGGGGGGCATGTAGTCTGGAAGCCGACGGTCTAAATGTAGTCTGTAATCCCGTCTAGGGACGAATGACAGGCATCTAAATCTAGACGCCTGTCATTTGACCAGCGTCGGGAGACCGAAGCCCGGCATCCCGATCGAGCAGATGCCGGGCGCCGCAGCAGACATCATGGGGGGGAGGGTTAGGTTTAGGGTTCCCGGGGGGGACTTAGGGTTGGGCACCCCCCAGGGAGGTTAGGGTTAGGCTAGGGGGAGGGAGGGTTAGGGTTAGGCACCCCCCTGGGAGGTTAGGGTTAGACTAGGGGGAGGGAGGGTTAGGGTTAGGCACCCCTGGGGGGAAGTTAGGGTTAGGCACTCTCCCGGGGGACTTAGATTTAGGTGGCGGGGAAGGGGGGGTTAGGTTTTGGCACAGTGGGGGGAGGTTAGGGTTAGGCACCCTAAAGGAGGGTTAGGGTTAGGGGGTAGAATTAGATTAGTTGATACTTACCTTTAGAATGATTGGGATTTCCTCCTTTGTCGGGCAGCCGCTGCGGCCATCGGTAGTACACATCACACCCTGTGGGGGTTATCGCAGCCCTGCCCTGCTTGCCCCACCTCACTACACTTAACCAGTGTCAGGACTGGCGATAAAAGATTCTCCTCTCCCTGGTCTGTCCTGTCTCCATCACTGTGGTTCAATCCGTGGTGGGGGAGGCTTATATTGCGCATGGTGTAGATGGGAGAGATCATTGATTATTATTATTATCCTTTATATGGTGCCACAAAGGGTCCACAGCCCTTTGCAAATTACATAAACAAAATGAGCAACACAAGAAACAAGTGACTTCCAGATCAAAACATTGCAGGACAAGAACATTATATACAGTCAGGTGCATAAATATTGGGACATTGACAGAATTTTCATATTTTGACCTCCATTCACCACCATGATGGCTTTGAAATGAAACAAACAAGATGTGCTTTAACTGCAGACTTTCAGATGTAATTTGAGGGTAATTGCATCCAAATCAGGTGAACGGTGTAGGAATTACAACGGTTTCTATATGTGCCTCCCACTTTTTAAGGGGCCAAAAGTAATGGGACTATCAACTCAAAAGTTATTTCATGGACAGGTGTGGGTTATTCCCTCGTTATTTCATTATCAATTAAGCAGGTAAAAGGTCTGTAGTTGATTCTAGGTGTGACATTTGCATTTGGAATCAGTTGCTGTCGACTCTCAATATGAGATCCAAAGAGTCACTATCAGTGAAGTAAGTCATCATTAGGCTGAAAAATCAAAACAAACCCATCAGAGAGATAGCAAAAATATTAGGTGTGGCCAAATCAACTGTTTGGAACATTCTTAAAAAGAAAGAACGCATCGGAGAGCTCAGCAACACCAAAAGACCCGGAAGATCACGGAAAACAACTGTGGTGGATGACATAAGAATTATTTCCCTGGTGAAGAAAAACTCCTTCACAACAGTTGGCCAAATCAAGAACACTCTCCAGGAGGTAGGTGTATATGTGTCAAAGTCAACAATCAAGAGAAGGCTTCACAAGAGTGAATATAGAGGGTTCACCACAAGATGTAAACCATTGGTGAGCCACAAAAACAGGAAGACAAGATTAGAGTTTGCCAAACAACATTTAAAAAAGCCATTACAGTTCTGGAACAACATCCTATGGACAGATGAGACAAAGATCAACTTGTACCAGAGTGATGGGAAGAGAAGAGTATGGAGAAGGAAAGGAACTGCTCATGATCCAAAACATACCACCTCATCAGTGAAGCATGGTGGTGGTAGTGTCATGGCGTGGGCATGTATGGCTGCCAATGGAACTGGTTCCCTTGTATTTATTGATGATGTGACTGCTGACAAAAGCAGCAGAATGAATTCTGAAGTGTTTCGGGCAATATTATATGCTCATATTCAGTCAAATGCTTCAGAACTCATTGGACGGCGCTTCACAGTGCAGATGGACAATGACCCGAAGCATACTGCAAAAGCAACCAAAGAGTTTTTTAACGCTAAAAAGTGGAATGTTATGCAATGGCCAAGTCAATCCCCTGACCTGAATCCGATTGAGCATGCACTTCACTTGATGAAGACAAAACTGAAGGGAAAATGCCCCAAGAACAAGCAGAAACTGAAGACATTTGCAGTAGAGGCCTGGCAGAGCATCACCAGGGTTGAAACCCCGCGTCTGGTGATGTCTATGCGTTCCAGACTTCAGGCAGTAATTGCCTGCAAAGGATTTGCAACAAAGTATTAAAAAGTGAAAGTTAGATTTAAGATTGTTTAGTTTGTCCCATTACTTTTGGCCCCTTAAAAAGTGGGAGGCACATATAGAAACCGTTGTAATTCCCACACCGATCACCTGATTTGGATGTAATTACCCTCAAATTAAATCTGAAAGTCTGCAGTTAAAGCACATCTTGTTTGTTTCATTTCAAAGCCATTGTGGTGGTGATTAGAGGCCAAAATATGAAAATTCTGTCAATGTCCCAATATTTATGCACCTGACTGTAGATATTTACTGTAGCTTATATGGATCTCTCTCTAACAGCAATGTTGAATGCAACGGTACTAGCTACCAACAGTCAGAGCCATAACTAGACTTTTTGGTGCCCTGTGCCAGAAAGAGCATTTGCGCCCCACTCATTTTTCAAAGGGACATAATTCACCAAAAAAAGGGCCATGGCTTCATGGGGAAGGGTCGGGGAAGAGATAGGAGAGGCCAGGAGATGCTGGGAATGATAGAAGAGGAAGCTACACACAAACCCTGACACACAGTAGCAATTTTCCTGAAACAGTCCTAGATTTTGGCATGAAAAAGTGGTGTATACTGCCATAAGCATATTAGGTCAGATCTGAGCATTACTGTCCTGCCATCCCACTAGCCAAGACTGGCTGCTGGGAGGGTATCCTGCTCACCACTGTGCCACAGTTGATGCTGCATGTGGATGCAGCAATGTACAGGGTTTTTGTAGAGAAAGTATTTAGCAGCAGCCTGGGCCTTCATTGGGATTATAGGCACAGCCCAGCATGATGCAGTCATGCCTTGTGTATCATGAACGTGCTTCTTTTCGTTTATATAGTTCTGCAACACTGGCATGGGGTATGAGAGGCAGCTAACAATTTAGCTTTGAGGGGAGGAGCATACTGGATGTTATGCCCTTATATAGGACACCTGATCTATGTCTCCTGTGACAACCAAAACTGGGATATAGTAGCCCATTCCACGAGATGGGAACCCTTGTTATAATGAAGTTCATATAATTTAGCACAATTTAAACAACTGACACACATTTAATAAACTTTCAGAGGGATACGTTTCAAACCTTGAAGAGAGATAAAGTACCAACCAATCAGCTCCTGTCATTTTTCAAACATAGGGCCGTATTCATTTAGCGGCGATTAGCTGTTTTCAGTGAAGTTTCCACCGATGACGTACTTTTGCTAAGCGAGAACTATTCAATTCCAAAGACTTTTCGCCGGTGCAAAAAGTCTGCGCTTTGTAACCAGCGGAAAAGATTCGCCTCTGAATACAGGCGGAAAAAAGTGCAGAATTGGGGCTTTGGGGTGCAAACAGGGCCGGTTCTCCAATTACGCATGGTACGCAGCTGCGTAAGGCACCACATAGTGAAGGGCACCTCAGCTGCATACCATGCGGGCCGTGGGCAGACTGTGTCTCTGTGACACAGCTGCACCGCGTGTGTAACGCTGACTGGACGGAGTTCGGTCAGCGCTACACGGCACAAACAGACAGCCACTGGCGCCGGCAGCTGTGTGTTTGCTTTAGCAGCTGATGAGAGTCAGACAGACTCTCATCGGCTGCTGCTCCCACTGCCAGAGCTGGACATCTTCCAGGTCCCGCAGTGGGTAATGAGAGTGACGTCATGGCGTCACTCCCATGATGCAAAGCGGCGGACGGAGGAGCTGATATTGGCGGTGGGACCAGGAGCCGGAGCGGGTTTCAGGTAAGTGGGGTTTTTTTTTTTTTTTTTTTATTATGTCTCTACTGCGGGAGGGGGGAGGTGGATTACTACTGGGGGCACCACAAGGGGGGCTACTACTGGGAGCACTACAGGGGGCACTACAAGGGGGGATTACTACTGGGGGCACTACAAGGGGCGATTACTACTGGGGGCACTACAAGGGGGGGAATACTACTGGGGGCACTGCATATGGGGGAAAGTACTACTGGGGGCACTACAAGGGGGGATTACTACTGGGGGCATTATAAGGGCGGCTAATACTGGGGGCACTACAAGGGGGGATTACAACTGGGGGCACTACAAGGGGGGATTACTACTGGGGGGCACTACAAGGGGGGAATACTACTGGGAGCACTACAAGGGGGGGAAATACTACTGGGGCACTACAAGGGGGGGAAATACTACTGGGGGCACTACAAGGGGGGGATTACTACTGGGGGCACTGCATAGGGGGACTACTACTGGGAGCACTATATAAGGGGAATACTACTGGGGGAACTATATAAGGGGAATACTACTGGGGGCACAAGGGGCACTGCACAGGGGGGACCACTACCGGTGGCACTGTAATATTGGCACTGCATAGGGGGCGCCAAAAAATAAACTCGCTTACCAAAAAATTTGGGCTAGGGCCGGCCCTGTGTGCAAAGTTGCGGAAACACCCCTACAGCCTTCAGACAGTCCCCCAAAGGTAAACTGCATAAAAAAAAAAGTTTAACAAACACTTTAGATCACCCCAAAAAAGTGCTTTTGTTTTGGGGGCAAAAAAGTCCAAAGTTGGGGGCCAAACTTAAAAACTAGCTAAATAGACTCCAGGGGGTCCCCCAAATATGCCACAAGTGTTTTTTACTTTGCTGGTGTTTGCTGAAGGTGCGTTTTTAAAAAATTTGAAAACCTCACTTTAGCGATTTTTTGCTATTTTCATGTACCTCAAATTTGCTGGGACTACTTATTTTTGCAAAAAACACCTGCTAAATGCTATTCTTCACCACTTGTGCAAAGACGCTAAATAGCACCAATTGAGAGCATTTAAGCACAACAAATACCTTCAGCAGGGCTATTCAGGGGTAACCATAGTGATCCCCCATGTCAGTGCATCTTTTGGGGGGTGTCAGGCTGATTTCCCCAAATCTGGCAGCAATTTTCACCTGTTTGAGTTTCACCGGGATGCATTTTCTTGTCCTCTGGAATTGAATAGGGCGAAAAGCGGCCGCGCGCACGAAAAGTGTTTTCTCCAAAAGCACGCGATGTAGGCGAAAAGTCCGGCAGGCGAAACTTAGCAGACTTTTCACCGGCAATTGAATATGGGCCATAGCCTGTAAAGTGATAGCTCCCAAGCTTGATACATTAACCCCCCCCATCCCCCATCTCCAATATTTTAAACCTTCTTGATTCCTGATAGGGTCTACTGTACAGGATTACCCCTGCATTTTCTACCGGAAAGAGGGATGGTGAGCATGCCATGTGAATTTATATGTTGCTGTACCTTACCTGATGTTGCTCACCTCCCTCTTTTCCTGTCACATTCCTTAATCCACCTATCCAAATATCCAAATATAGTGTATATCTACGCCTACAGAGGAAACTCAGAATTTCTCCATCTGAACAAAGGAGACTTCATGTATTTGCAAACCAGCATTTGGTGATGACCAGCTGTAATACTTTTATCAGGTGATAACAGCCAGTTCTCTTGTATGTCTTCTAAGATAATTGATCTGTACACTGAGTAGCAAAATCTTCCTTTAGAAATGTTTTGGTCCGTTATTATGTGGGTGTTCCTATTATTATTTTTTTGTTATATTACCTCATTTGGGTTTTACTTGCAATTTAAAAACATTGATACATTTAAGAAAACAGCAACAAAACAACTATTACTTAAGAACTGATATATTGATTTTCAAAGATGGGGACTACTGCAAAAAATAAAAAGATAGCAGCTTGCTGGTAGATTTAAACATTAATTTAAGGACCCCATAACACAGACCCTATTGTAATCCATATTGTGCTAACTATTTGTGAGCCATATTAAAGAAAGATCTTTTTGCTGATCCAAATTCAGAGAGCCCATTGGCAATTATGTTGTCCAGAGAACCCATTACTAGCACCATTACACAGAGACACTGCAGTGAGACCCAACTGAAAAGTAGGGGTGTCTATAATGATTCCAGGGCAGCTGTCTCATGCATCAGGATTTGTCAGCAGACGCGCACAAATATATATATTTTTTGTGACTACTTGTGTTTTGCTCAAGCACAAATGTTGTTTATAACTGATATATAGGATTACAAGGGTCACTATTTCACTTGTGATCATTTTATGTCAAGGTTCCATGAATCACCATTATTATGAACATGTTCTAGAGCAGGGGTAGCCAACCCTGGTCCTCGAGAGCTACTGTACCAACAGTTTACGTTTTTCAGGCCACCTGTGGATCTGTACAATGTGTCGGTTAGGAATGAATGCACCACATATTTGACAATGTGACAGTTAGTAATGACTACACCTGTGCACCAGCTAGGTGGTCTGGAAAATGTGGTAGGTCTCAAGGACCAGGTTGGCTACCCCTGTTCTAGAGGCTCTAAAGGGTCAATTTATTAAGAAACCAAAGAAAAAAAAACATATATTCTATCACTGCTCATTGCAACGACAGAAAATGTTCTTTATGGCTATTTATCCAGAGAAACTTAGGCTGCGTACACACTTAAACGACCGGCAATCGTGCCGATGTTGAGGGCGATTTGTCTTCACCCTGGACATCGCATGATTGCCGTTACACACTTGAAAGATGTAATGAAAGACAGAACAATCACTGTTCCGTCCTTCATTAACTTGTACAGGCTCAAATGTGATATCATATGATTGACTGTGCAGCACAGTCAATAGCACGATATCGCATGCGACCGCGGGTACGCGCAAATTGGGCATACACACTGCACGATATTCCCGATTTGACGTTCCGATTGGGCTAAATCGGCCAAATCAGGCCGATATCGTACAGGTGTGTATGCTTGTTGGAAATATGTGTGTATACTGTAGGTTTAATAATGTAGCAGAGCTTCTGTACTAGCTCCCAGGCGACACTGCCAGGCCAGTAACTTCAGACCCTTCAGCATGACCCGTTCCGTCAGGTACAAAATGCTCTGCAGTTACTACAGTGGTGATGGTATGAAAAGCTTTTAACTGTATGGACCTGTTCAAAGATATTTTTTAGGGAGAAGTGCTTATTGCAGTATAACAGAGTAACAGAGACAGAAATTTGACGTGTGTGTAGTTAGCATTATATTGCAGATGCGTGCGTCCAATGCAGATATACAAAGTATAAAATATATCATTTACACAGTTGCCTTCTTCCTGCCTGACTAACTGAATTGTAGCCATCTGTCAGTCAGTGCTGTGTTATGTAATAGGTTTTCACTGCACAGCTGTTAGTGAAGAAAACACTGCTGCATGCCTGGACGCATAATATTCTAGAAACATTTTCCTGCTAATTTACACACATTCAAGAGATTACAAAAAGGCAATCTGTTTTTCTGTTAATATTATGCATTTGACACTATGCACAAAAACATTCTCCCCCCTCCCCCTGAGTGCTCTGTGACGTGTTTCAGAGTGTTTATGGTAGAGGCCACTCCCTCCATCTCTGTCCTGTACATACCGTTCTTCCTCAAAGGCGGCTACATTATATCACAAGGTGTAGTTTTCTATTTCCTGGAAAGACATCTTTGGCACAGTATATTTCGCTGCCTTTATAAGTCCCATTTTAAAGACAAATCACTTTGGCAATTACATTTTTTGCTGCATTGCATTCAAAATGTTCCAGTAGTTCTTTTGAGCTTATCTTCTGCACTGCAGTCTCAGATATGTGCCAAACATACTATATTTGCAGAACTGATAAAGAACATACCAGCTTATTATGCACAGTATATGCAGTGTGCAGTAGGCAACCATTGGGCTAGTGTACATCTCTGAAACAGGCCCTATGAGGATACCATTAACCTTCGTGTCACAGACTGACACGTAGTTATCATATTATTTTTGTTTTCCATATCAAATCACACTTGTCACTATGGGGCATATTAATATGGGGCGAAAAGTCTGTTATTTTCGTAATTTTCGCCTGTTTCAATTATCCCCGTATTCAATTTCAAAGACATTTCGCCAGTGCGAAAAGTCTTTGCTAAAAAACGGGGATAAGTTTTCTCCACTGCATAGGTAGCGAAAAAAAGTGCAGAATTGGGGTTTAGGGGTGCAGAATAAAAAAAAATAACCTGCAGCCTTTGGAATGTCCCCTTAATGTAATCTGTGTCAAAAAAAATTTAAAAAAATCCTTAGGACACCCCAAAAAAATACTTTCATTTCGGGGGTGAAAAAAAAATGTTGGGGGACAAACTGTAAAACTGGCGAAATTGACTCAGGGGGTGTCCCCAAGTATGCGGCAGGTGTTTTCTAGAATGCGGGTGGTAGCGGCAGGTGGATTTTTGAAGAATTTTAAAAAATTACTTTAGGGACTTAAAAATATGCTTGTACCCATTTTCATGTACCCCAAATTTGATGAGACTAGTTATTTTTTCCCAAAAATTACCTAAGTGCTATTCTTCATCACTTCTTCTAAAGCCGCATTTATGCATCTGTCGTGGCTATTAAAAACCCTGACTACCTTCAGCAGGCCAAATCGGGGGTACCCATAGTGATCCCCCATGTCAGAACATCTTTTGGGGGATGACAGCATGATTTCCCCAAAAATTGACAGGACTTTTCGATACTTACCTTTACGCCGGGTCCCGTTTTCGCCGGATCCTAATTGAATACAGGGATAAGCAGGCACGCGCCCGATACTTTATCCCTGCAAAAAACAGCGATGATGGCAAAAAATCCGACTTCTGACTTTTCGCCTCAAATTGAATATGGCCCTAAGGGTCTGATTGAGAGGTAGACTGCATCTTTTTCTGCAGCGCAACTGCACCTTTATGATAATGCTGCAGCCAATGGGATTTGTACACAGCTGTTAATCTGCTGCTTTGCGTATTAAGATGCACCATGACCGCACATCGGTCGCACTATAGAACGTTGCACCAGCCGTAATCTCCATCTGAACATTACTGCAGGAATCACTGCAACTGTGGAAAAAGATGCATAAACTGAACGTGACACGCCCGCCTCTGGCTACCCTCCTTCCCTCCTGTTACCACCTAGGGGATCCCACTGAAATTGCCTTTTAAAATAATTTCATGTGTAATTGTTATTGTTATGTTATTAATCCATTTTTAGTTGTGTCTGTCTGTTTGTTGATGCAAAAATCACTGAACCGATTTTCATCATTTTGTAGTGGAAACTCCTAGAAATAACCTGCACTTTGTTTCATCAAGATCCGTCAAGTTAAAGCTGAGCAATAACAAAAACAAAATGTATTGATCATCAATGTAAGAGATAGGTGTGGGGGGTGATGTGGGCCAGCCTTCACTTGAATAGTATAGTTTACATAGCAGTCTGTGCACAGGGCACACAGTGACATTGGTGTGAGTGGTGGATGAATAGCATAGGCTACATAGCAGTCTGTGCACAGGGCACACAGTGACATTGGTGTGAGTGGTGGGTGAATAGGATAGGCCACATAGCAGTCTGTGCACAGGGCACACAGGGACATTGGTGTGAGTGGTGGATGAATAGCATAGGCTACATAGCAGTCTGTGCACAGGGCACACAGTGACATTGGTGTGAGTGGTGGATGAATAGCATAGGCTACATAGCAGTCTGTGCACAGGGCACACAGTGACATTGGTGTGAGTGGTGGGTGAATAGGATAGGCTACATAGCAGTCTGTGCACAGGGCACACAGTGACATTGGTGTGAGTGGTGGGTGAATAGGATAGGTTACATAACAGTCTGTGCACAGGGCACACAGTGACATTGGTGTGAGTGGTGGATGAATAGCATAGGCTACATAGCAGTCTGTGCACAGGGCACACGGTGACATTGGTGTGAGTGGTGGGTGAATAGGATAGGTTACATAGCAGTCTGTGCACAGGGCACACGGTGACATTGGTGTGAGTGGTGGGTGAATAGGATAGGCTACATAGCAGTCTGTGCACAGGGCACACGGTGACATTGGTGTGAGTGGTGGGTGAATAGGATAGGCTACATAGCAGTCTGTGCACAGGGCACACGGTGACATTGGTGTGAGTGGTGGGTGAATAGGATAGGTTACATAACAGTCTGTGCACAGGGCACACGGTGACATTGGTGTGAGTGGTGGGTGAACAGGATAGGCTACATAGCAGTCTGTGCACAGGTCACACGGTGACATTGGTGTGAGTGGTGGGTGAATAGGATAGGCTACATAACAGTCTGTGCACAGGGCACACGGTGACATTGGTGTGAGTGGTGGATGAATAGGATAGGCTACATAGCAGTCTGTGCACAGGTCACACGGTGACATTGGTGTGAGTGGTGGGTGAATAGGATAGGCTACATAGCAGTCTGTGCACAGGTCACACGGTGACATTGGTGTGAGTGGTGGGTGAATAGGATAGGCTACATAGCAGTCTGTGCACAGGGCACACGGTGACATTGGTGTGAGTGGTGGGTGAATAGGATAGGCCACATAGCAGTCTGTGCACAGGGCACACGGTGACATTGGTGTGAGTGGTGGGTGAATAGGATAGGCCACATAGCAGTCTGTGCACAGGGCACACAGTGACATTGGTGTGAGTGGTGGGTGAACAGGATAGGCCACATAGCAGTCTGTGCACAGGGCACACGGTGACATTGGTGTGAGTGGTGGGTGAACAGGATAGGCCACATAGCAGTCTGTGCACAGGGCACACGGTGACATTGGTGTGAGTGGTGGGTGAATAGGATAGGCCACATAGCAGTCTGTGCACAGGGCACACAGGGACATTGGTGTGAGTGGTGGATGAATAGCATAGGCTACATAGCAGTCTGTGCACAGGGCACACAGTGACATTGGTGTGAGTGGTGGATGAATAGCATAGGCTACATAGCAGTCTGTGCACAGGGCACACAGTGACATTGGTGTGAGTGGTGGGTGAATAGGATAGGCTACATAGCAGTCTGTGCACAGGGCACACAGTGACATTGGTGTGAGTGGTGGGTGAATAGGATAGGTTACATAACAGTCTGTGCACAGGGCACACAGTGACATTGGTGTGAGTGGTGGATGAATAGCATAGGCTACATAGCAGTCTGTGCACAGGGCACACGGTGACATTGGTGTGAGTGGTGGGTGAATAGGATAGGTTACATAGCAGTCTGTGCACAGGGCACACGGTGACATTGGTGTGAGTGGTGGGTGAATAGGATAGGCTACATAGCAGTCTGTGCACAGGGCACACGGTGACATTGGTGTGAGTGGTGGGTGAATAGGATAGGCTACATAGCAGTCTGTGCACAGGGCACACGGTGACATTGGTGTGAGTGGTGGGTGAATAGGATAGGTTACATAACAGTCTGTGCACAGGGCACACGGTGACATTGGTGTGAGTGGTGGGTGAACAGGATAGGCTACATAGCAGTCTGTGCACAGGTCACACGGTGACATTGGTGTGAGTGGTGGGTGAATAGGATAGGCTACATAACAGTCTGTGCACAGGGCACACGGTGACATTGGTGTGAGTGGTGGATGAATAGGATAGGCTACATAGCAGTCTGTGCACAGGTCACACGGTGACATTGGTGTGAGTGGTGGGTGAATAGGATAGGCTACATAGCAGTCTGTGCACAGGTCACACGGTGACATTGGTGTGAGTGGTGGGTGAATAGGATAGGCTACATAGCAGTCTGTGCACAGGGCACACGGTGACATTGGTGTGAGTGGTGGGTGAATAGGATAGGCCACATAGCAGTCTGTGCACAGGGCACACGATGACATTGGTGTGAGTGGTGGGTGAATAGGATAGGCCACATAGCAGTCTGTGCACAGGGCACACAGTGACATTGGTGTGAGTGGTGGGTGAACAGGATAGGCCACATAGCAGTCTGTGCACAGGGCACACGGTGACATTGGTGTGAGTGGTGGGTGAACAGGATAGGCCACATAGCAGTCTGTGCACAGGGCACACGGTGACATTGGTGTGAGTGGTGGGTGAACAGGATAGGCTACATAGCAGTCTGTGCACAGGTCACACGGTGACATTGGTGTGAGTGGTGGGTGAACAGGATAGGCTACATAACAGTCTGTGCACAGGGCACACGGTGACATTGGTGTGAGTGGTGGGTGAATAGGATAGGCTACATAGCAGTCTGTGCACAGGGCACACGGTGACATTGGTGTGAGTGGTGGGTGAATAGGATAGGCTACATAGCAGTCTGTGCACAGGGCACACGGTGACATTGGTGTGAGTGGTGGGTGAATAGGATAGGCTACATAGCAGTCTGTGCACAGGGCACACGGTGACATTGGTGTGAGTGGTGGATGAATAGCATAGGCTACATAGCAGTCTGTGCACAGGGCACACGGTGACATTGGTGTGAGTGGTGGGTGAATAGGATAGGTTACATAACAGTCTGTGCACAGGGCACACGGTGACATTGGTGTGAGTGGTGGGTGAATAGGATAGGTTACATAACAGTCTGTGCACAGGGCACACGGTGACATTGGTGTGAGTGGTGGGTGAACAGGATAGGCTACATAGCAGTCTGTGCACAGGTCACACGGTGACATTGGTGTGAGTGGTGGGTGAATAGGATAGGCTACATAGCAGTCTGTGCACAGGTCACACGGTGACATTGGTGTGAGTGGTGGGTGAATAGGATAGGCTACATAGCAGTCTGTGCACAGGGCACACGGTGACATTGGTGTGAGTGGTGGGTGAATAGGATAGGCCACATAGCAGTCTGTGCACAGGGCACACGGTGACATTGGTGTGAGTGGTGGGTGAATAGGATAGGCCACATAGCAGTCTGTGCACAGGGCACACGGTGACATTGGTGTGAGTGGTGGGTGAACAGGATAGGCCACATAGCAGTCTGTGCACAGGGCACACGGTGACATTGGTGTGAGTGGTGGGTGAATAGGATAGGCCACATAGCAGTCTGTGCACAGGGCACACGGTGACATTGGTGTGAGTGGTGGGTGAACAGGATAGGCCACATAGCAGTCTGTGCACAGGTCACACGGTGACATTGGTGTGAGTGGTGGGTGAATAGGATAGGCTACATAACAGTCTGTGCACAGGGCACACGGTGACATTGGTGTGAGTGGTGGGTGAATAGGATAGGCTACATAGCAGTCTGTGCACAGGGCACACGGTGACATTGGTGTGAGTGGTGGGTGAATAGGATAGGCTACATAGCAGTCTGTGCACAGGGCACACGGTGACATTGGTGTGAGTGGTGGGTGAATAGGATAGGCTACATAGCAGTCTGTGCACAGGGCACATGGTGACATTGGTGTGAGTGGTGGGTGAATAGGATAGGCTACATAGCAGTCTGTGCACAGGGCACACGGTGACATTGGTGTGAGTGGTGGGTGAATAGGATAGGCTACATAGCAGTCTGTGCACAGGTCACACGGTGACATTGGTGTGAGTGGTGGGTGAATAGGATAGGCTACATAGCAGTCTGTGCACAGGGCACACGGTGACATTGGTGTGAGTGGTGGGTGAATAGGATAGGCTACATAGCAGTCTGTGCACAGGGCACACGGTGACATTGGTGTGAGTGGTGGGTGAATAGGATAGGCTACATAGCAGTCTGTGCACAGGGCACACGGTGACATTGGTGTGAGTGGTGGGTGAATAGGATAGGCTACATAGCAGTCTGTGCACAGGGCACACGGTGACATTGGTGTGAGTGGTGGGTGAATAGGATAGGCTACATAGCAGTCTGTGCACAGGGCACACGGTGACATTGGTGTGAGTGGTGGATGAATAGCATAGGCTACATAGCAGTCTGTGCACAGGGCACACAGTGACATTGGTGTGAGTGGTGGGTGAATAGGATAGGCTACATAGCAGTCTGTGCACAGGGCACACAGTGACATTGGTGTGAGTGGTGGATGAATAGCATAGGCTACATAGCAGTCTGTGCACAGGGCACACAGTGACATTGGTGTGAGTGGTGGGTGAATAGGATAGGCTACATAACAGTCTGTGCACAGGGCACACAGTGACATTGGTGTGAGTGGTGGGTGAATAGGATAGGCTACATAGCAGTCTGTGCACAGGGCACACAGTGACATTGGTGTGAGTGGTGGATGAATAGCATAGGCTACATAGCAGTCTGTGCACAGGGCACACAGTGACATTGGTGTGAGTGGTGGGTGAACAGGATAGGTTACATAACAGTCTGTGCACAGGGCACACAGTGACATTGGTGTGAGTGGTGGGTGAAGGCCACTAGTGCCACCAGTCTGTATAACGCTGCTGGTCATGTAGGCCACTCCTGCGACAGAGCACCTATGGAAAGCAATACAACTAGAACATCTCAAATGAAAAAAATGTTGGCAGAGGGGATTTCATCATGGGAGAAGCCGTGGGCAACAGCTAGTTTATAACATACTAGCTGGGATACCCGGCGTTGCCCGGGTTGAAGACTGGACCCTGAAGTACATCTGCAGCCTTTATTTGTTTACATTGTCCTCGCCATTCCATTGATCCTGACAACGACCACACTGTTTGCTAAAATGCATGTAAACAGCGGTGTAACTACTGTGGGTGCAAGGGGTGTGGCTGCTATGGTGCCGAGCTGCCTCTGTGGCCTGCCACTCACCCTGCATCCAGTCATGCACACTAGGTGATCTGGTCTAGTCAGGACTGGTGAAGCGGGCCCGGGTGTCAGCGGTGTTGATTTAGTGCTTGCCCGCCAGCTAATTACAGCTGGCACACCGGGAAGCAGACATGGAGAAACAGCACTACTGGTCGCAAGCGCTGAAGTCATACAACAATCAGTAAAACCTCCTCCTGGCACTACAGAAAAATTAAATACAAAACATAGTCACATTCCTTTTTTCTGAAATGGTATGGTCGTGTCTCAATCACGCGAATGAATCTCCTTAACCATTAATGGATTTCCTCCAAATGAGAAAAACGTTATGTCCCTTCTCCAAATCAGTTGTAATCACTCTCCATCAGTGCTTTTAGAACTATTGGTAACAAAAGTTACCAGTCCTATAGTGCTTGATGTTATATAGTCCAAAGCAGAGTCCCGGGTACCCTCCTGGATCTATAAGCACATTGGAGGGAACCCACTATCTGTATTGCTTTATTGAATCAGAGCTCACGGAACGGCAGCCAATCAGAAGTGGTGGCTCCTGATTAGCTGCCAGTCCATGAGCTCCAATTGGCTCATAAATTCAAATTGTGCCAGTGCTGTCTGTTCATGTCTGCTGCTGCCTGCCTGTGCGCCAGCTGTAATTAGTTAGTGGCCTGGCATCAAATCCACACCTGTTGGCTGCTGATGGCACACAGGGGGAGGAGAGAGTCTGCTGGAGGGACACGGGAAGGTGAGTTGCTGGTGGGAGGCATAATATGTAAGGGGCATTACTGTGTGGTATAATGTTATAAGGGCCACTACTGTGTAGTGTACGGAGAATAACTGTATGGCATAATGTAAGGGGCACTACTACAGCATGGCATACTGTGTATAAGGGGTACTACATGTGACATAACCTGAAGGGACTCTGTGTGGCGTAACATGAATAGGCTCTGTGTAGGGGCAAATGTATGTGTTTTTTACCTCTGGAGGGCCTTTAAGATCTTGCTATGTGGCCCACAAAGTTCTAGTTATGCCCTTGCAAGCAAACACGACTAATATATCTTGCATGAGTTATACCATTGACACTTGCTCAGACTGTGAGGTTAAAAAGATAATTTTGTAACATAGTTTTTTGGCAGGCTGCCAATTTCTACTGGAGCCATCCCCAGAACCTATTTAATTTATGAGTGTCCCAATTTTTAGGGATTGTGGGACAGTGTGTGGCCCTGACGAAGTTTAAACCTAGGCAAAAACCTAATCGCTGTCAATCTACACCATCCTGTCAAATTTGGTTTAGCTAGGTCCAAAACTCTGGTCGTGCATAATGGACAAACAGACCGACAGGCTTTCTCACTTATTATATAGATGTCTCTTATTTCATGTCCATGTAGGCAAAATATCTGCTTAAACCCTCTTGTCCTAACACATTTTATTTTAACAAATCCTGATTATCTTACGTCTTAAGCTGGCCATACATGGTGTGATATGCATGGTGCGACGCAATGGGGTATCCGACGTCTGACATATCAGGCAATCCCCTTACACGGTGCGATCGGGTGGCCAATCGCCCGATATGCCGGCTCCCCCCTACCCCACCTGCATAACGCTGCATGGGATCGCACATCACATCCCCAGATTGACTGAACCTGCAGTCAGATCTGGGGGTACGATGTACGACCCCACGGGTGCGCGCACTATCCGATATCATGCCCATACACAGTACGATATAGCAGCCAAATCGTACCAATAAGTCAGATCGGCCAATTTATCGCACCGTGTATGGGCACCTTACTCTAATCACGAGGACATGGGAACATTGGGATATTATTACATATATCACCCTTATATGTTTGAAAGAGACTAGTACATTAAGTGAAAAGTTTATATCCGCTGGTATGCAGATTTTAAAGTATTTTTACTTTGCTCCCATCCCTTAAAAAGGCTATACGTTTAGAAAATTCTGCTATTGGGTCCTGATGGTTACCACACGGAGACACAGAACGATTTTAGACACGAGATCTGTGGATTTCATGGACATTCCTGGGAGGTAACAGGGGGGTGGCTAGCCAGACGCAAGTGTGTTGCTGACAGCAACTGTGTGTAAAAACGCAGTAGCGCTGGCACAAGACACATAGAGCGGGTGCATTCTAATGATGTACCGTGACGGATTAGCAAGTGGGCATCTCAGTATGCCCAGAATGAGCCATGGCATTAACATAAAGATGCAGATACTGCTGCGTGTACCTCTGAATCAGGCATTTTTATTCCGTGTATCTTATATATAGATTTAATTGGTCTGTCTGTCCAGTTATGTATTTGGACACCCCTGCACTGTTTGGGATGAAACCTATGTGAGGTGGCCCAGTTGCATCCTGGACAGGTTTTAGGGGGGTTAGGGTCCCGGTCAGACCTCCCGTTGGTGTACGCTGGGCAGAACTTTGACCTGGAGAGGCTGTTCTGGGCCTTCTACTGGATGTATTTGGATGAAAACATCACAGAGGGGTGGCAATTGGGCTGGGATGCTTAATGGAGTGGTTTGGGTCCTGGTCAGAATTCACGGTGGAGTGCGCCGTGCAGAACTGTGACCCAGGGAGCCTGTTCTGAACCTTACACTGGATGGATTTGGACAACATCACATAATAAAACTTAAAAACTTGAAGATATATTTCTGGGCAACACCGGGTACTTCAGCTAATTTTATATATATTTGACATCCATTTCTTTATGATTGAAAATTTTGTCAGCTAAGTATCAAAGGGGCGAATTCAATTCAGTGCGATGTTGAATAGTAGTGGGTGGGAGCTCACGCAGCTATTCAATTCAACGCACTGCTTGCCTGGTCAGGAAGCAGGTAAGTCTGAAGATGCCGGTTCTCGCGACTTAACCTGGGTGTTAATGCACGGTAACCGCCATTCTACAACTAAAGTGCTGGCAAACAGCTGCGCGCCCGGCACTTTTGTATGTGAGAAGAAATCCTTTAGCCGCCCAAACAGCGCGGTGTATTGAATAGCTTCAGGAGCTCCCTCCCGCGGCTATTCAACATCGCTCTGAATTGAATTCTGCTCAAAGTGAGCAAAAAGCAGGCGTTCAAGTTGAATTGGAAGCAAAGTGTGAAACATTTGGTTAATAAACAATACTACCCTATACTTATGGGCATATCCAATTAGCCGTGGGGTTTCCCAATGTACTTCCTGGAGATGACGTGAGCAAGTGGGTGTCTTAAGACCAGCTGGTGGGCATATACATACACAGGCGATCGCATAGTGGGTGTGCTTATGCCTTGCTGTGCGATTGCCTGCCTTGCCGTCACTTGGCTGAATTTGCATACGCATCGGGTGAGCGAACGCATCTAGCGAGAGGGTCTGACTGTGCTCCTTTGTGCACTGTCCCGTTTCACTGTCAACCTTTCTCTATCCCTGAGAGATTTAATTATTTTGTCAGTATGAGTAAACAGCCTTTGAAATTCACCAAGGACAAGTAAATTCCTACTGCCTCTAGGATAGACCATAACTGTTCAGAATTCCTGAGAGACAGCTCTGAGAAGAGATATTTTATTCTAAATGTATTGGTGGCAAGAAACGTAGTAAAAGGCCGAAAGCATATTCCATTTTAAAAAAATATATATTTTCAGGTATTGCAGCGATACAAGTACTGGCACGATTTTTGTATAATAGGGTTCCCCACACAAAGGAACAGGGCTACCTCAGACAGGCAATAGCAGTGTTATCACTGGTAGTAACCATTTGAAAAAAAGAATAAACCATAATTATTTATTAAAGCAAAACAGTGCTGCCATCTTTACCCTCTTGCATTGCAGGTCAGAGAAGAGGAGGAGACACTGCAGTCTCGGGTCAGGCAGCCGGGTCCTGGCACCTGTGCAATGGATCTGGCAGATGCAGTTACCAGCGCAGGTGCACAATGGGTGGTGGAGCTGCACATGTGCATAACACTGGCTTCTAGGGACTGGATCCATTGCTGCCCCTGGAAGAATGCTCTCTGCTAATCGCAGCCTGGGCCTCCAGTCCCATGGGGAGAAAACACCCCTCCTGAGACTGGTTGTCCTGTGTGTGACTGGCAGGTAGCCACTGCCAGTCACAGTGTAGCCAGTGCAACTGGCACACTAAGGTGACAAATATTCCTGGGGAGGGCTGCAGCCCCTGGATAAAACCTGCCACTGATCCTTACCATCAATTACATGGTGCTAAACATGGTCTTGCTTCCATCTGTACATGTCACTTCTGATCTATAGCAAAGAGCCGTGGGAAGGAGGGAATAGGCACATGTGGGGAAAGGAGAAGAGGCTCAGACTATGCATATATATATTTGTAGTTATTTTCTGGTGTTTAAAAATCAAATTAATTATTTAATTTGCTAAATTCTCCTCCACCCCCAGGGCCAATATTAGATGTGGTCCTCATAACTGGCTCCGTGTGACTAGGGCATCAGGGGCATCTCTGTTCTCTTTGTCTCAACTCCTGCTACTGATCTTTCTCCTGGTCTTCTCCAGCAGTGGGTGGTTGCTCCGCTTCTAGAAAAATGTAAGAAATAGAAGAAAATTTTTATTTATATATATATATATATATATATATATATATATATAGATATAGAGAGAGAGAGAGAGAGAGAGAGAGAGAGAGAGAGAGAGAGAGAGAGAGAGAGAGAGAGAGAAAGAGAGAGAAAGAGAGAGTAAGAGAGAGAAAGAGAGAGAAAGAGAGAGAAAGAGAGAGAAAGAGAGAGAAAGAGAGAGAAAGAGAGAGAGAGATAGATAGCCAGGCCACACTCCTCTCTCTCTTTAGGTGCTATACACATATACATTTTGCACTGTATTTGTCCGACTCTACAAGAGCACCTAAATGCTCCATGGATCTAATCTTCTCACTGTGGTTAATAGTTGGCAAAATTAAGTAATTGGTATCACTGAAAGACCAACATTTAACAAACGCTATCTTAATCTAAACTTGATGCCCCTTAGGGTCACAACTAGAGGTGATCAGGCCTTGAGGTTGGCACCATCACTGACACATAGCATATGGATTTGGCTTGATCTAAAAAGGTCTTCAAGCATCTTCGTTATGGTAAAACTACAAATCTACAGGAATTATTCTCTATCATGTGCCGGCATCTTTTATATATTACTGCTTTAATGATTCTATTGTAGCCAACACCAGTCACTTTTATTTGCCTGTCTTTGACAGTTTAGATCGGGCATATATAGGTGAGATCGTGTTTTCTCCTGACATGTCATTCATTTGTTACAAAGTTTCTTCATAATACAGGGTGTTTAGCTTTCATACAATAGAGTGAAACAAAATTGTATTCACACTGTCACCTAGAGAAAATCTGAATGTTTTACTAAAGCACACTACACCTTTGTAATCCAAATAAGTTTATCTATGTTGTATACTCGTATCTATGGTAACTTGGTGTTTAGTTTTCAAGACTGATCTATAATATGTTCACTTATCTATGACGGCTTACAACTATTCTTTCTTAATAACACTTGTCAGTAGTAATCTTGTGTACTGAGCCTTTCATGAGCAGTGTTGCCACCCACCCTTACATATATCTGACAACACAAGTAGTATGTTCAGTGATATATAAAATCATCAGGTGATATTTATTATTTATTTACTACCAGTTACTTATATAAGGCACATATATTCCTGCACGCAGGCAGCTTTGCAATTGCGATCCTTGCAATAATGCAAATGCAGCAGGAGGTGTATAACACCCAGGGCTGGCCGGCCCATTACGCCAGGTACGCAGCCACGTATGGTGCCAAGCAGTAAGGGCGCCATGTCCGGAGTCCCGCCGCTGTCCACCACAGCAGCCGGCATCACAATACGTCACACTGACATATTATACTATATGCCGCTGCACTGCCTGCTGGCACCACCAGGGCTGCAGCCGCGGCCTGAACACTGTCGGTTATTGACACTACAGCTTGTACTTTCAATTGCCGACAGTGTTCAGGCCGCAGCTAATCCGGCGGCACCATGATGACCACCTCCTTCCAGTTCCCATTGTCTCTAAGACCATCCCACTGTCTCCCAGAATGCCTGTGCGGTGCACCATGTGACATCTTCATGGCCGCGCCTGGCATTCTGGGATGCAAGGGAGAGAACTAAAGACATTGAGCAGCCTGCAGGACTGGGACACGGAGGTGCAGCCTTTGCCTGGAGGGACACACAGCAGGTAAGTCACTGAGGGAACGGGAGGATTAGGGGGTGGTGAGTTGCTGGGGGGGGAGGATTAGGAGGCAGTTAAATGCTGAGGAGAGGGGGGGGAGGCATTACATGTGTGGCATTATGCCTTATAAAGGGCATTACATGTGTGGCATAATGTATTAGGGCATTACATGTGTGGCATAATGTATTAGGGCATTATATGAGTGTGGCATAATGCATTAAAAAGGGCATAGATTTGTGGCATAATGTATTAGGGCATTACAGCTATGTGGCATAGTGTATTAGAAAGGGCATTACAGCTATGTGGCATAATGTATTAGAAAGGGTGATCAATTGGTGATGTTCCGCAAGGACACACTCCTTTTCCTCTTAGCCACGCCCTCTCTTTGAAAACGGCTTGCGCAGAGGAACACCATCTGTAAAGACTTTTTTGCGGAGGGGGGGCAACTGGGAATTTCCGCCCTGAGCTCCACAATGTCTAGAACCGGCCCTGAGCACAGGCACAGCTGGAGGGGGAGGTACCGCTCTTTCTTCTCTTCCCCTCTCCTCAGCTCCTCCACCCAGAGTTTGTATGTGCCAGGCTGGAGGGGGAGGAGTGGCAGTGCTCTTCCCTCTACTCAGTCAGCTCCTCCCCTTCCAACTTATGTTCCCCCAGCCTCCTCTTGGGCTCCAGAGATCTGACGTTATGATATCGTGACTGGCCCCGGCATTAAATCCAGGTAAGAAAATTTAAATACTGTGGCATAATTTGTATATTAGTCTTCCACTGGCTGTCACCCTCTCCCTGACACCCACTGCTGTCACCCACTCCCTGTCACCCACTCCCTGTCACCCTCTACCTGTTGTCACCCATTGCTGTCACCCACTGCTGTCACCCTCTCCCTGTCACTCATTGCTGTCACCCTCTCCCTGTCACCCACTGCTGTCACCCTCTCCCTGTCACCCATTGCTGTCAGCCTCTCCCTGTCACCCATTGCTGTCAGCCTCTCCCTGTCACCCTCTCCTTGACACCCACTGCTGTCACCCTCTCCTTGTCTCCTATTGCTGTCATTCTCTCCCTGTCACCCAGTGCCATCACCCTCTCTGTGTCACTTAGTGCTATCACCATCTCCCTGTCACCCACTGCTGTCACCCTCTACCTGTTGTCACCCATTGCTGTCACCCACTGCTGTCACCCTCTCCCAGTCACCCATTGCTGTCAGCCTCTCCCAGTCACCCATTGCTGTCAGCCTCTCCCAGTCACCCTCTCCTTGACACCCACTGCTGTCACCCTCTCCCTGTCTCCTATTGCTGTCATTTTCTCTCTGTCACCCAGTGCCATCACCCTCTCTGTGTCACTTAGTGCTATCACCCTCTCTGTCATCACCCACTGCTGTCACCCTGTCCCTGTTACCAACTGCTGTCGCTCTCACCCTCTCCCTGTCGTCACCCTCTCCCTGCACCCACTACTGTCACCCTCTCCCTGTTACCAACCTGTCACTCTCACCCTCTCCCGTCACCAATTGCTGTCACCCTCTACCTTTCGTCAATCATTGCTGTCACCCCTACCCACTGCTGTCACCCTCTCCCTGTCACCCAGCGCTATCACCCTCTCCCTGTCATCACCTCTTTCTCCTGTGACTCTCTCCCTGTCATCACTCTCTCCCTGTTACCAACTGCTGTCACTCTCTCCCTGCTGTCACCATCTCCCTGTCACCAACTGCTGTCACCCTCTCCCTGTCACCCTCTACCCATCACCCAGTGCTGTCACCCTCTCCCTATCACCCAGTGCTGTCACCCTCTCATTGTCACCAAGTGCTGTCACTTTCTCCCTGTTGTTAACCAGCACTGTCACTCTCTACCTGTCATCAACCAGTGCTGTCATCCTCTTACTGTCACCAAGTGCTGTCACCCACTCCCTGAAAAGTATCTTTGGCTATAATTGTAGTTTAGCACCCAGGGTGATCCTGCTGTATAAGGACTTCATACATATTCTTGTTGGGGCCTATGTGTGTGTTTAATTATTTTCATGTGGTGCCTATGTTTTTTTTTTTGTAAAGCATCATTATTTTCCCGTGGGGGCCAATGTGTTTTTTTTTTAGTGTAGCCTATTCAATTAGCCACAGGGTTTCTCCCGTGACTAATTACCATCAAAAATCCCCGCTGCACAGGGAAAGGCTGTACAATTAAATAGACGGTAGTCAATGGTCGCGATGGAGTACTGTACCAGGCCGCCGGCCAGCTTCCAAGCTCAGCAGACTGCGTACGGTCCCGGCTGACCTTGCCACCGTACCTGTCAATCAGGCAGGGGCATTCAGGGGCTTATGTGCGTCTTAGCAGGACCCATAATGCACTCGCAGAATGGGCCCTGCGCACGCACATTTTCTCGAGAATCCAGAATTTGCATTAAGCAGTGCACACAATGAATCAGGCCCTATATTCCCTACCACATGCTTACACACATACACACTAGGGTCAATTTTAGTTAGGATGTAATTAACCTGCAGTATATTTTTTGGAGTGTGGGAGGCAGAAATGCTAATTATTACACTGTCTTTTCTATGATAGTCTCATTTATATGTTGTAACATTTTATCATTTCCAGATTTGACCAAGTAAGCTAATTTTAGGTTTTGCTCCGATATATATTATACTTGTATAAATTCTTGAACTTTAGGGGCTACATTTATTATCCTGTGGTTTGTCAAAGATGGCCATGATTGGTGGCTTTAACAAACCACGCAATAAAACATCTAGTCCCAGGGGACATTCTGCAGAGCTGTTCCTATAAAAAAAAAAAAATGATGTGTCTAGTTCATATTCCTGTCCACCACAGCATGAGACTGCCCAGCTGTTACTTTTACCGTATCCCCTAACGCACAGGTTCTCAAACTTGGTCCTCTGGACCCCAAACAGTGCATGTTTCCCAGGTCTCCTCACAGAATCAAAAGTGAAATAATTAGCTCCATCTGTGGATCTTTTAAAATGTGTCAGTGAATAATGACTACACCTGTGCACCAGCTGGGTGACCTGGAAAACGTGACCTGGTCCTGAGGACAGAGTTTGAGAACCACTGCCCTAACGGATCCCAGGTGGCTAAATAAGAAGCTCCAGTATTAGGCACAAATTCCACCTGGAAAGAGGAGGAATTTGTAAGTTTTTACTAGTACCCCATTCACATGCGGATGTACCAGCTATAACAAATCCTGTGCAAATTCTGGTGGGCCTGAATCCAAAGAGATCCAGACTCCACCAATCGGAGGCGCACTTTTTGAATAAGGTTCCATCAGCAATTTAATCAAGGCTCGCCATGCTGCTTTTGAAAAAGGCACCATAGGTGAGCCAATCAGTACTCACCATGGGCTCATTCCAAGATGTCCAGAGTAAGCCAATCGCAGCTCACCACTTCATCGCACCACTCTTTGGCAGGGGCGTATCTATAATGAGTGCAAGATGGGAGGCCCACATCGCACACCCTGCACCCATATAGTTTCATACTTACCCATCCGCAGTCACCAGCATGCTGCTCTGCAGCCATGGGCCAGCGTTGCAGAGCAGCAAAAATCACTGAGAAAATGGCGGCGGACATTTTCCCAGAGACCTGTGCATGCACTTTGTGCCAGATCTACTGCTGCACCACCCGCTGCAACACCACACGAGAAAGTAGGGGGCCCGCAATGAGTCTGCATACGGGCCCCTACCTTTCTCTTAAAATGCCCCTGCTCTTTGGTGCTGGCTTATATTAGCCAGCTCGAGCTGGCGTGAGCCAATTTGATGGCAGAGGAAGAAGACAAACTGGAGTGAAATCCTGAATACTGAAGACCCCCTTCGGAGAAGATGGCAAAGCAGTGGTGGAAGACGTCCCCAGTAGTGCCCCTTATACAGTGCCCCCAGTAGTGCCAATTATGCAGTGCCCCCAGTAGAGCCAAATGTATAGTGTCCCCAGTAGAGCCAAATGTATAGTGCCCCCTATGCAGTGTCCAATATACAGTGCCCCCAGTAGTAGTGCCTTTAACACATAAAACACGTAGACACACACAGACAAAATTATACTTACCTGAATCTCTGCTCGCGCCCGCTGCCATCTGTGTGGTACCCCCAAGCTGTGGGAGTACCGCTTTTGCAAGATCCCTGGTGTTAAAATGACCCTGTCTTGTTAAGAGTGATGGTTATGGTATAATATATATGCCTTGGTAATGTCTTACAGTGTTTGTGGTTAATACTTGTACTTTGGCTGGCCTTATCCTGCCTTATTTGCTGAAAAGGTACTGTGCCCCCTTCCCCCGGAGAGATGGTACATCCCCTTGAGTGGCACTGTTATGGTCAGAGAAGGGCACGAGGCAGGACATTACTAGGGGGTGGGAATTCCACCAGCTGCGGCCCTCAGTACAAGGCTCCTGCAAGACTGTGCTGGAAATGTGCCAAATGGAATAGGAAGACAACTAATGAAAACAAAAGACATTTGTGTGGTTTTATGTAACAGACACAATATGGCAGCTTTTAGTATACTGACATACAGCTTGCGGTATACACATATCTGATATCTCTGCCCATTCAAAACACTAGGAATTCCTTCTACATGCAACTCTTACTAATTATACTTTGTTGGCATTGAGAAGTGTCTGGAAATAGGTTAAATAGCTTAGTACTGCCAAAGCAACATTCTAAGAAAAAGCTGCAAGTACTTTTTCTTTTTACTTCTGGGAATATTAGTATTTCATAATAATATTAGTATTTCATAATCAGCACAAACCGGTTATAATCCAGGTCCTCCTGTCACACCTTCCCATTTATTTATAATTTTCTCCACACTGAAGAACACAGCAATGGCCATCACACGTTGAAATAATTTGCCTATTATGACCCTTTAAATCTTGAACCTAAGAAGTTTTTAAGGGAACTCAATTGTTGCAAATAATAATCATAATATTTTAAGACACTGGACCTGATTCAGCTTTGGGAATAGAGGGCCTGATTCACTACAGATCACAATATTGCGTACGCACGCAGTTCAACTGTAATAGCAAGCCACTCCACAGCAATCACAATGCAAACTCAGCACTACATAAGGACGCCCACTTTACATTACACACATCCGTAATGCTTAGCAGAATAGCGAAACCATCGATGCAAACGAGTACCGTCTCAGCCTCAGGTACACTTACACAAGCCCTGACTTTACTCAGAAATTGCTAACAAACACGCATGCTATGATACCTCACACTGTATAGGTCATTGCAGTGGATAATTTATGCACTCCCCTGCACCGGTGTGCGAAAGCACTGATACGCCTGCGTTTCGCCGACCACGACCATCACCACCCACAGATGGTGCTTCCTGTCAATCACCCTGCGAGGGGTCTGCATAGCCTCTGTGATCGCAGTCCCGATCGCAATAGCTAGTTCGACCACGCACACTGCGATGTACATGCATGTGCAGAACACAACAATCGTCCAATTGCATTTGTATTAGCAACTGCGATCCAAGCTGAATCAGGCCCAGAGTACGATATTGCGAGTAACTGTGAACCTGGACAAACCATGTTGCAATGCAAGGGGTGCAAATACATAAATTGTTTATACATGAGGGGTAAATACTGGCTGCTTTTGCATGTAGCCCACAAATACTGCACAGATTTCTTTTTACACTGCAATTTAGATGTCAGTTTGGACACGCCACTCCCAAATCTAAATCTCTCTGCACATTTTAAATCTGCCCCACCTGCAGTGCAGCATGGTTTTACCAAGATGATCAGTTACTTGCTATATCTTACTGTATTCCCAGCTCTGAATCAGGCTCACTGTTCCCTTCCTTTCCCCTCTATGTGAGACTCTGGTAATGAGAAATTAATTACTTGTTTTAGTAGTTTATAAATTTAATTTACAGAATACTGTATCACATCAGACCTCACTAAGAGTGTTTTTTTTTTGTCCTTATTTCTTTATTCCTTAAAAGTGATGGAACTATTTTATGCCACACATGGATCATTAAGTCAAGGGGGCAGCTACTACTTCCAGGTCGGTCTGTAAGAACACACAAACCCATGAGGATCATTGTCTGACCAGATGCATTATCATCCTTATTTGGAGATGTGTGGTCATCATAGATGCACATTGCTGGGCACCATAGCAAAATTGTTTGTGTGGCCCAGCAATGCAGTCTGCTTTCTAGGTCCCCACTCAAATATTTTGAACATGCACAGAGACCTGTGCATGTGCTGTATACTCAATGGCAGAACTGCCCCTACCCACAATTAGTGCATGCATCCACTATTAAGGCCTGCACCAACTATAGCAGAGTGTGCATCAGCTATATGACTGCTCTTCCTCTCTAGACCATGGAGCCGCTGCACCCCCTACTCTAGCAGTAGTTCCACCACTTCTTTGCTTCTGTGAAAGTGCAACTATTGTTATCTATAAAAGCTCCTTCGTAATTCACCTGCTCAATACTCTTAAGGCTGGAATCCCAGTGCTGTGGAAACAGTCATCAGACCCTAGCATTAAAGCTATGCACATTCATAGTTAATTGTACCATAATGCATGACAGATCTTAGTGCATACACACGTAACGATTTTGTAACCAACGATTTTCTGTCAGATTTTCCTTTGAAAAAGTGAACGATTTTTTGAAGTTTAATAAACGATTTTTACAATGATGAACGAAAAATGTTTCTTCCCTTAATGAAAATCGTTATGTTGGACAGTCTGAAATGGATGATGAATGATAACTACAAACTAGAGCGCGCTTGAATGATTTTCGTTCATCGTGTTAACTCAGAAACTGAACGATTTTTTTGAACGATTGAACGATAACGACAAATCGTTACGTGTGTATGCACCTTGACTCTTTCTGCTGAAGGAAGATTACTACTATTTACAACTATATAGTTTCCACAATGAAGTCTCAAGAATCCCTGAATGTATGTGTGAGGACATTAGAGATATCTGCTGCAGTTTCCCATTTTCAACCATAAAAACTAGAAATGTGCGGGTTTGGTTTTACTTGGTTCTTTTCACCACATTAGCACAAGTTCAGATTAGTTAGGATTTATCTTATTGGCTATCCGGCTTTCACATGTTTTGGATAGCCAATAAGATAAATCTGAACTAATCCAAACTTGCGCTAATGTGAACAGAGTAAATCTGATCCCACACATCTCTAGTAAAAATAGCCCCTATAGGTTTCTATGGATACTGCTAAAATGCTTATTTTACCAGATGCAATTTTGGAGTTTGGTCCTGGTAGCTAACCCCATCTTCAGACAGCGTTAGTGATTGTAGGCTACACATAACAACATTTACTGAAAAAGGGAACTGTCAATATTTAATTTCTTTCCAAAAGATAAGAAATTATATTTATTATGACCAAGTCCTGATCCATTGATCTTCAGTAGCAACTCTATTTCTTTGCATTGTTATGCCTAGGTTTTATATTTGCTGATCTATCTCCTGCCATGCCAACTTGTTAGGACATCCTTTTAAATCTCTACCTCTGTCTGTCTCCCCCTCCCCTCACTTCCTGTACCTTTAGGGGTGCTCTAAGGACCTGCCCTTAGACCCTTCTCTTCTCTCTCAATACCTACTCACTTTGAGATCTCAGCTCTTCAAGCTGACGACACCGAAATCTACCTCAGACCTCTCTCCCTCCATCATCTCATATGTCTCCAACTGCCAGTCTGCCATCTCCTCCTGGATATGACAGTGCTTCCAGAAGTTCAACAAGTCCACCAAACTTAATGTTTTTCTCCCTTCAGGGTTACCTCCATCTCTCCCCCTCTCACCTCTGCTCTCTCAAGCCTCTCATTCAGGCTCTCTCTCTATCCTACCACTTCCAGCTATAGAACATTGCCAGAATCCAGCCCTTTTTTTACCCATGATGCTACCAGAGCTTTCATTCACACTTTCATATTTTCCCGCCTAGACTACTGCAACCTCCTCCTCTCTTGTCTTCTGTTCTTTCGCCTCTCCTCACTTCCATTTACTCTAAATGCTGCTTCTTGTCTCATTTTCCTCACCTGCCTTATGGTGTCTGCCTTCCCAGTCTTCAGCTTGCTTCATTTGCTCCCTATCCTGCTCAGAATCCAATTTAAACTTCTCACCCTCACTTACAAAGCATTTAACCACTCCTACCCTCTCTACATCTGTAGCCTGATCTCGCTCTACACTCCCTCCCACCCTGTTTGCTCCTCCTCAGACTAACACGTCTCCTCCACCCTGGTCACTTGCCTCGAACGTTTTGCTCTATGTGCCCCCCATCCTCTCGAACTCACTCCCTCCTGCAGTCAGACTTTCAACTAGTCTCCAGAGCTTTAAATGTGCCCTTTAAAATTCACCTTTTTATTAAAGCGTACCAGTCCTCCTGATAACTCAATACTGCTCTCCTCTTCTCCTCCACTCTATAGCCTTCCCAATTCACCCATCAACTGTTCACTCCTTTCCCTTAGTATGCACAGTTTTATGGGCAGGGCTCTCTACCATCTTGTTCTTCTCTAATAATATCCATGTCACCAGTGCTCAGCTCCCTTGTCTCATCCCCGTCAGTGACTGACTTGGTTTGCTTGCCCAATATTTGGGTACAGGATCACCGTGTACTGAATCAACTCACCTCTGCATACTCCTGCTAGCTTCAGTGAGATTCCCTACCCTTGCCCCTGTCAAACGGTCTAACCCAGTCTGTGGTGTTCAGCGCCCCTTTGCAAATGCTAAATTTGCGCCCTGCATCTCATACTTTTTAAAAAGACAGTTTGCGCCAAAGGAGTGTGGTTTCAAAAGGAAGGGGTGTGGCCACACAATAGTACCCCCAATTCAAATTATGCCAAACAGTAGCGCATTCTTATTCACATTACACCACATAGTAGTGCCCCTTATTCACATTACACTGTAGTACCCATTTTACATGTTACACCACACAATAGTACCCCTTATCAGAGGCGTATCTACCTATTGGCGGGATTGCACTTGCCCGGATGGCACTGGCCAGGAGCACTGGCAGAGAGGGGACTCCGGTGCCTCCCAGAGGTGCCATAAGTGGCCAGTCCTGTCTGTCAAAGGTCTGTGCTGCTGCTATCATAAGCATCAGAGCTTGACAACGGGGATGGGGGGGACCATACAGCCACCAAGATGCCTGTTTGCTAACTGCCAGCAGTGTCTGGATCTGATAGTCCAGCTCCAGATATGGGGGTGAGCTGTTCCTGTGGCCAGCCACATTCAGAACAGGCAACGTCGCGGCGGCCGGCGACAACCCGATCACAGGCTAGCTCTGCCTCTTCTGCCTGAATCTCGGCACTGACTTTGAGGAGCTGGCAACCCCTGCACACTGCCTTCTGGCACTGTCACACTGTCAAGTGATCTTGTGGCCACACAGCACTCTGGGAGGAGAAGTGGCCAATCAGAAGGAAGTGTCAGGAGATTGGGAGGAGGAGACCGGCCACAGAGGTACAGGCCAGGTAAGAGACAGGCACGATTATGCTGCATCTCATCTAAATAGCAATTTCTATGGTGCTAGCACTAACCCAGCATCTCTTCATATGGTGGCCTGAATAGTGGGATTGAGGGGTATATTTACTAAACTATGTTAGGAAATAAAGTTAATGGTGATAGGGTACCAGTCAATCAGCTCAAAACTGCCATGTCACAGGCTGTTTGAAAAATGGCAGTTAGGAGCTGATTGGCTGGTACCCCATCACCGTTCACTTTATCTCCTAACACAGCTTAGTAAATAGACCCCTAAGTGGCATGTGGTGCACACATCAGACTTCATATAGAGCTACAGGGAATTCAGTGCTACAAAAATGGGGGGGTGGCAATCCCTTACTTTGCTATAGGCGCTCGGACCCCTAAATACACATGATGCCACATAGTCAGGGTTGCCTACCTTCAGTTCCCTACTTCTGGGAGGGAGCTGTCAGACCTCACGGGCCGCTCCATTAGGGGCAGAGCATAGGGCATGACCATATCATTGCGGCCCCGCCCCCTCTTCACAATGCCAAAATTAATGGCATTGTGAAACAGGGGGCGGGCCTATGATGGGCTTATGATGACACGATTCAGCTCAAATCGTGTCACAGTCCCGCCCATCCCCCCCGCGCCCGCCTTTGCGGGAGCCGGGAGTAGCACCCAATTTTTGGGAGGCTCTTGGCTGAATTTGGAGGGTAGGCAAGTATGGTGGCGGAGCAGCCGTAGACTGCAGATATCAGTTGGTATGAATGGCAAGCCTGCTTGTACGTCCTGTGTGTGGCAAGAACCACAGCTAACAGCCACACCCTTCACTGATTGTTCACAGGGAGGGAAGAGCAGCCAGTCCACTGTAAGTTAAGCTGGGTACACACTGACAGATACATTGGCCGATTAATTGATCGGCCAATGTATCTGTTGCCCGTCAGGCAGTGTGTACTCAGGATATGTTGGTGAATGTCGGCGTTCACCGACATATCACATTGGCTGTGCTGCACACATATCTGTCCATCAGCAGGTCTGTACGGGCGGTCTGCGGACCACCCGTACACACACAGCGGCTGCCGTGAGGAAGGGGGCGGGACACGCCCCCAACCTGTCCATGGCCGTTCAGTGTGTATGAACAACCATCATCTGCAGATATATTTACCCACCTTTAGAGTGATGAAGTCCGCAGCAGGGTAAACATTAGATCAAGGCTGGTGAGCAGTGAGATGAATGCAGCAGTAATACAGAGAGGTCCCTTTTGACTAGTTTCACTCCTATTCAGAAGCTTTTTCAAGATAAGGGGCCTAGCAGGATCACTTCCTTTATACCCTGCTAATTAGCAGTGTTCATCAGATGGTGCTGATTCTATCCAAAACACATGTTAACATTCAGACTTAGGTCAGAAGAATCATACAAAAGTTACATATGATCCCGCACCAGTAATGTTATAATTACAAATATAGTTATTGTCGGCGCATAATACACACGGTCAGATTTTTCTTCAGATCTGAATGATAACGATTTTAAAAATCGTACAATCGTTCAGATCTGAAAGAAAATCTGACGTGTGCAACAATGAATGATGAACGTTGAACGATTTGCAAATGATTTTTGACTGTATTAAAATTAATGGAATATAAAAACTGACTGCAAACACATCAGATGTCAGATATCGTTATCTGACAATCGGGAACGTGCATCGCTCATCATTGCACACATCAGATTTTTCTTTCAAATATGAACGATTGAACGATTTTTAAAATCGTTATCGTTCAGATGTGAAGAAAAAGCTGACCGTGTGTATGCACCTTAATACAGACAAATATGACAGATATAGGACAATGGATATGAATTGACAAACCTATATATATTAAACAAGCGATACAAGAAGATTCTCTAAATTAGTGGTTCTCAAACTCTTCACTTGTAATTATGTGAGTAGACCTGCAAAGCATGCACTGTTTGGGCAATTTCACACATGCCGGTTTTGACCGGGCGGCAAAAAGCTGCTCGGTTTTTTACCGACTGTGAAATATAGTACTACAGGGAAAGGACAGGCTCTTTTCACACGGCACGGTCGCCGTGATATAGCTAGAAAAAACTACTATGCAAGACGGCTGCCGTGCCATGCCTGTGCCGTCCCTGCACGCCAGTGGTGTAAAGGAAACAATGTTTCCTTTCACACACGCTGGCTTCTGCCGGCCGGGCTTGTGCAGCGGTAGCTGTTGCTGCGCATGCCCGATTGGTTTATGACAAAAAACATAAAAAGCGGCTTAAAGCCACTCCTTGTGAAAGGCACAAAGTGCCTGGAAAAAGCCGTGCACCTACTGCCTGGTTCTTGCCTGGCCGGCCAAAACTGGCATGTGTGAAAGTGGCCTTAGGGGTCCTGAGGACCGAGTTTGGGAACCTGTGCTCTAAATCATAATATATAGTAAGCCAATCTAAGGGATATACTGTATATATAGATATATATGCCCAGTGGTATTTGAATACAAGTTTTAATACACTAAGGGCCTGATTCAGACCCACTCGCGAGCGGCTGTCCGCTCGCAAGTGGGTCGATGTTATGCACTGAGCATGCGCACGACGGAGGGAGCTCCGTCGTGCGCATGCGCCAGACGCGACGAGCGAAGGATTTTCCTTCGCTCGTAGTGTCCGATCAAAGGGGGCGTGCTGTCGATGTTGACTGACAGCACGCCCCCTTTGGTGGGCGTGCCGGGGGCATGCCTCCCTGACGGGGGCGTTCCCACGGGAACGCCTCCCGTCAGAAGCCGGCCCACTGACATCACTAGTGATGTCAGTGGGAGTGATTTTGGCTCTGATAGAGCCAAAATCACTCCGGAGCTTGTGGTTGAAAACCTCGACCGCAGGCTCCGGCTCGCAGTTTCGATGGTCGCGATGGTCACGACCATCGCGGCCATCAAAATGCACGCTCGTATAGGCTGTGGGTAGTGACCCACAGCTATACGAGCGTCCAGGAGGACGCTCCATTTTTATGGAGGGCGGCCCTCATTCAGAGCGTGCGCTCTGCTCAGAGCGTACGGCTCTGAATGAGGGCCTAAATGTCTTTCTTTTTTCTATGCACACATTCTTATTATGTCTGATTCTTGATTGTATTTTAAATATTTCGCCAGATTGGTAACCCCATATAACATTATTTTAATTATAAATCAATAAAGATAAATATGTTTTAACTGTAAAATTGAATGCTTGGTGTGGGCTGAAGTAATAGTGCACCATAGTTAGACTCTACTTTTTTCTTTGTTTTTTTTTTTTTCTTAGGTCAGAAGAAGCTACATAAAATTCTATACAATAGAACATATTATGTTTTACCCTTAAAGAATTGTTCACAGAGAGCAAATAAAAACAGCAATATATATTTCATACATATTTGATAGAATTGATAACAATAACAAATTAAAATAAGATAAAATAAAACAAAATAATAGAAGTTGGATAAAATAAAATAAAAAACACCATGAAAAAAAAAAAAATATATATATATATATATATATATATAAAATTATATATATATATATATATATATATATATATATACATGCAAAGATGTAAGGTTGAAAATATAAAAAGCCAACAATTATATTTTCGTATAATTACATACATCTTGGGTTTAATGTAAATAAACTTTGCTTCATGCACATAATTATGAAAAATATTGTAAAACATCATCTTTAGGCTGTGTGTATAAGATGTACATGAAACATAAATGAATTTCATGTATGTACACAAACTTTGTTTGATGTACAATATAATAAAAAATATTGTATAAACTTACCTTCAGGCTATGTGCATAATGTGTATATGAAGCAATAAAGAACATTCAGTATTTAGAAAAATCCAATATCCAAAATACTTCTGGTCCCAAGCATTTTGGACATGGGAGACTCAACCTGTATAAATAATTTGAATGGAGGAGTTAAGGCGCACATCCACTAGCAGTCTGTGAAACAACTGGATGATTTTGACATTGTAATCTTGCAGTCGTTTCACAGTCTGTGCTGTGCCTACACTGAACATTCAGTCGTTCAGTGTGGGCACCTTCCCTCATTCCTAAACATGGCCAATCTGTCATTATCGGCAGATTGACCAGCATTTTCAGGCGATGATAGATGTCAAAAACAACCAGCGGGAGCGGCCATCATACTGTGCAGCGCCCCATAAATTTCGGAAAACTGAGTGACACCCTCTGTCCACTTTGGTGCCTGGAGCACATGTTCCACTGGAATCACCCTCGCTACTCCCCTAATCATACACAAACATGTATATATATCGTTTGGGCTCCTTCCGTGACTATATCGTTGAATGATATCGTAATCATTCATAGATATCATACCGTGTGTACGCACCTTAAGATATTCCACTTACTAGATACTAGTAAGCATACGCAGAGGAGTAGTGTGGAACTATGGCGCCCGGAGAAAGTGCATGTCTTAGCGCCCCCCCCCCCCCTCCTGTACTGAACTGTGCCAGTGGGGTATTGCCAGCCTGTGGGGGAATACTGAAGTGAAGAGAAAAATAGCAAACAGTGGCAGTATCACGCTGGGCGTTGAGGTCCCATTGGGGGAATAGACTGCTTCGGTGATGCATCTGACATTAAGGAGAAGCTCCTTTGGCACTGCTTTATTTATGTAACCCCCTTTTTACCACGAAAGAGTCACCAGGTTACTAACTCCTTTGTTACTCCTAATGTATCCACCCTTACCCTCTATTGGTGGTGTACGTCCCCATTGTCAGTGCCTCCACCCAGGTTAATTATTTTGAATGTCAAAAGGGCTCACCTGGGAAAACCCAGTGATAGAATATATAGTGTGGTGTATAGATAATGTGTAATCACATACAATACTGTATCATTTCACTTCACATTTACCACCAATGTCTTCTCCTTCCACAGATTCCGCAGTAATTGATCTCCCACTGTAATCACTCCAGGCATTGGCGGGCTCGGCCGGGGGGCAGGGTGCCATGTGCCCCCCGGGCCGCAGCGTCATGCGGGCCGCGGGCCGGTGCAGTCTGTGTCACTGTGACACAGACTGCACCGCGTGTGTAGCGCTGACCGGACGGAGTCCGGTCAGCACTACACAGCACAAACACACAGCCGCCGGGGCCGGCAGCTGTGTGTTTGCTGTAATCAGCAGCCGCTGAGAGTCTGTCAGACTCTCATCGGCTGCTGCTGCTCCCACTGCGGGAGCCATCTTCCGGCTCCCACAGTGGGTAATGGGAGAGCCGTCGTCATGACGACGTCTCTCCCATAATGCAAAGCGGCCAGAGGAGCCGGTGGAAGCGTCGGGACCAGGAGCGGGTTTCAGGTAAGTGTTTTTTTTGTTTGTTTTTTGTTAATAAAGTCTCTCTCTACTGGGGGGGGGGATTACTATGGGGGTACTACCAGGGGGGGATTTCTATGGTGGCACTACCAGGGGGAGATTACTACTGGGGGCACTACCAGGGGGGTGGATTACTACTGGGGGCACTACAAGGGGGGGACTACTACTACTGGGGGCACTACAAGGGGGGACTACTACTACTGGGGGAACTACAAAGGGGGACTAATACTACTGGGAGCACTACCAGGGGGGGGATTACTATGGGGGCACTACCAGGGGGGGATTTCTATGGTGGCACTACCAGGGGGGGATTACTACTGGGGGCACTACCAGGGGGGTGGATTACTACTGGGGGCACTACAAGGGGGGGACTACTACTACTGGGGGAACTACAAAGGGGAAGGGACTACTACTAGGGGCACTGCATAGGGGGGAGGGGACTACTACTAGGGGCACTACATAGGGGGAGGGGACTACCACTGGGGGCACTGCGAGGGACCACTGCTGAGGGCACTATATAAAGGGCAATACTGGGGGTACTGCATAGGGGGCAGACTACAACTGGGGCCACTATTTAAGGGACATTGCATAAGGGTCACCACTATTGGGGGCACTGCATGGGGGGATGGACTGCTACTGGGGGCACTGCATAGGGGGTACCACTATTGGGGGCACTATATAAGGGGCTTACTACTGGGGGCACAAGGGGCACTGAACAGGGGGGACCACTACTGGGGGCACAAGGGGCACTGCATAGGGGGGGATCACTACTGTGGGCACTACTGGAGGCCTGCATAAGGGTGTTCTCTCCTGTGGCACACGGGGGCACTGCATATGGGCACTATGACAGGGGGCTGCCCCTAATCTTTATTTTTACCTTACATTAATCCCATATGGACCCGCCTCCTCCCTGAAACACTTGAGGGGGGGCGGCGCCGTAGCACGCACGTTCTTCGGGCACCCTGGCTACACGCTACTCCTCTGCCAGAGCCGCCTGCATGCATTTGCCCCCCAGGCTAAAAGTTGCCAGCCAGCCCCTGACAGGTAAGTAAACACACAGTAGTTAAAAAACATTAAAGTTACTTTTATAAGGAATATAAGTAAAGGATCTTCACTTGTACTTTGCATATAAACTGCTGTTAATATACAGAGGATAAACACAACTCCATGTATTACATCAATACATTGCTTAATATACAAAACCCTTAAACTTAAACAATGTTATAACATTAGTTAGGAGACTATATTTATAATTAGTTCCAATCCAGAGTTTATAGTCCCGGTTCAGTTTCTGAAGTGTAGATATTGGCCCTCATTCAGACCCGGACGCAAGTGGCCGTTCGTACGTTCGGCGTACGGAAAAAAATATTTAAATTCAAGCACTCGCTCGTATTTTCGCTCGCAGCCAAACATCGTCCCCAAACTCAAGCGACCCCTCCTCTAACTAACGAGCGTGCCAAATAGCGAGCGTAAATCCCCGAAGTGGCTTGAAGGGAACGCACGCACTAGTACTACCCGGAAGTTGGACTGTCAGATTTCGATTAACTGCTCGTTTATTCTGTCTACCTCCCTCAATCGTATCATGACAATCAATATATCAATTCGCTTAATTGTTTTTTTGTTTTTTTTAACACAATGCAATAAACTTTATTCATGTCCGTGTTTGTGTTTACCCGCAGAATACGTACAGCTTAAACATTCGCTTTTAATTGTCAAAATACATGTTAGCCCCAATTAACTAATTGTTCTATTTGTTTTTCTACCCGCATATTTCCCGGAGTTCATTTCTTTATTTAAATTTGCCTACGCATGTCACTGCATCAAGCCTATCATAAGTCTCAAGAGATTTCTGGCCCTGTCGAACACATGACTCATACACTAACCAATAGAATTGGTCCTGTTAATTACCCAAATACATTAGCCAATCAAAATTTTTTGGGGCACTTTATTAAAAATGATTTTTAACAAAAACACCATTGCCATCATGAGAGCCTCCGCATTCACCAGGCGCGAGCTGCTGGTGCTAACGGAGGTCATGGATAGGCGGATCACCAGCCAGCCTCCACCCATCACCAACCGCAAAAAGCGTTCCGCATATGAAGAGGTACGGGCCCGCCTGCGCTCCTTCGGCTCACGCCGCCAGATCGGGCAGCTGGAGTGCAGGTGGTCGGACCTGCAACGGCGGACGCCCCGCTTGCTGGCATGCTTTCGCATGCAGATCGCCGAAAGTAAGTTTTATGGACTGTGGTTTTCATGTTTGTCTTTGTGGCCCTAACTGCGTGTGCATGTTTTCCCTGTATTTCATATTTATTCATTGTACTCATATCTGCATGGCCATGTTTTCCCTGTATTTCATATTTATTCATTGTACTCATATCTGCATGGCCATGTTTTCCCTGTATTTCATATTTATTCTTTGTACTCATATCTGCATGGCCATGTTTTCCCTGTATTTCATATTTATTCATTGTACTCATATCTGCATGGCCATGTTTTCCCTGTATTTCATATTTATTCTTTGTACTCATATCTGCATGGCCATGTTTTCCCTGTATTTCATATTTATTCATTGTACTCATATCTGCATGGCCATGTTTTCCCTGTATTTCATATTTATTCATTGTACTCATATCTGCATGGCCATGTTTTCCCTGTATTTCATATTTATTCTTTGTACTCATATCTGCATGGCCATGTTTTCCCTGTATTTCATATTTATTCATTGTACTCATATCTGCATGGCCCTTTTTTGGGGGGGGGATTCGAAAATGGTGTTTTTCGCGGATTTGTGTTGAAACTAACCACAATTTGTTTCACATCTTTTAGGGGCCCAGCGAAGACTACGCCGTCATCGTCTGGCCAGACGGCGCTCACAGCCACTCTCCCCAACCCCCAGCCAACACTCCACAACCACTAATTCCCCTATTCCCCACTCCTCCCCAGCCTTCCAAGACCCTCTGCCTGAAATTTCGGGCCTCCTTCCCCTCCGTCCCAATTCCCCCTCTCCTCCAACCACCCCTCTTCGAATTACCCCCTCCCCGGAGTCGGTAATTACCCTGCCCCGATCTTTGGGGAATGGAGGCACCTCCGAGGAGGACGATGGAGGGCCTTCCGGAGCTGGCGTTTTATCTTCCGGTATGTTTTTCTTTTGGCTTTTTTTTCGACACAAACTGTTTGTATGTAATCATGTTTCGTTCCTTTTTTTGGGGGTTTTGGATAACTTTTGGGGATTTTGCCGATTGCCTTTACCTGTTACTGCTGATTTCAACATACACATATTACACCTGTCAGAATTTGTACATTGGCCTTGTATTTTTGGCCTACACCATTTTTGGTTGATGTGTTTTAATGGTGTAATTATGTTTTTTTTTTTTTTTTTGTTGGGTTTTGGTTTTGGCTTGTTTTTTAATGTGCTTTCATTATTGTTGTATTAATCCCCACACTTTTCTCACCCACAGAGGAACAGAGGCGTCGGGCAGAATTAGCCGCCTGTGTGGCCTGGATGCGCCACAATATCATCGGTGTGCTGGTGGTCCTTGACCATATGTCGGTCCTCCTTAGGGACTAGTTTTTTTTGTTTTTTGCCCATTTTATAAATAAAGTGTTATTTTCTAAGTAACGTTCTGGCTCAATCGTTTTTTCTAAATCACAGATTGTTTACCCTGACATAAGTAGACTGTTCCTGCAAGGATTACCAATTTTTGACAATAAGATTGTGTGTTGTATTTTTATGTAAAACAACCACAAGAAACACCTAACAGTAACAATCTCATTTCCCTTTTTTGGTGTAGTCACAATTAGATATTACTACATTTTACAGGTTCCTAGTTGGGGTGCAAGCTGCTTAGGCCAATATTACGAAGCCAAATGATTGTACAGGATTCCTTTGGGTGTTGGTTTGGACCCTGAAAACATATTACATTTTAGCTCAACTGGCGTCAGTACTGGATTACCCCTTAGTCAAATGTAACGTGTGTGAACCTGGTTACACTTGCTTGTAACGTTCCAAAAAAGTTAAAAAATTTCACTCTCAATACATTTATTCACAACATAACTGAAAAATCAAAGTGGTCACTCACAAACAAAACACACAGTGATAATCACAAATACAACACATACCAACAAACCAAATAAAAAAACAAAAAATCAAGAACTGGTTGACGAAGGACCATGCCAACATGATTCCACAAATATGGTGTTGCAATATGGGATCCATAATATATCCCCAAAATGTCCACATACAGGTTTTTTAAGGGTAGCAGGAAGTAGTCATCATTGGCGTGAAAACAGAAGATGGAGAAAATAAAAATACATAATTAGATGTTCTCAAACAAACCCTACCACATTAGGTATAAACACTGTTTTTTGTCAATAATTACCTAAAAAATCTGGCCACCACATCATCGCGTATGGCCCCCCCACATACTGACCTCCGACCAACCTCGGGGGGCCATCCTCAGGTAAGGCATCCTCTGGCTGCATTGGGACACCACTCCTTATGGCGATGTTGTGAAATATCCCACACAGGACCACAATTTTCGAAACCATATCCGGCAAATACATGAGCTCGCCACCAGAGCGGTGGAGGCATCTGAATCGGCCTTTTAAAAGGCCGATACAGTGCTCCACCACTTCCCTGGTGGCTGTAAGTGCGGAATTATACTCACTTTGTGGCGCTGGTGTGGGAGCCAAATAAGGAGTGAGCAGCCAGGGCGTGCAAGGGTAGCCACTGTCTCCTGTGAAAAAGAATAGACAACATCAGGATCACTCTGTATGAAGCTTAACATTGTTATGTACTAAAGGTCTCCACTTACCCAGAAGCCACGCATCACCAGCTTGTAGGTTGGTTAATTTGTGCCATATCCCTGATTGCTGGATGACGAAGGAGTCATGTGCCCTTCCTGGTAATTTTGCATTCAGGGACAGGATCTAGAGGGAGGCATCACATACCACCATTACATTGAGGGAGTGATAGTGTTTCCGGTTTCTAAATATTGCCTCCAGCCGTGCTGGAGGCTGAAGTGGTATGTGAGTACCATCCACAACCCCTATGATGTGTGGGAAGCCAGCTATTTGGTAAAAATTGGCCTTGGCCACACTAAGGGCACCCATATCCAAAGGCATTTGAATAAAATGATGGAGGTGCTTGAAAAGTGCCTCCATCACTGCCCTCAGGATCCGGGAAAAGGAGGATTGTAATATGCCCGCCACTATTCCCACCATTGTTTGGAACAATCCTGAGGCACAGAAATGTAACACCGCCATAAATTGCGTAAGTGGTGGTATTGCTGTAGGACTGTCAATTTGCCGCTCAAGATCACTCTCTATTAATGAGAGAGTGTCTATGATGATTTTGGGAGGAAGACGGTAGCGTCTTAAAACCTCATCATCGGGCATTCCAAAAAGGGTGACACGTGTTCGAAATATCTGGGGCCTTGCACGCCTACGATGCCTACGCCTGGGACGAGATTGAGGTTGGTCGGCTTCCGGGAGCATGGCCAGAACAATCCAACCCATATCAACCTGAAATGGCAAGATTTGAATGTCAGGCTTTTTAACCCCCCCAAAAATAAATTTTTTTACTTAGCTTGAAGATACCATCCATTGATGCTTACATGCCGGGGTATTGTCATGATATGTGGAAACTGGAAATAATCACAACATAAATATACATCATTTTATGCTGGCCATTTCTGTTTCAAAAATTTAAGCAAGACAAAGCATAAAAGGGGAGAAACACACATTTGGGCAAAGAGCAAAACGACATTGCGCACACTACGTCAAATTAAGGCCAAATGTAAGCAACAAATGCTACAGAGAAAACACAAACAATTTTAAGGGATGAATAAGCATTTCACAAAGCGCTAATTAGTTCGCAAATACAAGTCACAATAGAAAGTTTTAAAAATGCGCTAATTAGTTCGCAAATACAAGTCACAATAGTAAGTAATAAAAATGCGCAAATTAGTTCGCAAATACAAGTCACAATAGAAAGTATTAAAAATGCGCTAATTAGTTCGCAAATACAAGTCACCATAGAAAGTATTAAAAATGCGCTAATTAGTTCGCAAATACAAGTCACAATAGTAAGTAATAAAAATGCGCTAATTAGTTCGCAAATACAAGTCACAATAGTAAGTAATAAAACTTACCAAGATCCGGATCAAAAGGTCTTTGGGGCAGAGCCAAAATAAAACCTAAGAGAGATGAAATGACGCCAAAAAAAAGTTAGAAAAATCTTAAACAGAAGGAGACACAAATTGTACCAAAGTTTGACTTCCCAAAGCTTACCAAAACTGGAAACGGACAAAAAAATTAGAAACGAAAAAAAACGAACGGAACTAAAAAAACGAATATATCCCAAAAAAATACTTCCAAAAACGAAAACTCCTACACCAGCCAACAATCAACTCCAACCAACGTAACCTCCAACATTCAAAAAACGCCACCTCGACTCGAGACGCCCCAAGCCATAAATAGTGTTTAGTTTCCCGCACAAATTAAGGAGGGATCATAGGAACGCACAATCAATGATGCGGCCGAAAAATAAGGTCGCATGTATAATTACGTCACGAGCCAAAACAAACATTCTGGTGTATTTCTTGTTTGAAGCTCAAACATGGCTACAGACCAGGGAAACAATGGACAACAGTCTGGCGGTAAGTATTTCAGGCATTTTGACTCAATGATTAATTAGAAACATAATATTGTGCAAGTTGTGAAGTTGAGAATTCTCCAAAATTACACAAATAGGTGAGGAGGATGACATGGAAGAGGCTGCTGGGCCCAGTATTCCGGGCAAAGCTGCCAAAAAGAAAAGGCAGCCACAATTCACAAGAAAGGAGATGGAGGTTTTGATTCAGAAGTGTGTGGACATCCTGCCACAGGCAGACAGGAATATGAGTGCAAGCCAGAAGTGGAGAATGTGGGAAGAGGTAGCTGTTGATGTCAATAGGGTGGGTGATTATGTCCGTCTAGCCCGGGATGTCAAACGGCGGTAAGTAAACACTTGCCCCCCCTAAAACCAAAACCCATTTTAAACAAAAGGATAATGGTTCCAATTTCATCCCACAGATGGGCCGACTTCAAATATCGCCTGAAGCAAAAACTGGCGGACAGGGCTAGGCATGCAAGGGGGACAGGTGGGGGTCCCACCCCTGTGTCATTGGAGTTGACTGATTTAGAATAGCTGGCACAGGGGTGTGTGCAGCCTGTGGAGGTGTTTGGCGTGTCCAACATGGATACGGACATGCCAGACTTTGCGGCTCCTCATGTTGTCCCAGGTAAATATTGTGATGTCACCAACTGTGAAATATTATTGTGCCAATATGTAGATTCTAATGTGACTCTTTTCTCATTTTGCCAATAGAGACACAGGCGGATGAGTCTGCTCCAGAGGGGAGCCTTGGCCGCAGAATTTCTGCTGGCTCTGCAGGGGAGGAACCAGTACATCCGGCTGAGGACCCTGCAGAAGCCAGTCCAGGGCAATCCCCCTCGCAGGCAGTGTCCCTCCTCACAGAACTCAATTTTAAATCGGATTTCCATACGGAGATTCTGCAGAGGATGGACGCCAGTCTGGTACGGGTGGCTGAGGCCCTGGAGCAAAATGCTGCGGCCAACGTGACCATTGGTCAGGCCCTGGCGGAAAATACCAGGGCCAACATCCGCATCGCCACTGCCCTGGAGCAGCTCGTTCGCCAGCACATGGTGGAGCCGACCTCCCTTCCTGCCGGAACATCAGGATCCTCCACCTCTGGCACAACATCAGCCAATCCTCCAAATGTGCCTAGCCCTGTGCCTAGTCCAGAGGCCACAACATCTGCCTCTGGACAGGCCAGCCAGATGACATCCCGGACCCGGTCTGGCGCCCTCCCTCCCCCAGCCAAACGGCCGAAAAAACGGTGACAGCATTGGCTACTTTTCCCACAGTCCTTCTGTGCTTGCCTCATATTCCTTTCTGGCCAAAACTTCCCTCTCCTTTCTTGTGAATTGTTTTTAATTTTTGCATTTACGTTTACCAACAATTTATTGTTTGCACAATTAATAAATATTGTGGAATGAACACTGCCAAAAATGTTTTGGTTAAATATGTGCATTTATTTTTTGGGGGATACCAATAAATTTACATCAAATGTACGACTTTGTATTCTGACATTATTGTAAAAATGGGTTACATTTAATCCGGGCCCACAAGCCAACAACGTTCAACCTAAAAAATTACACATTGGAAAAAAAGGGCTCGTTAAGGAACGTTTAAAACATTACCTAAGGAGGAAAAATCACCTTGCAAACACAAAATGAGGCACCAAACCTAAACATGATGACATTATTGTTACAATAGTCCAAAAACAACACATTGCGGCCAAAATACACCCCCACAAATGTACGCTAATTGATTGTGTAATCCAGACATTAGCAGCTATGATTTCCACCTGCGTTCGGTTTTGTGCTATCCAAAAAAACTGCTTTCCAAACACATACCAAGCCGGTTTTCAATCAAACACTAATTGATTTTCTGACAAGCCGTGATTAATCGATGCTACATCGTGGAGTGCCGGGACGGAGGAGAAGGCCATCGCCACTGTGGTCGAGTTATCCAGCCCCTAAGCTGTGCGAGCATTTTGAAGGGAAAGAGGATCATCCAGTGACATATGAGTTGGTACGAACACATTTGACGTTCGCATTTGTTAATGTATGTACGCCCAAAAAACGCCTCGCCACGCCTGCGTTTTTCCATCTCCTCCCCCGTCAACACCCAAAAACGCCCTGTTCTGTCAATCACATTTGACATGTCACTTCCTGTACGCTATTTGACGAACGAGACAAAATAAGCTCGCAATCTGACGTACGCACATGCGCATTGTAACACCGACGCATGCGCGGTTAGTCAACATCGGAACGCAACGGGCGTACTGCTGGTAACGAGCGGCTCTGAATCAGGGCCATTGTCTTTGTTAATTATCCTTATGGGGCTTTTCCTCTAGCAAGCCTTCACTTTTCCTTGGTCGTATTATAGACTTTGTCATGCCATAGATTAGTATAACTGGACTCCCCTCCACAATATATCTAAGTCCATATAATGTACTTATGCTGGTACCTTGGTAAGTATATAAGCCTTGCAATATCAACAAATATAGTCCTGTGGGGTTATTCCATCACAGTCACAATGAACATAACTATTCATACTTCCAAAATAATTATATTTATACAGCAGTCCTGCCAATGCAACAACCAGAGTTTGGTGCTGTGTGCTGTGGATTATAAGTGTAACTGGCACCATTTTAGATAGTACAGTAGATGCATACACCAGCTCCCCCTGACTTATATCTGCCTCAGGCTGCGAATTCTTCCTGTATTCCCTGAGGGAAGAGCTTTTTTTCCTAAGTCCCAGTCTCTTATAGATATTGAGTTATCTCTCCCTTTTGGTCCCTCCTCTTTGCTGCCTCAGCTTGCTAGTAAATTGGTTATATGATTAGGCAGAAATTAAGCCTTTGAGTAATGTTTGAAGGGCAGCTGGTGATTATTGTGAGTGTGGTGCTTGTATTTGTACTCACACCCCTGCGGTATAAAGATACAGCCTCCGGGCTGTCCTTTGTAGTGGGAGCTGCTGCTTGCTTCAGCCTCTGCAGTCAGCCTGAATTCAGGCTGATTTGCCTGCCCAGGACCCGCCTCTCAGACCTCCATCACAGGGGGACTCCCGACAGCCACCTTCTGGCCAACTGTAGCCGGCGCCTGCTCCATGACGCCGGCAGTCCCACTGCGACCATTGGCCTGCTGTCTGAGCCAGCCGCCTCCTCTCACCAGGGATCACCCAGATCGGTGCGGGTCCACCTCCCGTGACGCCGCCTCTCTGGCATCATCGACATGACAAGGTGGGTGCCGCTGTCCCACCTTCTTCCCCAGCTCCGGCTGGGCTCCTTCTCCGGCTCTGCCCCCCTGCGCCCAGCAGCTCATAGCTGCTCACTGGCTGCCCGGGTCACAGGAGGGCAGGAACTGGAGGGAGGGATCAGGAGACTGCCTCTCAGCTGCTACTAACAGCTGTTATATATCCTCCCCCTCATCGGATCCTATTTTCCTGACAGGAACCGATTCACTCCCATCTATATTACTCCGCCCCCTTCTGCAACTATCAATAATGTCTGTGAAATGTATATCTGCAGCATGAAGCACCAAAGTCCACTGACATCATAGATATCTAACATGCACAGGGTACATACATTTCCAAATATTTACTTATATTTACATCACATCACATCTATCCCTACAGTATATTTAACATTTACCTCATAAATGGCATTTTGCTGTAAATAGATGAATGAAAATATATACCTGTTTCAATTGTATATATGAATTATCTCCGTAACCCTAACCAGGGTTACATTTATGTATAGCACCTGGCTTTTATCTCCATTGAATCATTGTATTATATATTCTGATCATTTAACTTAAATTGACAGAGTACATGTGCTAGAGTGAGATTCCACATGGTGCACAGCTTATTACTGCAATTACAGCCCCAAGCAGCTGTCACTGGAGTGGGAACACCTATAGGAAGCTCCCTTCTAAGCTATGCTCCTACTTTGCAAGTTTACATTGCACCTATATTAATGTGAGTACTACTAATCATGTTCTGTCTACCACCATTATTATTATTTCACATCTCCTAATATTTTTTAAAATACCTTTCAAATAACACTGTGTGGCCATGTCTGGGAGCACCTCATTACTTTAAATAGCAAAGCAGTGACTTTTTTAAAACTCATACCTTATAATTGAAGTTTAGGATTTTACCTCAGATGTATAACTATTAAGTCCATTGAAGCAGAATGAATGAATTAATTAACGAATGAGGAGAGAAGGAGGCAGGGGATCAAAGAGGAGAGGGGAGAGGAAAGTGCAGATCAGAGAGGGAAGGTGACAGAGGCCAATAAGAAAGGAGAAGGGAGGGGCAAAGGGCCGATCAGACAGGGCCAGTGGGAGAGGAGAGAGGTGGTGACAAAGACCAATAAGACAGGAGTGAACAGGGGCAAAGAGCCAATCACAGGGTAGAGAGGGGAAAGAATTAAAGAGGTGAAAAGTGAATGTAATCAATCTGACGGGTAAGGGGAGGTGACAGAGGGTGATCACAGAGGAGGGAGGGCCGGAGGGGAGGGAATCTGGGCTGCTTGAGGGAGCATGAAACGTAGAAACAGATCTCAAATATGTAACTTATTTAGGATATTGAGCAAACAAACCGAGATAAAAATAACAGACGGCCGTCATACTGTGACATAAAGTGGACCCTCTGTCCACTTTGGTGCCCGGAGCACATGCTCCACTGGAATCACCCTCGCTACTCCCCTAAGCATCCACACACATGTATATATGTCGTTTGGGCTCCTTAAGTGACTATTACAAAGCAATGTAACAGTGAATTGTGCAGATTTTATTGGCAGATTCGATAAGTATTATAGGTGGCAGCATTGTCCGGGGGGGCGGGGATGCAGGGCCATGCTGCATTCAGCAGCATGGCATCGTTAATGATATCCCTAGATTGAACTGTATGTACAGATGACTAGAGATATCGTTAACGACCCATGAGAGCACGTATCATTCGTTTGTAAGTGCATGCACACTGGGCGATTTGAACGATATATTGTTCAAAGATATTGTTATTGTTCATATCATTCAAATAGGTCACCCAGTGTGTACGGGGCTTTAATAAATACCTTGTGAGGCCATCCAAATTTTTTCCCAGGTCTACCTAATCAGCACTTTTATTTGTGGTGTTCCGATGGTATCTAGTATCCCATTTGTGATGTTAGTGGCCTGGGCCACATAATACAGTATATTATTTTGAGCATATGGCAGGGAGAAAATCGATTCTTAACTCCCATTTCTACACATGCCTTCAAGTTAACTTTACATAAGGTTAGTACTGATCTTTTGGAATAATGTAGTCAGCATGCCGAGACTCAGGCTGCCGACGGTCACAATACCGACAGAGCATCCCGACAGAACGCGGAGGCAAGTATTAGGGTCATGGAGAGACCTATGGTTAGGTTTAGGAGGAGAGTTAGGCACTAGGGGAAGGGTTAGGGTTAAGTTACGAGAGGGGAGGGTTAGAGTTAGGCTGCGGAACGGGAGGGTTAGGGTCAGGCTGCGGGACAGGACGGGAGGGTTAGGGTTAAGCTACGAGAGGGGAGGGTTAGAGTTAGGCTGCGGGACAGGACGGGAGGGTTAAGGTTAGGCTGTGGGACAGGATGGAAGGGTTAGGGTTAGGCTGCCGGAAAGGATGGGAGGGTTAGGCTGCGGGACAGGACGGGAGAGTTAGAGTTAGGCTGCAGGATGGGAGGGTTAGGCTGCGGGACAGGACGGGAGGGTTAGGGTTAGGCTGCAGGACAGGATGGGATGGTTAGGGTTAGGCTGCGGGACAGGACAGGAGGGTTAGGGTTAAGCTACGAGAGGGGAGGGTTAGAGTTAGGCTGCGGGACAGGACGGGAGGGTTAAGGTTAGGCTGTGGGACAGGATGGAAGGGTTAGGGTTAGGCTGCGGGACAGGACGGGAGGGTTAGGCTGCAGGACAGGACAGGAGAGTTAGAGTTAGGCTGCGGGATGGGAGGGTTAGGCTGCGGGACAGGACGGGAGGGTTAGGGTTAGGCTGCAGGACAGGACGGGATGGTTAGGGTTAGGCTGCGGGGACAGGACGGGAGGGTTAAGGTTAGGCTGCGGGACAGGATGGAAGGGTTAGGCTGCGGGACAGGACGGGAGGGTTTGGGTAAGGCTGCGGGACAGGACAGGAGAGTTAGAGTTAGGCTGCGGGACGGGAGGGTTAGGGTTAGGCTGCGGGACAGGACGGGAGGGTTAGGGTAAGGCTGCAGGACAGGACGGGAGGGTTAGGGTTAGGCTGCGGGACAGGATGGGAGGGTTAGGGTTGGGCTGTGGGACGGGAGGGTTAGGGCACACTTGCCTACTCTCCTGGGACTGTCGGGAGCCTCCCAAAAATTGGGTGCTGCTCCCAGCACCCCGCAAGAGTAGGAAAGTCCCCAGATTGTCCGCAGGACGACGTGACCACCCGCGCCCGCACGTGAAAATAGGCGGTTTGTGAAGGGGGATGACGCAATTTGTGCTGAATCGTGTCATCGTAGCTCCGCCCCCATGCTTTGTAAAGCTGGTAATATCACCATTATAAAGCAGGGGGCGGGGCCTTGATGACGCGAATGCGCTGGCATGCTCCCGCTCCGCCCACTTAATCCACCCCCACCCTCCCTGCTGCAGCAAATGTCAGTAAGTATGGGTTAGGGTTAGGCTGCGGGATTGTATGGGACAGGTTAGGGTTTAGGGGAGAGTTAGGGTAAGGGTTATAATACTTAGGGAAATCTGTCAGGATTGTGACTATCGGGATGCTACTGTTGGTATTTTGACCGTCAGCATCCTGACCATCGGAATCCATAAAGGAAAGTATATTTCTCTTGGATAAATCATATAAGTTCAAAATGATTTTTTATTTAATGGTTTAACACATTTTGATGGTACTAAATGCTATTCACAGACGTGTTAAGTGTTGCAGAAAGATCTGTCTAAGCTAATTGAATTTAATACTTTACATATTTTAAGAGAATGATGAAATCATAAGCAGCTTCTACTTTGCAGGAGGTACTTCTCATATTTCCTAATAGATCTTATACATATAAGCAGTACATATAAGTACATATAAGAACTACGAATCCCAGAATTCTCTGCTAAAGCAGGAAATATTCATGCTATAGGTATGATGAGCTTCATCTATCTACCACCATACCAGAGTTGTTAACACGTCCGTCATACTTGTGACTACATTTCCCAGACACCACCTCTTCTTCTGGCGTACTTCCGGTCCTGCGCGGCTCACTTCCAGTGATATGAATAGAAGTATTTGGGCATTGCACAACAAGTATACGGCCACATAGTGCCGGTCAGGATTCCACGGGGGAATACTTAGGACTATCCACAAATTTCCATCTTGGTATGGACATCCACACAGGAAGTACCCACAGATGGGCACTTCCGGTAGAATGTCAATTAAGGCTAGAGACAATTTCCACTTCAGATTTTGTACCTGGAAGTGACGTGAACTGAGGGCGGAAGTATAGTTTCCTGCCCAGACAGTCAGCCAAGAAAGTTAACCCCTCGCGGGCTCGCTTCGCTCGCCACTCTTTGGGCATGGTGGCTCGCTACACTCGCCACATGGTTGTATTCCCCCTCTATGCCCACTCGGATGGTAGGGAATGACGTTGGACACTGGCTATTGACGTCATGGTCAATCTACGGAAGAGGATCTAGCTGTTACCGACAATTAAGACCGGCTTGAAGTACAGTTGCTTTGGTTTATCTCATGATTGGACTCAAAATGTTCTTCACAATTTGTATTATCCTAAGGGCGTAAATTATCCCCCTATATCTGGATTTTTAAATATATAATTATTGTTTTTCTCTATGTCCTGCCCATTATGGGTGGAACAGGATATGCTTTTGCTTAGCCCTATATAAACCTCTGTCTATGCACACATCCTCCTTAAGACCTCCTTAGGTCAAAACGCGATGGCGCCGGATGCCTCCATAGATCTGAGACCAGGAACAAGGACACTCCTGTTTTAAGCATTGGGACCTTGTGATTGACCCCTTAGAAGATTCCGGATCATCCCAGGACCGGTTACCTAGGGTTCCCAGTGCTCTCCCACTGGATACATGTTCCTGTGTCACTTTCTCTTTTCTTACCACACTGATAATTCTGTATCGTCACCTGATTCATGGTGTAAATGTGTGTGCGGCTGTATTTGTACCTTGCAACATTATTGTGGTATTTATAACAGTAATCTTTGTTTTTATTTTTATGGATTTTATGTGATCGCTTTTTCATTAAATTGTACTCATTTTATCTTTTGCTACTCTTCAGTCTTTATTCCACGGCACCGTATTTGTATATTGCCTTTTGTTTTTATTACTCAGCGCCTTGGTGGAATTTGTTCACTTTTTGTCTAACATGGTTACAGGTGATTCAGTATGTGTTTGTATGACATGCAAATGATAATAAGCTCATTTCACTCATTACAGTGTAAATATATAAAACATTTTCATACAATCTCCTTGACTGTGTTAATAAAATGTTTAAAACTAAATTAAAGAAAGATCATGTAGCCTCCTCAATGTGTTATTATGACAAATGATATGACCTTTCCTGACATTAAACTACACGACTGTTACAACCAGATTACCTACGAAATGTATAATATAAATTGATCTATCTTCAACGCTGCAAATTAAAATTGACAATGGAGAAAAATGAGTTTATTTTGGTAGGAAAACATTCATAGACCTTGATAAAGGAATTGTTACGTTCTACTTACAATGAAGTGAATGTTTGTAGGATCTGAGGGCATGATTCAGCAAAGGACGCAAGGGAGGGAACGCACGCACTCGGCCGCTGCGTGTATATGCTAATCGATGCATACGCACGGCAACTGCAGCACAAGGATGCAGACGCACAGCAATGCATAGTGTCACCCATCAGAGCCGGACCTAGGCAATCTAAGCAAATGCCTAGGTGCGACTGGAATGCCTAGGGGCATTCCAGGACTCTGTCACTGCCCCCCCTCCGTTAAACTGCCTGGTGCCTGTAAGGCTGTAATGCAGTAGTCAGGAATATTTTCTTTCCTACTACACAGCCTGCCTTGCTCCATTGCCTCGTCCACTTAAACCCTGGTGGGGCCCATCTGGCTGCAGGTAAAACACATCCGGATCTGTAGCAGGAGTGCAAAAAGGGTTTTTCCATAAGGGGGCGTGGCCACGTCTTCCACTAATAGGCCACGCCCCCTCTACATAGCCGGTCTCTTTACGCAGAGACAAGTGGTATGTGTCAGGTGCTCGGAAGGAAGAGCCTAAGAGCCTGAGGAGCAGGCAGGCCATGGCTGGAGCAGCAGAATGAAAAAGGAGCAGTCCGGCTGCCAAAAAAAAGGTACATTGGAGAGGAGCCCAGGGAGTTGTTTGGTTGTTGAGTTTACTCAAGGGGCTGGAGGCTGGAATGACAGGGGCCTGGAGGGGAGACAGGAGGCTGGAATGTTGGGGGGCTGGAGGGGACAAGGGGCTGAAGGCTGGAATGACAGGGAGCTGGAGGGGAGACAGGCCGGAATGTTGAGGGGCTGGAGGGGACAAGGGCTGAAGGCTGGAATGACAGGTGGCTGGAGGGGACAAAGGGGGCTGAAAGCTGGAATGATGACGGACTGGAGGGGACAGGAGGCTGGAATAACAGGTGGCTAGAGGGGACACAGAGGGCTGAAGGCTGGAATGATGAGGACATGGACTTAGCCATCACATGAGTGTTAAATGGCTATGTCCATGTTATAATTCTGAGCAATAGAGTAGGGACTTGCAGTAAAGTGGGGTCCCGTGACGCGGGCTGCAAGCTTAAATGCATTGATCAATTCATGAACCAAAACCCCACTGTTTATTATGTTTATTATTATTATTGTTGTTAGTTATTATGGTGAGTGCAGAGCCCCTGTGATTTCTATTTAACCACTTGCCTGGCACAGTCGTATCAGATACGACCATGCCAGACTGTGCTTTCCCTAACATGGTCGTATCTGATACGACCAGTCAGAGAAACTCAGTGGGCGGCTTGCTGGAAGTTAACTTCCAGCAGCCGCCCATCTCAGAGGGACCTGCCGGTCCCTCTACACCTGCGCCTCCTCCTGCTTTGTGGCCCAATCACTGCTGGCCACAGTTATCGGGCCCCGGCGGCACCCCCCTAGGAGCAGCAGCCACGGCTCATGTAGCCGCTGCTGCTGCTGCTGTGACCCGATCACTGTGGCCAGCAGTGATCGGGCAGCCATTTCAATAATAGGCAGTAGCGGCAGCTCTGGTAGCCGCCGCTGCTATGTAGCGGAGCCGCTAGCGGGACACCCTCCCGCTGCGGCTCCGGATCACAGTGATCAGTGAGATCACTGTGTGTGAGAAGCAGCAGCGGCGGCTCTGGTAGCCGCCGCTGCTGCTATGTAGCTGGGCCACTAGCGGGACACCCTCCCGCTGCGGCTCTGGATCACAGTGATCAATGAGATCACTGTGTAGTCAGCAGCAGCAGCGGCTCTGGTAGCTGCTGCTGCTGCTATGTACCCCGGCAGCACCTCCCACTCCTTTCCGGCCTCAGCTCCACCTCCCCAAGTCCCCATGTGTCCCGATCACTGCTGGCCACAGTGATCGGGCAAAATATAAAATAGTTATAAAATATGTGTATACATATATATGTATATATGTGTATGTATATATATGTATATATGTGTGTGTATATATATGTATACAGTATATGTGTATATATATATATATATATATACATACACATATATGCATATGTATACATATACACACATATGTGTGTGTAAGCAGGAGCAGTATATATATATATATATATATATATATGTTCGATATAGATAGATATATATATATGTTTGATATAGATATATATATATATATATGTATCGAATAGATATATCTCTATATCGAACATATATATATCTATATATATCTGTATATATTAGGGGTGAGCGGGTTCGGATTTCTGAAATCCGAACCCCCCCGAGCCCCCCCGATCCGAGTCCGATCCGAGTCAGGCTCGACTTTTCCCGCCTGACTCGGATCTGAAATCGAGGCAAAACGTCATCATCCCGCCTTCCGAGTCTCGCGGGTTTTGGATCCTATATAAGGTACCCGCGTCGGCGCCATTTTCTCACTCGGCTGTGGACAGTGAAGAGGGAGGGTGGGAGTTAGGGCTGTGTAGTGTAGTGTAGTGTAGTGTAGTGTAGTGTAGTGTAGTGCTGCTGTTGTCCACTACTTCAAAGTCCATAGGGGCTGGCTGTGTTGTGCTGTGCTGCTGTTGTTAATAGGGGCTGTGTCCACTACTTCAAAGTCCATAGGGGCTGGCTGGACTGTGTTGTGCAGTCAGTTCTCCATAGGGGCTGTGTCCACTCCAAAGTCCTGTGCAGTGTCCCAGTCCTAAAGGAGTGCTGTAGTGTTGTCCAGGGGGTGCTCTGTCCATCAGGGGTGCTCCCCCCAAGTGCTAAAAAAATAATATATTTTCTGTGTTTGTGAATTGTGTGCGCAGTAGCCGCACGTGCATCAACAAAGTAGTGCCAAGCGTGCGCCTGTGTCATAAGTAAAGGGCCGGCTGGCTTGACCGTTAAAGGGTGCTGTAACCCCCGAAAGTACACTCCAGTCCAAACCAAAAAAAAATTATTTTCTGTGTTTGTGAATTGTGTGCGCAGTAGCCGCACGTGCATCAACAAAGTAGTGCCAAGCGTGCGCCTGTGTCATAAGTAAAGGGCCGGCTGGCTTGACCGTTAAGGGTGCTGTAACCCCCGAAAGTACACTCCAGTCCAAACCAAAAAAAAAATTATTTTCTGTGTTTGTGAATTGTGTGCGCAGTAGCCGCACGTGCATCAACAAAGTAGTGCCAAGCGTGCGCCTGTGTCATAAGTAAAGGGCCGGCTGGCTTGACCGTTAAGGGTGCTGTAACCCCCGAAAGTACACTCCAGTCCAAACCAAAAAAAAAATTATTTTCTGTGTTTGTGAATTGTGTGCGCAGTAGCCGCACGTGCATCAACAAAGTAGTGCCAAGCGTGCACCTGTGTCATAAGTAAAGGGCCGGCTGGCTTGACCGTTAAGGGTGCTGTAACCCCCGAAAGTACACTCCAGTCCAAACCAAAATAAAAATTAATTTCTGTGTTTGTGAATTGTGTGCGCAGTAGCCGCACGTGCATCAACAAAGTAGTGCCAAGCGTGCGCCTGTGTCATAAGTAAAGGGCCGGCTGGCTTGACCGTTAAGGGTGCTGTAACCCCCGAAAGTACACTCCAGTCCAAACCAAAAAAAAATTATTTTCTGTGTTTGTGAATTGTGTGCGCAGTAGCCGCACGTGCATCAACAAAGTAGTGCCAAGCGTGCGCCTGTGTCATAAGTAAAGGGCCGGCTGGCTTGACCGTTAAAGGGTGCTGTAACCCCCAAAGTACACTCCAGTCCAAACCAAAAAAAAAATTATTTTCTGTGTTTGTGAATTGTGTGCGCAGTAGCCGCACGTGCATCAACAAAGTAGTGCCAAGCGTGCGCCTGTGTCATAAGTAAAGGGCCGGCTGGCTTGACCGTTAAGGGTGCTGTAACCCCCGAAAGTACACTCCAGTCCAAACCAAAAAAAAAATTATTTTCTGTGTTTGTGAATTGTGTGCGCAGTAGCCGCACGTGCATCAACAAAGTAGTGCCAAGCGTGCGCCTGTGTCATAAGTAAAGGGCCGGCTGGCTTGACCGTTAAAGGGTGCTGTAACCCCCGAAAGTACACTCCAGTCCAAACCAAAAAAAAATTATTTTCTGTGTTTGTGAATTGTGTGCGCAGTAGCCGCACGTGCATCAACAAAGTAGTGCCAAGCGTGCACCTGTGTCATAAGTAAAGGACCGGCTGGCTTGACCGTTAAGGGTGCTGTAACCCCCGAAAGTACACTCCAGTCCAAACCAAAAAAAAAATTATTTTCTGTGTTTGTGAATTGTGTGCGCAGTAGCCGCACATGCATCAACAAAGTAGTGCCAAGCGTGCGCCTGTGTCATAAGTAAAGGGCCGGCTGGCTTGACCGTTAAAGGGTGCTGTAACCCCCAAAGTACACTCCAGTCCAAACCAAAAAAAAAATTATTTTCTGTTTGTGAATTGTGTGCGCAGTAGCCGCACGTGCATCAACAAAGTAGTGCCAAGCGTGCGCCTGTGTCATAAGTAAAGGGCCGGCTGGCTTGACCGTTAAAGGGTGCTGTAACCCCCGAAAGTACACTCCAGTCCAAACCAAAAAAAAATTATTTTCTGTGTTTGTGAATTGTGTGCGCAGTAGCCGCACGTGCATCAACAAAGTAGTGCCAAGCGTGCGCCTGTGTCATAAGTAAAGGGCCGGCTGGCTTGACCGTTAAAGGGTGCTGTAACCCCCGAAAGTACACTCCAGTCCAAACCAAAAAAAAATAATTTTCTGTGTTTGTGAATTGTGTGCGCAGTAGCCGCACGTGCATCAACAAAGTAGTGCCAAGCGTGCGCCTGTGTCATAAGTAAAGGGCCGGCTGGCTTGACCGTTAAGGGTGCTGTAACCCCCGAAAGTACACTCCAGTCCAAACCAAAAAAAAATTATTTTCTGTGTTTGTGAATTGTGTGCGCAGTAGCCGCACGTGCATCAACAAAGTAGTGCCAAGCGTGCGCCTGTGTCATAAGTAAAGGGCCGGCTGGCTTGACCGTTAAAGGGTGCTGTAACCCCCGAAAGTACACTCCAGTCCAAACCAAAAAAAAAATAATTTTCTGTGTTTGTGAATTGTGTGCGCAGTAGCCGCACGTGCATCAACAAAGTAGTGCCAAGCGTGCGCCTGTGTCATAAGTAAAGGGCCGGCTGGCTTGACCGTTAAAGGGTGCTGTAACCCCCAAAGTACACTCCAGTCCAAACCAAAAAAAAAATTATTTTCTGTTTGTGAATTGTGTGCGCAGTAGCCGCACGTGCATCAACAAAGTAGTGCCAAGCGTGCGCCTGTGTCATAAGTAAAGGGCCGGCTGGCTTGACCGTTAAAGGGTGCTGTAACCCCCGAAAGTACACTCCAGTCCAAACCAAAAAAAAATTATTTTCTGTGTTTGTGAATTGTGTGCGCAGTAGCCGCACGTGCATCAACAAAGTAGTGCCAAGCGTGCGCCTGTGTCATAAGTAAAGGGCCGGCTGGCTTGACCGTTAAAGGGTGCTGTAACCCCCGAAAGTACACTCCAGTCCAAACCAAAAAAAAATAATTTTCTGTGTTTGTGAATTGTGTGCGCAGTAGCCGCACGTGCATCAACAAAGTAGTGCCAAGCGTGCGCCTGTGTCATAAGTAAAGGGCCGGCTGGCTTGACCGTTAAGGGTGCTGTAACCCCCGAAAGTACACTCCAGTCCAAACCAAAAAAAAAATTATTTTCTGTGTTTGTGAATTGTGTGCGCAGTAGCCGCACGTGCATCAACAAAGTAGTGCCAAGCGTGCGCCTGTGTCATAAGTAAAGGGCCGGCTGGCTTGACCGTTAAAGGGTGCTGTAACCCCCGAAAGTACACTCCAGTCCAAACCAAAAAAAAAATAATTTTCTGTGTTTGTGAATTGTGTGCGCAGTAGCCGCACGTGCATCAACAAAGTAGTGCCAAGCGTGCGCCTGTGTCATAAGTAAAGGGCCGGCTGGCTTGACCGTTAAAGGGTGCTGTAACCCCCAAAGTACACTCCAGTCCAAACCAAAAAAAAAATTATTTTCTGTGTTTGTGAATTGTGTGCGCAGTAGCCGCACGTGCATCAACAAAGTAGTGCCAAGCGTGCGCCTGTGTCATAAGTAAAGGGCCGGCTGGCTTGACCGTTAAAGGGTGCTGTAACCCCCGAAAGTACACTCCAGTCCAAACCAAAAAAAAATTATTTTCTGTGTTTGTGAATTGTGTGCGCAGTAGCCGCACGTGCATCAACAAAGTAGTGCCAAGCGTGCACCTGTGTCATAAGTAAAGGGCCGGCTGGCTTGACCGTTAAGGGTGCTGTAACCCCCGAAAGTACACTCCAGTCCAAACCAAAAAAAAAATTATTTTCTGTGTTTGTGAATTGTGTGCGCAGTAGCCGCACGTACATCAACAAAGTAGTGCCAAGCGTGCGCCTGTGTCATAAGTAAAGGGCTGGCTGGCTTGACCGTTAAAGGGTGCTGTAACCCCCGAAAGTACACTCCAGTCCAAACCAAAAAAAAATTATTTTCTGTGTTTGTGAATTGTGTGCGCAGTAGCCGCACGTGCATCAACAAAGTAGTGCCAAGCGTGCGCCTGTGTCATAAGTAAAGGGCCGGCTGGCTTGACCGTTAAAGGGTGCTGTAACCCACAAAGTACACTCCAGTCCAAACCAAAAAAAAAATTATTTTCTGTGTTTAGCCGCACGTATATATCAAATCGATATAACATAAATAGAGGACCAAACTTTCTCCGATAAAAATAAAATAGAGAAAGATCAAGAACCACTTCCTCCTAGTGCTGAAGCTGCTGCCACTAGTCATGACATAGACGATAACATGCCATCAACGTCGTCTGCCAAGGCCGATGCCCAATGTCATAGTAGAGGGCACATACAATCCCAAATGGCAAAGTTCAGGAAAATGACCTTGAAAAAGACATTTAAATCAGCTGAAGAGAAACGTAAACTTGCCAATATGCCATTTACGACACGGAGTGGCAAGGAACGGCTAAGGTCGATCCCTAGTATGTTCATGACTAGTGGTTCAGCTTCACATGACGATGGAAGCCCTCCTCCCACTAAAAAAATCAAAAGAGTTAAGCTGGCAAAAGCACAGCGAAGAACTGTGCTTTCTAAGAAGATATCACAAATCCCCAAGGAGAGTCCAAGTGTGGTGGTGGTTGCGATGCCTGACCTTCCCAGCACTGGACGGGAAGAGGTGGCTCTTTCCACCATTTGCACGCCCCCTGCAAGTGCTGAAAGGAGCACCCACAGTCCACTTGCTGATATGCAAATTGAAGATGTCACTGTTGAAGTACAACAGGATGAGGATACTGGTGTAGCTGGCGCTGAGGAGGAAGTTGGCGAGGAGGATTCTGATGGTGATGTGGTTTGTTTAAATCAGGCTCCGGGGGAGACAGTTGTTGTCCGTGGGATGAAAAAGCCCATCACGGTCATGCCTGGGCAGAAGACCAAACATTCCACCTCTTTGGTCTGGCAATATTTCTATCCAAATCCGGACAACAACTGTCTTGCCATATGTACCATATGTAAAGGTGAAATAAGTAGGGGTAGGGACGTCAACCACCTAGGAACATCCTCCCTTATACGACACCTGCAGCGCGTTCATAAAAAGTTACTGTCAAGTTCAGAAACTTTGGCTAAGACCGTAAGCAGTCCAGGGACACCTAAATCCCGTTGTCCTGTTGTATCCAAGCGCCTGCAAACCACACCGTCAACTCCCTCCTCGTCAATTTCCTCCTTAGTCAGGATCGGAAGTAGTCCTGCAGGCCATGTCACTGGCATGACTGACTCTCCTATCCGGGATTCCTCTGGAGGATCCTGCATTGCTACGCCTACTGCTGCCGCTGCTGCTGTTGCTGCTGCTGGGAGTCGTTCATCATCCCAGAGAGGAAGTAGGAACACCACTACTTTTACTAAACAATTGACCCTCCAACAGTCCTTAGCGAGGAGGATGAAGTACGACAGCAGTCATCCTGAAGCAAAACGTATAACTGAGGCCTTGACTGCTATGTTGGTGTTAGACGTGCGTCCGGTATCCGCCATTAGTGCAGTGGGATTTAGACAATTGATGGAGGTAGTGTGTCCCCGGTTCCAAATCCCGTCTAGATTCCACTTCACTAGGCAGGCGATACCGAGACTGTACAGAAACGTCAGAAAAAGTGTCCTCAGTGTCCTGAAAAATGCCGTTGTACACAATGTCCACTTAACCACGGACATGTGGACAAGTGGAACAGGGCAGACTAAGGACTATATGACTGTGACAGCCCACTGGGTAGATGTATCACCTTACGCAGCAACAGCAGCAGCGTCACCAGTAGCAGCATCTCAGAAATGCCAGCTCGTTACAAGGCAGGCTACGCTGTGTATCACCGGTTTCAGTAAGAGGCACACCGCCGACAACCTCTTAGAGAAACTGAGGGAAATCATCGCCCAGTGGCTTACCCCACTTAGACTCTCCTGGGGATTTGTGATATCTGACAACGCCACCAATATTGTGCGGGCATTACATCTGGGCAAATTCCAGCACGTCCCATGTTTTGCTCACACAATAAACTTGGTGGTGCAGAATTTTCTGAAAAGCGACAGGGGCGTGCAGGAGACGCTTTGGGTGGCCCGAAAAATTTCTGGAGCACCAGCAAACACTCTTGAACCTGCCCCGCCATCACCTGAAGCAAGAGGTTGTGACGCGGTGGAACTCAACCCTCTATATGCTTCAGAGGATGGAGGAGCAGCAAAAGGCCATACAAGCCTATACATCCACCTATGACATAGGCAAAGGAGGGGGTATGCACCTGACTCAAGCGCAGTGGAGAATGATTTCCGTGTTGTGCAAGGTTCTCCAGCCCTTCGAACTTGCCACACGTGAAGTCAGTTCAGACACTGCCAGCTTGAGTCAGGTCATTCCCCTCATCAGGCTTTTGCAGAAGCAGCTGGAGAAAGTGAAGGAGGAGCTAAGACGGAGCGATTCCGCTCGGCATGTGGGACTTGTGGATGAAGCCCTTCATTCGCTTTGCCAGGATTCCAGGGTGGTCAATCTGTTGAAATCAGACCACTACGTTTTGGCCACCGTGCTCGATCCTAGGTTTAAAGCCTATGTGGTGTCTCTCTTTCCGGCCGACACAAGCCTGCAGAGGTGCAAAGACCTGCTGGTGAACACACTGTCAGCTGAAGCGGAACGTGACACGTCAACGGCTCCTTCTTCATTTTCTCCTGCAACTGGGGCTGCCAGGAAAAAACTTAGGTATCCTAAGCAACCCGCTGGAGGTGATGCAGGGCAGGCAGGACCAAGTTTGGACATCTGGTCCGGACTGAAGGACCTGGCAACAATTTCTGACATGTCTACTGTCACTGCATATGATACTGTCACCATTGACAGAATGGTGGAGGATTACATCGGTGACAGCATCCAAGTAGGCATGGCAGACAGTCCATACCTGTACTGGCAGGAAAAAGAGGCAATTTGGAGGCCCCTGTACAAACTGGCTCTATTTTACCTGAGTTGCCCCCCCTCCAGTGTGTACTCCGAAAGAGTGTTTAGTGCAGCCGGGAACCTTGTCAGCGAAAGGCGTAGGAGGTTGCTTCCACAGAATGTGGAGAAGATGATGTTCATCAAAATGAATTATCAGCTCTTCCAGGGAGACCAGCCTCCAGAAGGTACAGAGGGACCTGTGGTGGTGGATTCAAGTGGGGACGAGTTAATACTTTGTGAGGATGAGGATGTACACACTGAAGAGGGTGAGGAATCGGTGGATGAGGAGGATGAGGATGACATCTTGCCTCCATAGAGCCAGTTTGTGCAGGGACACATTAATTGCCAGCTTGTTTTGTGGGGGCCCAAACGAACCAATCATTTCAGCCACAGTTGTGTGGCAGACCCTGGCGCTGAAATGATTGGTTTGTTAAAGTGTGCATGTCCTGTTTATACAACATAAGGGTGGGTGGGAGGGCCCAAGGACAATTCCATCTTGCACCTCTTTTTTTTCTTTGCATTATGTACAGTTTGGGGCCTAGTTTTTCAAACTGCCATCCTGTCTGCCACTGCAGTTTCACGCCTAGATGGGTCACGTGTTTGTGCCGCCCACTCGTGTCGCTTAGCATAGTCATCCAGCTACCTCGGTGCAACGTTTTGGACATAAAAACACTATTGTGAGGTGTGAGGTGTTCAGAATAGACTGGAAATGAGTGGAAATTAAGGTTATTGAGGTTAATAATAGCATAGGAGCAGAAAAACCTACAAATTCTGTGATTTTAGCTGTTTTTATGCTTTTTTAAAAAAAAATACAGATCCAAAACACAAAACCCAGAACCCAAAACACGGAAGGGTGGTTTTGGCAAAACCAATCCAGATCCAAAACACGAAGAAAGATCCAGATCCAAAACCAAAACACAAAACACGAAAAGTGGCCGGTGCACACCCCTAGTATATATACATATATATAGATATATATATATATCTATATCTATATATAGATATATATATCGATAGATATCACAGAGACTCTGATTAGGGATGGCAACCGACCATCGATGGTTTGCAAATATCGATGGCCTGACTGAAAACAAGTGGTTTGCCATTGCTGGTGGCCATCAATGTTGCACCATCGATGGTAGCCCTCAATCGATGTTTAGGAAACATCGACAGTGGTGGTCTACACAGATCTTGCCCAATCGCTAAACAATTGATGGCTTCTAACGATGGTTGAACCATCGATGGTACAGCTGTCAACGGCCATCACTACAGTATAACATAAAAATTGCTATTTTTATGGTATACTGGGTGTTAAAAAAAATATTTTTTAAAAATAAAATAGTGATGGATAGGTTTAAAATTATGTTCTTGACCTAATTCAATCATAAAAGAAACCGACAATTTTGGAGCGGTTTTTGGAAAAAGAATTCGTCAGTTAAGTGGTTAAACAATGTGGTCACATACCATGTTGCACCCCAAATCTAGGAATGGTGAGTGCCATGGATTAGTGCTTTATATATATCTATATATCTATATATATATATATATATATATATATATATATAATGTGCACACACACACATACACTGTATACATAGTTTAACAGCATGTCACCTCAGTCTCTGACCTTCTCTCTGCTGTCCTCCTCCTCCACAGCTAATCCCCCCGCCCCCCTTGGCAGCCACATCCTGACCACCACCCCATCATGGCTCTGTCTCAACACCCCCTTTTACCCCACCACTCCTATACAGTTGGAGCCATTGGGGCTCGCACATTGAGGAGACATTACACAATTATGTTGTGTGTGTGTATATATATATATATATATATATTTATAGATATGTATGTGTGTGTTATAGCTGTTGTGCACCCCACTGCTGTGAATAATGATGATGATGAGAGCGCTATAGCCAAGACTATATTATACTCAGTATCCTGCTCGTTGCAGGTCTGATGGGCGACATCGTTAGCAAGGACTATGCTGCTGAATGCATTATGGCCTCTACTGTCACTACATCGCTGCTGGCATCGGCAAGTGTGTATGGACTTGCCGATGCCGTCACCCAGTCAAGTCCCGTCGATACCAAGGTCGGGACACACATGACATTGTTTACTGTGTACCGGCCATAAAATTGGTGGTGGGATTATCTGCTAGGGGGCACCAGTCAAAATTTTGCCTAGGACACCAAATTGTCTAGGGCCGGCTCTGCCACCCATCTCCCTTTACTCAATGCACAATCTGTACGCAGGATAGCGCAAACATCGGTAACATTGAGAACCATCAGACCTAGACGCACAATAGAGGATGACCTGACCTGGCGCAGGATTTTTGCCACTTCCTGCATGCATCAAGTCATCTGGCTGCGTATGCCACCACACTGCCTTAATTATGCACGCACCTATAACGGCATCCCGATGCACAGGTACATCTGTGTTCGCTCAACCACCCCCCCCCCGTCACCACCCACTAACGGCATTTTCTGTCAATCAATATCAGAAGGGACTGTGTACACACTGCGTGTAGTTTGCTTACCCTTACCCGATCGCACTGGCTACTTCGTGCAAACACATTGCAATGCAAAACATCAGCCAAGTGGGTGCGTTCTCTCCCTTGCTGAATCAGGCCCTGAGAAAGATCAAAGATCTACCCAATTGTTCGATAATAGAAATTGAAGTCTTTACAAGAATATTAGATATAGTGGGTAACAACCTAATTCATAATGAATATATTTACTTTGTTTTTGTTTACTGAATATTTTTTTTTGTTTATAAGCCTATGATTGTATGTACTCTCGCTGATAGAAGCATGTGGTGAAATATTGTAGTTGCACAATGTTTTTATAATATGTCAAACCAATAAAAAGTTTCTTTAAAAATAAATTAAAGAGTAAGCATAAAAACAGACGGTCAAGGTTACATCTTTGTCAGCAGAGGTGCAATGTGATGGCAAAATAATGCTATGTATAATTTCCCAATTCATTGTAGTTCATTTCAAGCTAATTCAGTTCATACAAATGAATGAGAGCTCAATAGCCAAACTAATTGTTCTGTACATAGTAAAAGATTAAGGAGCCTATTCATCAACACTAAAATAACGTTTTTAAGGACATTTTCCTTAATTAACGTTATTTTAGTATTCATGAAGAGACTTAACACAGGAGATAACACTGATATCTCCTTGCTAAGTCCCCCTGCGTTAATTTCCACTCTCCCCATACATTAGTATGGGGATATGGAAATTATGGTATTCATCAAATTCCGAAAATTATGTATTTTCAGAATTTGATGGTGTTACTATTCGCCTCCTCTGGCTCCGTCTGCTATGCTGACATTGTGTTCTCCCAGCAGAACACAATAAAGTTTTTTTCTAAACAGTACTGTGCTCTGCTGGGATAACACACCTGACAGCATAGCAGACGGAGCCAGAGGCTGCTGCACGGGCAGGTAAGTGCTGAACGGGGGGAGGTGAGCGAGGGGGGGGGCAGGTGACGGAGGGGGACACACAAACTTACAACATGAGTAGGCAGTGCTGCGCGTGCGCTGGTTTTACAGATGTAAGAGCGCATGCACAGCACTGCTTCCAGCTGCGATAAGTTAGTGTAGACAGGGATAACGATCTATTTCCCGAAAAGCTGTCATCGCAAAAATGACAGCTTTTCGGAATAGATACTGATGGAGAGGAGGAATAATGATGAATTCCTCCGGTAATTAGGTAGAACTCCATGTGAGTTCTAAACCTAATTACTTCCAGAGAAAGTTTAGGTATGATGAATAGGCCCCTCAATAACAACATGTGGGAGGCTTGTGCTTGTTCATGATAATACCTAATTTTCATATTCTAAGGCGTCAATCCAATTAGGTGCGAATTGCGAGTAGCAATTTTGTTTCTTTAAACTCCCAGACTTCGCAGCGAAGCACGCTCCCAAGAATTCTCCAATCCAATTAAAAATGCCTATTCGCACTACTCACAGGCAAACCCAGGGGAGGTTTCCATCTGCCTGGAAACCCCCCTTCCCAGCCCACACCATGACCACAATAGAAATAGTAATATAATAGAATTTTACTAGTGCTGCATGTTCTTCACAGTATCACAAGTGAAATAATTAGCACCACCTGTGGATCTTTTAACATATATCAGTCAGTAATAAATAACCTGTGCACCAACTAGGAGATCTGGAAAACATTCACTGTTAGGGATGTGCTGCTATAGAGCCCAATATGTACATATATGTCTAGTGCAGTGTTAGGTTATTCTGCTGCTCCCCCAGACTCCTAGACTTGCTCTAATACTCTGGAATAGTACCCACATCTAAAATAAAAACATTCAGCTCAGGCAGGATGGCCCTAGTGCCACATTTTATGGCTTACTGTGATTTCTGGTCCTCTATATGCTGGAATTATGAGACACAATATACTTTGTATGATGCATATTAAAACTGGTTGAGTGCTAATTCTACCCTCTTCATGGACTGGCCACACTCACTCTAATATCAAGCATTTGGAAACCTCCCTCTAAAATTCCTGCGTTTGCCACTGCTACTCGCAGTGGAGGTTTGCGAATTGACTGCAAAATGAGATTTGAGAAGGGCATGAAAAAGTGGGGAGACCATCCTGGACCCCCAAAATGGATAATTCCGTTAGCAGGACCACATAGAAGGCTGTTTGTGGGCATTAGGAAGGTACTGTAGGTTTTAAAATGGTGTGAAAAGGCTGATTTGTGCTTTTAAAAAAAAAAATGCAAGAAAATATAAAAAAAAATAACTTTTTTCATTTAATCTCAAAATAATTAAATTAAAAATGCAAAAAAAAAAGTAGGAAAAAAGGTGATTTTTGGGTACTTTGAGGGCACCTTGAAATTTATAAAAATAATAATAAAAAAATATATATATTTTTCAATTAAAACAAAAATATTTTACTTAAATTTGGGGTGCCTGACTAACGGAAAGGTTGATTTTGGAGTAATTTGAGAATTTTTTTTACCCCAAGAAATTACATGTAATTATTGGATTAATTAATTAATTGGAAACTTCCCTTTGCCTAATTAGTCATTAGGCGGGTGTCCAAGGGGTTCAGCACATTGGGGGTCATTCAGACCCGGTTGTTAGCGCCGATGCGCACGGACCGGGTCGATGGCCCCCCACAGAGCATGCTCACGACGGCACCGGCGCCGTCGTGCGCATGCATGAGACCCGCTATGACCGACAGCGCCGGTCGTAGCGGGTCTCGATCCAAAGGGGGTGAACTGTTGATGTTGATTGACAGCTCGCCCCGTTTGGAAGGCGGGCCGGGGGGGTGGCAGCCCAAACGGAGGCGTTCCCATGGGAACGCCTACCGTTTGGGGGAGGCCCCACTGACATCACTAGTGATGTCAGTGGAGAGCTTTCCGGGGCTTACAACAAGTGAGACCCTACCCTAGGGTCTCGTCGTAAACCCCGATGGTCGCGATGGTCTCTGACCATCGCGACCATCACCAGAGCGGTCGTTAGAGCTGTGGGTGTTAACCCACAGCCTAACGACCGCAACAGAGGCGGGTGATCAGGATGCAAGTGGCCGCCCAGTTTCTGAGCGACCGCTTGCATCCTCCGACCGCCTCTGAATGAGGCTCATTGTCCCGACATTTTGAAATTAAATAAAATAAAGATTTTCCTTTCCATCTCTCATCATCAGGGAGTTGTGAATGGAAAAATGCAAATTCACTCTGACTGATTCAGTGTGAGTTGCTAATTGGTTTGCAAAATTAATTTGCTGTGCGAATTCAAAGAGAAAATAGCAACTCGCACCTCACAATTTGCACCTATTAGGCTATAATTATAGTTATGTGCAAAAAAATAAAAGCACATACCTAGCCTAGTGACGATAAAGCACTGAGGCTGCAGGCTGTGTGCCTCACTTGGCCAGCCATGTTTGTGCAGATTAACTTTCCCCTGACAGTCAAATATTGCAATATTGCACAGGAATAAACCTCATAACAGGGACATATCACACTTTGGCAAACCTCCACTGCCTGCCAAATAGTGCACAGATAACTCCACAACTGCTAAACATAATATACTCCTATTACCAGCTGTGTATCATATCCAGATAAATATACAATGCCAGCAATATATTACACAGAGAAATTCCTAATTAAACAGATAACAAATGGATCCAAATCATATATAGGAATGAAGGCATTGAGGGCCTGATTCAGACCCGTTCACTAAGCCGTGGACGCACGCTATGGGCGATTGTCACCTGTCTGCATATGCGGCAAAATATGCATGCGTGATCCAGTCACTGCGCTGGGGAATTGTGCGCTCATACTACACAGACTGGATGCTACATTGAGTGACAGAATGTGCCATTTGTGGGTGGTAACAGGGGAAGGTGCTTGTGAATGGGGAAGTGGTGCTGCAAATGCAGGCGTGTCTGGCCATAAAAACAGAGCTTTAAGGGTGTCCGGAATTAGCATGGAAGCATCATTGTACACGTCACTGGTTGTATGTCAGCCAGCAGTGATCGCAGTGCTTGCGGTGGTGTAGGGTCTACCTCAAGCGCTGCGTGCAGCTCCGATGGTTCTGATTAATCAGACACTTCCTGGAGATGACGTGTGCTAAGAAAGAAAAGTGGGCGTCTTTACACCAGTGTGCGTTCGCTCTGCTGTCACTCTCTAAGACGTAGAGGGCGTCCTTACACCAGACAGTGTGATCGCTGAATTTGCATACCCGGCCCCTTTTGGCTGCGAGAGCGCGCAGCTTAGCGTCTGGGTCTGAATCAACCCCTGAAAGTATTACTTACCTGCTTAAAGTATCTGTTGTTATTAGGGGTGAGCGGGTTCGGATTTCTGAAATCCAAACCCCCCCGAGCCCCCCCGATCCGAGGCCGATCCGAGTCAGGCTCGACTTTTCCCGCCTGACTCGGATCTGAAATCGAGGCAAAACGTCATCATCCCGCCTTCCGAGTCTCGCGGGTTTTGGATCCTATATAAGGTACCCGCGTCGGCGCCATTTTCTCACTCGGCTGTGGACAGTGAAGAGGGAGGGTGGGAGTTAGGGCTGGCTGGGCTGTGTAGAGTAGTGTAGTGCAGAGTAGTGTTGTGCTGTGCTGTGCTGCGCTGTGCTGCTGTTGTCCACTACTTCAAAGTCCATAGGGGCTGGCTGTGTTGTGCTGTGCGGCTGTTGTTAATAGGGGCTGTGTCCACTACTTCAAAGTCCATAGGGGCTGGCTGGACTGTGTTGTGCAGTCAGTTCTCCATAGGGGCTGTGTCCACTCCAAAGTCCTGTGCAGTGTCCCAGTCCTAAAGGGGTGCTGTAGTGTTGTCCAGGGGGTGCTCTGTCCATCAGGGGTGCTCCCCCCAAGTGCTAAAAAAATAATATTTTTTGTGTGTTTGTGAATTGTGTGCGCAGTAGCCGCACGTGCATCAACAAAGTAGTGCCAAGCGTGCGCCTGTGTCATAAGTAAAGTGCCAGCTGGCTTGACCGTTAAAGGGTGCTGTAACCCCCAAAGTACACTCCAGTCCAAACCAAAAAAATAATTATTTTCTGTGTTTGTGAATTGTGTGCGCAGTAGCCGCACGTGCATCAACAAAGTAGTGCCAAGCGTGCGCCTGTGTCATAAGTAAAGGGCCGGCTGGCTTGACTGTTAAAGGGTGCTGTAACCCCCAAAGTACACTCCAGTCCAAACCAAAAAAAAATTATTTTCTGTGTTTGTGAATTGTGTGCGCAGTAGCCGCACGTGCATCAACAAAGTAGTGCCAAGCGTGCGCCTGTGTCATAAGTAAAGGGCCGGCTGGCTTGACCGTTAAAGGGTGCTGTAACCCCCAAAGTACACTCCAATCCAAACCCAAAAAAAATAATTTTCTGTGTTTGTGAATTGTGTGCGCAGTAGCCGCACGTGCATCAACAAAGTAGTGCCATGCATGCGCCTGTGTCATATCATAAGTAAAGGGCCGGCTGGCTTGACCGTTAAAGGGTGCTGTAACCCCCAAAGTACACTCCAGTCCAAACCAAAAAAAAAATTATTTTCTGTGTTTGTGAATTGTGTGCGCAGTAGCCGCACGTGCATCAACAAAGTAGTGCCAAGCGTGCGCCTGTGTCATAAGTAAAGGGCCGGCTGGCTTGACCGTTAAAGGGTGCTGTAACCCCCAAAGTACACTCCAGTCCAAACCAAAAAAAAATTATTTTCTGTGTTTGTGAATTGTGTGCGCAGTAGCGGCACGTGCATCAACAAAGTAGTGCCAAGCGTACACCTGTGTCATAAGTAAAGGGCCGGCTGGCTTGACCGTTAAAGGGTGCTGTAACCCCCAAAGTACACTCCAGTCCAAACCAAAATAAAAATTATTTTCTGTGTTTGCGAATTGTGTGCGCAGTAGCCGCACGTGCATCAACAAAGTAGTGCCAAGCGTGCGCCTGTGTCATAAGTAAAGGGCCGGCTGGCTTGACCGTTAAAGGGTGCTGTAACCCCCAAAGTACACTCCAGTCCAAACCAAAAAAAAAATTATTTTCTGTGTTTGTGACTTGTGTGCACTGTGGTTGCACGTGCATCAACAAAGGAGCAGCGCCAAGCGTGCGCCTGTGTCCCATAAGTAAAGAGCCGGCTGGCTCATTTCTTAAAGGGTGGTGTAACCCACAAAGTGCACTACTCTCCAGAAAAAATAAAAAAATATTTTCTGTGTTTGTGTGCGCTTTAGCCGCACGTATATATCAATATAACATAAATGGAGGACCAAACTTTCTACGATAAAAATAAAATAGGGAAAGATCAAGAACCACTTCCTCCTAGTGCTGTTGCTGCTGCTGGGAGTTGTTCATCATCCCAGAGAGGAAGTAGGAACATCACTACTTTTACTAAACAATTGACCCTCCAACAGTCCCTAGCGATGAGGATGAAGTACGACAGCAGTCATCCTGAAGCAAAATGTATAACTGAGGCCTTGACTGCTATGTTGGTGTTAGACGTGCGTCCAAGATCCGCCATTAGTGCAGTGGGATTTAGACAATTGATGGAGGTAGTGTGTCCCGGTTCCAAATCCTGTCTAGATTCCACCTGCATCCTCAAAGCAGCAGCGACAAGCGTGCGTCTGTCTGTTAAAGGGTGGTGACACCCTCAAAGTGTGCTACACAAACAATAAAAATATTCTTCTTCTTTTTTCTGTCTTTGTGAAATGTGTGGGCTGTAGCCGCACCTGCATCCTTAAAGCAGCAGCGACAAGCGTGCATCTGTCTGTTAAAGGGTGGTGACACCCTCAAAGTGTGCTACACAAACAATAAAAATATTGTTCTTTTTTTTTCTGTCTTTGTGAAATGTGTGGGCTGTAGCCGCACCTGCATCCTTAAAGCAGCAGCGACAAGCGTGCGTCTGTCTGTTAAAGGGTGGTGACACCCTCAAAGTGTGCTACACAAACAATAAAAATATTGTTCTTTTTTTTCTGTCTTTGTGAATTGTGTGGGCTGTAGCCGCACTTGCATCCTCAAAGCAGCAGCGACAAGCGTGCGTCTGTCTGTTAAAGGGTGGTGTAACTCTCAAAGTGCTCCAAAAAAAAAACAACTATTTTTTTAATGTTTTGTGACTTGTGTGCAATGTAGCCGCACTTGTATCCTCAAAGCAGCAGCGACAAGCGTGCGTCTGTCTGTTAAAGGTTGGTGACACCCTCAAAGTGTGCTACACAAACAATAAAAATATTCTTCTTCTTTTTTCTGTCTTTGTGAATTGTGTGGGCTGTAGCCGCACTTGCATCCTCAAAGCAGCAGCGACAAGCATGCGTCTGTCTGTTAAAGGGTGGTGACACCCTCAAAGTGTGCTACACAAACAATAAAAATATTCTTCTTCTTTTTTCTGTCTTTGTGAATTGTGTGGGCTGTAGCTGCACTTGCATCCTCAAAGCAGCAGCGACAAGCGTGCGTCTGTCTGTTAAAGGGTGGTGACACCCTCAAAGTGTGCTACACAAACAATAAAAATATTCTTCTTTTTTCTGTCTTTGTGAATTGTGTGGGCTGTAGCCGCACTTGCATCCTCAAAGCAGCAGCGACAAGCGTGCGTCTGTCTGTTAAAGGATTACATCGGTGACAGCATCCAAGTAGGCATGTCAGACAGTCCGTACCTGTACTGGCAGGAAAAAGAAGCAATTTGGAGGTCCCTGTACAAACTGGCTCTATTTTATCTGAGTTGCCCCCCTCCAGTGTGTACTCCGAAAGAGTGTTTAGTGCAGCCGGGAACCTTGTCAGCGAAAGGCGTAGGAGGTTGCTTCCACAAATTGTGGAGAAGATGATGTTCATAAAATGAATTATCAACTCTTCCAGGGAGACCAGCCTCCAGAACGTACAGAGGGACCTGTGGTTGTGGATTCCAGCAGGGACGACTTAATACTCTGTGAGGATGAGGATGTACACAACACTGAAGAGGGTGAGGAATCGGTGGATGAGGAAAATGAGGACGACATCTTGCCTCCGTAGAGCCAGTTTGTGCAGGGACAGATTAATTGCCAGGTTGTTTTGTGGAGGCCCAAACGAACCAATCATTTCAGCCACAGTTGTGTGGCAGACCCTGGCGCTGAAATGATTGGTTTGTTAAAGTGTGCATGTCCTGTTTATACAACATAAGGGTGGGTGGGAGGGCCCAAGGACAATTCCATCTTGCACCTCTTTTTTTTCTTTGCATTATGTACAGTTTGGGGCCTAGTTTTTCAAACTGCCATCCTGTCTGCCACTGCAGTATCACGCCTAGATGGGTCACGTGTTTGTGCCGCCCACTCGTGTCGCTTAGCATAGTCATCCAGCTACCTCGGTGCAACCTTTTGGACATAAAAACACTATTGTGAGGTGTGAGGTGTTCAGAATAGACTGGAAATGAGTGATAATTAAGGTTATTGAGGTTAATAATAGCATAGGAGCAGAAAAACCCACAAATTCTGTGATTTTAGCTGTTTTTATGCTTTTTTTCAAAAAAATACAGATCCAAAACACAAAACCCAGAACCCAAAACACGGAAGGGTGGTTTTGGCAAAACCAATCCAGATCCAAAACACGAAGAAAGATCCAGATCCAAAACACAAAACACGAAAAGTGGCCGGTGCACACCCCTAGTTGTTATGCAATGCTTACCTCTCATTGCATTGTATGAGCACAGCCAAGCAGTCACAGCAGAGGTGAAGGCAGGTGTGTTTGTCACCTCTGCTGTCAGCGTAGTGCCTTATTGTACACCAGGGCCGGATTAAGGGGGGGCTGAAGGGCGGACAGGTGCAGTTGTACCGGAGCTCCCACACACAGAGAGCCCTCCACAGGTTGGGTGTGACCCTGCAATTGCCGATAACTGGTGCCCAGTGCCACTTGTTCATGGATGGGGGCTGCCACAGCTCTGTGTTCAGAAAGCAGTCAGAGCAGCTCCTTAGTCCCCTCATCAGGGAAGACCTAAGTGCCAGGAGGGATCTATCTGAATTCTGCAGTCTCCTCCGGCCCTCACAGTGCGCATGTGCAGTAGCGCTGCTGGTACAGAGCTCGGCAGTATAAACTTTCGCTGCTACTGTAAGCGGTGTGTTAGTGTTAAGCCGGCCATACACGGTGCTATATGCATCCAATGTCCGACATATCACATGAGCGATCGGGTGACCAACTGCCCGATATCCCGGGTCCCCTTCCCCCACCCGCATAGCGCTGCATGGGATCGCACATCGCAATCCCCAGATCCATTGAACCTGCAGTAAGATCTGTGGGAGCGATGTACGACCCAACTGGTGCGTGCACTGGCTGATATCATGCCCAATTCATCGGATTGGCTGCTTTATCGCACAGTGTATGGGCACCTTTAGTCTTTGCCAGGACAGATGCTTTTCAGAGCAGCTGTCCCAGCATGGGGCAATGGTATATAGCCCTGAATACTGTTTCTATCTTAACGGGTTTTAGAGCATTTTTTACTATATTAATAAGTAGGCCACTCTATCTCTCTCTCCAGACTCTTCTCAGAACTCACAGTGGCAGGTTTTAAGCTGAGCGATGGGCCGACATATGAGATCCTGGGTATACATCTGAACTGGGCCGCATGCGATATAATCTGGTTGAACATGCAGCACAGGCGACCGGATAATACCGCATGCGACCGCAGAAGCGCTCTTATTGGGTGTACACACTGAGCAATGTGTCCAATATGTCATTCAAATTCAGACGGAAACGACATATAGTGCTGACATTGCCTCATGTGTACCAAGCTTTACATTGATGGGGCATGTTACATTCCTAGGCATGAACAGGTTGCCAACTAGCGCCAGCTAGCCTGTTATTATCAGAATATTTACACCAGAGGAAAGTAAATGGAAAGTAAAAATAAATAAAAGTTTAATGTCCCTTTAATTGGTGATTTATTTCACTGCATGGTATTCTAGAACATAGTTCTCTTCTCCCTTTGTGATTAAAGAACTAACACTGCTGGGAGACAGACAAATTCACAATTTTGCAGAATAATGTAATCCAAACAGAAATAACTTTAATTGATATTGTAGGGATAAGGTCATTTAATACTAGTTTGCATGAACATGCTTTCCAATGGTCCTCATTGAATCAATTTTTAAAAGGTGAAGGAGGCATGATTTATACCAAAATGTGTGTGGTTTGGGCAGATCTGGGCATGGATTGAGAAAAGTGGAGCAAGGCCTATGGTCTTGGAGTTCCAATAAGAACTTTTTACATGTATTTATCTATATACTGTGACAAGAATCACATAGACTGGCGTAAAATCCAACAGAAGTTTATTTTTTCGCCACAGGCAGATATACAGGTCAGTGCAGTGTTAACAGGCAAGATGTTAAAGGCTGGTACACAGAATCTTCCAAACAGCAACACAGTTCTTTTAGTGGACCCTCAGGTCGAGGATCCCTAACACTAGTCACCCCAGGACCTATAACCTGGGCGACTAATTCACCATCAGGATCATTGTGGATTTGCACTGACACAACTTTAAAGACAGATAACAAGTGCTGCTAATTAGATTTGCTTTGTTGCTTACAACTGAAAACCTGGACTGGATCTCATTACCATACTGTTAATTGATCTATCTCTGCACAAACCTGCTGCTCCACATTAACCTCATGTGAATGCATGCTGTCCCTGTCACAATACATAAAAGGCTATCGCAGCTCATCACCTCTATGGAAGGAATTCAGTTATGTTGCGCGCCAGCGGCCACTAGATGCTCCGCTGGTACTGACATTACTATTCACAGCCGCTTGAGTTGATGAGCAGAAATGACCGAAGAGTGACCTGTTTGACGGGCTGGTAACTAATAAATGCTAAACATGCAAACAAGTCTATAATTATATGTAGCTCCGAGTCTTCAGAGCATGCACTTTCATTTAAATAAAAATTATTGCTTAATGAAAGGAAATCTAATTTATTTATGAATAATTACTTATATAGCACGCACATATTAAGCACCATGTGGATCTTACAATGGACAGAATATTCCCTACCACATGTTCACGCACATACACGCTAGGGTCAATTTTTGTTGGGAGCCAAACCTACCTACCTTTATATTTTTGGATTGTGGGTAGCACCCAGAAGAAACCCACGCAAGCATGGGGAGAACATACAAACCCCACACAGCTAGGGCAGTGTTTCAAAATTTTTAACAAATGCTATTTTTCTTGTTATCTTGTACCACCTATGCTCATTACCTGTACAATTAATCTGCCATTTTTTCCTCTAGTAGGCATAACATAAATTAGTTAATATTGACTGTCCTGTGCTGTGACAGTCAGTGTCTGCAGTGCAAGATCCTGTCTGGGGATTAAACCAGAACATTATTATAAGTGCTGACGTGACCTATTTTAAAAGCTGGTCTGACCGGAGAAGAGCTCGGCCATTGGTTATCTTCAGTCATGTTATTTACCTGGAGACACTCGTGATATCATGCATGGAAATAAAGCTTCATTACATAACTGCTACAGTACAAAAAACAATATTTTACAAGTAACCTGAGCACAGGTGAGGAAAGATTGTTTCATTTATCTTTCCAGCCACAAAGATCTAGTAGACGTTTCTCCTCCGAACTGATAGGAAAAACCCACCTCATTTCATGGAGCACAGGGCCTGATTCAGAGCCGCTCGTAAGTCGCTGTTCGTTCACTCTGAGCGTTGTTCGCACAACTGCGCATGCGTATGGGTCGTAATGCGCATGCTCAAAACAGTCATTGCGGTCGGAAATCGTGCACTCGTAAAACAGAGAGGGGCTGCTAATTTGATTGACAGAATGTACCATTTGTGGGTGGTAACAGGGGAAGGTGCTTGAAAACGGGGGAGTGGAGATCCGAACGCAGGCGTGCCTAACGGTCAAAAGGGCGTTTAATGGGAGTGCATAATTAGTAAAGGAGCGTCATCGACCACGTCACTTGGTTGTTTTTTAGCCTGAACTGCTCGCAGTGATAGCGGGAAGAAAAACCTACCATAAGCACTGCGAGCAGTTCAGACGCCTTTCGATGTTCCCGATTAATCTAATAAATACCGGAGATGACGTGTGATGTGAACGGCAAAGGGGCGTCTTTACAAAATAGCGAGCGCATTTTTCGGACGCTCGCTCAGACATAGAGGCGTCAACACACCTCAAAGAGCTAGCGCTCAATTTAAATATCCGGCCCCTTTTTTAGAACGACCGTCCGCAATAAGCGTCCGGCTCTGAATCAGGCAAACTGTTCATGGAGCACAGTTCATGGGGCACAGAAAGAGGTCTTTCTATCTCTTTTGGATTGTAAATTCTCTAATAAACAGGGCCTCCCGTCATGTTTGCATTTTCTTTGTCTACCTAGTATGTCCCCGCTTTGTGTGTGCTCTGTTTCCCCTGCCCTGCCCTGTGCAATACTCTGACATCTTACAAATGAATGACATATAATAGAATTGTATACACACTGTGGTACTATACAGTGTACTGTGCAGAATCTGTATCAAGTATCAAGACGCCAACTGCTGGCTTCTCTGATCTGATGCTGCATCCAAAGAAGCAGCCTTCGTATCAACTCCATAACCATTGGACATCTGAGTAACCCTCAAGGTACTCAGGATGTCAATATATACAGTATATCATATATACTGCTTCATAATAATAATACAAACAACAAATGATGCCGTTTTACAACTGTACTGATGACCCCCAGCCAAAGAGGGAGGAAGGAAGGTGTGTACTGTGCTATGGGTAGCATGTTTACTGAGTGTTCAAGATGGGAATATTTACTTTACAAATCCAGAAAATGGAAAGATAAATGAGTGTGGAAGAGTAAAGACACAATGAACAATGTCTCAGGAATGGAGAACACATTGTAAATGCTTTGTATAGTTGGAATATATAATTATTACTTTATAAGAATACTAGCGACCCGCCCTGGCTTCACACAGGAGCAACTTTGAATTTATGGCAAGCAATAGTCTTTTTTTAACCGAGGTCTTATAAGACGTCAACACGAAAAGATTTAGGGCCTGATTCAGAGCCGCTCGTAAGCGGCCGCTCATTCGCTCCGAGCGATGTTTGCCCAACTGCGCATGCGTACGGGTCATTATACGCATGCGCGAACCAGTCAGTGCGGTCGAAATTCATGTGCTCGCAAAATAGCGAATGCCTGATAATTTGAGTGACAGAAAGAGGCGTATGTGGGTGGTAACAGGGGAAGGTGCTTGAAAACGGGGAGTGGAGATCCGAACGCAGGCATGCTTAAAGGTCAAAACGGGCGTTTTAAGGGTGTGCATAATTAAAACAGCAGCGTCATTGACCACGTCACTGGGTTATTTTATAGCCAGAACTGCTCACAAGATTGTGGTAGCAAAAACCAACCACAAGAATAGCGAGCAGTTCATACGCTGGTCGATGTACTCGATTAATCTAATAAATAGCTGACATGACGTAGGATGCGAGCGGCCAGGGGGCGTATTTTTAAAAAAAACGACCGCAAGTTTTGTTAGCTCGTTCAGACCTAGAGGCGTGAACAGACCGCAAAGAGCGAACGGTTCATTTGAATAGTCACCCCTATTTTCTGGACGAGCGAGCGCTAATTGCGTCCGGCTCTGAATCAGGCCCTTAGTTTTGACGTTACATGCAAAAGGGCCACGTAAAGTTGTCCATGAGAAAAACAGTCTCCGCTTAGGTCATGTCCAGCCACTTACTCTTACCGGGAATTGGACTTTGGGTTTGAAATGAAAGAATCGTTTTCACACAAATGAATTAGGAATAGTAAAAAAGGGAAAAACAGAAATTTTGTATCAGTAAACAGGGCTGACATAAATTTTTCTGGATAAACTGGATAATACGTGTCCATCTCTACATGGTACAAAATAAAGTCCATCTAAGCCAAGAGAGCGCTTGGACATCTGTTTTTTAATTGACTTGCTTCACTAAAATCATCACTGCTCGGCTCCCTTTTGTCATACATTAAAGTTACACCTAAACCTTCCTTGACAAAAGCTCTATAGAATAGTGAAAACTGCATCAAAATCCGTCCAGTGGTTCTTGAGATTAGCCCGAACAAGCAGACAGATGGCTACCAGGGACATTATTTTATACTATGTATAGATAGATCAACAAACATAACATGCATATTTACTACCGGTTATTTATATAGCGCACACATATTCCGCATCGCTTTACAGAGAATATGGCTATCAATTATTACATTATGTGAGTGCTAGCAGGCAGTATGTGTATATTCAAATGGGCATGACTCCGGGTGAGAAACATCTATGAAAAAACTAACGTATCTCTGATTCTTGAGCCAACTGCACATGCATCTAAAATGCAAAAGGCTATGTGCATGCATGTGCCATACGATCCGCCTGTTGCAAGTAGATGCGTGCGTGCTGCATCTTGTGTGAACAGAGACCAGTGTGAAATAGGCATTTCTGGGCGGCACTGGGTGACGAGTATCAAGAAGCCAACTGCCGGCTTCTTTGATCTGATACTGCGTCCGAAGAGGCAGCCATCGTATCAACTCCATGACCATTGGACATCTGAGTAACTCTCAGGTACTCAGGATGTCCAGCAAAATCACAATGCCAGAGCCAGTGAAGCTGTGTCCAAGGATGCAGCCACTGGCTTCAACATGCCCAGAAAACAGATTCGAAATGCCCTTGTTTTCTGTGTGCTTTGGTGCGATGCGATACCAGTATGTCATGGCTTTTAGTGCTTCATTCAATGATGTTAATGGAATTTAAAGTCATTGAGGTAAATAGACTGACCTGAAACATAAATTAAACACTAGTTACGGTGTATTAATGCCCAAGGGGGCCCATATGCAATGGGCTCACTCCTCTAAGTAGTGGCCCTGCCCACCAAGCCCCACATCTTACCTTGTGCTGGCAAGCAGGTCCCTCCTCCTCTGCAGTGCCATCTTCCAAGTGATATTTGGGAAGATGGCGCATTTGCCCAAGAGAGCAAAGGCTCTGGTATAATGCCAAAGCGCCTGATTCAGAGGTGGTTGCAATGCCAATGTTTACAGTGCGGAGCGATTATTTTTGTACGGCATATAAATGAGTCGCACTGCGCATGCCCAAGTTTCATTAATAACGGCGATCGCAATGTGATCCTGGATGCAGAGTGATTTATAGTCAGGGACCAATTGTGGGAGGTAACAGGAGTGGCGACTCAAAGCAGGCGAGTCTGTGAGCGTTTTGGGGTGTGTTTGTGCCTGTGACTGCAAATTCCTATGCAGTGGTTAAGTCTCTGGTGGCTTACTTCCAATGGACATTCATAGTGACCATAGTGTTGTTTAGGACCAATGCTGTGACCGATGATGTGCTTCTGTGTATGCAAATGGCGGACTTGGCATGCCGCTAGTGGTAGTCTCAATATTGGTGTTTCGTGAACTGAGATGGTAACAAAGGAGTGAGCTAAGGATTGGGTGAATCGGGTGGAGTATTTTGAGCATATTTGGGGCAATGAAAAAAGAGGAGTATTAGCAGGTGAACAAGGAAGAAACTCTAGATGGAAAATATTAGGGACCTATATAAGGAGTTAAGGACCTTAAGATAAGTCATTGAAACTTAGAGGTGCAGACATGGGCGTAATAATGCCTGAGGGGGGCCAGTGTACAGTGGCCCTCTCGTCTCAGCAGCAGCTCCTCCAGCCCCACATCTTACCTTGCTCTGGGCAGGCAAGCGGGTTTCCTCCTACTATGCGGCGCCATCTTCCCTGCAGGGTTGTATCTACCCATTGGCCAGGATGGCACTCGCCAGGGGCGCCGGCCAAAGGGGAGGGGGTGCCATCCGGCAGTGCCACCAGCAGGCAATGGGTGAACTACCCCCACTAGTCTCCCGGCCCCACAAGTGTAGGGCAGACCGCAGTGAGAGTGGTCTGCCCTACACAGTAACAAACACACAGCCACCAGACAGACTCTCATTGGCTGCTGCATCCACGGAGGGAGCCGGCTGGAGCTCACTCATCACTAATGAGCTCACTCATGAGCTCCGCTTTCCGGCTCCCCCCACAGTGGGTGATGGGAGAGACATCATGGCCGGTACTGGGGGCACTGTATAGGGGGGGGCGCTACTGGGGACACGTTAAGTGGGGGATGGCCGCTACTGGGGGCACTGTATAGGGGGGACTACTACTGGGGGCAATGCATAAGGGGGACTACTACTGGGGGCAATGTATAGGGTGGACTACTACTGGGGGCACTTCCTGAAATGATGGGGGCATTACCTTGCCAGGGGTGCTCGGATCCCTAGATACACCCCTGCTTCCCTGTAATATTTGAGAAGATGGTGCATGCGCACTATAGAGCAAAGGCTATGGCACAGTATCACAGCCCAGCACCATCTTCCCGAAGATGTCATTGAGAAGATGGCACCGTGGAGGAGGAGACCCGCTTGCTGAAGCAAGGTAAGTATACTTTGGGTGCACCGAAACAACCCTGCACCCATTATAAATAAGTCTATGGGAGAGACTGCAACAACAATTATTAGAGAAACTCTTAGGTGATTTATCTAACTAAGGCCCCCATTTATTAATGAGTTTTATCACCAAAACGAGTGATAAATTTCCCTGTGTATGATAAATGGTGCTCCAGCCAATCAGCTCCCAACTGTCATTTTTCTAACAGTTGACAGTTGGAAGCTGATTGGCTGGAGCACCATTTATCATACACAGTAAAATTTATCACTCGTTTTGTTGATAAAACTTGTTAGTAAATGAGGCCCTAACAATTTTAAAATATCATTGTGGAAGACAGAAGGTTTCATTCAGAGTTAGGAGATAATTCTGCTCTGCTGCCTAATATTTGTGTGCTACATCCAAAACACACAGTATTAGCTCTGTATGCAGACATAATTACATTTGCACATCTTGTATCATGACTTTGGGCCTGATTCAAAGCTGTATGGTATTCCTGTGTTCACGGAGTTGAGTGATTATTGGTGTTCTGTATATGTGTCCCATCCTCAATGCGCACCCACGGCGATTCAATTGCAATTACTAGTTATTATTCAGTGAGATTTCAATCACAAGTGATTGACAGGAAGCAAACATTTGTGGGAGGTAACGAGGAGAGACGGCTAAAATGCAAGTGTGTTCCATCCATTTTCAGGATGTTACCGATAGTGTCTGCGATTCTATATATGGGATGTAGTCGGCATCACGGCGCAGGCAATGCGCCGGAATCCCAATAACTGTCAGAATCCCGGCTCCAGAATCCTGATGGCTGCGATCCCAAAGGTGAGTATTAGGGTTAGATTTAGGGTTAGGCACTAGGGAAAGGGCTAGGCTATGAGATGAGAGGGTTAGGGTTAGGCTGCGGGTAGGGGAGGTTAGGGTTAGGCTGTGGGAAAGGTGGTTAGGGATAGGATTAGAATACTTATCTGCATGCGTCAGGATTCCACCATCGGGATTACATTGCCAGGATTTTGACCACCGGCATTATCAGTGCTGGGATCGCGTACCCAACCCCTGTATGCAGATAACATGGCTCCAGCATCTCATAGACTCACTCAAGGAGTGGTAGTTTTCATGAACTGCGTCCAATGCTGAGTATGTATACACAGTTGTGAACAGCTACGAAGGCTCCGGTGGGAGATTCAGTACAAGTTTCTGCAGCTGTTGCATTAGAATATTGTCGCACATCCACAGCTGTGGCAGCATTAGTATATAACTCTATCAGGCCATAGTCTGTCCCAGAGCAGATCTGCTCTCTGTAGCTGGATTTGCTCCTAGCTTTAAATAAGGCCCTGAATGTGCTATTTGTAAGCGAGGAGGAAATCCAGGACAGGACTAGTGATGAACAGTTTGTTTTTGTGAGTATAGCTAAAGCAATTTCAGTGGAATCTTCTGGGCAACAACCAGGTTATAATTAGGGGTGTGCACCGGCCACTTTTCGTGTTTTGTGTTTTGGTTTTGGATCTGGATCTTTCTTCGTGTTTTGGATCTGGATTGGTTTTGCCAAAACCACCCTTCCGTGTTTTGGGTTCTGGGATTTGTGTTTTGGATCTGTATTTTTTTGAAAAAAAGCATAAAAACAGCTAAAATCACAGAATTTGTAGGTTTTTCTGCTCCTATGCTATTATTAACCTCAATAACCTTAATTACCACTCATTTCCAGTCTATTCTGAACACCTCACACCTCACAATAGTGTTTTTATGTCCAAAAGGTTGCACCGAGGTAGCTGCATGACTATGCTAAGCGACACGAGTGGGCGGCACAAACACGTGACCCATCTAGGCGTGATACTGCAGTGGCAGACAGGATGGCAGTTTGAAAAACTAGGCCCCAAACTGTACATAATGCAAAGAAAAAAAAGAGGTGCAAGATGGAATTGTCCTTGGGCCCTCCCACCCACCCTTATGTTGTATAAACAGGACATGCACACTTTAACAAACCAATCATTTCAGCGCCAGGGTCTGCCACACAACTGTGGCTGAAATGATTGGTTTGTTTGGGCCTCCACAAAACAAGCTGGCAATTAATCTGTCCCTGCACAAACTGGCTCTACGGAGGCAAGATGTCGTCCTCATCCTCCTCATCCACCGATTCCTCACCCTCTTCAGTGTTGTGTACATCCTCATCCTCACAGAGTATTAATTCGTCCCTGCTGGAATCCACAACCACAGGTCCCTCTGTACGTTCTGGAGGCTGGTCTCCCTGAAAGAGTTGATAATTCATTTTATGAACATCATCTTCTCCACATTTTGTGGAAGCAACCTCCTACGCCTTTCGCTGACAAGGTTCCCGGCTGCACTAAACACTCTTTCGGAGTACACACTGGAGGGGGGGCAACTCAGATAAAATAGAGCCAGTTTGTACAGGGACCTCCAAATTGCTTCTTTTTCCTGCCAGTACAGGTACGGACTGTCTGACATGCCTACTTGGATGCTGTCACCGATGTAATCCTTTAACAGACAGACGCACGCTTGTCGCTGCTGCTTTAAGGATGCAAGTGCGGCTACAGCCCACACAATTCACAAAGACAGAAAAAAAAAGAAGAATATTTTTATTGTTTGTGGAGCGCACTTTGAGGGTTACACCACCCTTTAACAGATAGACGCACGCTTGTCGCTGCTGCTTTGAGGATGCAGGTGCGGCTACAGCCCACACAATTCACAAAGACAGAAAAAAGAAGAAGAATATTTTTATTGTTTGTGTAGCACACTTTGAGGGTGTCACCAGACTTTAACAGACGCACGCTTGTCGCTGCTGCTTTGAGGATGCAAGTGCAGCTACAGCCCACACAATTCACAAAGACAGAAAAAAGAAGAAGAATATTTTTATTGTTTGTGTAGCACACTTTGAGGGTGTCACCACCCTTTAACAGACAGACGCATGCTTGTCGCTGCTGCTTTGAGGATGCAAGTGCGGCTACATTGCACACAAGTCACAAACACATTAAAAAAATCATTTTTTATTTTTTGGAGCACTTTGAGAGTTGCACCACCCTTTAACAGACAGACGCACGCTTGTCGCTGCTGCTTTGAGGATGCAGGTGCGGCTACAGCCCACACATTTCACAAAGACAGAAAAAAAAAGAACAATATTTTTATTGTTTGTGTAGCACACTTTGAGGGTGTCACCACCCTTTAACAGACAGACGCACGCTTGTCGCTGCTGCTTTAAGGATGCAGGTGCGGCTACAGCCCACACATTTCACAAAGACAGAAAAAAGAAGAAGAATATTTTTATTGTTTGTGTAGCACACTTTGAAGCTGTCACCACCCTTTAACAGACAGACGCATGCTTGTCGCTGCTGCTTTGAGGATGCAGGTGGAATCTAGACGGGATTTGGAACCGGGGACACACTACCTCCATAAATTGTCTAAATCCCACTGCACTAATGGCGGATACCAGACGCACGTCTAACACCAACATAGCAGTCAAGGCCTCAGTTATACGTTTTGCTTCAGGATGACTGCTGTCGTACTTCATCCTCATCGCTAGGGACTGTTGGAGGGTCAATTGTTTAGTAAAAGTAGTGATGTTCCTACTTCCTCTCTGGGATGATGAACAACTCCCAGCAGCAGCAACAGCACTAGGAGGAAGTGGTTCTTGATCTTTCCCTATTTTATTCTTATCGGAGAAAGTTTGGTCCTCCATTTATGTTATATTGATATATACGTGCGGCTAAAGCGCACACAAACACAGAAAATATTTTTTTATTTTTGCTGGAGAGTAGTGCACTTTGTGGGTTACACCACCCTTTAAGAAATGAGCCAGCCGGCTCTTTACTTATGGGACACAGGCGCACGCTTGGCGCTGCTCCTTTGTTGATGCACGTGCAACCACAGTGCACACAAGTCACAAACACAGAAAATCATTTTTTTTTTGGTTTGGACTGGAGTGTACTTTGGGGGTTACAGCACCCTTTAACGGTCAAGCCAGCCGGCCCTTTACTTATGACACAGGCGCACGCTTGGCACTACTTTGTTGATGCACGTGCGGCTACTGCGCACACAATTCACAAACACAGAAAATAATTTTTTTTTTGGTTTGGACTGGAGTGTACTTTGGGGGTTACAGCACCCTTTAACGGTCAAGCCAGCCGGCCCTTTACTTATGACACAGGCGCACGCTTGGCACTACTTTGTTGATGCACGTGCGGCTACTGCGCACACAATTCACAAACACAGAAAATAATTTTTTTTTTGGTTTGGACTGGAGTGTACTTTGGGGGTTACAGCACCCTTTAACGGTCAAGCCAGCCGGCCCTTTACTTATGACACAGGCGCACGCTTGGCACTACTTTGTTGATGCACGTGCGGCTACTGCGCACACAATTCACAAACACAGAAAATAATTTTTTTTTTGGTTTGGACTGGAGTGTACTTTGGGGGTTACAGCACCCTTTAACGGTCAAGCCAGCCGGCCCTTTACTTATGACACAGGCGCACGCTTGGCACTACTTTGTTGATGCACGTGCGGCTACTGCTCACACAATTCACAAACACAGAAAATAATTATTTTTTTGGTTTGGACTGGAGTGTACTTTGGGGGTTACAGCACCCTTTAACGGTCAAGCCAGCCGGCCCTTTACTTATGACACAGGCGCACGCTTGGCACTACTTTGTTGATGCACGTGCGGCTACTGCGCACACAATTCACAAACACAGAAAATAATTTTTTTTTGGTTTGGACTGGAGTGTACTTTGGGGGTTAAAGCACCCTTTAACGGTCAAGCCAGCCGGCCCTTTACTTATGACACAGGCGCACGCTTGGCACTACTTTGTTGATGCACGTGCGGCTACTGCGCACACAATTCACAAACACACAAAAAATATTATTTTTTTAGCACTTGGGGGGAGCCCCCCTGATGGACAGAGCACCCCCTGGACAACACTACAGCACCCCTTTAGGACTGGGACACTGCACAGGACTTTGGAGTGGACACAGCCCCTATGGAGAACTGACTGCACAACACAGTCCAGCCAGCCCCTATGGACTTTGAAGTAGTGGACACAGCCCCTATTAACAACAGCAGCACAGCACAACACAGCCAGCCCCTATGGACTTTGAAGTAGTGGACAACAGCAGCACAGCGCAGCACAGCACAGCACAACACTACTCTGCGCTACACTACACTACACTACACAGCCCAGCCAGCCCTAACTCCCACCCTCCCTCTTCACTGTCCACAGCTGAGTGAGAAAATGGCGCTGACGCGGGTACCTTATATAGGATCCAAAACCCGCGAGACTCGGAAGGCGGGATGATGACGTTTTGCCTCGATTTCAGATCCGAGTCAGGCGGGAAAAGTCGAGCCTGACTCGGATCGGCCATGGATCGGGGGGGCTCAGGGGGGTTCGGATTTCAGAAATCCTAACCCGCTCACCCCTAGTTATAATAGGTCAAACACGGGAGTAAGACAAATATAGTTTCAACATAGGCTGATGTGTGGGATAAAAAAAAGTTTGCCATGTAATACGATCAGATGAATTATTTTTATAATAGGAGCAGTAAGGACCTGTGTTTTGAAGAAAACGATTACTGTATTTGAAAAGCTCAGTTGCTCCCATGTAATTGCCTGGAGCAACCCTGTTGTAAGTTCCTGTATAAAGTCTTTGGCTGTGACTCATGGGATCACCTGGCATGTTCTGTATTCTCGGACATAACAAACTCAGGCAACACTTCACTGGGACGTTTATTGTTTGCCTTGTTAATCTGTGATTTACAACCTATTCCAAACTTAAACAAAAAAAAAAACTTTTAAGAACATTCTCCATATTATAAATGCAGCTGCTTTTGGATGTAATAAAGGAGCTTACTCAAACACTTGGTTGTCTAGTTACTAAGCAGTGTTAGGAAACAGAGTGAAAAGTGATAAGGTGTCAGCCAATCAGCTCCCAACTGTCATTTTTCAAACACAGCCTGTGAGATGACAGTTGGGAGCTGATTGGCTGGCACTTATCACATACTTATCACTTTTCACCCTGTCTCCTAACACTGCTTAGTAACTAGACCCCTTGATCATAAACCTGGGTGCTTTTGGCAACAGGAGCCTACTGGCATCATAGTGCTGTGGGTCTGCTCTATTCCACAGTCACAAAGGAACCGTAATTATCCTTTTATTATAGATTGCAATAGTCCGTTTACTACATTCTTTTAAATGTACATATAAAATTGTGATCTATTCTCCTAAAATGAATACTAATATACAAATCTGAAGCTGTGTGTAATGTTTCCAATCTGTTCCCACTGTTGTAACAGCCATTGGACTAAACTGTTCTGCAGAAAGAACAAATGTTACTATTATCTTTAACCGAACATGAGAGCAGTATATGTCCCCAGTCTATCAATTTCCACATAGCACAAACATGGATACAAATGTTTATAGTTTCATTCCTCTATCAGTGTGGCACATTCCATCATCTATAGCTCTGCTCTCATGCCTGATGTAACCCTCTTGTAAACTCACACTTGTTGACTCATATCTGCTGAACTCCAAGGCCTGGAAGTGCTCATATGATGCAACAAAGCCACAGCCAATGTCCATGAATAGGACTGCAGCTTTAGCTTGTTTTTGAAGCAATGTTTCACTGTGGCCTCTGTTTATCTTGTTATGGTTGTTACTGAGGTTTTGGCTGTCAGAACATAACACCTAATGAAAAGCTACAAAAGCAAGAACTAGTACAGAGCAGATTCAGCATATACCTAAGAACTATTTTATGTTTTGTCCTGTACTTCTCTTCCTTGCTTGAATAAGCCTTATTCATATGTATCTATCTGCATCAATGATTAAGGGCGTGAACAGAACAAATCCCCAGTAAGTTGCAATATAATCACTCCCTCCTTCCGTTATGGGGTTTTTTTCTGGCAGTTGTGACAACAGGAAGAATGTTTCATTTTATACTGTTTACATACTGGTTTTTACGAAAATACCAATGACACTTTAACATGTGCTGTGTAACCAGTTTTACACCTATGATTTGGGGAAGGGGGGTAAATGGAGGTAGGGGAAGGTGGGGATAGTTGTTACAAAAATAGAGAAATTAAAATATCTCAAAAAACTTTAATCACAACCAAACAGAAAAATGTACAAACAAAACAGTATTCTTCTATTTATATTGGGTGTAAGTTACATCCAATGATTATTATTAACAATGAAAAACATGTTGCTCAAAACAAAAATAATCATAACAATCTGCCCCTGATGGGGGTAAGTTGTTATGGGGTTGGGCAATATGTTACCGATAAAACAATCTATACAAAATCTTAATATAAAAAGTGCTCATTAGAAAACTTTGTACGTTTATCACAAAATCACATTTGGCATACATTTGGTATATAGTCTGATGACAATAACAGACAGAACTCATCGTCTTCACTGCCGATTTCTGATTCACAATTAGTGCAAGTAAGTGCTACTGCATCACCTCTTACACAAGGAATATGAGCCCACTCTTTACATGCTATACACTGGGCCCACTCCTAGCCAGGTTTGGATAGATTGTAACTCTTAGCACACATTATTCAGAAACACTCGTCTCAAAGTTTCTTTGTAACAATTTGCCCCTGATATAGTGTGTAACAACTTGCCCCAAATGACGTCAGATAACCAAGATGGCCATAGTTCGATTTCCGTGCTTCAATCACGATTATAACAATGACAATAAATACACTGAAGGTCTGTGATTATAACAAAATGAATGATAAAACCTTACTTTTAAAAGTCCAGCCAAGATAAGACTTCAAATCTAGGTGAAAAATATTACTTTGGGAACAAGTAAAATGAGTTTGTTTAGGTACCTACTACATAAACACGTCTGCGTTAGCGGCATTTCGCTGAGCACTGACAGTAACATGTTCAAACTTGTTCCCAATTGCATGAGCCGGGGCGTGATGTGGGTGTGGTTATAGATTCATCAGAACAACTTTCCTCTGTAACAACTAGCACCGCCTTCCCCTACATGTGGTCATAGACAACACTTTGGGGCATATCCAATTGGGTGTGAGATTTAGAAAGGTAAAAAAAACCTTGCACACTTCGCACCCAATTTTGGTTTACCATGGGTATGTGCACTCCTGATACCCACGGTATCCAATAAAAAAAATGGTACTTCCGTATATTTGCGGCCCCTGGTTACGCTACTTGCGTATCTTCACTATTCAGTGAAGATACGTAATTAGTGTAAACTTCAGGAAATACTATTCGGACGCTTGTGGGCACGGTGGCTTGCTTCGCTCACCACATGGATTTATTCCCCCTCCATGCCCACTTGGATGGTAGGGAATAATGTTGGACACTGGCTTATAAGCTTGTGTCAAACATCATTCCCTACCATCCAACGTCATTCCCTACCATCCAAGCGGGCATGGAGGGGGAACAAATCCATGTGGTGACTGAAGCGAGCCATCATGCCCGCAGCGTGGCGAGCGCAGCGAGCCCGCAAGGGTCTGAATAGTATTTCCTGAAGTTTACGCTACTTCCATATATTCAAAATACATCCAGCAGGGGGCCACAAAGCTACCGAAGTTCCAAAAAAATGGTTGCTGGGTTTTCAGAGCTGAAAACCCAGTGGCTCGTGAAAAAAAATATATACTTACATGTCTGGGGGTCTCCGGTGGTCTCAGCGGCTGCCGATGTCCTCCCCTCCATCTTGTCACTGGGGAGGAGGCTGCTGGGAGATGTAGTTCTCCCAGTGCCCATTACAGGGAGGGGACACACACATGGGGGGTCACAGATACTGGGGGTCACTCACACACTCACTCATACACACTCACAAACACACACACACACACTGACATATTCATCCTGCTGCAGGAGACCAGGTCCCGACGCTGGAGGAAAAAGACACTGCTTCGGAAGGTGAGTAATTAAGGACTAAGGGTCTCATTTATTAACGAGTTTTATCACCAAAACGAGTGATACATTTCACTGTGTATGATAAATGGTGCTCCAGCCAATCAGCTCCCAATTGTGAACTGTTAGAATAATAAATGGGGGGCTTATTAAGCTAATTGGAAACTTCCAATTGCTTAATTAGTCCTTGGGGGGTTCTGCCAGGTTCTCAGAGCAAGTCCTGCTGATATTTTCTAAAATTTGCTAATTTTAGGAAAAATCAGACTTGCACTGGAGGTGCGAGGAAAAAACCTCCCGACACTAAAAAACTGAATGGTGTGCAATGCTAGTGTCCTATTTAAAAATAGTTTGTCCAGACTCTTCAACATTGCATCCATTGCTTAACTAAAGAGGATCTCCTTACTGATAGTGGGGCAAGCCCATATATCCAGGGGCATAGGGAGGGCGGCTCCAGTGGAGCACAAGCTCCAGGCGCTGCAGCTGTCCGGAGGCGCCTCACGCTGCTGTTTACCCAGCAGCTGTCTTAGCTGACAGCCTGCTGGGTGCCAGCATTGAACTGTGAGCGCTGGCCTCTGAAGCGATCGGAGGCTAAGGAAGCCTCCGATCGCTTCAGAGGCCAGCGTTCCCAGTAATGCAGTGCGCGGGTGTCGTCAGGACATCACCCGCGCGTTGAGGAGCCAGCGCGGCTGCGCCTGCTGGATCTAGTTAGATCCAGTCAGGGCGCCAGCGGCAATGGCAGCATGGACGACAACTCAGGTAAGTACTGGGGGGAGGGCAGAACTACAGGGGGGACAATGACACAGAACTACAGGGGCACTACTGGGGGTACTGCATATGGGCACCTATACAGGGGACATTGCATAAGGGCACCACAACAGGGGGCACTGCATATGGGCACCACAACAGGGGGCATTGCATATGGGCACCACTGCAGGGGGGAACTGCATATGGGCACTACTACAGGGGGAACAGTATGGGGGGCACAACTACAGGGGCACTACTTTAAGGGGCACAACTACTGGGGGCACTATATATGGGCACTTATACAGGGGGCACTGCATAAGGGCACCAATACAGGGAGCACTGCATAAGGGCAGCACTACAGGGGGCAATGCATATGGGCATCACTACAGGGGACACTGCAAATGGGCACCACTACAGGGGGCATTGCAAATGGGCACCACTACAGGGGGCACTGCATATGGGCACCACGACAGGGGGCATTGCATATGGGCACCACTACAAGGGGGAACTGCATATGGGCACTACTAACGGGGGCACAGTATGGGGCCAGAACTACAGGGGCACTACTTTAAAGGGCACAACTACTGGGGTCACTGCATATGGGCATCTATACATATGGCACTGCATAAGGGCACCACTACAGGGGACACTGCATATGGCCACCACTACAGGGGGCACTGCATATGGCCACCACTACAGGGGGCACTGCATATGGGCACTACTACAGGGGGTACAGTATGGGGGGGCACAACTACTTTAATGGGCACAACTACTGGGGGCACTGCATATGGGCACCTATACAGGGGGCACTGCATAAGGGCACCACTACAGGTCACTGCATAAGGGCACCACTACAGGGGGCACTGCATATGGGCACCACTACAGGGGGGAACAGCATATGGACACTACTATAGGGGGGACAGTATGGGGGGGCAGAACTACAGGGGCATTACTTTAAGGGGCACAACTACTGGGGGCACTGCATATGGGCACCTATACGGGGACACTGCATAAGGGCACCACTACAGGGGGGCAATGCATAACTACTGGGGGCACTATATATGGGCACTTATACAGGGGGCACTGCATAAGGGCACCAATACAGGGAGCACTGCATAAGGGCAGCACTACAGGGGGCAATGCATATGGGCATCACTACAGGGGACACTGCAAATGGGCACCACTACAGGGGGCATTGCAAATGGGCACCACTACAGGGGGCACTGCATATGGGCACCACGACAGGGGGCATTGCATATGGGCACCACTACAAGGGGGAACTGCATATGGGCACTACTAACGGGGGCACAGTATGGGGCCAGAACTACAGGGGCACTACTTTAAAGGGCACAACTACTGGGGTCACTGCATATGGGCATCTATACATATGGCACTGCATAAGGGCACCACTACAGGGGACACTGCATATGGCCACCACTACAGGGGGCACTGCATATGGCCACCACTACAGGGGGCACTGCATATGGGCACTACTACAGGGGGTACAGTATGGGGGGGCACAACTACTTTAATGGGCACAACTACTGGGGGCACTGCATATGGGCACCTATACAGGGGGCACTGCATAAGGGCACCACTACAGGTCACTGCATAAGGGCACCACTACAGGGGGCACTGCATATGGGCACCACTACAGGGGGGAACAGCATATGGACACTACTATAGGGGGGACAGTATGGGGGGGCAGAACTACAGGGGCATTACTTTAAGGGGCACAACTACTGGGGGCACTGCATATGGGCACCTATACGGGGACACTGCATAAGGGCACCACTACAGGGGGGCAATGCATATGGGCACCACAACAGGGGGGCATTGCATATGGGCACCACTACAGGGGGGAAACTGCATATGGGCACTACTACAGGGGGCACAGTATGGGGGGCGTAACTACAGGGGCACTACTTTATGGGGCACAACTACTGGGGCACTGCATATGGGCACCTATACAGGAGGCACTGCATATGGGCACCACAACAGGGGGCATTACATATGGGCACCACTACAGAGGGAACTGCATATGGGCACTACTACAGGGGGCACAGTATAGGGGGGCAGAACTACAGGGGCACTACTTTAAGGGGCACAACTACTGGGGGCACTGCATAAGGGCACCACTACATGGGGCACTGCATAAGGGCACCACTACAGGGGGCACTGCATATGGGCACCACAACAGGGGGCATTACATATGGGGGGAACTGCATATGGGCACTACTACAGGGGGCACAGTATGGGGTGGTAGAACTACAGGGGCATTACTGCAGGAGGCATTGCTTATGGGCACCACTACAAGAAGTATTGCATATGGGCACTACTACATATGGGCACCACTACAGGGGGCTGCCTCTAATCTTTATTTTTATTTCTCTTTGCTTTAATCCCATATGGACCCACCTCCTTCCTAGAACAGTTGAAGGGGGAGCCATAGCATGCACGTGCTCCAGGCAGCGGTGTATCTAAGGGTCAGAGTGCCCCTGGCAAAATAAGGGACTGGCACCCCCCCTCACAGCCCCATCCCCTCACACAGCTTTTACTACTTTTAATATTAAAAAACACACATTGGCTTACAGGGAAAAAAACAGCCAGCCCCCCTTCTAAGACCCCACTCCCCAGCCAGCCCTAGCAGGTCCGCTTCTGGTCCCCCACTCCCCAGCCAGCCCCAGCAGGTCCCCCTCTGTGCCCTCACTTCCCAGACAGCCCCAGCCTTTTATATCCCCCACTCCCCATTAGCCCCCCTTCTAAGTCCGCACTCCCCAGCCAGCCCCCTTCTGTGCCCCCACTCACCAGCCAGATCCAACCTGTTATGTTCCCCACTAGGTCCACTCCCAAACCAGTCCCCCTTCTAAGTCCGCACTCCCCAGCAGGCCCCCTTCTGTGCCGCCACTCACCAGCCAAACCCAGCCTGTTATGTTCCCCACTCGGTCCACTCCCAAACCAGTCCCCCTTCTAAGTACCCACTCCCCAGTCAGCCCGGCAGGTCCCCTACCATGCCCCCAATCCCCACTTCCTACCTTTTTGCTGCAGTGCTCCCACGGGCCGCGGCTCCTCTGCCTGATCTTCAGCACTGGTCACATGCGCCGGGTATTCTCTCACACAAATAAAAACTTCGTCTCACGGTGCCGGCAGGCGCGCACTTCAGGAGGCTGCACAGTCGCAACAAGGGTGAGGCTGCTGCCAGCCCTCCCTGGGCCGTGCAGCTTCCTAAAATGCGCACCTGCCGGCACCGTGAGACAAAGTTTTTCTTGTGTGGAGAGAAGACCCGGCGCGTATCTACCACCTGGCCGTGGATGACACCGCTGGGTGGCGTCCCCTCCTGGCTGGCGCCCCTGGTGACTGCCATCCAGGCCAATGTGTAGATACGCCTCTGGCTCCGGGCGCCCTGGCTACACGCTACTCCTCTGCATATATCATACAGTGAGATCACTGAGTCTTTCCTGGCAGTGTCTCCTTGACTTACACAGACAGTAGGCACTTAATAAAATTGTAGGAGGTGGAGCATGGCAGTGAGCAGAAGATGTCATACAGTTACATTAGTTCCCTGAGAAACCACAGTTGTTTCTGATGAGGATTACAGCTCTTCCTCCTCAGCCTGCTAGGTATAAACGACATACCAACGCAGATTACTCCAGATGGCTAAAGTTAATTTATTGTGGAAGGTCAGTCATTTTCATTGGACTCCTAGCATTTATGATCATTTTCTTTTTTACATTCATGTTATCTAATTTGAAATATTTTTTTCAACTAGTCATGTGGTAGGTGGCACAGGTCTGATAGGGCCTACGGGTCTCATTCAGACCCGCTCGCAAGCGGGTCGATGGTTGTGCATTGCGCATGCGCGGTGTGCGCAAGACCCGTAGTGAGTGAGAAATTCACTCGCTCCGGGGCTCGCTACAAACGGGGCGGCTGTCGATGTTGATCGACAGTTCGCCCCGTTTTGTAGGCAGGGTGGCTGGACAAATGGAGGTGTTCCTGAAGGAACGCCTGCCATTTGAGGACGGCCATACTGACATCACTAGTGATGTCAGTAGTGAGCTTCCGGCTCTATTAGAGCCAGAAGCTCATTGGGGCTTGCAGCAGACGCCACAAGGGTCTCATCGCAAGCCCGATGGTCACGATGGACCATCACCTGGCCACTCGCAAAAGCTGTGGGTGGTCACGCACAGCTTAGCGAACGGCCAGCTTTTTTAAAAAAAAGCGGCCGCCCTCATTCATTTTGCGAGCGGCTCTGAATGAGGTGCTATGTTTCATTGACTTAATAATTTAAGTAATTTTAATTTGCCACTAGCAGGCAGTGTAGAGCATGGTGTCTAGGAGACACACCTGGTACATTATTAAACCATCCAATCACAAATCTCACCTATTTTCCATTAGCATTACTTACCCCACTGTCATTCCATAGAACAAGGAACTTTTATTTCTGTTTATGATGCACACCTGCTGAGAGAGTTCACCTGAAGTGGTGCCCTACTCGTGCCTCATGCAAATTACTACAAACTTGTTTGTACTAACTGTAAGCACTTTAACATATACATGGAATTTTTAAGTAATATCAGATCTACCAAAATCTAAATTCCACTGATTTAAGACAATTACATCAAGAATATTTGCATTTTAAATGAATAGCATTTGTTTTTATCACTATCAAAACTTATTTGCAGACACAGCTGTATAATGTTGCCTGTTTGCCTGGCAAACATTGCCTATTGTAAAAGGGCTGTGATTTTATCTGAAACTGGTGGGGTTTGGCTCCATGGTATGCAGTCGGGAAGCCGGCGGACCTAATCCCGACAGCCGGCTTCCCGACTGCTTTATCCCGGCGAGGGTTAAATGACATGCGTCTAAATGTATATGCCTGTCATTTCACCAACGCCGGGAGACCGGCGCCCGGCATCCTGATTGAAGGGACAGCCGCAGGGGGGGAGGGTTAGGTTTAGGGCTCCCGGGGGGGACTTAGGTTAGTGTTGGCTAGGCGGAGGAGGGTTAGGGTTGGGCACCCCTGGGGGGGCTCAGGTTTAGCCTGCGAGGAAGGGGGGATTAGAGTTAGGCACTGGGGGGGAAGGTTAGGGTTAGGCACCCTAAAGGAGGGTTAGGGTTAGGGGGTTAGAAATAGGTTAGACAATACTTACCTTCGACGATCGGGATTTCCTCCTGTGTCGGCATTCCAACCACCGGGCAGGGGTCCGGCGGTAAATCATACTGCTTCTGGCTGCATCTGGATGCGGTTTAGGGCCAGTTCTGGGATGTTGCCTATTTAGTCCTGAACTTTTGGGAATGTTGCCAGGTACTGTATATAAATGTCACGATTTGACATCTATATTTTTTCATACATTTGGTAGTGTTGGGTTGGCTTGGGACATATATCAGAGTATAAAAGTTTTTATTAGTTCTAGATATAATTTTTAATGAATATGCAGGGCTGGCAACAGAAATCTTGGGGCCCAGTACTCTCATATCCCCCCCATCCCTCCTCATTCTTACCTATACTGTATGGTGGTTTCTCTGCAATGGGGAACTTCTGAAGAATTTGAGCCTCCATAGGCAGACAGTGTTTTTAGTCTGTATATACTATTCATGTACAAGATCACATGGTCCCAAAGATGCCTGTTTGTGTAGGAATATAACCAGTGTCATCATCATAAAACAGAGGTTCAACCAGATAATACATTGTAACAGAAGTTTTGGGACAGGACAAAATGTTGACTTTCCTTATCAAAAAAATGTATATTATTAGACTGCATTAGCTAATTTATAACAATTTGTATATCAGCAATAGGTCTTCTTTTTCTTATTATTATGATCACTGTTCCTGAGTCTTTTTTTTTTACTAATCCACTAATCCACAACTGCCAGTTGTGGATAATCTCCAGACACTTCTCCCCAGTACTCTTCAGCCCCATCCTCCCAGTGTCTCTCACACCTCATGTCCCCCCCTTGTGTCTCTCTAGCGGTTTCCCCCTGTGCCTCTCTAGCCTCATCTTATCTGTCTCTCCAGCTTCATGTTCCCTATGCCTCTCCAGCTTCAGCCCCCCTGTCTCTGCAAATCCAGTACCCTTCTGTTTCTCTTAATCCATCCCCCCCCACATCTTCCCAACTCCAACCCCCTGTCTCTCAAGCTTCCCTTTGATTTTCCAAAACTATTCCCCCATGTCTCTCCAGCTCCAGCCTCTCTGTGTCTCTGCTCCTGTCCACACTTACTTTCTCTGTTTTCTGTCTGCCCCTCTTCACGACTCCTCTGCCCCTCAGCGGCACGCTGTGTTGCAATGTACAAAAATACTTAATTGCGCCAACCACCGGAGGATTAGGTGAAAGGACTCCCCAACTTCCTTCATGCTTGCACCCTGCTTATTACTGCAGTGGCGCAGGCAGCAGTTGGAAATGAATTGGCCGGGGGCAGTTGGGCTTATCTGCCCTTCAGTGTTCCCCTTGTACCCCAAGGCTGCCAGACTCGTGAATATGCATCAATATTTTGTAACTCAGTAATTTCTAGTTGCAACTTTTTCAGTCCTGGGAGCCTATTTATCAAGTGTATACTTCAATAATGCAGAAACATCCATTTCCTAATGATTGAGGTAAATTTGCATCAGGGGTATTAAGACTGGGTTAAAGCAGCATCTACTACAGATATCCCTCCGTATCATCACTCCCATCAATTTCTATTGGAAAATGTAACTGCAAATTTACCAACTTTGGACCCTATAGCTAACACTATTGTAGTCTATAGTCTACATTTTCACCACAGAGGGATCTTTGGATTCCTGTCCAGTATCCTCTACTGTGTGCATGCATGTGTTGCCCGATAGTCATTCATGTACAATAGGTAACATAGTTCAGGACCCGCTTCTATCATCAGCTAAAGAGTACTTTTACCACTCCCTGGGACAGCTAGCAGTGAGAAGATAGGTCATTTTCCTGAGGTTAGGCGCTAATGAATACAAAGAAGATATATGTATATATCTATATTCATGCAGTCAAATTACCAAAAATATTTGTAATAGCAGCAAAATTACATGTACATAATATGGTGTAACAAAGACATACAAAGAAAAAAAGTCTATTTGCGCTGATAAGACACCATTAATCTATAATTATAAAATAAAATAGAATAATCAGGGGGTCTGATGTTCACTAAAAAAATATATATATATATGGTTATTGATATATTCTATATGCAATGTATATTTATTCAAGCTAGAATATGACTAGCTATATTGTAAACATTTATATTTCAACATGTAACACATACATATGTACCAACAAATACTGCATATAAAAATACATAAAACCAATTAAACAACAATAATGATATAATAACTCCATGGAGGTCTCCAAGTCTAATCTATGAATGACAATGTGCTACATGTATGTGTTACATGTTCAAATATAAATGTTTACAATATAGCTAGTCATATTCTAGCTTGAATAAATATATATTGCATATAGAATATATCAATAAATATATATAGTTTTTTTTAGTGAACATCAGACCCCCTGATTATTTTATTTATTTTATAATTGTAGATTAATGGTGTCTTATCAGCGCAAATAGACTTTTTATTTTCTTTGTACATTTTCCTGATACAACATTTCTTATCGCTATGAACAGTGGGCTCGATTCAGACCCGCTTGCTAGATGCATTTGCAAATTTGGCAAGGCATGCGATCGCATGGCAAGGCATCAGCACGCCCACTACTGTATGTCTTAGCGTGCCATCGCATTGTGTATGCAAACACCCACCAGCTTGCCTTAAGACGCCTACTTGCGCACGTCATCTCCAGGAAGTGTATGCAACCATCGGATGCGATCGCAGCACTTGTGGTTGACCATACCCTGCCACAAGTACTGCGAGCGCTTCAGTGTAAATTTCAGCCAAGTGACGTGTACTATGACACTGCCTCTTAATTATGCACGCCTCTGAAACGGCGTTATGATGCTCAGACACGCCTAAATTCTCACCTCCACTCCCCCTGTTTTTAGCGCCCAGCCCGTCACCACCAACAAGCGGCTTCTCCTGTCACTCAATCTGCCAGGCTGTCTATGCGCAGTGAGCGTATGCTTCCCGATCGCTCGCACTGGATCGCGCACACTCACTGCGATGCGTGCACATGCGTACATTGCAAAATATGGCGAGCAGGTCTGAATCGGGCCCAGAGTCCATAAGAGATGTTAGTTATAGTATCAATATTTCAAAGAGACTTAAATAGACCCCCAGGTCTCTAACTTCTTGACATGGACAGGACAATCAATGTACATTTAGATCTATATATTTTATATTGATGAAGGTGTTGCTTCTGCTGCTGCTGGAGAGATAGACCGCTAGTTTTTGCTTCATGACAATATTATCAAAAGCTGACAGACTACATCTTCCAGCTTCCCTTTCCCTTTGTTCTGTCCCTTGTTCCCTCAGAACTCGCTGTGTCTTTGCTCCCTCATAATAGTTTGGTTTTATAAGACCAATGCCTGTGGCCTGTAGTTAGGAAATTAGAAGCAGTACAATATTTCACTGTCAGTACTGTGCATTGAAAGGACACTGAGACTGAGAGAAAGCATCTGTTAGTGAATCAGCCAGATAATGAATGTGCACAGCAAGAATCACTACATTTTACTTCAAAAATGATTTAGGAATCATTTAACAATGATGAAATTTTGCTGAAACTGATCATTTGTTGAGTCCCTTCCCTTAGCCTCAGTGCAGCTTGGCAAAATTATAAATGTCTGATGTATTTCAGACATTTCAAACATAAACTTGTAATTTGGGGTATAAATATGTAACAGTATAGTTTGCAGATATTTAACATGGTCTATGGAATAAATACATCACAAGGCACAGAGTAATAATTGCCTAGCAAAACAGACACTTAAGGAAACGGAATTAAAAAAATGTTTTATGGCGAGGCAGGAATAATTACATTATGCCTGAACCGTAATCATCTGCAGAACAATTATGTAACATAAAAATCTCAGTTGCATAACAGAGACCGTTAGGAGCCATGCAAGGGCAGAGAGAGAATCTATCAAAGCCATGTATCCAATAGGATTGCAAGGAACATCTGAGTCATGTGGCTTTGTTAACACATTGAACTTAAAGCTATACTACAATTTAGGAAAACAAGCAGCTGTAAAACTGGATTGACTCAGTCAAACAAGAAGAAAAATAAGCAGACAGCCTGATTTAACAAAATAAATATTTGGAATTCCTCTCTTCAAGGCCGTATTGGAAATTCATGTGTTTATTTTCTTAATCGATTACAGAGCCTTTAATTTAGGTCTCAGTTAATATAGGCCAGTCTATATGATGTTGTTTTGAGTTATAATCATTTTAGTGTCCATCTTGTTTTGTACCATTATTATTATTATCCTTTATTTATATGGCGCCACAAGGGTTCCGCAGCACCTTACAAAGTACATAAACAAATGCTCTAACAAGAAAAACAGTTGTTAACAGTACAAACAATGCACAACAAATACAGGATTTATAAACATTGCTGCATAACACTTAAATAAGCAGCAGGGTGTCAGCAACCAAGTGTTAGATGCTGTTGTAAATTAAAGTATAAGTAAGGGAAGGAAAAGCACGTGAGGGAAGAGGGCCCTGCTCGTGAGAGCTTTCATTCTAAAGGGGAGGAGCAAACAAACAGGGGTGACACAAATGGGCTGGATTGTGAGGAAGGAACATGGAGTAGCAGTGGCGGATCTCCCTGGAGACAATGGAGTCATTTGCTGCCGGGCGTCAGCCCTGAAGGGGGCACCTGGCTCCATTGTCCCCGGGAGCTGCATGGAGAAGGAGCACCGCTGATCGGCGCTCCACCTCCATTGGCGTAACTACGGAGGGTGCAAGGGGTGCACCCTCCATTTGCTGGGCGTCCGCTTAGTGTGTTACCAGCGGGCGCCCGGCTCCTATACTCCTGGCGGCAACCGTAGGACGGAGCTCACTCCGTCTTCCGGGTCCCGCAGTCTACTATGGGAGTGACATCATAATGTCACTCCCATAGTGCCGAGGAGCGGACGCCGGGGACGGAGCTCAGGAGTGAGCTCCGTCTTCTGGGTCCTGCAGTGCAGTATGGGAGTGACGTAATGACGTCACTCCCATAGTGCCGTGGAGATGACGCCAGGGATGGATGGCAGCAGCACTGGAACGGGGATAAAGGTAAGTGTTTGTTTGTTTTGTATTTTTTGCGTGTGCACGCGCGGTGGGGGCCATCACTACTGGGGGCAACTACAGGGGCCTACTACTGGGGGCAACTACAGGGGCCTACTACTGGGGGCAACTACAGGGGCCTCACTACTGGGGGTAACTACAGGGCACTCACTACTGGGGGCAACTACAGGGGCCTACTACTGGGGGCAACTACAGGGGCTCACTACTGGGGGCAACTACTGGGGGTAACTACAGGGGCCTCACTGCAGGGGACTCACTACTGGGGGCAACTACAGGGTGCTCACTACTGGGGGCAACTACAGGGTGCTCACTACTGGGGGCACCTACAGGGTGCTCATTACTGGGGCAACTACAGGGGCCTCACTACTGTGGGCAACTACAGGGGCCTCACTACTGGGGGCAACTACAAGGGGCCTCACTACTGGGGGCAACTACCGGGGGCTCACTACTGGATGTACTGCATAGGGGGACCATTACTGGGGAGCACTACATAGGCGGACCACTACTGGGGGCATTATACAAAAGGAACTGCATAAGGGGGGTGGCGGCAGCTGGGGCTGGCATAGGTGCTGGGGGGTGGTACATTTTAGTTTGGGGGGGGCACCAACATTTATCTTGCCTCCGGGCACCTGGGATGAAGTTACGCCACTGTGGAGTAGTGGGTTAGGATGAGCACTGGAAAGCTTTGAGGATGAAAGATTAGAAGATTAGGATCCAGGAAGCAAAGTTATCAAGGAGTTTTGAGCTAAGGCCAGGGGGGCAAAAAAGGCAGCTGCTCAAAGAAGTTGGAAGAAGTGAATGTCATTAGCATTGAATAGAAAGAATGAAATGGAGAGTTTAGTAGGTTGGAGTTGGTGGGAGTGACCAGACGATAGAAGTACACCAACATTGTGGCACTCTCCAGGCCAGGGAGTGTGAAAGAATGTGAGGCCCCCAAAGGAGATAGCTGCAGGAGAAGTGGTGTCAGATGGGTAAATCCAGGATTTGGTGATGGAGATTCAAGGAGATGGAGATGAAGCTGTCATGGATGGGGACCTGTTGATTATAGACAGAAAAGGCTTTCCAGAGGACACAGGAGAGAGGGACAGAGTTAGGAGAGAGAAGAAGGAGATTGTTACGGTTGCTGTAGTGTGGGGTTGAGATTGATTTAGAGCTGGGGGATAAGGGTATGTAGTGGGCTTCAAAATGAGGAAGGGTGACAGCAGGTGGTGGGCAAGGTGGAGGTTAAGTGTGTGGGTGGAGAAGAGGAGAGGTAACTTGGAGAAAAGGGAGGGTGCAGGGCTTAGCGGTGGAATAGCAGGACCACGGTGGAATAGGAGTAAATAATAATGTAGTTGTGGGAGATACAGTGGAGAGTACTAGATGGGATGTAGGGAGAAAGAGGAGAGGAAGGATGGGGAGAAGGTGGAGGAGACTATGGAGGGAGGAGAGAGATGGGAACTGGTGGTAGAGGAGAGAATTATGTAGCTGCTGAGAGAGGGGGGGAAGCAGAAGAAAAGAGAGACATAGGGCCATATAAAATTAGAAGCGAAAAGCCATTTTCAGCGGGAAAAAGTATCGTGGATTGGGGCTTCTCCCGTGGTCAGAACTTATCTCCGTATTCAATTACAGCAGGTTTTCGTGTACGCGGAAAGTCAATACAATGTAATAGGTGAAAAAGATTTGCCCGTGAATAGCAGGTGAAAAGAAGTGCAACATTTTTAATTTGGGGTGCGAAGGTTGGGAATCCACTCAGGACCCTTGGGACAGCCTCCCAAAGAACAAATGTTTCAAAAAAATTCAGAGGAAAAACTTAATGACACCCCAAAAAAATAATTTTGGGGGCGAAAAGGTAAAAAGTGGGGGGACAAGCATAAAAACTACGAAATAGACTTCTTGGAGGTCTGTAAGGATGGGTCAGGTGTTTTTGGAATTACAGGTGCATTTTTCACATTTATTAAAACTTCACTTTAGAGACTTTAAAATATGCTAGCACCCATATTCAAGGGGTGTAGTATGTATTACAGCTGGCCTTGTGGCTGGCGGTTCAAATCCCGACAGCAGAAGCCCGGCAGAGGTGAAGATCCCAAAGCTACAAAGGAAAGCACTAACTAACCTATTTTTACCCCCTAACCCTAACCCTCCTTTAGGGGTGCCTAAACCTAACCTCCCCCCAAGTGCCTAACCCTGACCCCACCTTCCGAGCAGCCTAACCCTAAGTCTCCTGGGGGGGTCCCTAACCATAACCTCCCCCTTGGGGGTGTCTAACCTTAACCCCCCCCTTCCCCTAGCCTAACCCTAACCCTCCCGGGGAAGCTGCCTGACCCTAAGTCCCTTCGGGATCCCTAAAACCTAACCCTCCCTCCCCGCGGCTGTCCGTGCCTGGCTTACCTACATTTGGTATGACGGGCGTCAGGGTCCCGGCATAGGTCTGACAGGCGTCGGGATTTCAATGCCTGTCATTAGCACTTTGCCAGGATTAGAAAGTCGGGAAGCCGGCAGTCGGTATTTAGACCGTCGGCTTCCTGACTACATCCCATATTCAAGTATCCCAAATTTGACAGGAGTACTTATTTTCAACAAAAAATACTGCTTTATGCCATTCTTCACCACTTGTGCAAAGACGCTAATAAGAAGCTATTGAAACAACTTTAGTACCCAAAACAGTTTATTTGGGCTATTCGGACACATCCACATTGATCCCCAATGTTTGTGAATCTTTTTGGGGGGTTCAGGCTGATTTCCCCAATTCTGACAGCACTTTCCGCCTGTTCTGCATTCGCCACTTGCCGTTTTCACGTGTTTTGTGATTGAAATTGGTGAATAGCGGAGACGCGCAAGCTGGGCAGGCGGAACTTTATCGCGGAGGCAAAACTAATTGAATACGGCCCATAGTGTAGATGAGGGAATTGGGGGGGGGTCAGCAGTATTAGTAGTAGAATGAGATAAAGGAACAGTACAGTTATTAAAATGTCTAAACATCAGATAAAAGGAAGAACAATACCAGTAGATGTAAAGGCACAACTACAATAGAATCTAATAAACAAAATGAGTTTGGAGCTGTTGAAGTTGTAGTACTTTAAATTTAGGATAAAGTATACAGAGAGATGTATAGGTGTTACACAATGGTAGATACTACAGTAGTATAGAGATAAATTGAAAGTAGTACAGGAATGATTATAAAAGCACATGGGACAGTCTAAGAATATTGATGAATATAAGGATACTGGATTTCAACCTCTATACGCACTTACCTATACCATGCGTTCGCATGCAGGATATTGTGCATTCGCTAATGTGCGTCATGTTAGCAGCGCAACTGTGTGTAATGTGTGGTGTTTATGCATGAGATTCTATTTATGATGGATTTCATATTATATATATTGTGATAGGATCACTGGTAAAGTGGTCTGTGGCAGGTACATTTGTCCCAGATTCCTGTCTTATGTGTTTTAAACCCCCAGGAGAAAGTCTGCAGTGTAGCAGGCTTGAGTCTCGGCTTTTTGAAAAGCCGGTTTGGGACCTGGGGGTTGTGGGTGAGAGGAGAGGGAGGGCTCCACCCACGGCCACTCCAGGATTTGGGCCTTGCAGCCTGGTAACAGGCTTGTTAGGGTTTCCACCTGAGAGTGGCCAATATAAGCCTAGTGTGTTTAGGGCTGAGTGTCTCACCTGGGAGAGCAGACAGGGAGTTTGCTCAGAGACACTTGAAATACCTATCTGTGAGTGTTGTGCTGTGCCTTTGCTGCTGGTGAGGGCATTAGGCCCTGCCAGGTTCTTGTAGTGAGGGAACCAATTGTAAGGTGAGAGCCCCGACAGGGCTAGGATTTCTGTTTATGGTTTCTTTATGTTATTTCTGTTTTGCACAATAAAGACTGGCGCCGACCAGCTTGTACTCGAATCCAGTCTGGCGTACTGTTTCCCGGCTGCTGTGTGTGTAAGGAAGGAGTCCTCTACCCAGGAGAGGGACCCCTAATCTGACTGTGTCACAATATGGTGGAGAATGCGGGCACCCACACACACTGAAGTTGCAGCGAGAGGAAAACTTTCCGTTTAAAAATTAAAGGGACAGACACCCAATTTGTGAGTGTGGAAATAAAGCTGTGTCCTTGGAGTCCCATAGAGGAGGCGTCAGCCAATGCTCAGAGGCAAGGTTCAGCTTCCAACCTACACCCCAGGACAAAATGGAGGACATTATTAAGGCCTTGCTCCAAGCTACAGCAGCTCAGCAGGAATCTACCAAGGCTCAGCAGGAATCTACCAGGGCTCAGCAGGAATCCACCAGGGTGCAACTGTTGGCCTTGGAGACAGCCCAGAGGCAACAACAGGTTGCCATCGAGGAAACCCGCCAGGCCTTAGCGGAAAACAGCCAGGCCATAAAAGAGGTGGTACAGCACATGGTCGCCCGGCCCAGAGATGTTAATACTGGTCCTCCCACCACCACTCACTCCGTACGAGCCAGTCACTTCCTCCAAAAGATGACTTCGGGCGTTGATGTGGAGGCCTATCTCACCGCATTTGAAAGAATGGCCGAAAGGGAGAGTTGGCCCAAGGAGCAGTGGGCAAGTCTGGTGGCACCTTTTTTGTCTGGAGAGCCACAAAAGGCCTATTTCGACTTATGCCTGGCTGATGCCAAGGACTATAAAAAACTAAAACAGGAGATCCTAACTCGCTTGGGAGTCACCACCTTTGTTCGTGCCCAACGGGTCCACCGCTGGGAGTTCCATATGGACAAGCCTCCACGGTCACAGATGCATGACCTCGTCCATCTGTCCTCAAAATGGCTACAGCCCGAGACACTGACAGGACCACAGATCGTGGAAAGGGTCGTGATGGACCGGTACCTGCGATCATTACCTGCGACTCTGCGCAAGTGGGTGAGCCATGCAGACCCTAAGTCCACGGACCAGTTGGTCGAGCTGGTGGAGAGGTACGTGGCGGCTGAGGAGCTGATGAGTGTGCCCCACCGAGCCCCGATGGCGCACCGGCGAACTCCCACAGACACTGGTAAGACTGTTCCAGGGGAGAAGGGTGCTGGGCGGTGGAATGTACCTAAGACTGAGGGTGTAGAACCTGGAGACAGGCCTGCCAGGCCAGGAAGGTTCTTGCCCCGTAAACGACTAGACATTAATATGACTCAGTGTTTCCGATGTGGTGGCTTCGGCCATATTGCCGCTAATTGTTCACTTACAACTGAACCTATGCAATGTGATACTGCTCATGTCTACCGCAGGGGGTCTTTCTTTGCACAGACTGGCTGACCGGCAGGCTGAGACTGATAAGCACATGTGTGTACTCACTGTAGATGGCAACCGAGTAGAGGCACTGTTAGACTCTGGTAGCTTGGTGACACTTATGAAAGCTGAGCTGGTGAACCCCTTGAGGCATAAGGGGAAAACTGTTGGTGTGACCTGCATACATGGGGATACTCGATATTATGTTACTGCCGAGGTGAACATCGAGACACCATGTGGCTCTGCTATAGTTTCTGTGGGTTTGGTGCATGGTCTGATGTACGATGCAATATTGGGGAGAGACTTTGCTCACTTCTGGAAGTTGTGGCAAAGCCATTTTGTTCCAGAAGTGGACAACCCCGATCCATTTGAGAAGGTTGTCGATGTAGTGGAGGAGGGAGTTTCTTCTGAGTCAGAGTTATTCCCTTTTTCTACTATGATTGGCGAACTAGAGAATGCGGAGCGTGACGGTGGCCCGCCAACTGATGTGCCTCCCATTGAGGTGGGAAGTGTTGTTGGGCCAGTTGATTGTCTGCCTGATTTAGAGGTCAGAAGAGAGGTCTTTGCCGTGGAGCAGTTGAATGACCCTACTTTGGTAAAAGCCAGGGAGAATGTAAAAGTAGTTGATGGTAAACCCGTAGACCCTGATAGTCCTTTGTCCTATCCCCACATGGCAATGTGTCAGGATTTGTTATATCAGGTGACTAAGAAGGGGGAAGATGTTGTGGAACAACTAATAGTTCCCAAAGCCTACAGAAGAACAGTGTTGGATCTGGCCCATGGTCATATAACGGCAGGCCATCTAGGGGTAGAGAAAACCACTGAGCGAAAAATGCAGAGGTTTTTCTGGCCCGGACTTTATAAAGAGGTATCTGACTTTTGCGCATCCTGCCCTGAGTGTCAGTATCATGCTCCCAGGCCACATTTTAGGGGTCCACTAGTTCCATTGCCTATTATAGAGGTGCCGTTTGAAAGAATAGCGATGGATTTGGTTGGACCCTTAATGAAGTCTGCCAGGGGACACCAGTATATTCTGGTCATAATGGATTACGCTACCAGGTACCCGGAAGCGATCCCGTTGCGCAATACGTCAACCAAGACCATTGCCAGAGAGCTAGTTCATGTCTTTAGCAGGCTGGGTATACCTAAGGAGATACTAACTGACCAGGGTACACCGTTTATGTCAAAAGTCATGAAAGAGTTATGCCGCCTGTTCAAAATCGAACAGTTAAGAACTTCGGTTTATCACCCCCAAACCGATGGGCTGGTCGAGAGGTTTAACAAGACGTTAAAACACATGCTTAGGAAAGTGGTCGACAAGGATGGTAGGGATTGGGATTACTTATTGCCGTATTTATTGTTGGCCATAAGAGAGGTTCCCCAGTCCTCCACCGGGTTTTCACCCTTCGACTTGTTGTATGGGAGACACCCAAGGGGGTTACTAGACATTGCCAAAAAGACCTGGGAGGGGCAGTCTAGTCCTTACAAAACGGTGATTGAGCATGTTTCTCAAATGCAGGAGAGAATTGCTGCGGTAGTGCCGATAGTGAGAGAGCACCTGGAACAGGCTCAACAGGCACAGCAGAGGGTATACAACCGCAATGCTCGGTTACGCAGCTTTGCTCCTGGGGACAGAGTGTTAGTGTTGGTTCCCACTGTGGAAAATAAACTTTTGGCTAAATGGCAAGGGCCCTTTGAAATCTTAGAAAGAGTGGGACAGGTCAATTACAAAGTTTACCAGCCGGGGAAAAGAAAGCCAGAACAGATATACCATATAAATCTGTTAAAGCCCTGGAAAGATAGAACGGTACTGTCGGCCGTCCGAGCCCCTCCAGTAAATCCAGGGCCCTTGGTTCCTGAAGTGACAGTGGCAAAAACTCTGTCGGCAATTCAACAACAAGAGGTCAAGGAGTTTCTGATCAGAAATAGGGTGCTGTTCTCTGACGTACCTGGGAAAACCTCGGTCATTAAACATGACATAATCACTGACCCAGGGGTTAAAGTTAATCTAAAGCCCTATAGGTTACCAGAAGCACAAAGAGAATCGGTGTCGAAAGAAATTAAAAATATGCTAGAGTTAGGGGTTATTGAAGAATCACATAGTGAATGGTCAAGTCCCATTGTGTTGATTCCAAAGCCCGACGGGAGTGTGCGTTTCTGCAATGACTTCCGAAAGTTGAACAGTGTTTCAAAATTCGATGCCTACCCGATGCCAAGAGTGGATGAACTGATTGAGAGACTAGGGACGGCAAGGTATTTAACCACTCTTGACCTAACCAAAGGGTATTAGCAAGTACCGTTAACCGAGAGCGCCAAACAAAAGACAGCTTTTTTCAGCGCCAGAGGGCTACATGGGGCACCTGCTACCTTCCAAAGAATGATGAATAGGATTCTAAGGCCCCATAGACGGTATGCAGCTGCTTATCTGGATGACGTGGTCATTCATAGTCCTGATTGGCAGTCTCACTTACCCAGGGTACAAGCAGTGTTGGACTCCATCTATAAGTCAGGTTTGACAGCCAACCCAAAAAAGTGTTGTCTAGGCATGTCGGAAGTAAAATATCTGGGATACACCGTTGGCAGAGGCCTGATAAAGCCTCAGCTCAATAAGGTTGATGCCATACAAAACTGGCCACGGCCTCTGAATAAGAAGCAGGTGAGAGCCTTCTTGGGAATTACGGGGTACTACAGGAGGTTTATACCCAACTTTGCCACCATGGCAGTCCCACTGACTGACCTGACCAAAGGCAAACAAAAAGTCATGGTAGAATGGAGTCCTGAGGCAGAAAAAGCTTTTCAGGAGTTGAAAGTAGCGTTGTGTTCCCAACCAGTCCTGATGACTCCTAATTTTGACAGGGAATTCATAGTACAAACCGATGCATCAGAAGTAGGTATAGGAGCGGTCCTGTCCCAGAACAAGGAGGGTGAGGAACACCCTATTTTCTATCTAAGCAGAAAGTTGAATGTACATGAGAGAAACTATGCCACAGTGGAGAAGGAGGCGTTGGCCATAAAGTGGGCGTTAGAGGCTCTCAGGTACTACTTGGTTGGAAGAAAGTTCAAATTGATCACTGATCATGCCCCTTTGAAGTGGATGTCCGAAAATAAGGACAGTAATGCGAGAATTACGAGATGGTTCTTGGCGTTACAAACTTTTACATTTTCAGTGGAACACAGGCCAGGAAGCCAGCTGGCCAATGCAGACGCGTTGTCACGCGTTCATTGTTTGGGGGCTTCAGTTGTTCCGCCCCACAGGTCGAAACAAAGGGGGGGGATATGTGATAGGATCACTGGTAAAGTGGTCTGTGGCAGGTACATTTGTCCCAGATTCCTGTCTTATGTGTTTTAAACCCCCAGGAGAAAGTCTGCAGTGTAGCAGGCTTGAGTCTCGGCTTTTTGAAAAGCCGGTTTGGGACCTGGGGGTTGTGGGTGAGAGGAGTGGGAGGGCTCCACCCACGGCCACTCCAGGTTTTGGGCCTTGCAGCCTGGTAACAGGCTTGTTAGGGTTTCCACCTGAGAGTGGCCAATATAAGCCTAGTGTGTTTAGGGCTGAGTGTCTCACCTGGTAGAGCAGACAGGGAGTTTGCTCAGAGACACTTGAAATACCTATCTGTGAGTGTTGTGCTGTGCCTTTGTTGCTGGTGAGGGCATTAGGCCCTGCCAGGTTCTTGTAGTGAGGGAACCAATTGTAAGGTTAGAGCCCCAACAGGGCTAGGATTTCTGTTTATGGTTTCTTTATGTTATTTCTGTTTTGCACAATAAAGACTGGCGCCGACCAGCTTGTACTCAAATCCAGTCTGGCCTACTGTTTCCCGGCTGCTGTGTGTGTAAGGAAGGAGTCCTCTACCCAGGAGAGGGACCCCTAATCTGACTGTGTCACAATATATATATATTAGGGGTGAGCGGGTTCAAACCCCCCGAGCCCCCCGATCCGAGGCCGATCCGAGACAGGCTCGACTTTTCCCGCCTGACTCGGATCTGAAATCGAGGCAAAACGTCAACATCCCGCCTTCTGGGTCTCGCGGGTTTTGGATTCTATATAAGGTACCCGCGTCGGCGCCATTTTCTCACTCGGCTGTGGACAGTGAAGAGGGAGGGAGGGAGTTAGGGCTGGCTGGGCTGTGTAGTGCAGTGTAGTGTAGTGTAGTGCTGTGCTGTGCTGCTGTTGTCCATAGGGGCTGTGTCCACTCCTCCAAAGTCCATAGGGGCTGGCTGTGTTGTGCTGTGCTGCTGTTGTCCATAGGGGCTGTGTCCACTCCTCCAAAGTCCATAAGGGCTGGCTGTGTTGTACTGTGCTGCTGTTGTCCATAGGGCTGTGTCCACTCCTCCAAAGTCCATAGGGGCTGGCTGTGTTGTGCTGTGCTGCTGTTGTCCATAGGGGCTGTGTCCACTCCTCCAAAGTCCATAGGGGCTGGCTGGACTGTGTTGTGCAGTCAGTTGTCCATAGGGGCTGTGTCCACTCCAAAGTCCTGTGCAGTGTCCCAGTTCTAAAGGGGTGCTGTAGTGTTGTCCAGGGGGTGCTCTGTCCATCAGGGGTGCTCCCCCTAAGTGCAAAAAAAATAAATATTTTTTCTGTGTTTGTGAATTGTGTATGCAGTAGCCGCACGTGCATCAACAAAGTAGTGCCAAGCGTGCACCTGTGTCATAAGTAAAGGGCCGGTTTGCTTGACCATTAAAGGGTGCTGTAACCCCCAAAGTGCACTTCAAACAAAATAAAAAATTATTTTCTGTGTTTGTGAATTGTGTGCACTGTGGCTGCACGTGCATCAACAAAGGAGCAGCGCCAAGCGTGCGCCTGTGTCCCATATGTAAAGGGCCCGCTGGCATATCCTTTAAAAGGTGCTGTAACCCCCAAAGGGCACTCCACAAAAAATAAAAAAATATATTTTTTTGTGTTTGTGAATTGTGTGCGCAGCAGCAGCACGTGCATCAACAAAGTAGTGCCAAGCGTTCGCCTGTGTCATAAGTAAAGGGCCGGGTGGCTTGTCCATTAAAGGGTGCTGTAACCCCCAAAGGGCACTCCAAACAAAATAAAAAAATATTTTCTGTGTTTGTGAATTGTGTGCACTGTGGCTGCACGTGCATCAACAAAGGAGCAGCGCCAAGTGTGCGCCTGTGTCCCATAAGTAAAGGGCCGGCTGGCTCATTTCTTAAAGGGTGGTGTAACCCACAAAGTGCACTAGTGTCCAACAAAAATAAAAAATTAATTACTGTGTTTGTGTGCGCCTTAGCTGCATGTATATATCAATATAACATAAATGGAGGACCAAACTTTTTCCGATAAAAATAAAATAGGGAAAGATCAAGACCACTTCCTCCTAGTGCTGTTGCTGCTGCTGGGAGTTGTTCATCATCCCAGAGAGGAAGTAGGAACACCACTACTTTTACTAAACAATTGACCCTCCAACAGTCCCTAGCGAGGAGGATGAAGTACGACAGCAGTCACTCTGAATCAAAACATATAACTGAGGCCATGACTGCTATGTTGATGTTAGACGTGCGTCTGGTATCCGCCATTAGTACAGTGGGATTTAGACAATTGATGGAGGTAGTGTGTCCCCGGTTCCAAATCCCGTCTAGATTCCACCTGCATCCTCAAAGCAGCAGCAACAAGCGTGCGTCTGTCTGTTAAAGGGTGGTGTTACCCCCAAAGTGCGCTCCAACAAAATAAAATAATCTTTTTTTCTGTTTGTGTGTGAAATGTATGCGCAGTAGCAGCACCTGCATCCTCAAAGCAGCAGCTTCAAGCATGCATCTGTCTGTTAAAGGGTGGTGTAACCCCCAAAGTGCGCTCCAACCAAAATAAAATAATCTTCTTTTTTTCTGTGTTTGTGTGTGAAATGTATGTGCAGTAGCCGCACCTGCATCCTCAAAGCAGCAGTGACAAGCGTGCGTCTGTCTGTTAAAGGGTGGTGTAACCCCCAAAGTGCGCTCCACAAAAAATTAAAAAATATTTTTTTTCTGTCTTTGTGAATTGTGTGGGCTGTAGTCGCACCTGCATCCTCAAAGCAGCAGCGACAAGCGTGCGTCTGTCAAAGGGTGGTGTAACCCTCAAAGTGCGCTCCACAAACAATAAAAAAATTCTTCTTTTTTTTCTGTCTTTGTGAATTGTGTGGGCTGTAGCCGCACCTGCATCCTCAAAGCAGCAGCGACAAGCGTGCGTCTGTCTGTCAAAGGGTGGTGTAACCCCCAAAGTGCGCTCCACAAAAAATAAAAAATTCTGTTTTTTCTGTCTTTGTGAATTGTGTGGGCTGTAGCCGCACCTGCATCCTCAAAGCAGCAGCGACAAGCGTGCATCTGTCTGTTAAAGGATTACATCGGTGACAGTATCCAAGTAGGCATGTCAGACAGTCCGTACATGTACTGGCAGGAAACAGAGGCAATTTGGAGGCCCCTGTACAAACTGGCTCTATTTTACCTGAGTTGCCCCCCCCCCCCCCCCAGTGTGTACTCCGAAAGAGTGTTTAGTGCAGCCGGGAACCTTGTCAGCAGAAGGCGTAGGAGGTTGCTTCCAGAAAATGTGGAGAAGATGTTGTTCATAAAAATGAATTATCAACTCTTCCATGGAGACCAGCATCCAGAACATACAGAGGGACCTGTGGTGGTGGATTCCAGCGGGGATGAGTTAATAGTCTGTGAGGATGAGGATGTACACAACGCTGAAGAGGGTGAGGAATCGGTGGATGAGGAGGATGAGGACGACATCTTGCCTCCGTAGAGCCAGTTTGTGCAGGGACAGATTAATTGCCAGCTTGCTTTGTGGGGGCCCAAACGAACCAATCATTTCAGCCACAGTCGTGTGGCAGAACCTGGCGCTGAAATGATTGGTTTGTTAAAGTGTGCATGTCCTGTTTATACAACATAAGGGTGGGTGGGAGGGCCCAAGGACAATTCCATCTTGCACCTCTTTTTTTCTTTGCATTATGTACTGTTTGGGGCCTAGTTTTTCAAACTGCCATCCTGTCTGCCACTGCAGTGCCACTCCTAGATGGGCCACGTGTTTGTGCCGCCCACTCGTGTCGCTTAGCATAGCCTTTTGGACATAAAAACATTATTGTGAGGTGTTCAGAATAGACTGGAAATGAGTGGAAATTAAGGTTATTAAGGTTAATAATAGCATAGGAGCAGAAAAACCAACACATTCTGTGATTTTAGCTGTTTTTATTCTTTTTTTTAAAAAAATACAGATCCAAAACACAAAACCCAGATCCAAAACATGAAGAAAGATCCAGATCCAAAACCAAAACACGAAAAGTGGCCGCTGCACACCCCTAATATATATATATATATATATATATATATATATAAACACAATGTTTCTCCTATGAGAGGTATAGCAACCCCCAAGGGAAGAGAACAAAACACAGGAGGCACTCCCTTTAGAAAATAGAAAAAATATATATACTTATATCATAATGCAAAAACAGTACAGCAACATGTCAATGAACTTTTGCAGTATATATATATATATATATATATATTATCTCATTTCTTACTAACATATTTTTAAACCTATAATGCAAGGTGTTACAAACAGCTAGGTTCACTTTCAAGCAGGGTGGGAACCCCCAGCTGATTGTCGTTGCCACTGTGTCTGGTAAGCAAAACCTCTGACCATTGTTAACTCAGACAAATTCAATTGTGCATATCAATGTCTGGGTTATATTTCAATTGCCACAGCCATACTTGTCTATATACAGGGATTCCCAATTTATATGTAAAACACTCACAGTATTTTCCTAGTATACTGTGTTTGTTATGGTATCAAGGTTGTCCCCAGAATGGGCTTTGTGTACATCAGGGCATGATTTCTGGAAGGATTACTAAAAAGTGTTCTAATGCTAATAAGTAATTTTTTATGTATGTTAAACACTGTCGGTATGTGTCTGGGGAAGATTGTTACTCTGTGGTTTTGACAAAATGGCGTTGTGTGATCTATTTCTAAGATGGAGTCTTGTCGCCATTCGTGAGATGGCGTCGTGCAGATTCCGATTGTAAACAGATTCTGTCTCAGCTGATTATCCGGCTTTGACAAACACAACAATCAAGGGAAACAGCAGAGGATGATTGAGTAGCGTACAGTAGGTTACTTAACCCTTGGTGGAGAGGTTTCCCATAGCAACCAATTACATACTTTCTATTGATCATTTATTAAGTACATTCTATAAAATGATAGCTAGAAGCTGATTGGTTGTTATGGGCACCTTATTAATCTGTCCTCTTAAGAAGTTCCGATGTATGTCATTTGTGTTTATGACATAGTGGGATATGAGCTGTTTTATGATATGTTATTCTGCAGATCCCTAGCAAGGACTCCATAAGGACTAACAAGGTATTTTTTTTAATAGGAGCCCCAAGCATGAGTTAAAGGGGATGCAGTCATGTGACCGGCGGCTGCAAGGTCCCAATCCCGACGGCAGAATGCCAGCTAGGGATTATTGATAGGTGTCGAAATACAGATGCCTAATATAATCCCGACGCCGCAATCTAGAACGACACGGGACCGAGCGAGGTAAGTACGGTCCACGTGTCCTCATAGCCGTGGGATGGGGAGGGTCAGGTCTAGGGCACCCTGGGGGATTTAGGGTTAGGCACCCCTCGGGGGAGTTAGGCTAGGGGAAGGGGGGGTTAGGGTCAGGAACCCCCGATGGAAGGTTAGGGCTAGGCACCCCCCGGGAGGGTTAGGTTAGGGTGCGGGGAGGTGGGGTTAGGGTTAGGCACCCCTAAAGGGGAGGGTTAGGTAGTTTACTCACCTCCGTCGGGATCTCCGCTGTTCGGCCTTCCGGCGTCAGGAATTCGGCCGCCGGGATCTTGTCATTCATACCGATGCAAGTTAAAGGGTTGTTCACTCTCTTACAGTGGTGACCCTTCCTTGGACCCACCCAGGCCCAGCTGCCTGCAACTTGGCACCGTGGGACAAAATATTGAGCAGCGTTGCACCTAATAGAACTAATTACATAGCCCAACAAAAAATTGTTTAGTTGCCAAGAAAGTATGAACAAAATTACAACAGTTTAGGTTTTAGAGATATCCATGGCTGAGCACAGGTGGTTACATCAAAATCAAATTGACTGAAGGTGCCCATACATCTGCGACGGATTGCCGCATGCAGGGGTGCGATCGGAAATTTCCGATCGCCCACCATTGATGTTCTGCGATCCGTTGCCGGATCGCGGACATTTGACATGTTAAATGTCCCCGACTTGACGATTGAGATCATTTTTTATCACGATCGTCAAATCGCCGAAATCCAACATGTTGGATTTCTGCGATCCTGCGATGCCGGGTTGCAGCATTGCGGGATCGCGGCAATCCATCTCCGATGTATGGGGCCCATGAGGCACTAATTAAATCACTTGTGTTCAACCATGGATATCTCTAAAACCTGAACTGTTGGGGAGCCGTGAGTACTGCATTTGGGAACCTCTGTAATAGGTGTTCATTCTGCAATCATTCTAGAATATTCTCCCTCCATGTATAAGTGATCAGCCACCCAGCCAGCAGTCAGTGACAGTTGTCTATTGTGTTTTTCTTGTTTCTCGTCTGTGTACCTCAAAAATTAGAGCCAATCTAGCAAAACTGATGTAATATTCGGAATTGGCACCACAAAGTTACCCCAAAATTACTCCAATATGATTGGCAATAAAATGAGTGCTGATCAGTGTAAGTTACTGCTAATCAGCTCAGTAGAAGAGGTCTGGGACAGATTCCATCCTCTTGTGCCATTAGCTGCTGTGTGATACAGCTCCCGGCAATAGGTCAGGGAAGGAGGCATCCTATAAAAATAAAGTGGGACCCCCTCTTTAGGATGTGTGTTGGTGTAATGGGCAGTACCTAAGTGCCTGCTCATTCCATCCTATTTATTTGGAGACACATAGTAAAACCCACAAATTGTTGGTGTATTGTGCAGAAAGCACTGACATATACATATTAGAGTGCTGCAAGTGAATGGCAAAAACAAACAATAAAATAAAAAAGTATGAATTAAAGGAATAAATTACTATTCTGTTTCTATATATTGAATCAGGCAATATCAATGTGTTGTGGCATCTAAGCATTTAAATCATACTTGCCTACCCTCCTGATTCGGCTGGGAGCCGCACCCCTGAAGGCCAGGCAAGCCTCCGGACCCCGGTGACGTGATTTGAATCGTGTGGCCACACCCCCGCTCTGCCCTTCAAAACCGGCCACGCCCTCCTGCTATGCCGATCTGGCTGCCCCCTCCCTGAAGGGGCAGCCAGAAAGTCGGCAACCCTGATTTAAATATAATTGAAACTCCATTAATCTACATTTGAGGATTTAAGGATTCTGAGTAACATTGAAATTTAGTTGCCAGACCATTTATTTGTAATGGACAGGACATTACTGTTCCCACAATATGGTTATACTATGGACCTGATTTACAGTTCAATATAAGAAATGCCCTGCTTGTGTGTGAGCAAAGATGTGCCTGCATACTAGCATTTCCGTATATGTATTTTGTGTTGCAGTTGCATGCATCTACATGCAGCCATAGACCTGGAGTATAGAAACCTGTGTAGCAAAGATGAGACACTCATCATCACCAACTCCAAACTCAGGATCTGCATCTCAGAGTACAGAAAGAAATGTGTCTGTTTATAGTGAAAACTGACAGCGTTGTTAATGCTACTAGTGCTCCCTCTAGTGGACATGTGCATTTATTTTACCTTGATAAGTTAACAAGTTATAGAGCAGTGTTTCTCAAACTTGGTCCTCATGAAACCCTAACAGTGCGTGTTTTCACGGTATCCATGTAGACCTATTGTGTAAGACAATTAACACACTTGTGCTCCTGCTAGATGATTGGGAAAACATACACTATTAGGGTTTGAGAAACACTGCTCAAGAGCATGGTAACATATTATTTCTCAACATTTATTAACTTTATTTATTTAAATAGTGCTGTCATATTCCCTTAATTGAGTAATGGGATACATTTTCCATTGGTAACAACAGGGCACCAAAAAGTATAATTCCCTACCTCAGGATTTTGCGGTGATAAATAGACCTGGAAAATCATTATTTAACACAAAAACCTATCACTACCACTTTTACTGTGTGTTCTGATACTGCACACGCATGGTCATCAGATAAAATCATGATAATTACATAGGGGAGAGCGTGGAGGGTAACAAGTGAGATTAGAAGATCCCTCTCTGGCAATGATCCCCACACAGGGTTAGAACAGCTACAGAGGCAAAGCTCCGAAAAGCGAAGCTTGTAAAAAATGTGTTCAGTCCTTAGTCTCCATTGATAATAATGGGAACTGCGGTCTGCAGCATTTAATTACTATTTTCAGGCTTTATTAAACCATGTAAAAATTTAGTTCTTGCATGGTATTATCCTTAAAAAAAATAGAACACCTAAGTCTGTGGATTAATTTTACATACAGTAAGCTGCAAACAGCAGCACCCAAAGACAGGGGAGAATGGGGGAGGAGATTTCCCAAACCCGTCAATACTTGCATCCGTTGTTTAACTCTTTAAAAATCCAATTTAAATCTTCTTCTAAAGTTAATAAATTAGGAATCATAAGCTGTCGAAGATAATATGCAGACAGCCAATTACTGTACATGTGGCTATATAGTGCCACTGATGGATATCATCATGAACATGTATCCAGTGTGGCATCACTTTGGTAGGTGACACCCAGTGTAGCAAGCACCCCCCTGCGCACACCGAAGGAGCACGCACCCGAAATGGGGACATGACCTTGCAAAGAAGGTGCATGCCCTCACAGCACACTCCCAGTTTGAGCACTCTGGGGGAGTTCCCAGCACTCCCAAAGATGCCGAGCTGCCCCCAGAGTCTCTTCCCCCACTGCTGGCTCCTCCTCAGTGATCAGGAAACGGGCTGTGTACACTAACATTATAATGCAGCTCCTGGTCACTGAGGTGGAGCTGGCATTTTGATTTCACACCTCATAACTCCTCCCCCGTGTTTCTGGAATTTCAACCCCGCAGTGTCTTTCCACCTACAGCCAGCACCCCTTCTGTCTCCCCAGCCAGCACCCTCTTCTGTCTCTACAGTTAGCACCTCTTCTGTCTCCCCAGCCAGCACCTCTTCTGTCTCCACAACTAGCACCCCTTCTGTCTTCCCAGCCAGCATCCCTGCTCTCTCCAGCCAGCACCCCTTCTGTCTCCACAGCCAGCACCCCTTCTGTCTCCACAGCCAGCACCCCTTCTGTCTCCACAGCCAGCACACCCGTCTCTCCAGCTCCCAGTATCTCTCCAGCGTGTCTCTTTAGCCTGTGTCTCTCCAGCCACAGCATGTTTCTTCAGTCCCAGCATGTCTCCAGCCCTGTGTCTCTCCAGCCCATGTGTGTCCAGCCTGTGTGTGTCTCCAGCCTGTGTGTGTCTCTCCAGCCCCAGTGTGTCTCCCTAACCCCAGCATGTCTCTTCTGTCCCAGCATGTGTCTCCAGCCCAAATGTGTCTCTTCAGCCCGTGTGTCTCTTCAAACTGTGTGTGTCTCTCCAGCCCCAGTGTGTCTCCCTAACCCCAGCACGTCTCTTCTGTCCCAGCATGTGTGTCTCCAGCCACATTGTATGTGTCTCCAGCCCCAGCACTACTCACTTACCTTATTCCGTCTTCTGGTTTGTGGCTCTACTCTACTTGAAGAGGACAACCTCCTTCAGGGAGTAGGTAAATATGTAGTGTAGGTGCGTGGTGAGAGAATGTGTAATAAAGAGTTACAATATTTGGTATGTATGTACAGTGATTTGTTTAATATTTTTTCACAGTGGGGATAAAGGTGCCACCAGCCTGCTGGCACTTGTTCTACAAGAGTCAAAGGGCAGGCTTGCTGGTACCTGTAGTTCCACTGTATAAAACAATATTACTTCTTCATTTAACCCGTTACCCCTGCATCCACCGCCACCAGGGATGCATGGAAGAGCCCTGGGCTAGTTAATACTTGGGAGTGGGACCCTTTTTTGGGGTGGGGGGTCCCCACTTTCCAAGGATTGTCAGCCCTGGACTGACCAGTTTGGGGCTGCTTTAATGCTTTCACAGGAGGATCCCTTGCTGTGTGTCCTCCTGCTGTGGCAATACCACCCCGACTGGTTCAACCTGGTCATGGTTAATGGATAATAGGGAGAACCCCCACGCCAGTTTTTCATGGCCAGAACAGGCTAATGGTCAAGGTCTGGTTATGGGTTTAGGACGTAATAAGTAGCAGCTTTGGACAGGTCTTACCTTCCTGAGAGTAGGTCTGGCTTCATTTTACCTCTCAACACTCACTTTTAGCACCAACCCTCTCTCCTTGGCTCTGGGCACTGTTAGTTAAACAAGTGAGGGTGACACCTCTATTACACCCTGACTCCACCTCGGGTGTCACTCTCTGCGGCTGCCTTGAAGTGATGGGGACGCCTTTGTAAAACCGTTGGCTCCGCCTAGGCTGCTTACCTCCTCGGCAGCTTCTCTCTGTCCCCTCAGAGCCTGTGTCACCACTGTAAAGGAGCCTAACCCAGCAGCAGCTCCAGCCTCTCATCTCTCAACAGCTCCAGCTGTCACTCATCCAACTAATCATATTTAAATCAACTTTATTTTAAAATGATATTGGCTTCAGCCCCTTTCCAAAATGGCAACTGCGGGGTATCCCAGATGTATCCTGAGTTGGCCCTATAAAAAGTTGGTCACCTAAAAATAATAACATTTATTTATATAGCACCAGCATATTCCATTGGACTTTACAATTGTGAACGAAATAGTAATAAAACAAGACTGGGTAATAACCGAGAGGGCCCTCCTAGCAAGTTTACATTCTATAGGGAAAAGGATACATGAGGATAAGTGTTGCATATTGGTCCAGCCAGAGTCCAGAGGTTCTTAGTAGGCTTTATTATCCAGCCACACAGCAATGTTGGCAGGTGGCAAAGGGTTATGCGAGTGAAAAAAGACAATATATGTACTGTAAAGGTGCCTACACACTTGGCGATGTGGTCACGATGCGATATCATGTCCGAATTCCCATTGAACTCTCCCCAGCAGCTCCCCGGCAGTCATGAGCACGATTTGGTGTTAAAAACTGTCCAATGTGACAAACGATCTATCGTGCCTCCTAACTATTCCAGTGCATCTTGACTGAGATTGTCAGATCTGCCCTACAGCACGGCAGATCTGAAGATGTGATGTACAACCTGCAGGGACACACATCGGCATTGTGATCGTGAGTGGACACTCACGATTTGGGCATATTTTACACGGTTTGTCGTCACGATGTGTCGGAATATGGGAAATCGTGTAAAATATCGCTAAGTGTGTAGGCACCTTTAGTCTTGTGTGGGCTGTGTAGAGGGAAGGTAATTGGGTATAATACCTTATGAAAGGTTATGCAGGAGGTTCAGGAATTTAATAAGACAGTCTGTAGAGGAGAGCTTTTAGTTAGAGCTTAAAGAATTACAGTATATCAATTTGTACCATTCTATTTTTATTTTGAATCTGTATCAGTTTCACAGAAACTAACTTCAGATCTGCCAAGCTTACTTCCTTATGAGATAAGCATTATCATCAGAGAACTTTCATATTGAGCTTTTGCTGCCCAGGGCTGCTCTGGAATACCCTAGGGACTTTCCAATCTGTGTTTTCCCTGGGGTTTTCATATTTATTTAACACACTCAAGTGTTCCAAACAGTCTGATACAAATAAAACTACCTATTTTACATGGAGATGTAGGATAACTAGGAGTTTGACACAAATATGTAACATATTTATTAATAACATTTTCAAAACATTGAACCAAATATTTATATAAAAAGAAGGATTGATTGCATTCCACAATTTTTGTTTTCACAAAATAGACAATTGTGGCCAAATTATGTGCAATACAATAACCACTTTGTCTGCAATGTTTAATTTACATGTTCTGTCTTAAAGAGAGTCTGTAACCTTATTATGAACCCTTACTGTAAAGGTGCGTACACACAGGATGATCGACATAATGATATCAATCTCCCGGGTGTGCTGAATGATCGATATCGATCATCCAGCACACCACCAACTCACCGCCGACTATAGCGATCCGTGATCAATGACCGTGGGTCCCTATAGTAACCTGGTCGATATCGACCAGGTTGGCCTGCATGCACGGGAGATGGACGATATCTCTAACGTCCATATGTGCCCGCACATCGCAGGTTGTTGGGCACCGAAAAATGCACAATATGAATGATAACGATATGATGAATATCGTTATTCATATCGTCCATTTTAACTGTACTGTGTGTACACACCATAAGAGATACATGGAAACTGTCTCCCCAACTCCAAGTCATCCACTGTGCTCCTATAACCTGCATGTGATTACAGTATTGTTATACAGCAGGCAAACATTAAGCAGCAGCTCCAATATGATGTCAGGCCACATTTTAAATCTCAAGGGGGATAGTGAGGGCAGTCAGTTAAGAAGAGCACTGCCCAATTTGACTTGGTATCTCTGATACCCTTTGACTAGAATCAGCCCGGCTGCCAGTGACTCCTCTGTTATATGCAGGCAACATGTGGCCGTCAGCTGCTGTCAGTGAAGGGCACGCAGTGGAAATGGAATGATACCAGTGATGATGCTCTGCACTGTAAGTATGTGGTCTAGTTGCAGCTTGTAATGTCACATCAACATTACCTCTATGTGTATACACAGTAGGAATCCTATCATTTTTAAATGAAAAACTAGGATATCTATGTGCCCTGAAGACCACTCAGGCCATAAAATGCATTCCATAGCTTTTATCTACCACCAAGAAGATAGGTACATTGTAGGAAATGCATCCTGCTAGGGTTCATATATAGTAGAAAAAGAAGGAGGATTTAACCCCCTATTGTACCTCAGCACACTGAATAATACCTGCAACAATATATGAAGACTATATGGTCATAGAAATTCAGAGATATTAGTTGCATGCATTTGCAAATACATGGGAGGCTGCTGGGCCACGTCACGGCTTCTCTGTTACCAGCAGTCCCTAACACTAAGGGGTTCACGTCGGGGCACAGTGCACCCCAAAAAACGTCCAGCCCAGGACCCCCCCAGGGCATCACACAAAAATGGAAAAAGAGTGACAGTGCAGTGTAAAGTATAGCTGTGTGTGAGTAATCATTAAGTGTGGAATGAGAGGTTAAAATATATGTGAAAAAATACATGAATAATAAACAAACATAAAAGGTGATGTGAAAAGCAACTAGGGCCCTCATTCAGAGCCACTCGCTAGCGGCAGTACGCTCGTTCTGAGCGATGTTCGCACATCTGCGCATGCGTACGGTTTTTAGTACGCATGCGCGAACCAGTCAGTGCGGCCGAAAATCATTTGTACGCAATATAGCAAGTGCCTGCTATTTTGAGTGACAGAATGAGGCGTATGTGGGTGGTAACAGGGGAAGGTGCTTGAAAACGGGGAGTGGAGATCCGTTCGCAGGCGTGCTTAAACGTCAAAACGGGTGTTTTATGGGTGTGCATAATTAATATAGCAGCGTCAATGACCACGTCACTTGTTTTTTTTTAACTCAGAACTGCTCACAAAATAGTGGTTGAAAAAACCAACCACAAGAATAGCGAGCAGTTCATACGCTGGGCGATGTACTCGATTAATCTAATAAATAGCGGACATGACGTATGGTGCGAGCGGCCAGGGGGTGTTTTTAAGAAATAAAAGAGCGTATGTTTTGCTCGCTCGTTCAGACTTAGAGGTGTGAACAGACTGCAATGTGCGAACGAATCATTTGCATAGCCACCCCTTGTTTTTGAACGAACGAACGCAAACAGCGAACGGCTCTGAATGAGGGCCTATGTGTATTAAGTGGTGATGCCCTGAGGAGGCCCAGCCAGACCAGTCCCGGGGGCCCTACGCCCAAACGCTCACCCCAAATTTAAAATATACCAATTATAAGGCCTCATGATAAAGGCACATATATAATTTTGTCAAATGTAAGGCCTCATGATAAAGACACATACATAAATGCATCCAAATTGAGAGCCAGCTTACCTGGGAGTCACCCCTGGGAACTCCAACTAGCACTACTAGAACCAGCATGCCCTACTAATGCTGGCTCCTTCATGCAACTCATAACAAGCAAACAAAAATGGCAGCTGCTCAATCAATCTAGCAGTACCAATCAGGTGCATGAAAGGGAGGGGTCATACTAAGTAGAAAAAGAAGGAGGATTTAACCCCCTATTGTACCTCAGCACACTGAATAATACCTGCAACAATATATGAAGACTATATGGTCATAGAAATTCAGAGATATTAGTTGCATGCATTTGCAAATACATGGGAGGCTGCTGGGCCACGTCACGGCTTCTCTGTTACCAGCAGTCCCTAACACTAAGGGGTTCACGTCGGGGCGCAGTGCACCCCAAAAAACGTCCAGCCCAGGACCCCCCCAGGGCATCACACGAAAATGGAAAAAGAGTGACAGTGCAGTGTAAAGTATAGCTGTGTGTGAGTAATCATTAAGTGTGGAATGAGAGGTTACAATATATGTGAAAAAATACATGAATAATAAACAAACATAAAAGGTGATGTGAAAAGCAACTATGTGTATTAAGTGGTGATGCCCTGAGGAGGCCCAGCCAGACCAGTCCCGGGGGCCCTACGCCCAAACGCTCACCCCAAATTTAAAATATACCAATTATAAGGCCTCATGATAAAGGCACATATATAATTTTGTCAAATGTAAGGCCTCATGATAACGGCACATACATAAATGCATCCAAATTGAGAGCCAGCTTACCTGGGAGTCACCCCTGGGAACTCCAACTAGCACTACTAGAACCAGCATGCCCTACTAATGCTGGCTCCTTCATGCAACTCATAACAAACAAACAAAAATGGCAGCTGCTCAATCAATCTAGCAGTACCAATCAGGTGCATGAAAGGGAGGGGTCATGCTAAGTAGAAAAAGAAGGAGGATTTAACCCCCTATTGTACCTCAGCACACTGAATAATACCTGCAACAATATATGAAGACTATATGGTCATAGAAATTCAGAGATATTAGTTGCATGCATTTGCAAATACATGGGAGGCTGCTGGGCCACGTCACGGCTTCTCTGTTACCAGCAGTCCCTAACACTAAGGGGTTCACGTCGGGGCGCAGTGCACCCCAAAAAACGTCCAGCCCAGGACCCCCCAGGGCATCACACGAAAATGGAAAAAGAGTGACAGTGCAGTGTAAAGTATAGCTGTGTGTGAGTAATCATTAAGTGTGGAATGAGAGGTTAAAATATATGTGAAAAAATACATGAATAATAAACAAACATAAAAGGTGGATGCATTTATGCATGTGCCTTTATCATGAGGCCTTACATTTGACAAAATTATATATGTGCCTTTATCATGAGGCCTTATAATTGGTATATTTTAAATTTGGGGTGAGCGTTTGGGCGTAGGGCCCCCGGGACTGGTCTGGCTGGGCCTCCTCAGGGCATCACCACTTAATACACATAGTTGCTTTTCACATCACCTTTTATGTTTGTTTATTATTCATGTATTTTTTCACATATATTTTAACCTCTCATTCCACACTTAATGATTACTCACACACAGCTATACTTTACACTGCACTGTCACTCTTTTTCCATTTTCGTGTGATGCCCTGGGGGGGTCCTGGGCTGGACGTTTTTTGGGGTGCACTGCGCCCCGACGTGAACCCCTTAGTTTTAGGGACTGCTGGTAACAGAGAAGCCGTGACGTGGCCCAGCAGCCTCCCATGTATTTGCAAATGCATGCAACTAATATCTCTGAATTTCTATGACCATATAGTCTTCATATATTGTTGCAGGTATTATTCAGTGTGCTGAGGTACAATAGGGGGTTAAATCCTCCTTCTTTTTCTACTTAGTATGACCCCTCCCTTTCATGCACCTGATTGGTACTGCTAGATTGATTGAGCAGCTGCCATTTTTGTTTGTTTGTTATGAGTTGCATGAAGGAGCCAGCATTAGTAGGGCATGCTGGTTCTAGTAGTGCTAGTTGGAGTTCCCAGGGGTGACTCCCAGGTAAGCTGGCTCTCAATTTGGATGCATTTATGTATGTGTCTTTATCATGAGGCCTTACATTTGACAAAATTCTATATGTACCTTTATCATGAGGCCTTATAATTGGTATATTTTAAATTTGGGGTGAGCGTTTGGGCGTAGGGCCCCCGGGACTGGTCTGGCTGGGCCTCCTCAGGGCATCACCACTTAATACACATAGTTGCTTTTCACATCACCTTTTATGTTTGTTTATTATTCATGTATTTTTCACATATATTTTAACCTCTCATTCCACACTTAATGATTACTCACACACAGCTATAGTCTTCATATATTGTTGCAGGTATTATTCAGTGTGCTGAGGTACAATAGGGGGTTAAATCCTCCTTCTTTTTCTACTTAGTATGACCCCTCCCTTTCATGCACCTGATTGGTACTGCTAGATTGATTGAGCAGCTGCCATTTTTGTTTGTTTGTTAAGGGTTCATATATAGGAAGTACCAGAGGCGTCACTAGGGTTGGTGTCACCCGGTGTTGTAGCTCATGGTGTCACCCCCCACCCCCCCCCCCACATGGGCCTTGTATCACACCACACGGAATCCTTAGTGCTGTTTTTGTACTATCACTAAATATATGTTAAATCAATGGGCAGCAAGAGTTTCCATTTGCAGATGGACAAACACTTGCATTACCTCTATGGAATGCCCCTTATTCAATCCCCCCAGTAGTAGTGCCCCTTATGCAATGCCCTCTGTAGATGTGCCCAATATGCAATGCCCCCTGTAGTAGTGCCCCTTTATGCAATGCCCTCTGTAGATGTGCCCAATATGCAATGCCCCCTGTATTAGAGCCCCATATGCTGTACCCCCAGTAGTGCCCCTTACACAGTTCCCCCAGTAGCGTCCATTATACTTTACCACCAGTAGCACTCCTTATGCAGTGCCCCAGTAGTGCCCCTTATTCAGTGGGCCCAGCAATGCCCCTGATACCGTGCCCCAGTAATGCCCCTTATGTTGTGCCCCCAGTAGTGCCCCTTATGTTGTGCCCCCAGTAGTGCCCCTTATACAGCATCCCCAGTAGTGCGTCTTATACATTTCCCCTTATACAGTGCCCCCAGAAGTGCACCTTATACTGTGCCCCCAGTGGCGCCTCTAATGCAGTGCCCCCAGCAATACCCCTTATGCTGTGCCCCCAGTAGCGCCTCTTATGCAGTGCCCGAGCAATGCCCCTTAAGCTGTGCCCCCAGTAGTGCCCTTATACAGTGCCCCCAGTATTGCCTCTCTTATGCAGTGCCCCCAGAAATGCCCCTTCAGCTGTGCCCCCAGTAGCACCTCTTATGCAGTGCCCCTTAAGCTGTGCCTGGTGTGCCCCCAGTGGTGCCCTTATACAGTGCCTCCAGCAATGCCCCTGAAGCTATGCCCCCAGTAGTTCCCTTATACAGTGCCCCCAGTATTGCATCTCTTATGCAGTGCCCCCAGCAATGCCCCTTAAGCTGTGCCCCCTGTAGCGCCTCTTATGCAGTGCCTGGTGTGCTCCCAGTAGTGCCCTTATACAGTGCCCCCAGCAATATCCCTTAAGCTGTGCTTCCAGCACCCCTTATGCAGTGGCCCCGGTCTCCAGTAATCCCCCTTATGCTGTGCCCCCCCTGTGCAGTGAGTCAGTACTTACCTCTGGGTGTGTCCGGGTGGGGTGCTCACTTGTCTTGAGTCCTTCTTCTGTTCTTGAAACGCAGCACGCTCAGAGGCACCTAGTCCCTCCTCCTTCTCCCCACAGGCTGAGCGGCTCCCAGAAGAACAAGCGGAGCCGGCGTGCGCGATGACGTCATCACGGCCGGCGTCCAGAACCACACACAGGCACAGAGAGATTCTCTGTGCCTGTGTGTGGCTCTGGACGCCGGCCGCGGTGAGAGAATGTGCAGCTCACCCCGGCAGCGGCGGACAGAGCAGAGAGGACCAGCGTGCGGCAGGACGGACCTGCATACACATTAAAAAGTGTCTCCTCCGGCTCCAGCAGCATTGTCGGCGGTGGTGCCGTGGGTGTGCGGCCCACGGGTGTGACATGCTGCTCTTCTTGGTGTCACCCCCTTGAAGGGTGACACCCAGTGCGGGCCGCACCCCCCTAGTGACGCCACTGGGAAGTACATGCATTTATATGCATATGTAAATGGACCACTGTGAAGGCATCCTTGGAAGAAAAGAAACACAAACAAATATTATTATAGACATTGAATCACTACAAGTTATAAACTTAGTTGCATAAAGAATTTCTGAGCAATATTCTTAATAATATTCAGAAACAAAATTTTACATTTTGTTTCAGAATATTATTTTTGCCATTAGCATTACAAAATTAGATTGGACATTTTTCCATCAAAACACTGTTCATCATGCAAAACTATATCTGGTAAGCAAGACTCTAATATTAAGTAGTACACCAATAGTGCTCACACACTAAGTAAAACAAAAAATGTTGCACAAAAGGCACAGATAATACCAATGTTCATAAATCTAAAAAGATACAATACAGCTGTGCATCATTGCAACTGTTGTGATGAAAGTACATGTGCCTCCCACTTTTTAAGGGGCCAAAAGTAATGGGACAAACTAAACAATCCTAAATCTAACTTTCACTTTTTAATACTTTGTTGCAAATCCTTTGCAGGCAATTACAGCCTGAAGTCTGGAACGCATAGACATCACCAGACGCTGGGTTTCATCCCTGGTGATGCTCTGCCAGGCCTCTACTGCAAATGTCTTCAGTTCCTGCTTGTTCTTGGGGCATTTTCCCTTCAGTTTTGTCTTCATCAAGTGAAATGCATGCTCAATTGGATTCAGGTCAGGGGATTGACTTGGCCATTGCATAACATTCCACTTTTTAGCCTTAAAAACCTCTTTGGTTGCTTTTGCAGTATGCTTCAGGTCATTGTCCATCTGCACTGTGAAGCGCTGTCCAATGAGTTCTGAAGCATTTGACCGAATATAAGCATATAATATTGCCCGAAACACTTCAGAATTCATTCTGCTGCTTTTGTCAGCAGTCACATCATCAATAAATACAAGGGAACCAGTTCCATTGACAGCCATACATGCCCACACCATGACACTACCACCACCATGCTTCACTGATGAGGTGGTATGTTTTGGATCATGAGCAGTTCCTTTCCTTCTCTTCTCTTCCCATCACTCTGGTACAAGTTGATCTTTGTCTCATCTGTCAATAGGATGTTGTTCCAGAACTGTAATGGCTTTTTTAGATGTTGTTTGGCAAACTCTAATCTGGTCTTCCTGTTTTTGTGGCTCACCAATGGTTTGCATCTTGTGGTGAACCCTCTATATTCACTCTTGTGAAGTCTTCTCTTGATTGTTGACTTTGACACATATACATCTACCTCCTGGAGAGTGTTCTTGATTTGGCCAACTGTTGTGAAGGGGTTTTTCTTCACCAGGGAAATAATTCTTTTGTCATCCACCACAGTTGTTTTCCGTGGTCTTCTGGGTCTTTTGGTGTTGCTGAGCTCTCCGGTGCGTTATTTCTTTTTAAGAATGTTCCAAACAGTTGATTTGGCCACACCTAATGTTTTTGCTCTCTCTCTGATGGGTTTGTTTTGATTTTTCAGCCTAATGATGGCTTGCTTCACTGATAGTGACAGCTCTTTGGATCTCATATTGAGAGTTGACAGCAACTGATTCCAAATGCAAATGTCACACCTAGAATCAACTCCAGACCTTGTACCTGCTTAATTGATAATGAAATAATGAGGGAATAGCCCACACCTGTCCATGAAATAGCTTTTGAGTTGATAGTCCCATTACTTTTGGCCCCTTAAAAAGTGGGAGGCACATATTGAAACTGTTGTAATTCCTACACCATTCACCCGATTTGGATGTAATTACCCTCAAATTAAATCTGAAAGTCTTAGGTTAAAGCACATCTTGTTTGTTTCATTTCAAAACCATTGTGGTGGTGAATAGAGGCCAACATCTGAAAATTCTGTCAAAGTCCCAATATTTATGGACCTGACTGTATATATATATATATATATATATATTGTGACAAGAATCACACATTTTCTCACCACGTGAAAGAGTACAAGACAGTGCAGTGTTCACAGGCAAGATGTTACAGGCTGGTACACAGAATCTTCAAAACACCAACACAGTTCTTTAGTGGACTCACAGGTCCAGGATCCCTAATACTAGTCACCCCCGGGCCTATAACCTGGGCGACTACTTCACAGTCAGGATCATCATCCCTGTGCACAAACACCATTTTTAAAGCAAGCTAACAGGTGCTACTACTCAGCATAGCTGCAGTTCATCTCTGACCTTAAAGAAAACCTGGACTGGATCGATGTTCAACTGCTGTTCCACATTTAAACAAGTGAAGTCCTGCTGTCCCTGTCACACTCCTTCCCCCTTAGCTTCAATCACCCTGGTGAAGAGAACACTTTTCAGATGAGCTCTCTGCCTCGCCCATCTCTATTTGCATCATCCAACTGGGAAGATAATCCACGACCACTTTCCAGAGCTTGCCTTGCACCCCCTCTTCCTCCCCTAGCTTCACCATATGGTTGCTCTGACGTTCGGGACCCACAAACCTTCTGGAAAGGGCATCAGCATTGAGGTACTGTTTCCCCGAACGATGCTGCACCTCAAATTTGAATGGCTGTAAAGCCAAAAACCAGCGGGTCACCCGGGCATTCACCTTGTTTGTGTGCATCCACTGTAAGGGAGCATGATCTGTGACTAGCTGGAATTCTCGCCCAAACAGATAATACTTTAGCGACTCTTAATCACCAAGCTCACTTAATCGCCAAGCACTCCTGTTCCACAGTTGAGTACTTGCGTTCTCTAGGCAGCAATTTCCGGCTAAGATACAGTATAGGTCTTTACTCCCCATCTACCTCCTGGGAAAGGACTGCTCCTAAACCTGTCCCAGAGGCATCAGTCTGCAACACAAACTGCTTCTTGAAGCCAGGAGCTTGCAAAACAGGTTCTACACACAAAGCTAGTCTTAAATCTTGCCAAGCAGCCTCTGCTGGCCTAGACCACATTATCTGATCTGGAAATTGTTTCTTAAGGCACTCAGTGGCAAAATCACATATGAATCTGCGGTAATAACCCACCAGACCAAGGAATGTTCTGAGTTGTGATTTACATTTAGGTTTAGGCCACGTGAGGACTACTTCCACCTTACTGGGCTGAGGTTTAACCTGCCCTCTGCCTACGATATATCCCAAGTATTTCGCCTCCACCATTCCAATGGCACATTTCACAGGATTAGCGGTAAGCCCATGTGCCCGTAAAGACTGTAAAGGTGCCCACACACATACCGATGTGCTCACGATCCGATTTCTTGTCCAATTCCCTCATGAACTTTCATGGGAGCTCCCTTGCCGTCGTGATCTCGATTTTGGAAAAATGACACCCAATCTGTTTTACAATCTCATGATCTATCGGATCGTACGCATCGTGAGATTGGCCATAACAAATCGTGAGTTAAAAAAAAAAACAGGCTCTTGACTATTGGTGGGAAATTTAAATAGCCATAACAATGGGAGGGGCTATCTAGGGAGTATAAAAAGCAGGCACCCTTTAAACTATGTGTACATTCTGCTCTGCTACTAGATGAGGTCAGGTGTATTCCTGCTGAATCCTGTACATTGCTACTGTGCTCTTTGTATTTGGCTTGCCTTTTACAAAGTTTATTCTACCTGCAAGTGTGTGCTACCTACCTGCATTCTATCCTGTTCCTGAAATCTGTACTGATGCATCCCTATCGGTATAGAGTGTTGGTCGCTAAAGCCGGTGTCCGGGAGATTAGGAAGAGGGCCCAGCGAAGAAGGACGAGAGCATGCTGGACCAAGGAATGGCTTCTACAAAGGGATACCCGCTCTCACATGTCCCTGCTGATGGAGATCAAGGAGAAGAACCTGGACGACTCTCGCAACTACCTGCGCATGGATGACGCCACCTTCCAGAAATTGTTGCATCTGGTGACCCCCCACATCCAGAGACAGAACACAAGGTTGCAGAGGGCAATCCCTGCTGAAGAGAGACTGGTGGCTACCCTGAGGTACCTGGCTACAGGAAGGTCATTTGAAGACCTGAAGTTTGGGACACTCATCTCACCTCAGTCCTTGGGCGTCATCATACCTGAGACCTGCAAAGCCATCGTTAAAGTGCTACAGTACCAATATTGCAAGGTGTGTAAAAAAAAAAAAACACCACACATTGGTTTCTTGTGTAAAGAAAATTTTATTTTTTACTCAACATAAAGCAAAAAACATCCTTCAGTGCACTAACCTGCAGGCAACTGAAAGTGTGCACTAAACTGTGTGCAATATACTTTTTTTTATAACAATTTTACAAAAGAACATTATCACCAAATTTTATTAATCCCAATAGGTAGCTGGCTGTATGTGATAGGGTGGGTCAGACGCCAGTTTGAACAAGCCAATACACACATGGCACAAGTATACATTGTGGCCCCGGCTTCCAGCAATGTGTACTTGTGCCATGTGCGTGGTGACCTTGTTTTGGTGATATTAAAAGCAAGAAAAAATGTACAACTCTGTATTTTGGGACGACTCATCCGCAGCAGAGCATTATACAAGGTCGTGCTGGTGCTTGGGGTGCTTGGGGGGGAGTAATATCTAACTTGGCAGGGGGGGGTGGACATACCTATTTGGGGCAGGGGAAAATAGCATTGGGTCTGCTATGTATGTAGAATTGGAGATACTTTTGCTCATACAGTGACTCAACAGGTCGTAGTTTAACCTGAGAAAATTTCTTTGGATATCTGTATCCATATTTCTCAATGTGCTGTTCCCATGAGCTGTGAAATCATCTATTGCATCATTTGCATCTGGGGGTTTCTGCAGCTGCATTTTTGAAAAAATTGTCCTCACGTTCAGTAAGGTTCTTCTTTCTCCCCTGTTTTTTTTTCTTTTTTTGCGGTTGTTGTGAAGAAGATGAGGGTCCAAATGGAAGTGGAGTTTCCACTTGTGTGGTATTCTCCGACTCACTGTCAACACCGAGCAGACTGAGGTCCGGTGTGGATGCTAAATCAGGGTCTTGGGTGGGAGTCTATATAGGAAGAAAATCAAAATAAAATATTATAGTCATGTTTTAACCCCTTTTTTACTATTTGTACAGTTTCCTAACACCGTGGAGGAGTGGACCAGCATCGCAGAAGATTTTGAACAACGTTGGAATTTCCCTAACTGCGGAGGAGCCATCGATGGGAAGCACATCCGCATCAACCCACCTGCCAACACCGGATCATATTACTACAACTACAAAGGATTCTTCAGCATCGTTCTCATGGCAGTGGTGAATGCCAAATACGAATTTCTGTTTGTGGGTGTCGGCAAGAATGGCCATGCTTCGGATGGTGGGTCCTTCAAAAAGACGGCTTTCTACCAGAGACTCGCAAATAAAACCCTCAACTTGCCCTCACTGGACCAGACAAAGCACAGCCTAAATTATATTTTCGTCGCAGACGAGGCTTTTGCATTACATGAACATGCGATGAAGCCATTTGCACAGAGGGGCCTGACCAGAGACTAGAGGATCTACAACTACCGTCTATCCCGGGCACGGCGAATTGTGGAAAGTGCATTTGGAATAATGAGCAACCGCTTCCGCATTTTCCACACCACCATCAATCTACGCGTGGAGAAGATAGACTGGGTTGTGATGGTGTGCTGTGTGCTGCACAACTTTCTGCAAAGAAAATCTACCCAACGAGGACCAGTCCCAGCTAGACCAGAAGATGTAGGACCCCTGGAGGACATTGAACATTTCACATCTGTGTCTGCACCACCAATTACAAGAGCATCCACCACACGTGCCAAAGAAGTGAGGGAGGAGTACATGGCCTATTTTAACGGACCAGGTGCTGTGCCATGGCAGGAGGACTGTCTGTGAACTACTGACTAAATTGGACATTTGGGATTCAACAACAAAAACATTAAGGATTTCGGTTTAAACTGTGTCACTACTTACCAAGACTTCTGCAACCTCCTCATCTCCCTCACGCTCAGACATCAAGACGATAGATTCCCTTTGAGGCTCTTGATCACTGATGAATGACATCATATGGTAGTACCAGAGCGCAGGAAATATATTTCATCTGTGCCCACTCCTGATTTTTTGGAGTCATCCACCTTCTTTTTTTCTTTGATGTACACTGTCCTGAGATTTTGAATCTTTTGCCGGACAGTTTTCAGGTCTGCATCAGAAATGTACTTTTTTGTATACTCCAAAGGTACCTCTAGTGCGGCCACTTGTGCGACTTGTTGTGGTACTTATGAGAACTGATCTTCCACAGACACTCTTTCGAGTGCAGGATTTCAATGAATCCTGTAACTAATTCACGGTCACTATTCATGGACATTATCTATGAAGAGGAAAAAAAAGGACATTTAAATATTTGTTTATATAGTTTTGTTAAATTTAATGTTGTTATAGTTAACATTTTTAATGTTTTAATATTTTCTTTTTTACAGGTTTTTAAAGGTTTGTTATGGTATTGTAATCATGTTTTCTTTTACAGGAATGTCATGTGTTAATTTCTTGGTAATATAATGTTTTTCTTTGTTTGACAGCATGGGTCTTCCACCTTTGGGCCTGTTGCTGTTGTAGAACTACAGATCCCAGGATGCCATAAAAACAGTTTTAACATGCTGTTATTTCCCAATAGTGGGTGGCAGGGCATCCTGGAATCTGTAGTTCCACAACAGCTGGAGACCGAAAGGTAGAAGACCCCAGATTTAAATAATGTGTGTTTTTAAATGTAATGTATGGTGATTATTTTGTTAAATACGTGTTTCTTTATTTATTTTTTTGTTATATTACTTAAAATGTATTTTTATTTTATCTGCATTGAATTGATTTTTAAACATGTTTATTATTAATATAATATGTTATTTCAATATGAATAATCTTCCTGGAATGTATTTGTTTATCTTGATTAAATATTTTTGTCTATTAATTGTAAAAAAAATTGATTGGTTTTCTAATTAATTATTAGGTGGCCCCATGACATTGGTTGCAAGTTAGTGGTTAGGTAGGGGGCACACATTGGTGGGCAGTGGGAGCTTAATGCATGACCCAGCCACCGCCCGCCTCAATACGGCGGGCGCTGGCTGGGTCATGCATTTATTACCTGGGGCCCACATTGGTGGGCAGTGGGAGCTTAATGCATGACCCAGCCACCGCCCGCCTCAATACGGCGGGCGCTGGCTGGGTCATGCATTTATTACCTGGGGGCACACATTGGTGGGCAGTGGGGGAGCACATATTGGTGGTCAGTGTGGTTGCATTTAAACTGTACAAATACTCACCAAACTGCCAACAAAACAACACTTCCAGTGTGCAGGCTCCCAAAGTGCGTCTCTCATTCTCCATACACGATGCTGCACAAGATGGCAATGGGGCGTGCACAGGAAGCTCTCAATCAAATTCCGCGTTGTGCAATGAATAGTACGATTCGTTGTGAGGGAAAAAAACCCTCACGATTGGCTCCCATCGTGATCCAGGTTGGCTAATCTGCCCTACAGCACGGCAGATCAGAGGATGCGAGGAACAACGAGTGGGGACGCGCATCGGCATCGTGCTCGTGAGTATAAACTCACGATTTGTACTTTTATAACCCAATTCGTTGTATTCGGGCAAATTGGATGAAAAATCGCTATGTGTGTGGGCACCTTAACACTGCCTCTACCCTGGGAAGGTGTGACTCCCAGTCAGAGCTAAAGATGACAATGTCGTCTAAATATGCAGCTGCATACTCCCTGTGGGACCGAAGCAACTTATTTATAGCCCTCTGGAAAAACCCTCTGGGGTAGAGATGACTGTTTTTGCTTTAGCAGCTTCAGTCAAAGGAATCCGCCAATACCCTTTTGTCCAATCGAGAGTGGTGAGATACTGGTTATTTGCTAGATTCTCCATAAGCTAGTCAATCCAGGGCATAGGGTAGGAGTCAAACTTTATTTAACTTGCGAAGTCATTACAGAATCTTAAAGCCCCCAAAGGTTTAGGCACTAAGGGCCTGATTCAGAGATGGACACTAAACGCATGAACACATAAGTATCGGTAACATCGAAGGACATCAGCGGCCATTTTACCCTTGCAGCAGGTCTGAACTGCCACAGCCTAGGGAGCTCTTCTGCCACGCAGAGCTGCGTATGCACTTGCAGTGGCTAATTTATGCATGCCCATGGCACACCTGAGTTTCATTAACCACCCCCTGTCAACACCCCCAAATGGTCACTTCCTGTCAATCAATCTGCAATGGTCCTCCGAGGTCTGCGGACTTGCACGGCGATCACTGCGGGATTGCGCAGCTGCCTTCACACAATGCGATGCATACGCATCTGGGTCTTTCCCAGAACAGCAGAGAATACATCTTGGTTTCGTGCTACTAAGCTCACCACTTCCTGTTTTTGGCTAAGACTGAGGGTGACCTCCATGGGTACCTGACAGTCTGGGGTCTTTTTTGTCACTAAATTTTAAAGCCTGCACACACAGGCTTGGCCTGCCACTGTAGCCTGCATCTTAAGCATGCCATCTGAAGCATGGAGTTAGAATCGGAGCTGAGTTTTAATACCATCTTTCATCTCTTTCCAGGTAAACTAATGCCATCTTCCATATCTGATGCCTTTCACTGAAAGAATAGTCTGTTTTGAAAGTTTGTTTTCCAACTGTGAGGCTGCATCTTCCCCCACCATTAATTAGCTTGTTGAACAAACTGCTCAAACATTCCCTCCCACTGTACCAGCTGACCTAGCTTCTCCTGCAAAAGGGATTCATTTTAAAGCCTGCACACACAGGCTTGCCTGCCACTGTAGCCTGCATTTTAAGCATGTTATCTGAAACATGGAGTTAGAACCGGAGTTCAGACTGGATTTGCACTTTTGACTACTTTCTAATCAAAATGTAAACAATTTCACGAACACACAGGAATGCTGCCACTGTATCTTCATTTACACACACCTAAGATTGGGTTCGGCTGCTGTCGCATGCTGCAGCCAAATCGAACTCCACAAACTGCTGAATGCGACAAACCCACACACTCGAGCGAAGGAGACGCTGTGGCTTTTTGCAGATCACTCTATAATTTTTTAATTTCTGATTAAGTTTAACATGGTTTTAACTTAAAATGCAGTCACCATTTATTCTTTTATTATTTTTTTTCTCCACCTGGATGTTATACGTCCGCTACTTGCACACCCTGCCAGATGTAACCTACACAGTGCGCCCCAGATGGCTGCCTCGGAAGTTCATTCTTGGGCAGGTGGACAAACACGTGGATCTATTAATTCAGTGCACTTCATATTTCAAATGTTTCAGTCACCCGTAAATCTCATGCCCGAACTGCAGCACTGTTTGCTGTATTTACTATTCCCTGTGTTGTAAAATGTACTTCCACCCCACTGTATGCTATACTGGTGTGCTATACATCCACTGGAGTGCATCCTCCATGGGCAGGATGTACTTCACATGGATCTATTCACAAAGGGTATATCATACTGCCACACGTGTCAGTTTTCCCATATATTCCTTGGGTCCTTGTATGGTTTATCACCCACAGTGCAACCTTCGTAGTGCGCCCACCATGGCTACCTCACCTGGTACACTCGTGGATGGGATGAAAAATACATGGAACCTGACTTATGTTGGGACCCTACTCCTAGTATCAGGATGCTGCAACCACCCATTTTGTGTCATCTCTTCTAGGTGTAACCTATTCCACCCAGGGTAATCCTACGTAGTGCGCCCAAGACAGCTGCCTCATTTGGTACCTTTGTGGGTGGAATATATAACCCATGGAAGTTATTCCCAAAATGTCTGCACCAACCCTGCAATATGCTTATTGTGTTCTCTAGGTTTCGGTTGATTTTAATTATCTCGGTATGGTTTTCTAATTTTTTTTTTTTGCAACACCAAATCCTTGTACAATGTACCATGTTTTCTGATGTCTGTAAAGCGACTTTGAGTCTTATGGGAGAAAAGCACTATATAAATAAAATTATTATTATTATTATTATTATTATTATTAAAAAGGGCTGACTGGCACTTTCCAAGGTTTTAATTTATATGATAAATTTGTGCCTCCTTTCTTCTACCCTCCTGTTGTACTCTGTAGTTTACAGGTCCCACCGCCTTTATGATCTCATAAGGACCTCGCCATTGAGCATACAATTTGCTCTCAGTAGTAGGCACAAGCACTAGAACCTTGTCTCCTGGTTTGAAAGACCAGTTGACTGTGGTAACGTCATAATTGCATTTCTTTCACTGTTGAGCTCTATCCATATGTTCATTCAGCAGGGGCGCAATCTGCCAAAACCGGACATATAATTGGGACACAAACTGAATGATATTAGGATGGCATAGCTGTTGCTCCCACCCTTCTTTTAACACATCTAAAATCCCTCTAGGTTGCCTCCCATAGAGGAGTTCGAAGGGGCTGAACCCTATGGAGGATTGGGGCACCTCATGAACTGCAAACATCAAATAATGCAGGAGTAGATCCCAATCTCACTTTTCTTGTGACACCGCCCTCTTTATCATCTGTTTAAGGGTCTGGTTAAAGCGTTCCACTAGGCCATCCGTTTGCGGGTAATAAACTGAGGTGGTAATCCCTTCTACCCTTAGCAGTCGGCCCAAACCTTTCTTCAATTTAGATACCAAAGGGGTACCTTGATCTGTCAGAACCTCTTTTGGTATTCACAGATGGGAATATAGCATCAATATCTCCTGGGCAATATTGCTAGATTTCATGTTGCGTAGCCGGATGGCCTCCGGGTACCTTGTGGCATAATCTACTACCAGTAATATGTATTGATGCCCTTGAGCAGATTTTTCTACCGGCCCTATCAGATCCATACCAATTCTCTCAAAAGTTACAGAAATGACAGGGAGGAGAACCAAGGGTGCCCGAAACCCTGGCCGGGGTGCTGCCTTCTGACACACTGGACATTCCTGGCAATACTTTTTTACTCCTGCATGAATGCAGGGCCAAAAGAATCTTAACTGAATACGCTGGAGAGTTTTCTCCTCCCACAGGTGTGTATGAGCTGCCCTCAATACCAACTGCTTGTATTCCGGGGAACCAACAGTTGGTCTACTCTCTTACCCTGCAAATATGTTACACGATATAACAAATAATTTTTCAATGCAAAGTATTGTACACCTTTTGCTGGTAAAGCCGTGATTACTCTACCATTTATCTCTACAACATTTTCAAATATATGTATCAAGTTCCCATTATTTTGTTGGTCTTGGCCAAAGTCCTGCAAAGACACTTGCTTGCCAATGGGAACCCACTGTGTCTTGGTCTCACTCCCCTCCTGCTGCTCACTGGCCAAGGAGGGTATTATAGCCACCAAACTTTGGGACACAGCAGAGCTTGGCTCTTGGGACATCTATGACGTGGACTGTCTGCTGTCATCATGCCAAGGAACCACCTCTTTAATAATGGAAAGTCCTCACCTAGGATCAACGGGTAGGGTGGACTGGCGGCGATTTCAGCTACCACCTTCAGGGATTTCCCTTTTATCACTACCGGGAGGTGTACTCGGGGGCATTCTTCTACATCCCCATGTACACATATAATCTTTACAGGGGCTAGGACCTGACCTGTCCCTCCCAGCCTTCCACTCGCACCATCAAACGAAACAAGGTGGTTTGCGCCGGAGAAGTGCTTCCAGCAGCCATGCTGACCACTGGTTGAGTTGTTTTTCCAGCACTGCAGTCCATCGGCTCACCCTGCTTTGGGGAGTTCCGGAGTAAATGACGAGACTCGCCGCAGTCAACATACACAGCTGGAGGTGGGTTGTTGGCTTTAACAACTGAGACCTGGGTTCTAGGCTTGGGTACTGACTGGAACCTCTGCTTGGCTTTATTCAACTTCCCAAGAGTCTGGTACCATTCAGTCACCACCGCTAACTCCTCAAACATTTGAGGATTAGCCTGTAGGGCCCACAGTTGCACCACATGGTCTAGTACTCGCACAGCATGGTCCAAAGCCACCCCCTCTACTATACCCTGAGCAGAGTTTTTATCTGGCTGCAACCATGCCTTACTCAGCCTGGCTAATTTGGCCAGCTGGAACCTTGGAGGCTCAGACGAGTTCAGCCATCATTCCTGAAACTTCTGAGCTTTGCTAGGGCCAGTCACTCCAACCATGCTGAGTATTGCCTTTTTCAGTCACGGATAGGAGTTTGCCTCAGTCACATTTAAATCAACATATGCTCTCTGAGGTTCAGCTGTGAGACAGGGAGCAAGTCTGGCAGCCCACTCCTCCTCAGGCCAAATTAAATGTGCAGCAGTACACTCAAAGGTGCACAGAAAAGCTCAATATCATCAGAAGGGGCAGGCTTCTGTAACACCTCTCGCTCATGCCCACCTTTCCTCATTTCAGTTAACTCTGCATGTAATAACCAAATTTCAGTTTGTTGCCCAGCAGCTAGAGCCTGCTGCCCTGCAACCAATTCAGCAAACACTTTTATTACTTTGCTTTTCCACTTTGTGGACAAAAATAGCAGGCTTAATTAACTCTCTTGCAAGCCAGATTCCCAGCAATCTATATCAGCTGGTTTACCTTAAAACTACATTCCTTAGGCCCCAGCCCCATACGCAGGATTAAGCAGTTTTATATTGTGCACAATTTGCATATACACATGGACAGTTTATCACTGTGTACAACTGCCATTTTATGGCTGGCCTGCCACACTCACCTACCCAGCTGCTAGTAATGCGACTCACCAAGCCACTGCACAGCGGGTAGCGTCCTGCAATGCATCTCACTGCCACTGTGGGTAGATTCGGTCACTGTATCTGGGCTCTTGCTGCGTAGTAGTATCCAGCAAGGTCCCGGTTCAGGCGCCAAATGTGACAAGAATAACATAGACCGGGTAAAATCCAACAGATGTTTATTTTCTCACCACAGGACAGTGCAGTGTTCACAGGCAAGATGTTACAGGCTGGTACACAGAATCTTCCAAACAGCAACACAGTTCTTTAGTGGACTCACAGGTCCAGGATCCCTAACACTAGTCACCCCTGGGCCTATAACCTGGGTGACTACTTCACCATCAGGATCATCGTCCCTGTGCACAAACACCATTTTTAAAGCAAGCTAACAGGTACTACTAATCAGCCTAGCTGCAGTTCATCTCTGACCTTAAAGAAAATGTGGACTGGATCAATGTTCAACTGCTGTTCCACATTTAAACCAGTGAAGTCCTGCTGTCCCTGTCATAATATATATACACTATATGGACTAAAGTATTCATATGCCTGACCATGACACCAAGAGGGACTGTAATAACATTGTATGTATGTAAATACATATACTTTAATATGGAATTGGTCCTTCTTTTGCAGCTATATAACAGCTTCTACTCTTCTTGGAAGGCTTTCTACAAGATTGTACCCATTCATTCTGTAGAGCATTTATGAGGCCAGGTACTCAATAATGAGTGTCTGCAGGTAACAGTGAAGCATGGTGGAGGTTCCTTGCAAGTTTGGGGCTGCATTTCAGCAAATGGAGATGGGGATTTGGTCTAGATTAATGGTGTCCTCAATGCTGAGAAATACAGGCAGGTACTTATCCATCATGCAATTCCATGAGGGAGCCATCTGATTGGCTCCAAATTTGTTCTGCAGCAAGATAATGACCCCAAACATATAGTCAATGTCATTAAGAACTATCTTCAGCATAAAGAAGAACAAGGAGCCCTGATCTCAACATCATCAAGTCTGTCTGGGATTACATGAAGAGACAGAAGGATTTGAGCAAGCCTACATACACAGAAGATTTGTGGTTAGTTCTCCAAGATGTCTGGAATAAACTCTCTGCCGAGTTCCTTCAAAAGCTGTGTGCAAGTGTACTTAGAAGAATTGATGCTGTTTTGAATGCAAAAGGTGGTCACACCAATTATTGATTTGCTTTATATTTCTCTTCTGTTCATTCACTTTGCATTTTGTTAATTGATAAAAAATAAACTATAACCTTCTAATTTTGAAAGCATTCTTACTTTGCAGCATTTTTTTCCACAATACTGTATATATAAGCTTACTATACTATCCCTTTAAACCGGGACACTCATGACTTTTGCCAGGAACACACTAGACAATGTAAGGGCCGGTATGTATTGTACCACCCAATGGTAAAAAATTTATATAATATCTTTCTGTTATTACCCAGTTTTGTTCTATCAATGTTGACAATTGTAAAGCGCAACGGAATATGCTGCGCTATATAAGAAACTGTTAATAAATAGATAAATATATAATACATATAACTATGACAAGGAAGATGGTCAACCCCATAGCAGCTGCACCCCTTGCACCTATGGCAGTTACGCCCATGAGGGCAGCCTCACAGTACCTAGTAGCAGTTCTTTTAAAACTGCAGTGGGTACAGTGTAAAGTCTCTTTAAATACATAAAAGTAATTTTGTAGCAACTGCAGTCTGGCACTATCAATCTTCCAGGTTTCTTAAGGATGTGTCATACTCCTTTTGTGACATCTGGGAACATATTGCATTAAACAATATGGAGGGGGGGGGCAGTATCTGTTTGGAGCTAACGGTAATTCTTTTTCCTATCTCATTGAGAAGAAAGTGTAAGAAAGGGCGCTCCAAATCCAAACAATGTTTCACAACCTCAAAGAAAACATCAACTCTTGATGATTTATGTATTAACAAAAAGTTTGCAATGAATGAGATTATTTGTTTTAAAAAAGGAAAAGGACTAAAATCCCATACACCACAAGCACTGGCAAGGAATGGCTTAGACCAGAGGTTCGCAAAGTCTGCTAGTACAGTACAGGTTTTAATGATATCCATGCTTGGGTCCAGATAGTTAAATCAAATTGACTGAGGTACTAATTAAGTCACCTGTGCTTAAGCATGAACAGCCCTAAAATGTGGACTGTAATGTTTGGGAACCTCTGGCTTAAACCATGGTCCAGTGGGGTCCTGCTACTGCTCTTACATATACTATGATGCCCAGTGCAAATGTGAGTACCCAACATGGACATGCAGTTTCTGCACCTTCCCATACCCCCAGTCCAGGCATGCCACATCCAAAACAGTTACATCAGAAAGAACAGTGTGGCTGAATGAATTGGGCAGAATCCCAAGGTGTCCATGAGTGCTGTTTGTGGCTGATATTTAAGATTATGTTACTGTAATAGCACAGCCTCCTTCCACATGGAAACTGAGGACGCTACTTTAGAAGTTGCTAATGTGTAACATAATAGTATAAATGTCGATTTGACAATAATGAAGATAATGATGATGATACCGTTGGAATTATTATAGAAAACCTGTGGCACCTTTCATCAGGTGTTGTGGTGGCAGGAAGGTGTGCAGGTGTGGAGTCCCACTGTAACTGGCATAGGGCCTGAAGTGCATTCCGTTGGGTTGCGTTGATGCCCCTCTAGAACTGGGGTCTCTGCAACCTAAATACAGCCAGATGAAAGCTTGTGGTAGCAAAGAGTGTTGGCTGTTGCTATATAAGCCCTAATTAACCCATTTATTACTAGGAGGGCCATTCTGTGTTTGGATCATTGCAATTTGCTGGAGCTAACATGTAAGTCCTTTGCACGTGCTAGTAACACTTTTAATACTTTAACATGCATAGATTACTGTAATATGTCTGCAGCTTGTCTTCTTGGCGAACATGTGGAGCCATTGCACATTCTGTAGGAAAGCACTGCTCCAAAAATAAATGTCGGTTGATCTCCTTAATTGGGGATATGTGAAGGAAATGGTCTAGTGATGGATGTAGGAAGCTTTTGGTGTTGGCAGATAGAATATGCGGATGAGAGTTATAATGGTGTCCTCCCCATTGAATGAACGGACTGGGTACTCACAGCCCCTTCTAGAGAAGTCCAGTTAGGGTCACATATCAGAGGATACTGTAAGCAGCATTATACTAAGGTCTGAGGGCAAACTTTTGTATCAGGAGCTGCGGATATTGTCAGGTGAGGTGTGATGCATGATCTAAGGCTTCACTGGGGACATCTTAGTATTTCAACTCTATGGGCTCAATCCAATTAGGTGTGAATGGCGAGTAGCGAGTTTGTGTCTTGAAACTCACACACTTCGCAATGAAGCGCGTTCCAGAGTATTCTCCAATCCAATAAAAAATTCCTATTCGCAGCGGAGGGGTGAAAATTGACTGCCAAATGAGATTTGCGAGAATTGCATGAAAATGTGGGGAGACCATCCTGGAACCCCAAAACTGATAATTTTGTTAGCAGGACCATATAGAAGGCTGCTTGTGGGTATTATAAAGGTACTGTAGGTTTTTAAATGGTGTAAAATGGCTGATTTGTGTTTTTGTATGTTAAATGCATGAAAATGATAAAAAAAACAAAAAACTTTTTTCATGTGATCTCAAATTAATTAAACGAAAAATGCAATAAAAAGTAGGAGAAACGGTGATTTTGGGGTACTTTGAGGGTACCTTGAAATTTGTTAAAAATTTTAAAAACAATTATTTTTCAACTAAAAAAATATTGTAATTAACTTTGGGGTGCCTAAACTAATGAAAAAGTTGATTTTGGGGTAATTTAAGGACTTTCTTATCCCCAAAATTTACATGTAATTATTGGACTAATGAAGCTCATTGAAAACTTCCAAATGCCTAATTAGTCATTGGGGTGTGGGGGGTGGGGGGGGAGGAGTCTAAGGGGTTCAGCATGGCATCCCCACATTTTAACCTTAAAATAAAGACTTTCCTTTCCATCTCTCACCCTAAGGAGGTGCAAGAGGAAAGTTGTGAATTCAGTTCAGTGTGAGTTGCTAATTGTGTTGCAAAATGAATTCGCTATGCGAATTCAATGTGAAAATATCAACTCGCATCTTACACCCACCCATGATTTATTAAACAACTGGAAATTTCCAAAAAGCTAAATTAGTCCAATAATTACCCTCTGCCAGCAATGTCCTCCTCCTCCGCCACCCCAACGTGCTGAAATCAGACACTTCTCCTCCCAGTCTACCACAATGTTCTCATCCACCTTCTCTGGCAGCTGGCCCAGAGTCTGTGCTGGGATGGTAAGGAGAGGGCATCCCTCATGTAGTATATGAATAGCCCCATGCAGCAATGCACACACTGCAGGCACAGCTTCTCCCTTCTCTCCCCTCTCATTGCTGAGTCATGTGGATATGATCCTCTCACAGGGGGAACAGAGCACAGCTTCCCAGAACTGTGGGATGTATAGACTGCCTGTGGGATAAGAAATAGGGGGGCACAGAATGTCACCAGTGTTTGCGGGCAGCGAACAAAGGATGGGTCTTTGCTGCTGCCCAGGAGGTGCTGTTCTTTTGCAGTAAAATTTACAGCAACCATTTTTTTTCAATTGGATTCCTCTGGTATCAGGAGCACGCATAATACACGGTGATGAAAAAATGACTGCGAAAGCTGCTTTAATTTTTACAACAAAAATCAAGTTCCCAACTGAATATGCCCACATATCTTTACTCTTTCTGAACTGAAATGAATCCATGGAACGTTTCAGGGTGTGGTATGATCCAGGCTTGTGGGAGAAAGTAGTAACTCATGGTGAAGCTGAAGTAGTTGTAGAAACAAACATTTTTTTATTTTTTTTTAAATCCTGAAAACCATTCTATACACCCAGTGCCTCCTCTTCCTCTGTAATGTAAGAGATGTGCAACAGCTATCTTCCAGGAATTTCAACTCTGGTATTTAATTAGCATAGTGCTTTCATTTTTAATGCACTACGATGTATAATCTAAAACACATGCATATGCACCGTTTTCTCCATATATAAACATAAAATGTCAGAAATGCACTATATTCATACTGAATTTGGTCAATAAAGTAAAAGATGGTATACACCACAGTGTTGTGCTCCGTAAAGTCAATGGTAACTATCAGGACTGTCTTACTGTCACTATTTTGGAGGCTAAAACACAGTGTAAAGAATGTCTATATATACTCCTCTAAATGATTACATTATAGAAACATACAGGGGAAGGAAGGCGCAGCTACAAATATCTGTCACTGTGAGGAGGCCCCTTACAAGGTCTGCTTTCTCTCTTGCTTGAAGAGGCTGTCTTGGAAGAGTTGCATGGGCTGCTGTGTCTAGTTATTCATCAACTGATATTTTGCTCCTCATCCAATACACAAACTAACATAAATTTGTACTAGTGTAACATAAATTATAAAAGACAAATAGTCAACAAGAAAAGGTGAGGTAGGAAATCACCGCCAATGGTATATATAAATATATATCTCCTTTATTTATATGGCACAAGGATTCCGCAGTGCCTCACAAAGTACGTAAACAAATGAGCACACAGGAAAATAGTGACTTATACCCCTTTTACACCAGAGAAAAAAACCTGGGTTTTTGCTGGGTCTACACCTCAGTGTAAAAGGGTCCCTGAAAAAAACCTGGGTCAAGTGACCCGGCAATCCAACCCAGGTAGCTACCATGGTCGGACCCAGGATGGACCTGGGTAATGGTGCAGTGTAAACGGCACAACCCGGGTTATTCGACCTGGGTCATGCCTAAAATGAGCTGATTGGTGGTTGTGGAGCAGTCACCTCCCACTTTTTATGACCTCACAAGTTTAGCAGGGCAGATCCAGGTTCAGTGTGAATGGGGTTAACCTTAAAATAACCCAGATTGATGGTGCTGTGTAAACGGCGTCTGACCTGGGTTGGAGCAACGTCTGAAAACCCAGGTCGGACCCAGGTTTTTGGTGGAAAAGAGGGATTTACAGTACAAAACAATGCAGGACAAGGACATAGTTTATAAACATTCCTGTAATAGTGATCATAACACTATAAAGCAGCAGGGTATCAGCAACCAAGTGTTAGGTGCTGCTGTGGGGAGTTTGGAGTAGATGATCGTATGAGTAAGGGAAGGAGAAGCACAGTGGGAAGAGGGCCCTGCTCGTGAGAGCTTACATTCTAAAGTGTAGGGGCAGACAGACAGGGGTGACACAGATGGGGTAGACAGTGAGGAAAAAGCATGGAGCAATAGGTTAGGATCAGAGCTGGAAGGCTTTGAGGAAGTAGTGGGTCTTGAGAGCTCGTTTGAAAATGTTTTGAGTCTGATAGGGAGAGAGTCCCAGAGGTAGGGAGTAGCACTGGAAAAATCTTAGAGGCGGGAGTGGGAGGAAGCAATCAGTTGGCAAGAGAGGCGACATGCATTTATTGAGTGAAGCGGGCGGGCAGTAGTGTGAAGTGAGATATGATCAGAGATGTAAATTGGAGAGGATTGGGTGAGGGCTTTGTAAGTGAGGGTAAGAACCTTGAACTGGGCTCTGAAGGGGATATAAAGATTGTGTATATATATATATATATATATATATATATGTATACAGTCAGGTCCATAAATATTGGGACATTGACAGAATTTTAAAATTTTGGCCTCTATTCACCACCACAATGGTTTTGAAATGAAACAAACAAGATGTGCTTTAACTGCAGACTTTCAGATTTAATTTGAGGGTAATTACATCCAAATCGGGTGAACGGTGTAGGAATTACAACAGTTTCAATATGTGCCTCCCACTTTTTAAGGGGCCAAAAGTAATTGGACTGTCAACTCAAAAGCTATTTCATGGACAGGTGTGGGCTATTCCCTCGTTATTTCATTATCAATTAAGCAGGTACAAGGTCTGGAGTTGATTCTAGGTGTGACATTTGCATTTGGAATCAGTTGCTGTCGACTCTCAATATGAGATCCAAAGAGCTGTCACTATCAGTGAAGCAAGCCATCATTAGGCTGAAAAATCAAAACAAACCCATCAGAGAGATAGCAAAAACATTAGGTGTGGCCAAATCAACTGTTTGGAACATTCTTAAAAAGAAATAACGCACCGGAGAGCTCAGCAACACCAAAAGACCCAGAAGACCATGGAAAACAACTGTGGTGGATGACAAAAGAATTATTTCTCTGGTGAAGAAAAACCCCTTCACGACAGTTGGCCAAATCAAGAACACTCTCCAGGAGGTAGATGTATATGTGTCAAAGTCAACAATCAAGAGAAGACTTCACAAGAGTGAATATAGAGGGTTCACCACAAGATGCAAACCATTGGTGAGCCACAAAAACAGGAAGACCAGATTAGAGTTTGCCAAACAACATCTAAAAAAGCCATTACAGTTCTGGAACAACATCCTATTGACAGATGAGACAAAGATCAACTTGTACCAGAGTGATGGGAAGAGAAGAGAAGGAAAGGAAATGCTCATGATCCAAAACATACCACCTCATCAGTGAAGCATGGTGGTGGTAGTGTCATGGCGTGGGCATGTATGGCTGCCAATGGAACTGGTTCCCTTGTATTTATTGATGATGTGACTGCTGACAAAATCAGCAGAATGAATTCTGAAGTGTTTCAGGCAATATTATATGCTCATATTCAGTCAAATGCTTCAGAACTCATTGGACGGCGCTTCACAGTGCAGATGGACAATGACCCGAAGCATACTGCAAAAGCAACCAAAGAGGTTTTTAAGGCTAAAAAGTGGAATGTTATGCAATGGCCAAGTCAATCCCCTGACCTGAATCCGATTGAGCATGCATTTCACTTGATGAAGACAAAACTGAAGGGAAAATGTCCCAAGAACAAGCAGGAACTGAAGACATTTGCAGTAGAGGCCTGGCAGAGCATCACCAGGAATGAAACCCAGCATCTGGTGATGTCTATGCGTTCCAGACTTCAGGCTGTAATTGCCTGCAAAGGATTTGCAACAAAGTATTAAAAAGTGAATGTTAGATTTAGGATTGTTTAGTTTGTCCCATTACTTTTGGCCCCTTAAAAAGTGGGAGGCACATATAGAAACCATTGTAATTCCGACACCGTTCACCTGATTTGGATGTAATTACCCTCAAATTAAATCTGAAAGTCTGCAGTTAAATCACATCTTGTTTGTTTCATTTCAAAGCCATTGTGGTGGTGAATAGAGGCCAAAATATGAAAATTCTGTCAATGTCCCAATATTTATTGACCTGACTGTATATATATATATATATACAAATTACTAAATATAAGATCCACCTAGGTGGTAATAAGCACAAAATAATATATGGCGAATGTTTTTTTAATTAATAAATCTGACACCTTGTAATTAGCGATTGGCTTTATACAGTATATATATATATATATATATATATATATATATATATGTATGTATAAAAATAACAAGAGGTATGGTAAGAACTTACCTTTGTTATCTCTGTTTCTACGAGGTCAATAGGGTCCACAGGGTTGACCTTGGGGTATAGCTGGATCTGGATCCACGGGCACCACGCAGTTAAAGCTTTTGCTGCTCCCAGGATGCACCTGGGTCCATCCTCCTCTATACCCCGCCCCGAGCCGCAGGCACCTCAGTTGGTAAGCAGCCAAGGCCAGAGGAGGAGACTGAACATAGAGAAGGAAGACTGGAGCACATAAGAAACCATACTGTCAGAAATGGGAGACGGAAAACCGGTGACCAGCCACACAGCCCATATGAAGCCAGGTGCGTCACGGCGGGCGCCCTGTGGACCCTATGGACTTCGTAGAAACAGAGATAACAAAGGTAAGTTCTTACCATATCTCTTGTTTACTACTTCAGGGTCCATAGGGGGTCCACAGGGTTGACCTTGGGGATGTGCCAAAGCAGTTCAATTAAGGGCGGGGACACTCCTTTGCAGAAAGGAGAACCCGGTGCCCGAAGGATGCATCCTGAGAGGCAAAGGTGTCAAAAGCATAGAACCTCAAAAGTGTCTGAATGGAAGACCAGGTGGCCGCCTTACATAGCTGAACAGCAGAGGCGCCACGTCTAGCAGCCCAAGAAGGACCCACAGACCGAGTGGAATGAGCCTTAACGGAGGCTGGAACAGGTAAACCCTCCTGTGCATAAGCCTCACAAATATCAGAACAAAGCCAACGGGCTAAAGTTTGTTTGTTGGCAGGCCAAACAAAGAGGACTACAATGAATCAGACTTCCTAACAGAATCAGTCCTGAGAGCACGGACTACATCCAAGGAAGCCTCACCAGCTGAAAGATCAGGTGACTGAAAAGCTGGCACAACAAGTTCCTGATTGATGTGGAACTTAGAAACCACTTTCGGCAGAAACTCAGGACGAGTGCGAAGTACCGCTCTGTCCTGGTGACAAATCAGAAAAGGGGGACGACAGGAAAACGCCCCCAATTCTGACACCCTCCTGGCAGAAGCAATTGCCAGGAGAAAAACAGTCTTAAACGTTAACCACTTGAGTTCCACTGACTCAAGAGGCTCAAAAGGAGGACCCTGCAGGACCCGAAGAACCACCGCCAAGTCCCAAGGAGCCACAAAGGGAGGCTGGATTCGGAGAACACCTTGGAAAAAAAAGTGTGAACATCTGGCAGTGTAGCGATCCTTCGTTGGAACCACACAGACAGCACGGACACATGAACCTTCAGGGAGGCAAGACGTAAGCCTAGGTCCAAACCTAATTGAAGAAATTCCAAGATCCTAGAAACTCGGAACACCTGAGGATCATAGTTTCTGGACTCACACCACTGAAAGTAAGTGTGCCACACCCTGTGGTAAATCCGTGCGGAAGCAGGCTTGGGTGCCCTGAGCATGGTACTAATAACTGAACCCGAGAAGCCCCGAGACCTTAAGATGGCTGTCTCAAGAGCCACGCCGTCAAAGACAGCCGACCCAGATCCGGGTAAAGGCAGGGCCCTTGAGACAATAGGTCCTGACGCTGAGGAAGAAGGTACGGAGCGTTGATGGAGAGGCTCCTCAGATCGGAGTACCAAGGACGTCTGGGCCATGCTGGAGCCACCAGAACGCGCGAGCCGCCGTCCTGCTTGAATTTCTGTAGGACCCGAGGCAGCAGGGATATCGGAGGAAACAGGTACGCCAGTTGAAACGTCCATTTCACTGACAGCGCGTCCACCAGACTTGCGCCTGCGTCTCTTGTCCTTGACCCGTACACGGGCAACTTGTGATTGTGACGGGAGGCCATCAAATCCAGCTCCGGCAGCCCCCATCTGTCCACGAGTAGTTGAAATACCTATGGGTGAAGCGACCATTCCCCGGGATGCACGTCGTGACGGCTGAGGAAGTCCGTCTCCCAATTGAGGACTCCGAGGATGAAGACCGCCGAGATTGCTGGAATGTGGCACTCCGCCCAAGCAAGGATGTGAGACACCTCCGACATCGCAGCCTGACTGCGAGTTCCTCCCTGGTGGTAGATGTACGCCACAGTGGCGGTGTTGTCGGATTGAACTTGATCCGCCCTTCCTTGAAGAGCGGTGCCGGACGACTCCAGGGCCCTGTATACGGCCCTCAGTTCCAGAATGTTGATGTGGAGAAGTGCTTCCTTTGCAGTCCAACGTCCCTGAAGTGACAACGAGCCTGTCACTGCCCCCCAACCCCGGAGACTGGCTTCTATTGTGAGCAGGACCCAGTCCGGGATCCAAAAGGGGCGCCCCTTGACTAGATGAGCTGTCTGAAGCCACCAAGCTAAAGACTGTTGAACCTCCGGGGACAACACCAGCATCTGAGACTGGATCCGGTGAGGTAACCCATTCCATTCCGATAGAATCAGCCCCTGCAGGGGCCTGGAATGGAACTGGGCAAATTCCACCATGTCGAATGCAGACACCATGGACCCCAGAACTCTCATTGCTGAATGGACCGACAGTCGGCAACTGCTCATGCAACTATGTATCCGCAGCTGTAGGGAGGAGACCTTCTCCAGAGTCAGGAAGATCCTTTGCTGATGAGAATCTAGCAGGGCTCCCAAATTAACCATCCACTGTGATGGAATCAGGGAGGACTTTCTCCAATTTATCAACCACCCGTGTGCTTGCAGACAAGCGATCGTCAGGTGGAGATGTTAAAGCAGTACCTCCGGAGAGCTCGCCAGCAAAAGGAGGTCGTCTAGATACGGCAGCAGCCGTACATTCTGGCTCTGAAAATGGGCGGCCATGATCGCCATCACTTTGGTCAATACCCTTGGTGCTGTGGAGAGGCCAAAGGGAAGCGCCCGAAACTGGTTGTGATGTTGTAGGATAGCGAACCTCAGATACCGCTGGTGCGAAGATGCTATCGGAACATGGAAGTAGGCGTCCTGGATATCCAGGGAGACCATGTAATCCCCAGGTTCCATCGCCAGAATGATGGAACGTAACGTTTCCATCCGGAGTTTGGGAACTCTGAGGAATTTGTTCAAAGACTTCAAATTGAGGATAGGGCAATGAGAACCATTTGGCTTCTGCACCAGAAAGAGTAGAGTAGTACCCCGTCCCTCATTGTGACTGAGGAATGGGAACAATGACCCCTGCTTTCAGCAAGGACTCTATAGCTGCCTGAATCTGCAAAGCTTTGGTTTTGTCCTGAGAAGGACTCGTGCAGAAAAACTGGTGGGGCGGTCTGTGCCGAAAAGACAGGGCATACCCCTGGGAGACCACTTCTCGAACCCAGGCATCCATGGTGGTATTGTGCCAGCACTGGGCAAATTGAAGAAGTCGGCATCCCAGTCTGGGGTCCCCCAAAGGGAGGCCCGTCCCATCAGGCAGAAGGTTTATCTTGCTGCTTGGAAGAAGGGCACCTAGCACTGCTTCTTGGGCTTAGAGGCGGCCTTGGTCGCCGACTACCTCGGGAAGGACTGACCTTTGACCTTACCCTGAACCCGAAAGGACCGAAAGGCGGTGCTCCTCACCTTAGCAGGTGCTGAAGCCGAATGGAGGAAGGCTGACTTGGATTTAGCCAGAGTGTCCACTATTTTGTCCAAGTCTGGACCAAATAGCAACTCCCCATTAAAAGGTAAGGCCTCCAGGACCTTTTTAGAGTCTGCGTCTGCTCTCCAGGACCTCAGCCACAAGGACCGACAAGCAGACACAGCTGCAGCCGAAACCCTAGAGATCAGCAGGCTGGCATCTAACGCCGCTTCCCCAATATAGGAAGCCGCATCTCTCATCTGTCCTATTAACACTCTCTGGATATCCGGAGCATCCTCTGGAAAAGTATCCTATAATGCTTTTGGCCCAGCTCTCAACGGTGTTAGCCACCCAAGAGATGGCCATGGACGGACAGGCCACTGCACTTGATAGAGAGTAGAGAGACTTTAAACAAGTCTCCACTTTCCTGTCCGTGGGATCCTTCAGAGAGGAGATAGACGGTAACGGCAATGTAGCGCTTTTAATTAAGCGGGTGACATGGGAATCCACCGCAGGTTGGGTTTCCCATTTCCTGCAATGAGCCTCAGGAAAAGGATAATTGGATGCCAACTGTTTCTGTGGTTGGAATCTCTTACTGGGTGACTGCCAGGCCCCCGCCATATGATCCGTCAATTGGTCAGACAGGGGGAAAACATTCGAAGTTACCTTAGCCTTTTTAAAATTAGGAAACTTCGACCTAGGAGCCGGTGCATCATCCTCTATGTGAAGGATGGCCCGGACCGCCCTAACCAATGCCAGCACATTAATGGAGGACTTAGTCTCCACCTCCTGGGCCATGGCATCCGAGTCAGTGTCCTCATGTACTTCTCCGTCATCTGAAGACACGTCCGTGTCTGTTAACTGCGCAGCCAGTGAAGCTGTAACGGGGCGCTTGGACGCCTTCGGGGGCATGTCACTTTGTAACATCGATTGAAAAGCCGAAGATGAGGCCGCCAGACTCTGAACAGAGCTGGAAAGTACATTCACCCAGGGTGGAGGAACCGCCTGAGGATACCCCTGAAAGGGCACCATGGACTGCTGCGTCACTGGGGGAGACTGAACATACACAGGCAACCCCGAATAAGGACCCACAGTCTGAGACCCGGGGGGAGACTGCAATAACTGTGGAATATCCGGGGAACAGGGGATGGTATGCTGGGGCAACGCCCTAGTAGGGACAGCTAAACGGTCCGCGATTGATGCCAGCACCTGTGAATACATCGCCCAAGGAGGATCCTGCGACGTAGGGGGTTTAGAGGGGCCAGGCACTAGCTGGCAACACCCGCACAGACCATCCTGTGATAAATCCTCCCTATCAACCCCTACAGAACAGCGTCTGCAGGAAAACAACACAGGAGCCACAGAGTGCTCAATCTCCTCATCAGACATGACACAATAAATTTTCAATAAATATGTATCACAAAGAAGAGGTGTGGCGTATAACACCTGCGTACTCACAAGTATGCAACACAAACAGCCCACAATATGGTACTGTGTAGCACACAACTGTATGTGACTGACCTCACAAATACGTGTTCTATAAAAGTGAGGTTCACAGAAAAACGCCCTTCTCCCACACACCTGCCGGGCTGTAGGAGAAGGAAAGGGATAGGTATAAGCTGACAGTTAGTAGAAATTAGCACAGAGAGGCAGCACTAGCAAAAGTCACATACCATGCAGAAAGATAATACTCACTGCACCTTTCGCTACAATCAACCTCCCAGATTCAGTGTCTGGGAGGGCTATAGCTCTGTGTACACTGGGCCTGATTCAGAGCCGGACGCTATTAGCGGACGCTCATTCTAAAAAAGGGGCCGGATATTTAAATTGAGCGCTCGCTCTTTGCGGTGTGTTGACGCGTCTGAAAAATGCGCTCGCTATTTGTAAAGACGCCCCTTTGCCGTTCACATCACACGTCATCTCCGGTATTTATTAGATTAATCGGGAACATCGAAGGGCATCTGAACTGCTCGCAGTGCTTGTGGTAGGATTTTCTTTCCCCTAATACTGCGAGCAGTTCAGGCTAAAAGGCAACCAAGTGACGTGGTCGATGACGCTCCTTTACTAATTATGCACTGCCATTAAACGCTCTTTTGATCGTTAGGCACGCGGATCTCCACTCCCCCGTTTTCAAGCACCTTCCCTTGTTACTACCCACAAATGGTACATTCTGTTAATCAAATTAGCCCCTCACTGTTTTACAAGCGCACAATTTCCGACCGCAATAACTGGTTTGCGCATGCGCATTACAACCCATACGCATGCGTAGTTGTGCGAACATCGCTCAGAGCGAATGAGCGGCCGCTTACGAGCAGCTCTGAATCAGGCCCACTGTCCTTTAGCAGGGGAGAGGTATGCAGGGGACCGGTCCATGCACCTCCTGGAAGATCTGCGTTGCTGCCAGAGAAGATGGCCGCCGGAGAGCTCAGAGGAGGAGTGGCCGCAGGAGGAACAGCTCAGCGACGCCAGCACACGAGAGAAGGCGCACTGAGCTGAGGAGCCGCAAGACAGGGAAAAGCGCACTCCCCTGGCCAGTAAAGAAACCCAGGGACGCTGGTTCCCGCTCCAGCCTTTACTCCCTGGTGGTCTAGCGGACACGCGGGGTATGCCTGAGAGGGGGAGCGCGCTGCAGGTCTGTCCCCAGAGACCTGCAGCTAAAAACTGCATTTTCCCCGCGGACAACGCAATGCGCTGCCCGCGGCTTACCTGACCCCAGTGAATCCGGGAACAGTCTGTGGGAGGTCCCGGAGCCCTGCTAGTACTGACTCCGGGGTCCCGCTGCGATCCCCAGATCAGTACTGGCATTGCAGCGCCAGCGGGGTTGTTGGAGCGGCAGCGTGGACGTCCAGATGGACAGTCTGATGTTTCCGCTCTGAAGAGTAAAAATAAATAAATATCTTCTTTAAAAAAAAAAAAAATAAGCTTAGGGGCTGCTTATATAGCCCCACTGCGCCAGGGTGACCCAACTCCGGCCGGGCACCAACTAAAACTGAGGTGCCTGTGGCTCGGCGGCGGGGTATAGAGGAGGATGGACCCAAGTGTATCCTGGGAGCAGCAAAAGCTTTAACTGCATGGTGCCTGTGGTTCCAGATCCAGCTATACCCCAAGGTCAACCCTGTGGACCCCCTATGGACCCTGAAGTAGTAATATATATATATATATATATATATATATATATATACATACATACATATACACAGACACATGCAGTAGTTTGGCACCCCCATTGGAGATGGTTTGTTACCTCCCCTTTTCTTGTTAGTTTGTATATTTTAGGTACTCCAGAATTACAGATTGGGGAGCTGCATTTAATAACACAATCCATCAATTGCCTGGCATGGTTGCATCAGATGCGACCACACCAGACTGGGCTTTCCATGACATGGTGGCATCTGATGCGACCAATCAGAAATGGCCACTAGCTGGCTGCAGGAAGCTAATCTTCCCGCAGCCACCTATATAAGTGGGACCTGCTGGTCTCTCTGCACCCGTGGCCGCCCCTCCAGTGTGTCCCGATTACTGCTGGCCATAGTGATCGGGCATCCTGCGGGACCCCCTACCGGCACCACTGCACTGCTGTCCCGGGCAGGTGGCGGCATCCTCCTCCCCCGGCGCGGCTGTTACTCCTAGAAGCAGCAGCCTGCTGTTCCCGGCGGCACTCCCACCCTGGCGCTGCTGTGACTAGAAGCAGCAGCCACGGCTCGGCTCCTGGTAGCCACGGCTGCTGCTCTGTCCCCGGATACAACTCTGCCTCTCCCCTCTTGTTCCAATCACTGCTGAACACAGTGATCGGGCATTGTCTTGTATTGAGCATGTATTCTCACAGGTCTTTATATACACATATAATTTTTTATATATATATATATATATATAATGTGTGTGTGTGTACAGGTAGAGAGTTTCTCATCTCAGAAATGCTCGGGACATGCAGCATTTCAGATGAGATTTTTTTCAGTATTTAGAATACCTGGGGGGTCTGGAGTGGGTGCGTGGGGGTCCAACATTGTCTGCGGGGGCCCGGCTTGTGTTGCGGGGATCCAGCGGCATCCAGTGGTGGGGTGCGGGGGGTCCGATGGTGCCCATCATAAGAATTGCTATTTTTATGGTATACAGTGATTAAAAACATTTTTTTTTTTATAAAAAAAAGTGTTGGATAGGTTTTAAAAAGATGCTCTTGACCTAATTCAGTCATTAAAAAAAAAAAAAAAAAGACAATTTCTGAGCGGTTTATGGGGGAAAAAAAAATTGTCAGTTAAGTGGTTAAGGTTTTTTTTTTTTTTGCATCCAGATGATTTTTTGTTTATGGCAAGAACCAAACCACCAATATAGTTTGATATAAAGAACATGTGCTTGGGTCATTAATTGCTTATATTTTGCTGCCACACTGCACAATAGCATTGATACACTGTATGTTTTAAAGGTAACACATTTTTTACTATAAATGTAGGATACATATAATAATGTAGTAATGTTTTGTAAATACAGGTTGAGTCTCCTATATCCAAAATGCTTTGGACCTGGGGTATTTTGGATAACGAAATATTTCAGATTTTGGAATATTTGCATATCATAATGAATTATCTTAGGAATGGAACCCCAATATACACACAGAATGCATTTATGTGTTATATACACCTTATACACACAGCCTGAAGGCAATTTTTATACTTTTTAATAATTTGTGCTTTAGACAAAATTTCTGTACATGGAACCATCAAAAATCAAAAGGTTTCATTTTCTCAGTCATGCCAAAATAAATCCGTATTTCGGAATATTTGGATATGGGAGACTCAACCTGTAGTATATTATACAGAATAGGGCAGAGGTTACCAAACTTTTTGGAATCACCGGAACCCTAGAGAATCAGCACTGTTTTAACAGCACCCCTAAGCCAAAAGTTTGTTATTGAGAAATTCAGAAAAAAAATGTAGTGAAGTAGTAAAGTAAACTGATTACCTGTCATCCTTAGGTTCATTTATGTGGTGTTGGACAGGTTTGTAATTTCTAATTGTCCACATATTTACATTACATTGACCATAAAGAATTTGATTTGGTGCTGGACCACCGTCCCGAGGCACCCCAGGGTGCGCGGCACAGTTTGGGAATCACTGTTATAGGGTCTAATATTTTTGATGGAGTCAAAGTTAATGCCTTTCGTGGCATTTTTTTTCCCCACCCTGACAGGTTTATGGGGGAGATGTACAAAGCTTTAGAAAGAGATAAAGTACCAGTCAATCACCACCTAACTGCCATGTTACAGGTTGTGTGAAAAATTAGTTAGGAGCTGATTGGTTGGTATTTTCAATCTCTCCAAGGCTTAGTACATCTACCTCTCAGTCTCTTCTATTTCTTTACCTTGGAGAACTGTGGAGTGGATTGGCACCAAAACACAACGTTAAGCTCTGACAGCAGTTTTCCTTCATTATCCAAACATAGTTTTACTAGGTTTGGTTATCTGAAAATAGGAAAAAAATTTTTCCTTTTTGCTCAATGGGAGGTTTATTATGATTCTCATTACCGTACATACATAATTGATTTCATTTTTTCTATTTTGTATATGCAGCCTCTAATTATATTACAACCAGTCGAAGCACTGAACAATGCAGTATACAGATACAATATTCCCATACACACAGATGTTTCCATTGGGATGTAGTTAGGTAGCTGGCGGTCGAAATGGCTACCGCCGGCCTCCCAATAGAAAAAGCATGGCATGGGACTAAAGATAGGCGTCTAAACACCAACGCCTATCATTAGCCCCACGCCAGGCATACTGAATGTAGATAAGCCGGGCATCGGGAGCTCTTAGCCACGGGGGTTGGGGATTTATGGACTCCCAGGGGTACTTAGGTTAGGCACCCCCCCAACAGGAGGGTTAGGCTAGGAGAAGGGGGGCATAGGGTTAGGCACCCACCAGGGAGGGCTTAGTGTGCAGGGAGAAGGGGGGTTAGGTTCAGGTACCCCTGGGGGGAGGTTAGGGTCAGGTACCACTGAGGGAGGGCTAGGGTACTTACTTAACCTAGTGGAGATCTTCATCTGCCAGCCGTCCGGCGTCGGGATTTCTTTGCGGCTTAGAACCGGCGTTGTTATATACCGATTCCGATCCCATTGCTGGACTAAGGGCCTGATTCAGCAGCGATTGTTAGCCATTGCACATGAACTGCAATTGCACTGCGATTACGCACGCACAGAGGAATCCATCGTAGAGTAAGTGACGGGCTGTGAGAGTTCAGGGGGGGTGACAGGGAAGTGGTTGGAAAAATGTAGTTATCTCTGTCCATTTGAATGCAGTTGCTTGGACGTGCATATATTAGCCACTGCGATTTCTTACGCAGCTTGAGAGCCCACTGTGTGCAAAGACTTGCAGTGTCTGCGGAAGGTCAGAGCGGTTGTAAATACTGCATGAGTGGTGGATGTGTGTCAGTAGTACCGATGTTTACACTGACAGATATGACAAAGCAGAAGTGGGCGTCTATGCCGGCTGCGCTTTGGCAAGCGTTAGCATGCAACGCAGCTGCGAAGATATGCTATTTCGCAGCTGCGATCGCAATTAGGCCCTAAGTCAGTTATCAATCACACAACTAGAAGAAAAAAAAGGGATGTAAAAGAAGAGTACTCATCCCATCTCCCAAATGCTATTTTATAAATGCCACAAAATAATTCACATTTAAAACTAAGCTATTGTGTGAAAAGTTTACAAGACCAGGCTTAATATCTCACACAAGGGAACTACATAGAAACTAATTTCTTTAATAAAAGTTGCAGCGGCATGTAAACCAAAATAAAATAGGCTGAATTTCAGCTTTGTAAAGAAAATCTCTTTATGGCATGTTCACCTACCCATTCAGATATGGGTCACATATGACAGTTGCATCTTTACTTCCATCAAAGACCCACAGAGGCAACTTGTTTTTTTTTAGACAAACCGTTCAAAATAAACAAGCATTACCCAGTTGATGCGAGAGGTACTATTTAGTAACAGTATCTTGAAACTGAAATGAAATACCTGGGGGTAATGGATGGACAGCCGGGCATGCATATGAATCATGCTATAATATTTAATGATTCATATGCAAGCCCGGCTGGGCCGCAGTCAGGCTCTAAGCCGGACGCCCGCTGAGATGTTATTACCAGCGGGCGCCCAGCTCCTTCCCTGCAGCGCCGCGTTAGCAGGAGTTCTCTTCTGAACTACAGCTTCCACCTCTCTCCATGCGCACTATGGGAGAGACGTCATGACGTCTCTCCCATAGTTCCGAGGAGCAGCCGGGCGGACAGGACGGCGGCGGATGCAGGAGCAGGGATTAATGTGTTTTTTTTTTTGGTACAAGCGGCACTACAGGGGCATTATATGGGGGCACTACTACAGGGGCATTATATGGGGGCATAACTATATGATTTCCTTCCTTTCAAATCAAGGGGGTAACGTCGGCGTATCTAAATATATTTTGGGGTAAAAAAGTTCCCTGATCTAGTATGAAGGTTCACATTTATTAATACTAAATATGATACTTCATTCATCAGGCAAACATTTTATTTTATTCTAGAACCATGCTCTCTACACAGAGTGGACTTCAAAGACCAACAAGATAGTAAATACTGCAGAATTTACACCCAGCCATAGCCATAACATTAAAACCGGTGAAGTAAAGAACATTGATCATCTCGTTACAAATGCACCACTCAGTTCTTGAAGGTGATGTATTGGAAGCAGGAAAAATGGGCAAGTGTAAGGATCTGAGCGACTTTGATGGGCCAAATTGTGATGGCTAGATGACTGGGTCAGAGCATCTCCAAAACAGCAGGTCTTGTAGGGTGTTCCTGGTATACAGTGGTTAGTACCTACCAAAAGTGGTTCAAGGAAGGACAACTGGTAACAGGGTCATTGGCTCCCAAGGCTCATTGATGCTGTGAGGAGTGAAGGCTAGCCCATCTGGTCTGATTCCACAGAAAAGCTACTGTGGCACAAATCCTAAAAAAGTTAATGCTGGCTATGATAGAAAAGTGACAGTACAGTGCATTGCAGCTTGCTGCGTATGGGGCTGCAAAACCGCAGACCGGTCAGTGCCCATGTTGATCCCTGTCACCTGGCAAAAGTGCATACAATGGAAACCTGAGCATCAGAACCGGACCGTGGAGCAAGAAGGTGGTGGCCTCAAAGATGAATAACATCTTCTTTTACATCTTGTGGACAGCTGGGTGCATCATTTACCTGAGGAAAATATGGCATCAGGATGCACTGTTGGGAGTGGCCTGTTTTAGCAGGATAATGTGCTCAGCCACACTGCAAAAATTGTTCAGGAATGGTTTGTGGAACATAACAAAGAGTTCAAGGTGTTGACTTGGCCTCCAAATTCCCCAGATCTCAATTTGGTCGAGTATCTGTCGATGTGCTGGAAATACAAGTCTGAGCCATGGAGGCCCCCACCCTGCAGCTTAAAGGATCTGCTACCAATGTCTGATTGCCAAATACCACAGGACACGTTCGGAGGTATTGTGGAGTCCATGCCTCTACGAGTCAGAGCATTTTTGGGGCATGAAGGGAACCTACGCAATTTAGGCAGGTGGTTTTAATGTTATGTTTAATGTGTATTTCAGATGGCAAATAAAAACAAAAAACACTTTACTCATAAGAAAATATAACACTTGTTTATTATATAGTTGCACAAGTAGGTGAAGGTTATGAATTAGAATGAAGATAGACACAATCAAAATAAATAAGTATTTTAGTGACATATGTTAACACTTTTACACATGAGAAACAGTGCCTACTGTACATATAGAATGGAATGTTGAATGCAGTCAAACCCTAGCGTAATTATACCAGCTACATATTGAAAAGAATGTATACTTGTTTTTAAATAAAAGTGCTTTAAAGACAAATGGAAATAAGCAATATATATGTAAAAAGAAAAAAAGAAAAAACATAAAAGTGGTTACCATTACAAGCAAAAACACTATTGTCAGTGCTTCCTCATCCAAACACACAACTTAAAAGGGGATATTGCTTAAAAGCCAAAGACAATCATTTGCATTACTCCAGTTTTGTCCAACTTTATCTGACCAATTGTGTAGACCCAATCTCTGCCATTATTGTCCAGGTTAAGGATATCCATGCTTGAGTCCAGATGTTTAAATCAAATTGACTGAGGCACTAATTATGTCACCTGCACTGAAGCATAGATATCCTTAACACGTGGACTATAAAGGGCAGAGTTCGGGAACCTCTGGTGTAAGCTGCAGCATAGAGGAATGCTACCCACCACTGTAGGTCATGGATATTTTCACATGTGGAAGTTGCACCAAGGGGCAGATTCATTTAGTCATGGTCTCACCTCCAAGGTAAAGTACGATCCATACACAAGCAGCCATGAGACTGCAGTCAACACCCTCTGAAAGTGCTGCTCACATGTCTCTTATTGAATAGTTCTTGGTACTTGAACAAGGAGAAGAGACTGTGCGACACATCCCACACCTAATTGAACCTGACCCTAAAAGTAACCAAGTTGAACTTTCATGTACAAATGTCAGCAGCCAGAAGTTGCACAATGATGTAGCAATAGGCAAATATTAAACAGTCTGCACTGATTTTTCTTTTTTTTTTCTTTCTACAAAACTGGAATTATGATTTAAAAACATGTATTCAATATATGGCCATCTAGCTGATGTGGAAATACACATACCAGTGTGGCCTGCCACAGATTTAGCATGCCCTAATAGCAAAACTATGGAAGGGCATGCTGGGATGTGTAGTTCAAGAGCACCTGGAGGGCTACATGTTGAATGCCCCTACATTAAAAGATAGTTTGAGCAGTATCCCCATAACCACTAATGTAGACTTTATAAAAAAAAACTGAAAAGTCCATTTAGGTTTGTTTATTCTGAAATGATGCACTTTAGTTGTACCATGTTAGTCGATGGCAGAAGCAGGAAATATTAAACTGTTACTCTTTATTGGCCAGTGGCAGAGCACCCTAAAAGAACCAGCAGTGGTATGAAACATGCACACGTACCCTTTATGCAGGAGCATAAAGTGCATTGTACCTTTTCCTGAAAATCCTACAAGTGGTGAAACTTTATATGCTCCACTGCATTTTTCATACAGTAGAAACAAAAACCATCATGCTAATAGAAGTTAGATTCAGAAGAACAGATTATTGTAGTAGCAAATATCTGCAGCATTGGCCACAGCATAAATCATTTTATTATCACTGTATTAAAAAGGCTTTCAGAGCAAAAGTAAAGGGAATAGAATCGGATACAAAAATTCCAAACCATGCTCTATGGAATGTACAGGGACAACCATTGCGTGTCGTTATAAGTTTAATTCAACAGCGGTCTCCTTATTAGGCCAAATCTGTAGCCTACTAAGCATCTAAGCAATGTTTAACATTGCAATAGACTACCAAATGGTCCTCACCTACCGAAACATGAATCTGCAACTCCAGTGCATACATTCTGTGGCTGATCTGCTAACTAGTATCTCTGCTCCATATCAGCACATTTGAATCAAAACAATAATTCCATTGCTTTGTACTTATGGGCATAAATGTTATGGTTCCGATTGCATATTACATGATATCTGACAAAGAGCGAAATAGTCTTGAAAGCTTGCAATATAAATATTCATGTAGGCAATACATGGCACCACTTTCTCCAGAAGATACACAAAAAAATTCTGTTTCATTTCAGAATCTGCCACAGTCATTTCATACCTCAAGATCTGTAGTCACCAAAATATATCCAACAGCTAAGGTCAATATTTGTTTGAATTAAATCACACAACAGTGTGCATGGCCTTGGCCTCCCAAATCTTTGGTGTTTTTATTTTCCCAGCAACTGGTTTACAGCAGGGGGTAAAGTGCACAGACCAGCATCAATATAATGGTAACTACAAAATTTAGTTTAAATTCAATGAGGGATGTACTACAGAGAGGAAGCCCATTCAAACATTGTACTACATAAAGATCATTTTTGTATGTAGGAATATCACCAGTGCTAATCACAAGTGTGACAAGTCAGGAATATTGGGTGAATTCAATTGATATTGACGTTCCCCACCCCCTAGATGGGCATCTATGCTAACAGGCGCCTGATGGAGCAATTCAATTGTTTCTCCATTCGTGCACCCATTAACAGTCATCATGGCCCCAAATCACAGGGTTTAGGCACACGCAGCGGCTAAACCATTAAAAAAAAAAAAAAGTGGTTAGGGTGCCTAAAAAAAGTGGGCTTTGGACATTTCTTCTTGCACCTCAGGAGGATTAGAGAAGAAATGTCTCACCCCGCAACTGTAGGCGTCTGAATGAATCAACAATTGAATTGCTCCATAGAGCTCTTATTGATACAGACACCCATGAGGGGGCGTCTATAACAATTAAATTCCCCCTATAGAGTCCAAGCTGCGTGTCTGTTTTGAATTGAAATCCTCCCCTTCTCTACTGTTGTGCTTTCATTGCAAAGAAGAAGTGGATATCAATTTTAAGATAAGTTATTGCATTGTTTTTTCTTTTACATTTGAGCCTTTGTTCATCATACTTTTGCAGATACAGATGTGCCCTCCTAGCCCTAATGTGCCAACGGGTGCGAGATGCCCTGTGCGATTGAGCCTCATGAAGCAGTGTAGCGCAGCAACCTTTTCTTTAAATGTTGTGTCTTATTTGCATTGCGGACGCAGTGAAACACCACTGAGTGTACTAGAGATGCTGGGCTGCGACTTTAACTGCACAGAAATGAGTTTTAACCTTACACAAAGACGCAGGTGTAGCACTTTGTATACAGATTTAGACTCATTCACACATATGTACAAATGTCATACATTAATCAGTGCAGCCTAGTCACGTAGTTTTGCAGCTTCCAGCTTTATTTGTGCAAATAAGACGCATGTTCTGAACGAATAAGATGCACGGCCAAGTGACCCGGGATCTGGCGCTGAGAGGGGCTGTTTGGTGAGACTGAAGCCACGGTGTATGAGGACACATCTGTATAACGGTCCCACAAAAAGTTGATTTGTAACTCCTTTCACAGCATTTATTCTAAACCAAGTAGAACAACGAAACATATGATGTGATCTTACTCAGTTTTATGTGCTATGCAGGCTGGGTAATAGAATGAACATGTATGCTGGAATTACAAAGATAAGTCTACAATGGTTATTACAAAATAGTGTGAAGGTGATATTTTTATTGAAAACAGAATACAAACACATTTTATGTTGACTTATGTTATTCATGTTGACTTACTGTTGTACTTCCCATAGTTGTAAAGTACACATTAAATTCTGCAGGCACTTTGTAAGTCTAGGTTCTAGTTTAGACATGTATGTTGAATTAATTGAAAATCCTGCTGAACTTTCAGCATATATGTAAATAGGTTAGTCCCACTAAGAATACTTCAAAATCGTTATCAAAGTAACAAAAAACAAAACAAAAAGCTCTCTTCCCCTTATGGACTGCATAAACATATATGCAGAACATGCAGAACACAAACTAGGCATGTATAGATGTGTCCACATATGTCTTTGCTGCGAATGTGAAAAATCACGGATTGCATAACGGGAAGAGTGCCCGCAAAGTGTGTACGTTTGCCTTGATCGTATCTCACGATGCATGTGCACGTTTGTCGTGATCGCATCTGTATATGGTGGCAGCGGCAAGCCAATTGCCTGGTCTTTTATCAAAAAGTATATCGACATCCTCCTGCATACCATCCCCCCCCCCCCAATTTGGAATATTCATTAGAAGAATGCACTTATATTGAATAGCCTTTACTCGCAAGCTTTTATAACTAATTCCTTTAGTCCCTCAATTAGGTAGAAACTACTTTCATATGCAAAAATAGGCACAATGTTTCATTGTAGGTGCACTAAAAAGAAAAGCTAATTAGTACAAATGTAAATTTGCTTTTCTTAAAAACATACACAAACTACATTTACTGTTCACACACATTGCTCATTGAACAGTATAGTTATTTGTGATACGTTATTTATGTATGGATATTTGATATTAGCTTGTAGTAAACCATTTTCAATTTTGACATATCTGTGTATACTCTAAAATGTGTGTTTAACAATTAAATAGTTTCCAAAAAAATGTGCAATAAAATTTATGTTGAAATACAATTAAAAACCACAAAATGTGCATTTATGTAGGGGATCCCATCTACAATAATTAAGGCACACTTCAAATTCTACAGAGAAACACTTTAATTAAATAAAAGGAGTTTTAGCTTTCACGTAGAGACCAAACATAGAAGTAGCATTTAAGAGCTAAAGTGACAAGTCTGACTGGCAGTGAAAAGTAAAAAACCTAAATGTAGGGATGAGAACCTGAGATGATGTGCACACTACAGACCTAGAATTATTGCATGTGGAGTGAGCAATCTAAAGGAAGTCTGAGATACAAAAATAAAATCTAGAAACATAGAAATGTACAACTTTTAGAGAAGGGTGTTTGGAATTATCACAGCTTGAAAGATGTGTCAGCTATTAAAAATAGATTTAAAAAAAAATAAAGTCACATACAGCAATCTATGCATCATAAAAAGGCTGCAGTCTCTTCTCCCATATGTACCTCTAGTGGCAGAGGTGTAAAACTCAGCAGTTAACTGACAGGCTCCATAGGCAACAAGAAGAGGTGTAAATGTGAAGTTTGAGACGTCCCCTCTCAGTGGCACATCCGCAATGTCATTTCTTTCTGTGGATGGTATAAAATCAGTTAACGAATTCGACAAACAAATCTAGTAATAAATGTGAGGCCATACAGATGTAGCGAATACATAAAATATTTGCAAATACATTTCATCAGTTAATTTAAGATGCACAAAAAGAGCAATGCATAATAACATTGCTGCCCCACTGTCTCTCAGTCAAAAGTGCCCATTATGCAGTGCCCCCTGTATTTGTGCCCTTTATGCATTGCCCCCTGTAGTTTAGCTTTGCCCTTATGTAGTGCCCCCAGGCTTAAATAGGGCCCCAGTAGCAGCCCCCTTTATACAGTGCCCCCAGTAGCAGCCCCCTTTATACAGTGCCCCCAGTAGCAGCCCCCTTTATACAGTGCCCCCAGTAGCAGCCCCCTTTATACAGTAACGCATACACACAAAAAAAATAAAAATAGACAACTTAACTGATCCCCACTCCAGCCGACAAATGCCACTGTCCGCTGCTCCCGGCCCACTCTGCACTACGGGAGAGACGTCATGACGTCTCTCCCATCAACCGCTGCGGGGGATCTGGAATGGGAGCTCATGAGTGAGCTCCATCCGGCTCCCTCCGTGGCCGCAGCAGCCAATCAGAGTCTGTATGACTCTCATTGCATGGCTGCGCTGCTATAACACACAGCTGCCGCTGGCAGCTGTGTGTGTTTCTGTGTAGGGCAGACCGCTACTCACTGCGGCTGCCCTACACTTTGTGGACCCTGGAGACACTAGCGGCGGGTGCGGGCCCCGATGCAATGCACCGGCTGCACCGCCGCTAGTTCCGCCCCAGTGCTCAGTGCAGCTCAACTGCCGGGCGGTGGGGGATTTTTACCGGGTGGTCCGCCCGACCAATAAAAGCGTGGATTGTATATAGTATCTCAAGAAGGTCCAAAATTTAAGTCATCCCACAGGCACACCAAACACAATACTGCCATTAAAGAGAAAAAAATAAAAAGGGGAAGAATAAGCAGGAAAATAGTTTGTAGGTCCATGGAAGTAAATTGAGCTGTATGAAATACTAAACGTTTGAATTCCTTATCAATAAACAGCACCCAGCATATAAAAAGAAAAAACTGTGTGAAAAAGAGAAATCGTATTGTATTGTATTTATTGTTGTCATCAGCAAAACAAGTTTGACAGACGAAATTACATTGCACTTTTTTAAAACAGTGAATAGCAATCCATGGTAAAGGTTATCACAAACAATTTCACAAAAATAATAAAATTAACTAAAGAGATTCAATCATAGCATTCAACATGCGCACAGCAGATGGAAGAAAACTAACCCTCAAGCGACTCGTACGTGCCCGAAGTACTCTAAACCGCTTTAAAGATGGGAGCTTATCAAAAAATTCATGAAATGGATGGCTTGGATCCGATATGATACCTTTGGTTCTCTTTAGAACCCTAAGCCCATAAACATCATGAATAGTTGGCAACTGCACGCCAATGATTTTGCTGGCGGTCCTAACAACCCGTTCCAGTGCACTTCTTTCACTCGCTGTGCAGTTGCCATACCAGATAATGATACCAAACGTCAGAATGCTCTCAATTGAGCATCTGTAAAAGTTTAGCATAGTTACTTTGCTAACTCCCGAGGCCCTCAAACGTCTTAGGAAAAACAAACGCTGTTGCGCCTTTTTAATTAGGGACAGTGTATTTAAAGACCATGTCAAATCTGCCGCAACCTGGATACCCAGAAATTTAAAAGACTCAACTATATCAACATCCTGGTTGTTAATAGACACTGGCAATTTCTGCTCTAAACATCTCCTACGAAAATCAATTACCAGTTCTTTTGTCTTGTCACCATTTAGGAGCAAGTGATTATCACCACTCCAAGAAACCAAATTTTTGATCTCTTTCCTATAATGGGACTCATCATTCCTGCTAATTAACCCAACGACTGCAATATCATCAGCAAATTTGATGATTTTCACAGAATCAGAAGTCGACATGCAGTCGTGGGTAAATAGCGCGTATAATAGGGGGCTGAGAACACAACCCTGGGGAACACCAGTCTTAATCAACACTTCCCCCGACACAGCACCTCCAATTCTAACTACTTGTGGTCTATCAGTTAAAAAGTTTAAAACCCAGTTACAAATAGACCCACTTAACCCCAAGTCAAACAACTTAGATGTTAGTGAGATGGGAATAACCGTATTAAAAGCAGAACTAAAATCAACAAAGAGTATCCGAACATAAGAATCCCTCACTTCCAAATGAGCTAAAATAGAGTGAAGTGCTGTAAGTACCGCATCATCAGTGCAACGATTTTTCCTATATGCAAACTGAAAAGGATCAAAATCTACTGGGAAAAAAGATTGAATATGTCCTAATACCAGCCTTTCAAAGCATTTCATTATCAATGAAGTTAGTGCAATTGGGCGATAATCATTAAGGCATTTTACTACCCCCTTTTTTGGAACTGGAACAATATTTGCCTTCTTAAAACATCTCGGCACTACACAATTAAAAAGGGACAAATTAAATAAGACCGTTAATATCCAACTTAACTGGTCTGCACACCCCTTGAGGACTTTACCGCTAATCCCATCCGGGCCGGCTGATTTACACAAATCAACCCGACGTAGACATTTAATCACATCATACTCCTCCAACATAAGAGGAGACTCCCCCACCCGGGGAATTTGGGGCGTAACAGAAAAACTATTCTCTTGATCAAACCTAGAGTAGAACAGGTTCAAATCTTCAGCTAATAGATTATTGTCATTGCTAATCACCTCCTTTTTTATTTTACAACCAGTAATATCCTGGATCATCTGCCACAGGCTTCTCGGATTCCTGTTATCATGACTTCTAGCTTCAATCTTTGCGGAGTAACTAATTTTAGCCCTCCTAATACCTTTCTGCAATTCACACCTGGAAGATTTCAACATTTCTAAATCACCAGATTTAAACGCTCTATCACGAGCCTTGAGTAGAGATCGAACTTCCCCGTTCAACCAAGGCTTCACGTTGGGAAATATTTTAATACTCTTTGTTACTGTAACACTATCCGTACAGCAACCGATGTAACCTAATATCAATGATGCTAGAGAGTCAATATCTATATCACCATTTACCCTACTCTCATCAATAAACAAATCCCAGTTTGTGAATTCCAACATATCCTGTAATCTAGTCAGTGCGTCCTCCGGCCATATAGTTACCAGACGTCTGACCGGTCGCACTCTCCTAACTAATGACCTGTAAACAGGTATGAGAAACAGGGACATATGATCGGATCTGCCAATATGGGGGCAAACAACAGTTTCATAAGCTGACTTGAGGTTTGTATACACCTGGTCCAAGGTACGCATGCCCCTAGTTGGAGCCGATACATTTTTATATAACTTAGGCAATACTTTCCTCAGGTCAGCTTGATTGAAATCACCTGCTATAATGAAAACTGCCTCAACATACACAGATTGTAATTTCGCAATTTCCTCGTAAAGAATTCCCAGGGCAATTGTCACATTAGCCTGAGGGGGAATATAAACGGCAATGATAATTGCCACCGAAACTTCTCTGGGCAAATAAAAGGGTCTACATTTGACAGACAGATATTCAATATCCACTGAGCAATGATTACCAATACAGATAGCATCAATACACCAGGTACGCAGGACATACAAACACAGCCCCCCACCCCTACTTTTCCCTGATGAAGAAGTTCTGTCTGCTCTGAACAGAATCCTGTTTCCAAAAGAGACCGCAGTATCCAGAACTAAGTCATTTAGCCAAGTCTCGGTAAAAATTAATACAGAGCAGGACTCCAGATGCTTCATGTATGAAAGAACTGCATGTAATTCGTCCAGTTTACTAGTCAGGGACTGAACATTTGCTAGAAATAAGCTAGGCAAAGGGGGTTTGATAAAACATAAATTGAGCCTGGCTCTAGTACCAGCTCGTTTACCCCTTTTTTGCCTCCTCTCCCTCCTCCGATGCCTCTTCCAACCCTGCCTGCGTCTCCAGGGATAACCGAGTCTCCAGAAATGCCCCCCTCCAGAGCGCTGCCCACCCCCATAATCTCTACTTCCATTGCCGTGCACATGGCTCTTCTCACAACTCCAGTCTCCAGACCAGCCACCACTCACCACCCCAGCTGCGACAGACCCATCCAGGGCCGCCACGCTTGCAGGCACAGTAACTCCAGGGGCAGCAGACACACAAGCTCCAGAAGCGGCAGCAATCCCAGCCACCCCCGCTCCACCCACAATGCCTGTGGCTGAGGGGTTACCCGGGGCTGTACCTCCCTCAGAGACCTGCACAGCCTCTGCGCCGGACCCAACAGCTCCTGCAAGCGGCTCCACTCCACCAGCTCCGGAACCTGCCACTCCACTCCAAACTCCAGTCAGGCGGAGACCAAGGAGCACCTCGCGGGGGTATGTGATCCCACACCAGCCGCCGTCACCACACAGGACTCCGACAAGCAGGAACAGGAACAACCACACCACATCCGGAGCGCGCAACACACGGACACCCGGACCATAGGAATCGCCATCACCGGCACCAACGGTAAGTGCAGCCGCAGCGTATACACGCGCCGCCATTTCCAGGCACAGCAGGGATAGGAACACTGGTTCAGAATGTGTAGTAATAATGTAAGTAATCTGTGTAGTAATAATGTAAAATGAGATTTTAAATGAATGATCACACATTATGAGCGCTGTTGATACCAGATCCCAATGCAATGCATCTTGGTATAATTTCCTCATTTGTGGTATTTTTTTCATAAATTTTGCATCTTAGTTTACATATTGTGTACTAGGTACTTAAGATCATACTAATTCCTTTGCATCAAAAAGACTAAAGTCGCAGATAAAGCATAAAGATGCATCACCCAAGTCACTCAAATCTGACCTCCTTTTTACCTTAGATTGTATACTTTTTCCTTAATTCTGCTATTTAGTTCACCAATAGTTTTAGGTACTTCGGATTAGTGTTTGGTGCAGCTAAATCACAAAGTCCATGGCGTGCTGTAGCAGCACTTTCACATTTTAGCAGATTATCTAATCCAATGGTGTCTAACTCGGGCCCTCCAGCTGCAGTTGAACTACACATCCCAGCAGGCAGTGCCACAGTTTTGCTATCAGGGCATGCTGAGATATGTAGTCCCACAAAAGATGAAGGTTCAGAGTTTGACACCACTGGTCTAATACAACTTTTGTTTTAATCCTCTGACCACTTCCATAGGCAGTGTGGTTTTTAGTAACATGAGGCTTGTGCCCGGCATCTATTTTCCCTGTTGGCAGCGCTTGCGGGCTGCCTGGCATGTCCGTAAGTGCCGGGCACGCCCCATGAGTGACGAAAAGGGGACAAGTCTTATAGACACGCCCCTTTTTGGCGCACACACGGAAGTGTCCTCTCTAGCTCCGGCGCCCTGTCTGCCGCCGGAGCTAGAGTGAACTCTAAATTACCACATGTAATAAAGTCTGCCCCATGTCCAGCACTTAGGATTCATTAGGTGCACAATAAAAAGCTTTATTTTACTAAAAGCGGTAGCACCAAAGTGGACGGAGACCGGACTAAGATTAAAATTTAGGGGGAAATGCAATTGTTTTATCACAGCCGCAGCTCCAGTCTAAAGTGTTTTTGTGTACCCATCACTATTGCGGATGTCGTGCCCAAAATGCATGGGATTAGTCACAAAGTGGCTTATCCTAACAAAAGAGACATTTAAGCCACCCAAAAGCACTACTTTGGGCATATTTCCCCTCACACCTCAGGCTGTGAGCAAAAAATAATCAGTGATAAGTAATGAATCACTTTAGATGGGAGCTACAAATGCCCAGATACAATTAAATTCCCCCCATAAAGTTTTGAACATTACGCCTCTTCAATATCTCTCTCTCTCCCTCCCCCCCACGAGGGGTGCCAATAGGAGAGGAAAAGGCATTTAGCAGTGCACACTTGTTGGATTTCATAAATTGCCTCTCCACAGCATCCTTATCTTAGCTTTCCATCTGTTTATAGAGTGACATACAAGGTATGTACATTTTTTATATTTCCTATATTTTTGTGATGGAGGAGCACTTTGATACCCTGTAGACTGCAGTTCTTCTTGCGCTAGGTCTGTTCATAGCTACTGTTTCAATTTGTACCTCTATAAAACGGTCCATTAAGTACTAACAAATGTTGGCGTTTAGTGCCAAGACAGGAGGGGAGAAAGCACTTGGAAACTTACCAGCGGCTCTAGCTCTTTGGTGTCAATCAGATTAAACTCTGTGACAAAGTAATAAAAGTGCTTGTAGCAGGTGTTCACATGAGCCTCTGCTCCCATTTGGATGATTCTATCGAAATGATGGATGTAGACATGGACAAATACCCGGAAAAGTCTGGACAGTATCTTTTTCACAACCTGTAGGAAATTCTTTGGGAAGGGGGTACCTGTAATGGAATAGCAGACAAAGTCAGATTGACCTATCTTTCCAAAATTCACACACTGGCATTGTGCCCCATTTGTCACAAATGTAGTTAAATTGGCTGCTTACCAGCATTAAAAGAAAAAAAAAAAAAAGTCTGAAACCCATACTATTCATAACCCACCATTCTATCCTCCACATCAACCTTTACAATAAAATGTTGCCTTAATTCTTCCAATTCTTTGTTGCATTTGACCTTTATCATATTAACTTTCTATGGGATCTTCTACTACACACATTTTTTTTCCCCCACTATCTCCTACCTATATAAACCCACACTTTTCAAAATTGCTTTAAATCAATCCGACTGTCTTGAGTAAGCAAACTGGTGCAGCAGATATTTGTGAGACTTTTGGCTTAGAGGCACAGGGGTGGGGTGTGAGACTTTTGGCTTAGAGGCACAAAACTGGGCAGGGGAGACACCAAATGGGGCAGGCGAGACTGGGAGATACAGAGGTGGGATGATGCCGACAGACACAGGCGAGAGATGAAACACTGGGTGGATGGTGCTGAAGACACAGATGGGGCAGGAGTGACACAGCAGGGAAGGTGCTGAAGAGACACAGCAGGACTGAGGCTCGAGAGATACAGTGGGAATGAGGCTGTAGATTGACACAGAGGGTATGAGCTGATGATTCACCGGCCTGCACCTATCAGGGAGGGATGGGGGGCCCCAAAACAGGAGTATGCTGGACCCCATAATGATTATGGCTGCTGACAGAAAAACAGTGAGTGGACTGACTCGGATGCATGTACAGTAGATGGATGGATACTCACAGACATCCTTATACTTGCATCCAATTCAGAATCAGCCCGTGACCACTAGCTGATTGACGGAGTGCAGACTGAGGTACCCAGGTCCTTTTATTCCGCCTTACAGCTATATGTGGGTAAGAAGATACGTTATAGCACATCAGTGCGAACACGGTTGCCGACTATATTTATCACCGGTGTGTGGTGGGTGTATTGAGGACCATGGTAATGATATTACATTGTTATAGAGATTTTAAATAAAAAGATAAAGTGCTTAAGACCTGTACATTAAAAAAAAGTGTATAACTCTTATGCACTTTATCTTTATTTTAAATATTTATAACCATGTAATAACTACCTTGGTCCTCAATACACCCTTCTACCACACCCCAGTGTAAAACATACGTAGCATCCAGCTATAGCAGCATCTAACATAACATATTACATGGATCTCCATGCTTTGACACTACCTGCGACTACGTCAATCAGGCCTCACATTGAGGTGCAGGAGGTGAAACGACAGTAAGTGGAGGAGGGTGGCGTGGCCGCATGGCTCAGTCAATCTGTCAGTGTCAGCAGCACAGCATGGTGCTGTGTAATTGGCCACTGGCTGATTAGAGAGGCAGAGCATGGCCCGTCCAGCTGACTGCCGTTGGGCCATCCACCCACGGCACCCACTTTGGACTTTTTGCACTGGTGGGAGAGGGGTTGGCAGTGTGGAGTAGAGCAGCGGCAGGGGTTGCGATGAGCTGGGGGAAGAGCTGTCACTGTAAACCAAAAGGCAGTGAATCCTGAGGCTGCTTATTGCTGAATGGGGTACTGCAACAGTGCATTGTGGGAGATCAAACAGGAGGTGTCTGATCTGATATGAGGAGTGATGATGCAGGACAGCCATGATGATCACAACTACAGGTTAAGGGTGGGGGGGGCAAAGGAGGAGAGACATGAAGGGATCAAAGGGAGAGACATGGAGAGGGGTCAAAGGGAGAGAGACGTGGAGAGGACAATGGGTAAGAATAGCACAGTTTTTCTATTTCCTTTTTAAATACTATTCACGTTATTAAGACCAAACTACTTAAAAAAACTGGACTGCTCAATAATTATTTTGGCTTAGGGGTGCCTTAAAAAAAAAAAAAAAAAAAAATTATGGATGCCCTAAAGGTGCCTCCATCTGAGAAAGTTTGGGAACCACTGCAGCAGACTGTTAAAATAACTGTCCTTTGTGTGATGGTAACACTCCTTATTACCACCTCATTTCCCAATGCCCTCACAAATTCTTAACTGTCATATTGGTGGAAAAATTGTGACATTGATACACATACACAATGTATATACACCGATCAGCCATAACATTAAAACCATTGACAGGTGAAGTGAATAACATTGATTATCTTGTTATAATGGCACCTGTCAAGGGGTTGGATATATTAGGCAGCAAGTGAACAGTTCATGAAGTTGGAAGCAGGAAAAATGGGCAAATGAAAGGATCTGAGCAATTTTGGCAAGGGCCTAATTGTGAAGTCTATGCAACTGGATCAAAGAATCTACAAAACGGCAGATCTTGTGGGGTGTTCCGGTACGCAGTGGTTAGTACCTACCAAAGGTGGTCCAAGTAAGGAAAAATGGTGAACCAGCAACATGTTCTTGGGCACCCAAGACTCATTTATGCATGTGGGGAGTGAAGGCTAGCCCATCTGGTCCAGTCCCACAGAAGATTCTGACTATGATAGAAACGTATCAGAACACACACTGCTTCGCGTAGCCGCAGACTGGTCAGTGCCCATGCTGACTCCTGCTTACAATGGGCACACAAGCGTTAGAACTGGACCATGTAGCAATGGAAGAAGGTGGTTTGGTCTGATGATTCACATTTTCTGTTATATCATGCAGATGGCTAGGTGCGTGTGTGTCATTTACCTGGGGAAGAATTGGCACTAAGATGCACTATGGGAAGAAGGCATATAGGTGGAGGCAGTGTGATGCTCTGGACAATGTTCTGCTGGGAAACCGTGGAACCTGGCATTCATGCGGATGTTACTTTGACACGTAGCACCTACCTAAACATTGCTGCAGAGTAAGTACACACCTACAAGGTAACGGTATTCCCTGATGGCAGTGGCACCTTTCAACAGGATTATACGCCCTGCCACACTGCAAAAAATATTCAGGAATTGTTTGAGGAACATAAAGATCAAGGTGTTGACTTGGCTTCCAAATTCCACAGATCTCAATCTGGTTGAGCATCTGTGGGATGTGCTGGAAAAACAAGTCCGAGCCACGGAGGCCCCACATTGCAACTTATAGGCCTTAAAAGGATCTGCTACTAATGTCTTGGTGCCAAATACCACAGGACAACTTCAGAGGTCTTGTGGAATCTATGCCTGTTTTGGCAGTATGAGGGGGACCTACACAATATTAGGCAGATGTTTTCTATGGTTGATCGGATATATATGTATAGACACAAAAATATACATACATAGTGGGTGTAAAATATATATATATATATATATATATATACATACATACACACACACACACACACACACACATATACATACACACACATATACACATACACACACACATATTCCTGATCTATTAGAATTTTTTCACTCAAAAGAATGTAATCTACTAAAATTTACCAATGTTTGTAGGGAATATGTCTTCATTATTAATTTGTACTTCTATCCAGTCCATCAATAGATTCATGTATTTTGGAGCGGAGAGAGGTGTGGGTTTTCGATATCTGTTTTCATCTTGCCATCGGTACTCATATTTTGGACCACCAGACATAATTGGACAGGACTGCTCAGTGCAATTGTCACTGATGGTACCATAAATTAAGTTGATGCGATTGAAAAAATCCACAACATGTACTGCCACCCAATCATTCTGGTCCTCCCCATGTGGTAGCTGGACGGCCAACTTCAAGTCTAATCCAGCATTGAGAGACGCTTGGGCTTTCTTATGCAACTCAAATCGTTGCGTGCCAGGCTCAAATTTCCGCTTGGGGCGGAATGTTCTGTCCTTATTAAACACTTGTTTGAGGGGGTTGGACATAGTAATAGAGGTTTACGTTAACTGAGCCCTTTGTTATTATAAAGTTACACTTCATATGCCGTTTTGAGTCTAGGGAAAGAATATAAAAAAAAATTGTTGTTAAAACAAAATGAATTTACACTTTTTCTGAGTAAAATTTCTAAACTGTAAACTTCTCATCAAATCTTTCCAAATAAATATTACATTAGAAAACAACATATTCAGGACTAGGCATTTATTATTATTATTACCAGTTATTTATATTTAGTAATAATCCCATGCTAGACTTCTTACAATGCTTGAATGTGGCAAATTTAGGTGCCATAAGAATATGCAGCCATATTTGATTATCATTAATCTACATTGCATCAACATATTACACACTGCTTATTGAGGGAGATCATGATGTAAACAAATTACATACAATTACACGAAACATAAGGTAAAGATGACTGCCCAGATAAGTATTTAATCTAGGAGGTTTGTAAAATACCATAATAATTCGCAGATGTGTGAACAATGGTGAACTAATAAAGCTGGTATATTGCACAAAATATCCTGGGTTGTTTATTATAAGCACTGTGTCAGCTTAAGATGGCACATACACAAAGAACATACTGTGTGTAGTAACTGGAAGGAGTGGTTCTTAATGATACCAAGCCATGCCCCCTCCCTAATTGCCATCAGCATCAACCCAATCAGCACTGTCGGACTTCTAAAGTTTTCACCCCTTCAAAATCCTGCAGTGCTGAGGATTAGTTAGTGTAGTTGTCATCAGTAAATGCATCAAAAGTAGTACAAGTCTGACACATCCTTAGCACTGAAGGAGTTAAAAGGACCTCTAAACAAAGTACAAGCTGCCATTTAAGAAAATATAAAAATAACTGATATTCATAATTGTGCAATCTTTTACCATAAGCTATTTTCTGCCAAAATGGCTTTACTGAGAGGAGGTCTACTGTGCTTCTGAAAATATCTCCATGTTCACAACCTTATCCAGGGTTCGCAAAATATACGCTATAGGGCATTCTTACACGCTACAGTAACCTGGGGACCCAGTTTTAAAAACTGATCGGGTCCCGCAGGACGCGCTGGTGCTGTGTGTGCTGCAGTAGCTAATCGATGCACGGGGCCATCTCCTCTGCATGGCGGAGTCTCCCCGGCCAATCCATGCAGTAATGCCCCAGCTGCAATGCTAACCCCCTCCCTAACCCAAGTACTGCCCCCAGTATTGCCTGCCCCTAAACCCCTCTTTGCCCTCTAGTACTGCCATAGTTTTCTACCCTTACCCCACCCTAACCCCAGTATTGTCTGCCCCTAACCTCTTCCTTGCCCCCAGTACTGCCCTAGCTGCTAACAACTCTACCCCCCATACAGCCCAAGCTGCTATCTACACTTGCCCCCTCTCTACCCCCAGTGCTGCCCCAGCTGCTATCCTGACCCAGCACTTACCCTAACCCCCTCCTTGCCCCCCCAGTACTGCCCTAGCAGCTATCTACCCTCGCCCCCTCCCTACACCCAGCACTGCCTGTCCCTAACCTCCTCCTTGCCCGCAGTACTGCCCCAGCTGCTATCTACCTCTGTCTCCTCCCTACCCTAAATACTGCTGCCCCTAACCCCCGCCATGCCCCCCCAAGTACTGCGCCAGCTGCTATCTACCACTGCCCCCTCCCTACCCCCAGCACTGCTTGCCCCTAGCCGCCCAGCATGGTCGCAACAACTGTCTACACTTAGCCCTCTCTGCCCCCAGCCCTTACGCCCCTCTAGCTGCAGCTCTACCCCAACTTCTCCCTGTCTTTACCCCCAGCTTTACCCCAACTCCCTCCACCTCAACTGCTACATACACCCCAGCACTATCCCAACTGCTGCCTGCCCTCAACCCCCATAATATGTGACAGGACCCAGAAAAAGTGGTGTAGGACCCCAATTTTTTTAAATAGAGGGGTCATTAGGACCCACATTTTCTCGCTCAGCGCGATCACTGCTTATCGAAAATTTGATAGATTCTGATAATGATCTGAAGTTCATGAAAAGTTTCTTCGTGTTGAGTTTGGTTACTTTTTAAACGTTTTATTGTCAATTATACAGATTACATTAAATGGTTTGCCCTCCACTTAGGATGCCAATGACAGTCTATATCACCAGGCATCTCCCCAGACACCTCATTATTAGTGATATTAAAGATTACATGCTTGCTACAGGGCGTCCCCCGAAACGACAGAAAACAGGCATCACCACTAGTGTTTTCTGTATGAAGAGAGTTGACCTGGCCCTAGGAAGATCATCAATGTCACAGTGCCCCTACTGGTAAAGGATGCATTTACTTCTGCTGCAAAACCCAATAACCCCTTGGCTTGATAATATCATGTTGGGTACACGCTTGCCGATATCTCTCGTTCTATCAACGAGCAGTTGTGTGTGGAGAGTGGCAATCTACTTTTATGCTGATATTTTGGCTGCTGGAACAGATAGATCTATTCAATACAAGTGTCACAACAGGCGCCAGGGTACTTTTGTTTATTTGAGTATACATTAAAAGTACTATTAGACCAGAAAACATATATAATTTTTTTTTTTAAGTTTTGTATATATTATTTCAAACACAAATTCACTTTATTTGATCAATATTTATTTCTAAACCAATTGTTATATTTCATATTCTGAATTATCTGATTTAGCAAGTGAAAATAGAAGTTAAAATGAAAGAAAGACAAAATTTATATCCTGGATTAGATGAGTATACTCTTCCCCTTTAGACAGGTCTGTATTAATGGTTATGTCTCAACTTCCTTTCGCCTTTTTTCCTTCATGAGGCCGACTACCTAATTCAGTCGTTTTGATATTGTAACGACTTTTCAATTCTAATAAGCGCCTGGGTACCTTTTCCTATTTGTTCCTTAATGCACTGACCCTGGCTAAAGTTTGCATTGACCGCACTTGGATGGCCTTTAGGTGCCCTTTGGGCGGTATTCGATTGTTATAGCGTGCCCGATCACCCGCCTAAAGTGACGGGAGATTGCAGGGCGCTATTCAATTGTTACAGATTTTCGCACTGATCGCACCCATAGAGATCGTGTTTAGCCGCGTAAAATGGCTATCCCAAACCAAAAAGTTGGGCGCGATCACAAAAAGTGCCGTTTGGGTGCCCAAACAGGTCACTTCGCCCTTTTCAGCTCGCATCCCCCTGGGGGTGCAAGCCGAAATAGTGCGGCGGCAGCTGACCGCGCCCAACAGGAGCAACAATTTAATAGCTCCTGTCGGGAGCGTAGGAGGGCTAAACAATTGAATTCCGCCCTTTATTTGCTGAGTGGTGCCAACTGATAAAAGTAGTGGTGGGTCATGAGCATTTTCTATATAATAAGCGCAATTGCATACATAAATTCGACCATTTACAGGGTTCTTCTACCCCTTCTTTATATGGTGTACGGCTGGGGGGGATACTGCCTACTTATGGGTTGGTACCTAGCGAGACAGCACAGAAAGGAGTATGATGATTTGTGATTGTAGCAGATCCTCATGTATGCAATTAGTGGTCAAATGTTTACAATGTCTTGATATATGAACTTTTAGATTATTTTGAATATTGGCTATACTCTTTCTTAATACTTTTTGTATTGTATGGGTTTAAGGGGTGGTGGGAGGGATATTATTTGATTATATCTAAATTTAAAAAAAATATGAGATATGGTAAGAACTTACCCTTGTTATCTCCATTTGTACGAAGTCCATAGGGTTCCACAGGATACCTTGGGGTATAGGTGTGACGTCAGTCGCTGGGCACCATAGAGTTAAGCTTTTCAGCCTCCCAGGGTGCACTAGGGTCCCCCTCCTATACCCCGCCCCCGAGCAAAGGCACCTCAGTTAGTTATCAAGCCATAGGCCGGAGGAGGAGAAGGAAGAGAGAGAAAAAAGATCTGGACACATACAAGAATCACATTCTCACCAGAGGGAGACGGAAAACCGGTGACCAGAGCAAAGCCCATCTGCAGCACAGGTGCGACAGGGCGGGAGTCCTGTGGAACCCTATGGACTTCGTAGAAATAAAGATAACAAGGGTAAGTTCTTACCATATCTCATTTTCTACTTCAGGGTCCATAGGGTATCCACAGGATACCTTGGGGATGTCCCAAAGCAGTATCCTTTAAGGGTGGGGACGCTCCTGTGCAGAAAGGAGAATCCGCCGCCCGAAGGAAGCATCCTGAGAGGCGAAGGTGTCAAACCTGTAATACCTCACGAAGGTATGGACAGAGGACCACGTAGCAGCCTTGCAGATCTGAACTGCCAAGGCACCACGTCGAGCTGCCCACGAAGGACCCACAGACCTAGTGGAATGAGCCTTCAGAGAAGGAGGAACCGGTAGGCCTTCATGAAGATAAGCTTCAGAAATAGCCATACGGATCCAGGCTGCCAAAGTTTGCTTTGAAGCAGGCCAACCCTTTTTACGGAAGCCATAGAGGACAAACAAAGCGTCCGACTTCCTAAACGAAGAAGTGCGGTCAACATAAGTCCTTAAGGCCCGCACAACATCCAAAGAGGCCTCACCCACGGAAAGACCCGGTGAGTTAAAGGCCGGAACAACGATTTCCTCGTTAACATGAAACTGGGAAACAACTTTGGGAAGAAACTCGGGCCGAGTGCGGAGCACTGCCCTGTTCCCATGAAAAACCAAGAAAGGGGGTCTACAAGAAAGAGCCCCTAACTCAGAAACACGTCTGGCCGAAGCAATAGCCAGAAGGAAAACAGTCTTAGCTGTTAGCCATTTAAGATCCACTGAGCCCAGTGGTTCAAACGGCGGTCCTTGGAGAGCCCTCAGGACCACAGCCAAATCCCAAGGCGCCACAGGTGGAACAAAGGGCGGCTGAATGCGGAGAACACCTTGCATAAAGGTACGCACATCCGGGATTGTAGCAATCCTACGGTGAAACCAGACAGACAGGGCCGAAACCTGTACCTTCAAAGAAGCAAGGTGAAGCCCATGATCTAGTCCCGCTTGCAGGAAGGCGAGAATCCGAGACAGACGAAACTCCCGCAGTGCATAACCACCACTGGAAGAACGTATGCCACACGCGATGGTATATCCTCACGGAAGACGGTTTCCGAGCTCGCAACATGGTACGCACCACAGAGCTGGAAAACCCCCGGGACCTCAGCATGGCCGTCTCAACAGCCACGCCGTCAAAGACAGCAGAGTCAGGTCCGGGTGAAGACAAGGACCCTGAGACAGAAGGTCTGGTCGTAGCGGCAACCGCAGAGGACTGTCCACGGACAGACCCTGAAGGTCTGAGAACCAGTGCCATCTGGGTCACGCGGGAGCTATCAACAGGAGCGTCCCTCCTTCCTGTTTGAATTTCCGGATTACCCGTGGAAGAAGGGAGACCGGAGGGAACAGGTATGCGAACCAGAACGTCCACCGGACGGACAGAGCATCCACCAGAGACGCCCCTTCGTCTCTTGTGCGAGACCCGTACACCGGCAACTTGTTGTTGTGCCGGGACGCCATGAGGTCGATCTCTGGAAGACCCCACCTGTGCACCAGCAGTTGAAAAACGTCCGGGTGCAGGGACCATTCCCCCGGATGAACGTCCTGGCGACTTAGAAAGTCCGCCTCCCAATTTAGCACTCCCGGGATGAAGACCGCTGATATGGCCGGAAGATTGCGCTCCGCCCAAACCAGGATCCGAGAGACCTCTACGAGAGCCGCCCGACTGCGAGTTCCTCCTTGCCTGTTTATGTAGGTCACGGTGGTAGCGTTGTCCGACTGGACCTGCACCGGGTGACCCTGGAGAAACCGATGTGCCTGCTGGAGAGCATTGAAGACCGCACGGAGTTCCAAGATATTGATTGGAAGCTCCGCTTCTGTCGGCGTCCACCTGCCCTGGAACAAGTGTGGACCCGAAACTGCTCCCCAGCCCCGAAGACTGGCGTCCGTTGTCAACAGGACCCAATTTGAAACCCAGAACGGACGTCCCTTGTTGAGGTGGGTCGTCTGTAACCACCACGCAAGGGACAGGCGAACCTCCGGGGTGATCACAATCGTCTGGGACTTCAGAGACTGAGGCAGCCCGTTCCACTTGGACAGGATCAGGTGCTGCAGAGGTCTGGAGTGAAACTGGGCGTATTCCACCATGTCGAACACCGACACCATGGAGCCCAGTAACCTCATCGCCGAGTGTAGGGACACCCGGCGGCTGTGCAGACAACTGCGCACCCTTGACTGTAAACAAGAGATCTTGTCCTCCGTCACGAAGATCCTTTGCTGTCCCGAGTTCAATAAGGCTCCAAGATGCAGAATCCTCCGAGACGGGATTAGAGTGGACTTCTGCCAGTTGATTAGCCAGCCGTGCCGTTGCAGCAGTGCAATGGTCAGGTCCAAGTGGCGTAACAGGAGCTCTGGAGATCCTGCCACCAATAACAGGTCGTCCAAGTACGGCAACATGTGGACTCCCTGCAGCCGCAGAGAAGCCGCCATGACCGCCATCACCTTGGTGAAAACACGTGGTGCTGTCGCCAGGCCAAAAGGTAACGCCCGAAACTGGAAGTGGTCGCTGCGGATTGCAAACCTGAGGAACTGTTGATGGCGCAAAAGAATAGGGACATGCAGGTAAGCGTCATGTATGTCCAATGACACCATGTAGTCCCCAGGTTCCAGCGCCAGAATGATGGACCGTAGGGTCTCCATCCGAAACTTCGTAGCCCGCAAAGACTTGAGTGCTTTGAGGTTGAGAATCGGACGATACGACCCATTGGGTTTCTGTACCAAAAATAGATTTGAATAGAAACCCTGGCCCCTCTGGGAGAATGGAACAGGCACTATAACTCCAGCCTGGAGCATAGTGTGCAATACCTTCCGCAGCTACGTAGCCTTGTTCCGGTCTGATGGTAGACCCGTGGTGAAGAATCAAGCCGGGGGTCTGTGCCGGAAGGAGAGGGCGTATCCGTGGGAAACCACCTCCAGAACCCAAGTGTCTGTCGTAGTGGCCGACCAACACTGGGCGAACTGCAGCAGGCGGCCTCCCACCCTGGGATCCCCCAAAGGGAGGCCCGGACCGTCAGGCCACAGGCTTGTCATCTGGCTTGGGGGCCGGACGTCTGGTACTCCATGCCTGCTTCCGGGGCTTGGCCGATTTCTTAGGGCCAGCCTGTCGAGGAAACGACTGTGGTTTGGGCCTGCCCTGGGCCCTAGATGACCGAAAGGACGATGGTCTAGAACCAGAAGGAGCAGCGGCCGACGGGAGACAAGCCGATTTGGCTGCCGCCAGCGTGGCCACAATCTTATCCAGATCCGGACCGAAGAGAACTTCTCCGGTAAACGGCAACGCCTCCAGACCCTTTTTGGAATCTGCGTCCACCTTCCAGGATCGCAGCCACAAGGTGCGACGAGCAGCCACCGCTGCTGAAGAAATTCTAGACACCAGAGTACTAATGTCTAGGGCCGCCTCGTTGATATAAGTGGCCGAATCACGGAGATTACCAATCAACTCCGCCTGTTCGGCCGGACAGTCGGAATCAAAAGAAGCCTCTAATGAATCTGCCCAGCGCTCCTTCGCTCTGGCAACCCAGCAAATGGCCATAGCCGGCCGTGCTGCCCCCCCCCGCAAGGGAATAAGCGGACTTCAGGCAGATCTCCACCTTGCGGTCCGTAGCATCCTTAAGGGAGGACATAGATGGCATCGGCAATGTGGCACTACGGACAAGACGGGTCACGTGAGAATCCACCTGTGGAGGGGATTCCCACTTTGCAAAATAATTATCCGCGAACGGATAAGCCACTGCCAGGCGCCTCTGCGGCTGGTATCTTTTGCCAGGCTGTTTCCACGCCTCCTCTAAATGGTCCACCAACTGACCCGAAAGAGGAAAGACTGTGGCATCGCCCTTCACATCTTTGAAAAAGGCATACTTAGATTTAGCCGCTGGGGGAACTTAGTCCTCAATCACCAAGGCTGTGCGGACCGCCCGAATAAGTCCAGGAATATATACTTTGGACTTAGCATCAGCGTCCTTAGTATGGAGAGGTTCCTGATCGTAAGGATCCAGAATCTCCCCATCATCAGACGTCCCCTCGTCATCCTCATAAGGAGCCGACAGAGACGCCACCGGCCGTTTATGCGGCAGCATCACAGACTCCCCTTGCAACACATCCGACAAGTGCTGTACAGAACTCGTCAGGGAGTTAACCCACGCTGGCTCCTGAGAAACCGGGAGCGGGGAAATAGGGAGACTGTGGGGTACCACCAATTGTCGTGGGAAACCCTGCATGGGTGACGACACCACTGACTGCTGGGATAAACCCATCGGTGTAAACACAGGCTGCGGAGCTAACTGGCCCACTAAGGCTGTAAGTGCCTGAGCAAAACAAGCCCAGGGCGGCTCCTGTACCGGTGCTGTAACCGTAAGAGGCCGCGCCATGGACAAACAATGCCGGCAAAGGCCCTCCGCGCTACCCTCCCCCTCCGCTAACGGTACTTTACACGTAGTACACTGTAGCCGGAGGGGAAAATCACTTTCGGACATGATGGCACCACGTATGTGACCTCTCTCACCAATTATAACTTAAATAGGCGAGAGACCACCCTGCAGCACTGCACCGCAAGGGCTTAGCAGAAAGAACAGGGACAGTAATAAAGCTGACAGTTTAGAGAAAAGTTACAGGCAGCAGCGCTAGCACAGTCACGTACAATGCAAAGAAAATCAATTCCTGCACTAACAGCGCTGATCACTCAACTACGCAGACACAGGGCCTGGTAGGACACAGCGCTGCATACACAGACCTGACCACAGCGGAGGAGAGGTATGCGGGGGGACCCAGACCACGATGCTTCCGTCCAGCGCTTCCAGCAGCGTTCACCATGCGTTCTGGAGAAGATGGTCGCCGAGGAGCAGAGAGGAGGCTGGCCTGGGGGAGGAGCGCTGCCACAGGACCAGTCGGCAGCGTGCAGAGAGGGCTGTGTGCAGCGGGGGAGGTGCCGGCTGTGAGACAGGGAAGGCGCGCTCCCCTGGCATGCATTTAACCCCTGGGACGCCGCAGCGCTACCGCTCTGCTGCGGTCCGCTGTCCCAGGGGGTAGTGGAAAGCGCAGGTTGGTCGCCTGGCTCCACGCTGCAGCCAGTCCCCAGGGAGCCCCCTGCCTGGGGACTTAGGACCATGTGACCAGCGGGGACCCACCGCGGGACACCGCTGCTTACCTTTGTCCCCCTTGGATCCGGCCATGGTCCGGAACATCTGGGGTCACCGCTAGCTGTGACCCCAGATGCTCACCAGCATCCCCGGATCGGTACCGGCGTTCTGGTACCGGCGGGGGTGTAGGGAAGACAGCATGGACGTCAGGACTGACTGTCCATGCTGTACATCCAGATGTGCAGCCACACTGAAGAAAGCTTCAGGGGCTCTTCTAGCCCCCACTCCGACAGGTGCACCCGACTCCGGCCGGGCACCAAACTAAACTGAGGTGCCTTGGCTCGGGGGCGGGGTATAGGAGGGGGACCCTAGTGCATCCTGGGAGGCTGAAAAGCTTAACTCTATGGTGCCCAGCGACTGACGTCACATCTATACCCCAAGGTATCCTGTGGATACCCTATGGACCCTGAAGTAGAAAGAAACAATTTAAAAAAAAATATATATATATATATAAAGACAGAAAATGGAGAATTATTGAAACAAAAAAAAAAAAAAACACAAGCCTAGGGGCAACTATTTTTATTTTAGGGTGTGTTCTTTAACTATAATTTACGAGCAATTTCCAGTTATTAAATTGTGTGACCAGGTTGATTTTATTAGATAAAAGGTGTTGATGGTTGGCATATATTTATATTATTTTACAAAGTAAATTAATATATTTATAATGATCCCCAATTATTTGCAGTACAGTGCCCCGATTATAAAACTTGTAGTGACAATTACCAGCAGGCATTTTCTATTAGTCTTCTCAAATCAAAATTAATGGTAGAATGTGTATTATCTCAAGCCCTGGGTGGGACCCTTTCCATCTTTCAGGGATTATATAAATATGAGCTTTTTGACTATGCGAGGAGAAAGCCACATCGACCAAAACTGCATTACAGGCTTTTAGGAAACGGTGCATAAGAGAGGCGCAATAGGTTTTATTATAACTCATTTGGAAGCCATCAGGGTCTGGATTTTTCCCCGTTGGAGGAGCCAACAATGCCAACTCCTCAATGGTGAACGATTGTTCAATGGAGGTCAGTTCTTCCTCAGTAATGCGAGGAAACTCAACAGAACTGAGGTAATCCCTGACTGCTTGCTTAAAGAAAGTTGATCGAAGGAGAGGTGGTCCTTCCTTAAATTGTAGCGGTTTGTGCAATAGGTTTGATAGGCTTTGTGGGAACGTATAAACACACCTCCCCCAGAATTGCGGATAGAGTGGACATATGACCCTCTGCGCCCTCATTGTCCTAGCGAGCATTGATCCAGACTCATTGCCCCATAGGTAATATTTATACCTACATTTACGCAGGTCAAGCTTGGTCCTGTCGTGGAGGAGCTTTTTAAGGGCCAATCTCACCTAAGAGAGCTCTGGACCACCTTTTTTTTTTTTTTTTTTTTTTTTTTTTAACTGGGAGCCTAGTTGTACACATTTATTTTTATGGCAGAGCCAAGTTTGTCCTTAATATGAGGATCACTGAGTAATAGTTCATTATAGCGCCAGGTTCATGGGAAGGGAGGCGCTGGGTGAAGCCTTAGAGGCATAAACTGGGGAGTGGTCAGACCAGGTAATTTGTAAAAATCTATGATCAACAAGAAAATAGTAAATGCAGGAGCACAGTATATGAAGTTAGAGGCTGAGTAATGAGTGTAATCTTTTACAGTGGTCTGTTGAGTCCTCGCTAGATCAACAAACTGGTGTTCATGAAGGAGTTGACCGATTCTACGATGGTCTTGTAGATGTGAGCGAGACAGCACAAGAGAGTAATCAGTCTAATATAAGACATCCCTCTCTCAGTGGTTCCAAAAGTCAAAATCCTAATAAAAACTTTTTGCGTTTGGGAAACTATACATTAACAAAAAGGTGTACATTTGAGCGAACAACTTACATTTGAGAACCTAGCAGGTTTCCAAGATGTGGTGGGAGACTTCTGAAAGAGGAAGCTTGCGAGAGAGCAAGAAAGCCAAGCCTAGGGGCTTATTTAAAGCATTATCGTTGCAAAAGGTCTGTGGATAATAAGACTTCATTTAGGAGAGGCATGACGTTTGAAATGTGTTTCTTGTAGAAATGCAACATCCACCTTATCAGTTCTGAGTAAAGTGACATTTACATTTATAGAGCATAGTTTAACAGCAGAATGATCATTGGAAACCATGTGGACTAGAATAAGGGCATACAAGCGTCTGCAATAACACACTTAACATAGGGGTAAACCACTAGGTATTCCCTATAGGGAAAAGATGAGGTTGCTTGGAGGAGGAAGGGGGGGATTGGGTAAATAAGGTAACTTGAGGAAAGCACTGGGTGAGAGAGGGAGCAAGTTGGAGGAAAAAGGAGAGAAAAGAACAGAGTACAGGCAAAATATAGAAAACAAATTGAACATATAAAGCAACAATAGGAACCAAAATTCACTGTTGGACTAAATGGGTAGGAAGATAAATCCCATGATCCAAGAGGCAGGTGCGTTTTAACCCAATTGGGTTAGGGTGGACATGGCCAGTGTCCAGGACCATATGAATAATCAAATGTAACTAGCGTTTACAAAGTGACTGTCTAGGAAACATAACAAAAAAAGAAGAAAAAACACCTAGCACACCTGAAAAAAAAAAAAAAGGACATATTTAGAGCAACTGAACGCCAACATTAAATCTGCTCTAAGAAAACACACCTTGTCAAAAAGAAACTAAAGCTGGCCACACACTAGATCAACTTACATCCAACTAGTTGATTGGTTGGAATGAAAATCTGGTAAGGTACGAAAGCAAATGACAATCAGCAATTTGCTCCCAAACGCCGGAAAATGGACAAAAACTGTTTGAACAAATTGTTTAGATCAAACATTTAACAAACTTGTCTGACGACCATTTTCATTTGTTTTCTGGCATCTGGGAACAAATTGCTGATCATTTACTCCCATTCCTTACCAGGTTTTCATTCCAACCAGACAACTAGTTGGATGGTTGGATGAAAGTTGGTCTAGTGTGTGGCAAGCTTAAGGCATTTTTAGCATAAACCCCATACAAATGGAAATCCTCATAAGGAAGCTATGCATTCAGCAAATAAACATGTGAAACAACTACTATAGAAAACAGGTTCTTAGAATCAAACAAAGCAGTCACTTATCCTGAGAGAAGGAAAAAGTAAGCTCACATATGAATAAAGACAGTCATCGGGTACCAGCCTCTGAGCGGTCAGGCCGTGGGGAAGGACACCACGATTGGTACCACGCACCAATTGCCAGGATGTGCGTTGTGCAGGCAGTCAAGTGGGTCCAGTCAAGAAGAGATGGTTTCGGAATATCAAAAGGCAACGCAAAATGTATTTTAAGCTGCATACACACGGTACGATCTGCACACCAACAATATTGCTGAACGGTTTCCCTTCAACTTTCAGTAGTGGAGGACAAACGATACTGGGTGTACACACTGAAAGATATCTATGATAGATATCTTTCAGTGAAGTCATCCTGCCACATCTCTGAACATGCAAATCTTGATGATATCGTCCAAGTTGGCCTGCATGTACGGACAACCGTAGATACCGTTATCATCCATGCGGGAACGCGCATTGTTGGTCGTTCACTGCATAAAAATGAACAATTTATCATTGAACGATATTATCGTTCATAGATATCGTACCATAGTCTCAGAATCCTGAAGAACAACTTGACTCTCATAAGAATGCTAAGCGGGAAGCCCCAACAAAATCGGATAAATTTTTTTGTTTACAGTGTCAATGAATGGCTTAATTAGTCTCTGCTAGAGAGAGTGCTCCAAGAAAAGTCAGGGAAGATTTGAATTTTTTTCCATCATTAAAATCAATTGCCTCCAGCTTGCAAGCTTTGCTAAGTATTTCTTCCGGAACATGGTGGTAACGTAAATGACAAATGTCGTCTCTGGGAGCCTCAGACTGAAGACAGCGTGGCCCAGAGCACACAATGTGCGTAGTTAAAGAGGATGACGTGGTCAGGGTCTGCATCAGTAATCTAATTGAAGACCTTAGTGAGAGCATCCACTATACCTGGGCCCTGCACATTTTCAGGTATCCCCCTTAGTGTTCACTCTAGCTCCGGCGGCAGGCAGGGCACCGGAGCTAGAGAGGGCAACTTTGTGCGCCCGAAAAATGGGCGTGGTCATGAAAAGGGGGCAGGTCTATAAGACGTAGCATTCCCGCTAGGCACGGCGTCCTGCCCTCCTTCTGGAAGGCAAAAAGCGCCCTGCCCTCCAGAAGGAGTGCAAAAATCGCCCTGCCCCAACAGCCTGCGGGAGCCATCTTCAGCCGCTGGTCGCAGTGTCCCGCGGGTGAAGAAATGTGCAGTGACCCGGTCACCCCCGGAGAATAGACGCCGGGCGCATGCGCCCGGCATCTATTCTCACTGTCCTTAGGGCTTGGGGGCTGCCCGGCGTGTCCGTAAGTGCCGGGCACGCCCCCCAATAGTGACGAAAAGGGGACGCGTCTTATAGACACGCCCCCTTTGCAATGACCACGCCCCCTTCGGCGCACGCAATGACGTGCCCTCTCTAGCTCCGGCGCCCTGCCTCGCGCCGGAGCTAGAGTGAACACTAAAGACGCATCCCCTTTTCGTCATACTTGGGGGCGTGTCCGGCACTTACAGACACGCCGGGCAGCCCCCAAGCGCTGCAGACAGTGAGAATAGATGCCGGGCGCATGCGCCCGCGTCTATTCTCCGGCGGTGTCCGGGTCACCGTACATTTCTCCACCCGCGGGACACTTCGACCCGCAGGTGAAGACGGCACCCGCAGGCTGTGAGGGCAGGGCGCTTTTTGCCCTCCTTCTGGAGGGTAGGGTGCCTTTTGCCCTCCAGAAGGAGGGCAGGGCACCGCGCCCCTCTAAAACAGCCTAGCGGGAACGCTACTCCTGAGGCGAAGGCTGTTGCGGAGCTCTCTGTTGCCCAACTCATCCAGGTGGCTCTGCATAATTTTCATCCTGGGCATGTACAGAAATGGCATCCCATAGTTGAGCCTGAAAAACCGACAGCCCTGGCATGATCTTCCAGCTTAGATACCCAGTGGGTTACCTGAGAGAGGTCTGCTTGAAGAGCAGAGATTTCTGTTTTGACAGTTTCTCTGAGCCTCTTTTCCAGGTCCAAGAAATCCTGTTTAGAGGGGAGGTCATTTTTAGTAGGGAACGTTTTTAGAAGGCAGAGTGCGAAAAATGGGCAAGGACTTCTACCTTCGTGGCCTCAGGACTAACCGCAGAGCTGAGGTGGGTTGAAGACTCCATAAGTGACATTCCATGGTAACTAAAGCCGCTGGTTTATATATGGTGGAGATAATGCAGGGGGAATATATTAACAGCATTTAGGTAACTGTGGCATAAGATGGCTCCAAACCCACTATCACACTGGTGGTGTTATGGCCGGCTAAAAAGCAGCCAAGTAGAAGGAAGTGGGTGTGGAAGCCAGAGAAGGGAAGCAAGTCCCAGCAGATACAGGGGTCTTGTGGTGTGTATACATTGCTGAGTCTACTCACCCTGTAATCCGGATGACTGTATGGAGCTCCAGCTAGTGTCCACATGCAGCCAGGTCTGGGCCACCTCTCAGGTCAGGCATCTACCACAAATACTGTAGATCCAGGAGTGGCACACAGGCGGCTGCTGGGGCGTGTGGCAGCTCCGCTACGCAGGACTGCCAAACTCCGGTCACAGCAGCCGCTGGGGAGAGCACACCCATTGGTCAGTTCCAAGATGGAAGTCCCCCAGGCACCGTGCATAGCTCCATTCCCGGGGTTTGGAACAGCCCAGAGCAGATAAGGAGGGCTCAACGTGTGGCTCAAACACCCGGGCGCACGTCTCCTGGGCCAGTAGAGAGTAACAGCAGAATAGGCAGTTAGAAGCAAGCTTTGAACAGCGGGCCTGAACGGAGCTATTGGAACCTGCATCCGCCATCTTAGGCTGCTTAGCCAAGCCCCCAGGAGTGCAAATCTTAATTACTTGTAAAAAATTTTGCATTTTGCGGTTCGGGATGATGGTCTGGCTCCTAAACTTAAGATGGCTTTGAGAAAATCTGTTGACTCAATATAGCATATCTACTGATGTAGTGTTTCAGAGGAAACAGCCGTCCCCATCCACAGGCCGCAGTGCAGTGAGAGCTTGGGGGCAGCCCAGCATAACCGTGAGTGCTGGGCAAACCACCTACAATGATGAAAAAGGGGAGCACCTCAAGCACATGCCCCCTTTTCTAGTGACCATGCTTTTTTTTCAGACGCACGCAGATAAGTGCCTTCTGTGATAGCCACCTTGCTACCTCTAAAAATAACACTACAGATGGGTGCGACAGCAATCTTATGCTCACGAAACAGAAAATTAGTTGATATTTTAGAGCAGAGTACGAACAAAGGTTGGGTACATATTAGGCGATATATTGGCCAATTTTACATTTTGAGGCAAACTGGAATGACATATCGTTCATATTGTATAGTTTGTACACTCAATCGCACGTTCACGTGCGTCAACAGCGGCATCGTCCCATCTGACGGGATGATGTCGCAGACGACTGCATGCAGGATGAAAGGGTATATGGCACGGTCGTACACTGGATCACGTAGTGTGTACAGCTGCCCAATATACCCTTCCATTGGGCGTCTGTTTGGCTGGCATACATGTGTACCCAGCCTAGGGCCCAGAAGTCAAAAGCGGCCCGCCACCTGCTGCAGTCTGGCCCATTGACATGACTGCAGAGTGGACATTGGAGTGGATTGCCCATCAGTAGGTGAGCACTTAGCAGGGGTTGCTACCAGGGATGAAACACGTGACTTGGTAGCAATGTGGGTGAAAGACCCTGTTATTGCAGAGATGTGCACAATACAGATGTAGAATCCCAAGATGGATATCAGCTTAGCCGGTATCTGATCCCAATACCCACTCTCCTATCCATACTTCCGACTCTCCTGTCCATACTGCCTACTAGGAGATATCTGTGCATAAGGGAGGTTAAAACTGGTCACCACTTTTCAACAGGGGGCATAATGAGAACTAGGTGCAATATACTACAGTATGGACAAAGCGAACTGGGGGCACAATCTTAATACTTCTCTTTTTAGTGATGAAAGTCTCTTGTATATACACACACAAACTAAATTTTGTGGCCTCTGTTCAATTTTTTGAGTTTTTATTTATTTCATTTTTTTATATGGCATTTCAAGAAAAAGGTTTGAATGCCCAGCTTTAGAGGGACAGATGCCTTTAACCCCTTAAATCTGATCTTTAAAAAGTTGCTAATGTTGCCTTTGAAAGCAAAAATTAATAAATAAAATATAATGTCTCCAGTTATTGATTTGGAGACATGCACTCAGGTGCAGCAGCTTTAAAATTAAAATCACTTTAAAGTACAGTACACAAGGTATAATTCATTAACTCTGAGGCAGGAATTCAATTGTCTTAAGTGACCAGAGGTCGGGGGGCGATATTCAATTGTTTTGGGTGCCCATGCCTTTTCATGCATGTCGCGTCCAAAAGCATCAGCTTTAGACGCGCAAGATGGATAAACCCTTGCAAACTCCTCATTATCACTTCCAAACGGCAGATTTCTGCTCACCACAGAAATCTGTGCGCCCGTGGCATTCACACCTGATTGGAGCAACAATTAAATTAATTTGTCAGGCGCCTATTACTAACAGATACGGGCAAAACCAATTGCATTCGCCCCTGAGAGTCTAGCCAAAGCAATAGAAAATTGGAGAAGTTGTATACTGTGAAGGGTCCACCACTGTTTGGCATCTCAGGGAAAGAGAACAATGAAAAAAATTAACAGACGACTCTTTTGCTTTAAAGTTATGACATATACTGTAGGTACTTTCCATACAGGTGACGTGTCCCTGTCTTGTGTCTACTTTGACTAGGCATCACTGATCCTTATTAAGAGGTACAACCAACATTGTTAAAGTTTCACATGACAGAATTAATAGACCTGTACAATGTCTCTCAGTCTATGACCAACCCACAGCAGCTGACCAAGAGATAACAAAATTAGCCTCCTTACAACTCTCCACTAGTATCCACAGCATGATCCAGCACGTCGTATGCGGTTGGGTATGGGATGCCGGTGCTCGGAATCTAACTCCAACCCTCCCCATAGTGCCTAACCCTTATCCTTCCCTCAACCCCTCTACTCGCCTTCGGTATCCCGGCAGTCGGGATGCCAGCACCGGGATTGTGCCGAACGTATCCCGTCGTATGCATGTGGATACTTCAAGCTATACAGTCAGCCTAGGGAGAGGGCGAGATTATCTAACAAAAAACTGGTTCTCGGCAGCAGCTTTACCGTACAAAATTCTTTAAGTAAGCCAGCACACAAGAAAAGAAAAACATCTTGCTTGTCAACATTGTTAAAGACACAGGTCCTCAAACTCAGTACTCAGGACCCCAAAAGGTGCATGTTTTCCAGGTCTCCTCACAGAATCACAAGTGAGATACTAGCTCCATCTGTGGATCTTTTAAAATGTGTCAGTGAACTGTGTGGGGTCCTGAAGACAGAGAGTTTGAGAACCACTGGTGTAAGATAACCAGCTACACATATAAATTCCAAAAATGCTATTCTGTTCTTGCCAAATGATGCACTGTGACAACCGCATCAACAATGCAAGTTCACTCAGGAAAATGACAAAGCACATGACAACATGGGTCTACCACCCAGATGCTTCACTAACCATTGCACGTGCACAACAGAAACACAAATATTAAACCTCATGGCCAGGCACAAGATAAAATGTACCATTAGAATTGCATGGTAGTTTATAGCACCAAAAAATAGTTACAAAAAACAAACATAATTTGAATATTCTGTATCATATTAATTCATACCCTTCAAGGCTAGACTTTTCAATATGGTATAAAATAATTGAATCAGTACATCCAATGTGGAGAGGTAGCAAAAGAAATTCCGCTGTTCAGATACACTGATGTCAGGATGCTTGGTTCTATTATGCTGTATTTCAGGCCCAGCCAACCAGTGACTCTCCAGCTTTTATAAAACTACAAGTCCCAGCATATCCTCTCAACAATCAGCTGGTAAAAGAATGCTGGGAATTGTAGTTTCACAACAGCTGGAGAGCCACAGGCAGTCAGTCCTGCTATTATCTTGTTTTATGTATATTATCTCTGAATTGCATACACACATTCCCACAATTAGTACCCAATACAAATAGAACCTTACTGTCAAGCACTAATGGTGCGTACACACTGGGCGATTAAAGTGGACGACTGAACGATAACGATATCGTTATCGTCCACTTTATCGTCCATTTTTAACAGAAAAAAGATGAACGATGACGACGCGCGTTCCCGCGGGTCGTTCGTCATCCTCGTTCATCGGGCTGACATGCAGGCCAACCTGACGACCTCGTCAGGTTGCTGCATGTCAGGGAATGGGTGAGAGAGCCCGGCGCTGAACGATATCGCTAATGATATCGTTCAGTGGCTGTGCTCAATGTCATGAACGACATTGAGCACAGCCTGCCGGGGACACACTAGACGATATCGCTCAGGGAGCATATCGTCTAGTGTGTATGCACCTTTAGTTGTCAATGTGAGGCCACTCACTGTAAATACACAATGTATTGCATTAACAAGGCTGGACATACTTTTAGTCTGGTCTATGCAAGTCTTAAAATTGCAGACTTCTGAAATCAGAGTTGCCACATCTTGCCTCCATCCATCTAATAAGGGGAAGCATGTTCTAGTTAAAAAAAAAAAAAAAAAATGGAAAAAAGCAGCCACTGCATCATAGTGCATCGTATATAGATTCAGAGAGATTCAGTCACACACAGATATACAGTGTCGCATATCAAATTAAACTGTGCAGTCTGCTGGTGGGCATTGCGACAGACATTTTCGGCAAAAAGACGCAAAAAAAAAACCCCACCAGGAGCCGGCAGAGTTGCACGGGAGCCGATGCGCAGAGAGGGGCTGCCTGGCACAGCTGCAGCAATGATATGTGAGGACACATCTGTAAAGTAATCTGTAATTCCTAAAGGAAACCTAGTGGTTGATCAATCAAAGGAATTTATCTTAAATTGTTAATTGCAGCATAATGTAAATTTGAAAGTTTGAACTGGTCTAATTTTCAACTTAATTATCATGTAAATCTAAGGCCTTTCCAAACCAAACATCAATCCAAACATGTACATCATATGACATTGGCTGCCACCTAGCAACCAACTGGAAATCCCCTAAACGCCCCCTCCCTCCCTTATTTGCAGCTGTACTTGATTATGGCAGTGGTACACAAACTGGGTTCCGTGGGTTGGAGGTTAAGGACCAAATCAAATTATGTAGTTAATGCAGTGTACTCCTAAAGCTGTTTTTTACGGGTGCACCACCGGGCAATTAACAGCCTACCACCCGGCACTTTGGGAGCCTGCAAGTGGGGACAGTATCTGGGAGCTGTATAAAAAGCACTAGATCCTACAGACTTCAGTTTTTTTCATAACCAGACGACTGGGCCTCTAATAAGAAAGAGAATTAATATATAAAATGTTATTTCAAATAATTATAAGGTTTAAAACAATTTATTATTGTGCAGGCCCCCACCCGGCTACTTCTTGATGCCACCCGGCAGGAAAAATTTTCTAGGGAGAACACTGTAATGTGATTGGCAACTGACAGCACAGACTTTGCCTATCATATGTGAAAAACAGAAGCGCAACTGTCTACCACCACAAAACTAAACCTAAGGTTTTTTTTTTTTTCTGAATTCCTCAGTAAAGAAACTTTTGGCCTAGGGGTACCATTAAAAAAAAAAATGCAGATACACTGGGGTGCTGGGATTCAAGAAAGTTTGGGAACCACTGAATTATGGTATACCTATCATATGGAATATATGATAGCTATTTTAAATAACTTTGCAAAATAATTCACTAGAACTTGGGGGACCATGAGCACAATGATTCATGTTTTTCTTTAGAATAAACTAGGTTGTGGCAATGAAAAGCTGCAAAGAGGCATTTTTAAAACAAGAAAAAAAAAAAACAAGTATAAGTAAGGCCACATTCATTATACTGAATTTTAATCTCCTGCTTGTCTGGGACAGCCTTGGTTGGAAGCGATTGTTTGTAAGATAATGTTTACATCTCGCAGGGTATTTCAAGAGATTGGTGTGCTCATCCTGGAAGATGCTGTGAACTTTCCACTGTAATTTGTTGGAGGATATTTCTGCATGTGATAATGGCAGAGCCATGTGATGAGGGAAATGGAGAATAGTGAGAGTTCACAGACTTCGGGGCAGACTCCATTAAGCGTCTAATGACCGGCGTCGAAATCCCGATGTCTGTCATTAGACCTACGCCGGGAGCCCGACACCCGGCTTACAGATCGACGGTAAGTCGGGCGCAAACAGCCGCGGCGGGGTTAGGTTAGGGGCTCCTGGGGGAGACTAAAGCTGGCCACACACTAGACCAACTTGCATCCAACCAGCCAACTAGTTGATTGGTTGGAATGAAAATCTGGTAAGGGATGAAAGCAAATGACAATCAGCAATTTCCTCCCAAAGACAGGAAAATGGACAAAAACTGTTGTTTGAACAAATTGTTTAGATCAAACATTTAACAAACTTGTCTAACTGACCATTTTCATCTGTTTTCTGGCATTTAGGAGCAAATTGCTGATCATCAGTTACTCCCATACGTTACCAGATTTTCATTCCAACCAATCAACTAGTTGGCTGGTTGGATGTAAGTTGGTCTAGTGTGTGGCCAGCTTTAGCATTAGGCTGCGGGGAAGGGGAGGGTTAGGTTTAGTCACTTAGAGGGGGGTTAGGCACAGGCACCCCTAAGGGAGGGTTAGGGTGGTAAATAGGAAAAAAATACTTACCTGTCGGGATCTCACTGCCGGGCTTCCGATGTCGGGTAAATCATACTGATCCCGTTACTTGTGCTTAATTGAATTAGCGCCTTAAAGCTCTTTAAAGCCAGCCAAAAGACAGATAACGCTATTTAGTCCTAACACAAGTAACTGAACATCGAGCCTTACATACTGATTGTACCGAAAAGACTAAAGGTGCACACACACATACAGATATACTTACGAACCGACGATGTGTTCGATTTCCCTTGAAATTCTCCCTGGCATCTCAGCACACGATATGCTGTCCAATCTTCATCCGATCTCTTGCAGCCAGACTTGTTTTATAGTGCATTGTGTCCTAGATTGTCAGATCTGCCGTACTGCACGGCAGATCTGACTATGCAATGTGCGACCTGCGGGGAGCGCATCGTGATCGTGAGTGGGGACTCACGACTTAGGCATTTTTTACCTGATCTGTCGTTCCAATGTGTCGGAATCGGACAGATGGGGAAAAAAAAAAAATCGTTATGTCTATGGGCACCATAAGGATAAATAACCAAGTTAATTACACAAGAAGGTGGCCAAAATTAATAAAGTTTATTAATTATCGGGTTTTATAATTTTGTATTGCACAATAAGAGACTAAATATCCACCAAACGTATAAAAAAATAAATAAAACACGCAGGGACAAGGGCTCTGTTCCCTGCCAACCTCTTTCACAAGCCAGACGTGCAACTGAAGATGGTGTTAGCTGCTAGGGCCAATCTCCGTAATGCACTGCATTCCGGAGCTCTAAACTCAGCAAATAAGCAGCCCACAGAGAAACCTACGAGGACTGCAAAATCTGGGGGATCGCAGCAGATGTCAGGTATCTGCAGCACATCCTTGTAGATACATCAAGGGGACACTTAATATTGGTAGGTACCCTACCAAAACACTGGTGTTTTCAGGGGATTTCAATCAAGTATGTGTTGATGAAAAGGCTCCAAAATAATTTGTAGTGTAACCACTGCGTGTTAGTGAGGGGACAAAATGACATTACACAGTTCAATAGTAATTATTTTCCATCTGGATTTACCAAAACGGCCCATATTGATTACATTGATTTTGAAGAGATCAAACGCCAGACATTCTGGGAACGGGATGTAGTCATCAACCTGGCATGCGGGAAGCCACCGGTCGAAAATTACCGGCACCAGAGTCCAGCCACGTAAGGATCCCGGCTCCAGTATCCCGAAGGTAAGTATCGGGGGTTAGGTTTAGGTACTGGGGATGAGGGAGGGGGGGTGTTAGGGTTAAGGATTAGCGTACTTACCTAGTAGTGTCTGTATTCTGACCAGCGGGATCCCATAGCCAACCAATGGGACCAACCACATTGAAATATAAAAGTGTAAGGCTGTTGGCCAGCATAGCCAGATTCCATTTTCTGTTCATCAGAAGACTACATATAGATCTACTTAACCTGCGTGAATTAGAAAGTTTCAACTAATCTGGTCAGGAGGCCATGATTTCCTTGTGACAAAAAGGGACTGTTCAAAAACTTTAAATTAGAACTGGCAGGATCATTTTATCACTACTAGTGAATTCACATCTTTAAAATTATAAGATGATACAAGGCTTTTATAAGTGTAATTTCCCATAACAAAGGACAGAGAAATATAAAGCTGTGGGAAGCCGATAAAATATAATAAAACCACAGCGCATATACACAATACAGGAAGGAAAGTGACAGCAGGAAACACATAGCAGGATATGAGACAGTTGAATTATGAAGCATTGCAGTAGCAAGAACTGGACACACAATTATAGCTGTACCAGAATCCTTTACAAGTGTATTATACACAGAAATAACAGCATGCAGTGCACAGATAGTAATAACAGAGTAGGCATCATCTGGAGATTACAGGTATTATGAAAAGAACTAAAATTCCCAGCACTCCCAGCTATAGCATACTGGGGCTAAAGGTGTCCACACACACAGCGATATTTTACACGATTTGGCCGATTTCAACGAATCGTGACGACGAATCGGGTAAAAGAAAAAAAAGTACAAATCGTGAGTTTATACTCACGAGCACGATGCGCGTCCCCGCTCGTCGTACATCGCATCTTCTGATCTGCCGTGCTGTAATGGTGCCCACACACATAACGATGTCCTCACGATACGATTTTATGGCCAATTTCCTCATGAACTTTCACGGGAGCTCCCTTGCAGTCGTGATCACAATTTGGAGTTAAAAATGTCCAATCTGACTAAAGATCTATCTTGCAGCCAATGCATTGTATCCCAGATTGGCTAATCTGCCCTACAGCACGGCAGATCAAGAGATGCGATGTACGACGAGCGGGGACGCGCATCGGCATCGTGCTCGTGAGTGTAAACTCACGATTTGTACTTTTTTTTTACCCGATTCGTCATCACGATTCATCGAAATCGGCCAAATCGTGTAAAATATCGCTATGTGTGTGGGCACCTTAAGGCAGATTAGCCAATCTGGGATACAATGCATTGGCTGCAAAATGGATCTTTAATCAGATTGGACATTTTTAACTCCAAATCGTGATCACGACGGCAAGGGAGCTCCCATGAAAGTTCATGAGGAAATTGGCCATAAAATCGTATCGTGAGGACATCGTTATGTGTGTGGGCACCATTGGACTTACACCCCTTCAGCCACCCAGCACAATACTCACTGCAGGTTATTCTACACCAAATACTTTAAAACAAACTGTTAACAATTTTGGTGCATTAGGGATCAGTGAGGAAGGAACATGCGCCACCTGTAACATCAGCGGCCTCCACCCCGCCACCACCCGGTACCGTCTCTGTGCACCGCGGGCAGGCAACAGGAGGTTATGACGGGTCTTACGGAAACCAAAACACATTATCCAGAAGCCGCGCACTGTCGCCGGCCCTGAGTGGCTATCACACAGTGACATGCCGGGGGAGCGGTGCACCGGAGGGACGGACACACAAAATACTCTTATTAGTCCGCCGCCTGTAGAACCAGAGATGCCGGATACAGCCGGAACTCCAGCTCACAGCTCGCCCGGAGACAGAGAGGGCACCCGCTCCGTACATTATTGTCATCGCCGCCGCTACCTGTATAACCGGCGGATGCTGCTCCTCCGCTTCTCCCTGCTCTGCTCTCGAATTCCCGCCCAAAACAGAGGCGCTCCCTGGTACCGGGCTGCTGTGGTCTCTGTCACTCCCAGACGCTCTCTACCACATACGGTTACTTCCGCCGCTCACGAGAGTGACGACTTGTGACCACGAGCCGCTTCCGCCACCCTAACTCTGTGAGTGACTGGTAGCCACGCCTCCTCCCAGTCACCACCAGTTACTGTCTCAGAGTAGGATGGGACGGGGAAACAAACTACTACTAGACTAGGATTGAAGAAAATGTACCCCTAGCCGTAGCTGCAGATGTCACCTGGCTTCGGCCTGGGGCTACTCTGATGCCTGAGTCACAGGCTGCCTGAATTGTTACCTTCAAAACACAAAATACATTTTTCAAATAGTAAACCTTTTCTTCTGTAGGGGCCGGGGGCCCAGATATGCTCTTTTGAGAGTAGTGTCAGGAGGTGGGGGAGGCTAGAGCAGAGTATACTGATGTATGACAGGAAAGGCTCTGCCTCACCTGACTGCCCTGAGAGGAGTTTTATAAAGTCGGTAAGTATGGACACTGTAGGAACATGTGACATATTAACCACTTAACTGACGATTTTTTTCCCAAAACCCGCTCCAAAATTGTCGTTTTTTTAATGAGTGAATTAGGTAAGGAACATCCATTTTATCTTAACCAAAATAGGTTCATAAAAAAATTTTTTTTTTTTAAGATTTGTAAAAATAATCGTTTTTTAAAATAACTGAACATCGGAACCACCATCGGAAACATCGCGACCATTGCACGTTCAGTTAGAGACCGGATACAGGAACCAGGTATGTCAAGGAAGTTAAGGGGAAGGTTAAACCAGGGGTGTATCTAGGCATCCCAGAGCGCCCCTGGCAAGGTAATGGACTGGCGCCTCCCTCTCCCCATAATTTCAGGAAGTGTCCGCAGTAGTAGTGCCCCCAGTAGTAGTCCACCCTATGCAGTGCCCCCAGTAGTAGTCCCCTTTATGAATTGCCCCCAGTAGTTGTCCCCCCTATACAGTGCTCCCAGTCGTGGCCATTCACCCCCCCATAATGTGCACCCAGTAGCGGGCCCCCCAATACAGTGCCCTCAGTAGCCACACTCCCCCCCCCCCCCCCCTGTGCTGTGCCAGAAAAAAAAGCACACACACACACACACACAGAAAAAAGCAACTTACCTGATTCCCCACTCCTGCCGACGACTGCCGCTGTCCACTCCGGGCCCGCTCTCGCTCTGCACTATGGGATGCGAGAGACGTTATGACGTCTCTCCCATCACCCGCACCAGGGGGACCCGGAAGGCGGAGCTCATGAGTGAGCTCCAGCTGACTCCCTCCGGGGACACAGCAGCAGCCAATGAGAGTCTGTCTGACTCTCATCGGCTGCTCTAACAAACACACAGCTGCCGCTGGCGACTGTGTTTGTTACTGTGTATGGCAGAGCGCTGTCACTGCGGTCTGCCCTACACTTGTGGGGACTAGCGGGGCTAATTCAAGCCCCTGGGGTAGTCCACCCATTGGCTGCTGGTGGCACTGCCGGATGGCACCCCCTCTTTGGCCGGCGCCTCTGGCTAGTGCCATCCTGGCCAATAGGTAGATACGCTCCTGGGTTAAACTTACTTTTCCCCAGCGGCTGCTCAGTTCTGCAGGCGTTGGGTAGGGGGTCCTGCTTTGCTGACCGATCACTAGTGATCGGCAGCACAGCAGACAGTGGGGGAGAGGGTGCTGGCAAGAAGAGGGACCGTCAGGTCCCTCTGAGAACAGCAGCTGCGGGAAGATTCTCTTCCTGCAGCCGCCCTCATGTTTATCTGTCTGGACGAAATTTTATGCCCAGTACAGATAAAGAACTGCCTGGTGTGGACAGAAAATTACGTCCATGCCAGGCAAGTGGTTAAAGAATGGTGAACACAAGTTGAATAGCCTTACATCATATAATATGTTTTATATGCTACTACATGTAAACTGCGTCTTTATGCTAATGCAACAGCCGATGGCCTTCCTACTGAGACTATGAAGATGCACCATCGGTCGCACCATCGAACATTGCAGCAGGCCTATGGAGGCGCAGAATCTCCATCTGAACATTGCCGCCGATGTCAGTGCAACTGCGTCTTTAGGCGCAGTCTCTAACCGTGAACCGCCCATGGCACGCCTGCTTCTAACTACCCCCCTGTTACCGCCCTGTAATGCTCACTGCAACTTAGGGCTCTTGTATCCAAATTTATTCTGCAGCTCCCACTTTTGGAACGCATGTAAAGTGCAACTCGGATGTTTTTGGCATCGATGTTACGTACACCTCTGCAACAGGCCCCCTAAGTTTTTTAATAGGTTATATAATGTGCACCATTTCTAAACATATCTCTGATGACCTTTTAAGGATAAAGCTTCTTTTAGCCCTACCATGCCTTGATTTATTCCTTCCACATTTTTCCTGTTTTGGGGTTGAAGCATAGTAAATCCTCATATTTAAGCAAGACATCATTATTTATTTATTTTTCTCCTTCATCCACTAGGGGACACTGGAGTCTCAAAACAATGGGGTATAGGAGTCGGTTAACCGAGAGCTGGCACCTTAAAAAAAAAGTAACAGTAGCTAGCTCCTCCCCCTCCATACCCCCCCCCCCCCCCCCCAAGCCAGTCTAAAAAAGTGTGCCCTGGGAGCTGGACGTTGATCTCCCGTTTAGGGCTTATTTTAACATAAAGAATGACCTCAAATCAGCAGGAGGATGGACAGGCAGCCCACTGCCCCTGCCTGTCTACACCAATGGATGCTGCCGGGGGAGACTTCACCGCTGCTGCACAAAGTTTGCGCTGAGGTCACCTGCTACAGAGACCTCAGTCTCTGGGGAACCCAGATACGCGCTGGTTGCAGTGCTTGTAGCGGGTTCCCACAGCACATGCCCGCCGCCGGCAGCTTAGGCAGGGTCAAGGTTAGTGTCACCTGGCTCCCTGGTTAGCAGGGAGCCAGGACATTATAATAGGCGGGCATTTCACAGTTGCCGCTCGCGCGGAAGGGCGCCATAGCGGGGGGGGCGGAGCCTAAGTTTTTTCTTCTGCTTCTGCCTCCCATCAGCCTCAGCGCTTCTAGAGAACGCTGAGGGGCCATTTTGGAATACCAAAAGTGAAGGAGCAGGCTGTGTCTGGCTAGTACTCAGTTATCAGCCTTGCTATTATTGTTGCAGCGTTATTCAATTAGTGCTGTACACATTGCTTATCCCCCTCTGTGCCCCTTCTCAGTCAGTCATAGGTGTGATTGTAATTACTACTGTCGTTTTTTTCTGTCTCTGTGTGTGTGTGTGTGTGGTAACTGTAATGTCTACCAAGGGGTCTAAGGCAGCCCAAAAGGCCTTTTCCTGCAAAACTTGTGGGGAAAAATTCACACAGGGGCAGCCTAATGCTTCCTTACTGTGTTATAATTGCTTGTCTCAGTCTCAGGACTCTGTTAATGTGAGCCAGCCTATGTGGTCAGATCAATTAACATCAGTTATATCCAACCTGTCATCTGAGTTGGAAGTAGCTCGCAGAGACAGGGAGAGGCTGAATCAGACAGCAGCTGAACCAGATTGCGCCCGATCTCTAGCAAGATCGGTAGAGCGTCTTACAAAGGCAATGTCCCAGGCTCCCTCTGCATCTACTCAGGTCCTTTAGTAAAAGGTTGATTCATAATCCTCTACATTGGGATGAATCAGACGAAGAGGATGTTCAGGACCAAGAGGAGGGTGAAGTGCAGGAGGAGGAGGTTCAGATTACTGAGGAATTTGAACCTGCATCACGACAGGTGTTACATGTGGAGGAGGTAGAGGTAACTGCAAAACCGTCTATTTTTGGTAAAAGGGTTAAGCAGTCCGTTACCTTTCCAGCATCGGAGGAGCTGGATGATATTCTCTCTATTGCATGGAAACACCCAGATAAGAGATTTCAAATGAACAAGAAATATCTCTCTTATTACCCTTTTCCGCAGGTCAGTAGGAGATTGTGTGAAACTCCTCCTGCGGTAGACCCATCAGTAACCCGTCTTTCTAAAAAGACAGTACTTCCAGTGCCAGGTGCGGTTGCTTTAAAAGAGACCTCGGACAGGAAGCTGGAACAGACATTAAAATCCCTATACACTGTAGCAGGGGTTTTGATGCGTCCGGCTCAAGTCTGCTGTTGGGTGAACAAAGCCATTGAGAATTGGGCTTTGCAGCTAGCGGAAGGGATTAGGTCCGGTGCACAACCCGATGACCTCATTCAGTTAGCTGAGCAGATTACAGAATCAGCTGCATTCCTGGAGGAAGCGTCAAAGGACATTTGCAGTCTATCCGCCAGATCTTCAGCATTGGCTGGGTCAGCTAGAAGGGCTCTGTGGTTGCGTCAGTGGCAAGCAGACGCAGAGTCAAAGACAGCAGTCGAGGCTCTTCCTTTTACGGGGGAGGTTCCTTTCTGCTCGGAATTAGATAAGTGGATCTCACAGCTGCCTTCAGCTCCCTGCAGGAGAAAGCAGCTGCAAAGCCTACCGCATGACGTTCTCCCTTCTCATTTGGGGGACCCCAGAGTAGGGGCTCGGCTCCTACGTTTCAAGGACATTTGGAACCAGTCTTGTCAGGACGCCTGGGTTCGGGATGTCATTGTTCAGGGACTAAAGCTGGATTTCAGAATACAGCCTCTCTCTCGTTTTTTCAAGACAGGTTTACCTCAGGTTATGGAAAAACGTGTAGCTATCCAGGAGGCAATACAAAAACTTATTGTCTCAGGTAATAGTGAAGGTTCCATCCCACCAGAGATGTCAAGGGTTTTATTCCAGTTTGTTCGTTGTGCCCAAGCCGGACGGCTCCATGAGGCCCATCCTCATTCTCAAGGAATTAAACCCTTATCTGCGACTCTTCAGATTCAAAATGGAATCTCTCCAATCCATGATTGTGAGTCTCGAGAAAGACGAGTTTTTAGTGTCCCTCGACACAAAGGATGCTTATCTCCATATACCGATATGGCCCCCTCATTAGGTTTTTCTTCGTTTTGCAATACTAGACTCGCATTTTCAATTTCAGGCCCTGCCTTTCGGTCTTTCGTCAGCACCAAGGGTGTTTACAAAGATTATGGCAGAAATGATGGCCCTGCTGCATCATCAGGGTATTGTCATTGTTCCGTATTTGGATGATCTCTTGATAAAGGCCTCGTCATGGGATTGCCTGTTAAAGAACATTCATCTAACGCAGGGTGTTCTCTTACAACACGGATGGATCCTAAATTTCAAGAAATTCTCCCTGATCCCCACTCAATGCCTGATTTTTCTGGGAATGATACTAGACACAAGGGAACAAAAAGTATTTTTGCCCCAGAACAAGTTTGCCCCCATTCAGCACCTGGTGCGCATGGTTTTACAGCATCACTGGGTGTCTGTACATCTCTGTATCCGTCTTCTCGGGAAAATGGTAGCAGCTTTCGAGGCAGTACAATACGCAAGATTTCACGCCCGAACCTTCCAGTTAGATCTTCTTTCCCACTGGTCAGGGTCCCATCTGTTTCTACATCAGAGGGTCCTTTTGGCGCCGCAAACACGAACATCCCTCATATGGTGGATGAATCCCTCTCACCTGTTGGCGGGAAGAAGATTTGCGATGTGGGATTGGATACTCCTCACCACGAACGCAAGCCTGAGAGGGTGGGGAGCAGTGACCCTGGGAAAGTATTTTCAGGGGCTCTGTACTCAACGGGAAGCAAAACTATCCATAAATGTGCTGGAGTTGATAGCAGTGTTTTATGCCCTTCAGAAGGCGCAGCCCATATTGAAGGGTCAGGCGATCCGAGTTCAGTCAGACAATGCCACGGCGGTGGCATATATAAACAAACAAGGTGGCACAAAAAGCAGAGTCGCTATGAGGGAGGTAAGCAGGATTTTGATATGGGCAGAGAAATTCGCAGTAGCAATTTCAGCAATATTCATACCGGGAGTAGAGAAATGGGAGGCCGACTATCTCAGTCGGCAGAACATCCATCCGGGGGAATGGTCCTTGAATCCTCAGGTGTTCCATCACCTGACTCTGAGGTGGGGCTGTCCGCAAGCCGATCTCATGGCGTCAAGAGTAAATCACCAGTTACCAGTCTTCTACTCCAGGACAAAGGATCCTGAAGCTGCGGCGGTGGACGCACTGTCAGCTCCGTGGCCCTTCCATTACATCTACGTCTTCCCTCCGTTTCCTCTCATTCCACGCTTGCTCCAGAGAATCAAGCGAGAAAGAGTCAAGGTACTACTAGTAACACCAGATTGGCCCAGGCGAGCGTGGTACTTGCAAATACAAAATCTGTTAATAGACGAACCTTGGCCCCTACCCCTTCAGGAGGATCTTCTTCTGCAGGGACCGTTCGTTTATCAGAACTTACAGCGGCTTCGTTTAACGGCTTGGCTATTGAAAGGGCCATCCTCAGAAGCAAGGGGATCCCGTCCAGCGTGATTCCCACTATGCTGCGGGCCAGGAAGGATGTCACCTCTCAGCATTACTATCGCATATGGAAGGTTTATGTTGTTTGGTGCGAGAGACGTAATTACCCTCCAGCAATTTTTAGGACATCACGTCTCCTCCTTTTTCTTCAGGCCGATCTAACAGCGGGCCTTTGTCTAGGTTCCTTAAAGGTACAGATATCTGCATTGTCACTTTTCTTTCAGAAGAGATTGGCCTTGCTTCCAGATGTTCAGACCTTTTTACAAGGAGTCATCAGAATTCAACCTCCTTTCGTACCGCCCACTGCACCTTGGGAGTTGGATTTAGTTTTAGCGTTCCTTCAGCTTGAAACCTTTGAGCCTTTACACAGGGTAGAAATTAAGTATTTAACCTGGAAGGTGGTTCTGCTGTTGGCGCTCGCCTCAGCAAGGCGAGTGTCGGAGCTCAGTACCTTATCCTGTCGTCCCCCCTTCCTCATTTTTCATGAGGATAGGGCGGAGTTACGCACGCAGAAATCCTTTCTTCCCAAGGTAGTGACTGCTTTTCATATAAATCAGCCGTTAGTGGTCCCGGTTTTCAAAGACGATTCTCCAAATTCATAGTTATTGGATGTAATCAGGGCTCTTAAGATTTACGTGGACCGGACGGCTTCCCTCCGTAAATCTGACGCTTTATTTATTAGGTTTGATTTGGCTCGTCCAGGTTGGCCGGCGTCCAAACAAACCATTTCAAGATGGATTCGCCTGGCTATCAGACAGGCTTATGTGGTGGCTTCCAGACAACCACCTAGTACCATTACCGCTCATTCAACATGCTCGGTAGGCCCTTCATAGGCGGCTGCTCGGGGGGTTTCATTAAACCAACTTTGCAGAGCAGCTACTTGGTCGGGAAAGCATACTTTCCTTAAGTTTTATCGATTTGATACTTTTGCGGCCTCCGCTTCGAGTTTGGTCGTGCAGTACTGCAGGGTTCTCAGCGCTCTCCCACCCGGGATATAAGCTCTGGGACGTCCCCATTGTATTGAGACTCCAGTGTCCCCTAGTGGATGAAGGAGAAAATAGGATTTTGGTACTTACCGATAAATCCCTTTCTCCGATTCCACAGGGGACACTGGATGCCCTCCCTGCTCTGTTCTTTTCTGCAAGATGCTACAGTTGTTGCATTAGGTCGTTTGATTGGTCTGTTACCGTTTTTCTTTCTGTATTAGTACATGGAATAGTTATTGTAGCTTTTCTGTCTCCTTCTCCTTACTTCCAGCTCTCCTCGGGCACAGTTATTTTTAGACTGGCTTGGGGGGAGTATGGAGGGGGAGGAGCTAGCTACTGTTAGTTTTTTTCTAAGGTGCCAGCTCCCGGTTAACCCACTCCTACACCCCATTGTATTGAGACTCCAGTGTCCCCTGTGGAATCGGAGAAAGGGATTTATCGGTAAGTACCAAAATCCTATTTTAACTTCATTTTGAGTGAGCAATGCATATAATTCAGTAAAAGAATCAATAGTGCATTTCCTGGGACATAGCCAAGGTCGGGGCTGGCGGCAACAAAGCATCTCCAGGGACATAGCCAGGTTGGGACAGGTGGCAGACAATGCATCTCCAGGGACAAGCCGAGTTGGGGCAGGCGGCAGACAGTGCATCTCCAGGGACATTAGCCGTGGTCGGTGCAGGAGGCAGAGAGTGCATCTCCTGGTACGTAGCCAAGGTCAAGTCAGGTGGCAGACAATGCATCTCAAGGGATGTGGTTGAGGTTGAAGCAGGCATAAGACAGTGCATCTCCTAGGACGTAGCGGAGGTCAGGGAAGATGGCAGACAGTGTTTCTCCAGTGACATAGCAGAGGTCGGGGCAGGTGGCAGACAGGGATTTCCAGGGATGTAGCAGAGGTCGGAGCAGACAGCACACATAGCAGGAATAGATGTTTTTAGAACTGCAGTTTTCTGTTTACGTTAGTGCAGGTCTTCGTCTGATGGCATGATATCTGCTTCCATTAGCACATTGTAATAAGTTTCACTCCGTATGGGGCACACAAATTGAATTTAGTCAAAAGCCTCTGGTTCGTGCCAATAATTGGTTCTTTGAAAACTTCACTTTTAGGCACTTGAATTTGTTGTTCTGTATCTAGATCCATGGAGTCCTTGTTGTGACTGGGGATGCAGTATTTCCAGTCTCTGTCTCGTCCTAGTTAATTAAAGAGAAGAAGAGGTGTTCTCACACATTATCATTTACCCCTAGCCGGAAGGACTGTTCTTTGAACAGAAGCTTTGTTAAAATGTCCTCTGTTACAGAATCAGTAAGGCCTGGGAATGCTGGGTCTTGTGTAAAGATCATTGGCCCTCATTCAGAGCCGAACGCTCTGAGCAGAGCGCACGCTCTGCATGAGGGCCGCCCTCCATAATTATGGAGCGTCCTCCTGGACGCTCGTATAGCTGTGGGTCACCACCCACAGCCTATACGAGCGTGCAGTTTGATGGCCGTGATGGTCTTGACCATCACGACCATCGCCACTGCGAGCCGTAGCCTCCGGTTGAGGTTTTCAACCGCAAGGCCCGGAGTGATTTTGGCTCTATCAGAGCCAAAATCACTCCCACTGACATCACTAGTGATGTCAGTGGGCCGGCTTCTGACGGTAGGCGTTCCCTTGGGAACGCCCCCGTCAGGGAGGCACGCCCACCAAAGGGGGCGTGCTGTCAATCAACATCGACAGCACGCCCCCTTGATCAGACACAACGAGCGAAGGAAAGTCCTTCGCACGTCGCGTCTGGCGCATGCGCACGACGGAGCTCCCGCCGTCGTGCGCATGCGCAGTGCACAACATCGACCCACTTGCGAGCGGACAGCCGCTTGCGAGTGGGTCTGAATCAGGCCCATTGTCTCTACTTCTGATGATGACTCTCCAGGGAAAGGGTATGAACCTATGGTGAGTATATATAAAATAACACCAAATATGAACCAGTCTACACCTGCACTGTATGGCAGTTTATCATTTCTGGAGCATTATAGCCAGGTGTCCCACCAAAGTCTCTGGCATCGATTTCTCCATATGCATTCAATAGGGCCAAACCGAAGTCAGTGATCTTAACATAACCCTCAGCAGTCAGCAAAATTTTATTTTATGTCCCGATGAACTATTCCTGTTGAATGCATAAACTGCAATCTGCAAATCAGTTTAGCAGATACAAATGTTATGGTTGTGTGGTTCAGTTCTGAGGTCTCATTCATGAAATTGAACAGATCTGCTCCGCCAGCCAGTTCTATTACACAGTATAGATAGCTCTCTGTGTGGAAGGCTGCAAAACCATGGATCAGAAAAATGCTCTCATGTGCCAATTCAAAGGCCTAACACTCTACCAAAGTGTCCTCATATTCTATTACTGATCTCTTCCTTAAGATTTGAATTGCCACTCTCCCTACGAATAGCATCTGTTGCCAGCATCACTTTGCCATAACCTCCCTCTCCAAGTATTGAGTGGAAAGTAAATGTTTCCACTGTTAGAGGGACAGTCTCGGTGCTTTGGTGGCTGGTGGGCTTAGAGCAGCTTTCTTCTGCAGTTTGCTGAACTGGTGGGATGCCTGGTTGGCCTCTGCTAATTGCTGCTATGAATTGATTTTTCTGTTTTTTTTATAAATCCAGCAAACATGTCCCAGCGTCTCTGCATAGCTGCTTTGCGTGATTTTTTTACGGTCATCTCTTTTTTGAAATGTTTGTCTGGCCTGCCCAATGACTGCATCCCTTTCCAGGATCTTCAGCAATGTCAGAGTTTCTCCTGTGTCTCACTCGCCAAAATCTGGGACATCTGCTGCATGCTTTTATGAACTGATTTCTTTTCTTTTTTAGAAATCCAACAAACCTGTACACGTGCAATAAATGTGTTGTTTATTCTCACCTCTCTCTTGACTGGTTTTGTCTGGCCTGCTTGCTTTTCTCTGCGTCTCTCTGCTTTTATGCTCTGTTTTATGTGGTTTCTCCGTCTGCCTGCTTTGTCTGTTTTTTTCACTTAATAGTTCCCATTTTATGTCAGAAGACAACAATAGGGCTCTTAGAGAATAAAAAAATAAATAGCAGTATCGCAAGAAGTGACTGCGTAGTTTGGAGTTTCAGAAAACAGAGGTTCAGGGGTGTCAGTAGCTGTACAAGTAGCTGTGTGATGTCAGCAGTAACTGTGATATAACAAGCAGCTACAGTGTGCAATTGAGTTGGTCCTAAAGATCACATACATTTTGGCAGTTGATGTATCTGAAAGTTTTATCTTGTCCAAACTCTAAACAGTATAAGATATGGAGAAACAGTCCCTATTTCCCCTATCTAGAATTTACTTGTGCCCATATTAAGAATCTCTCAATTTTAGCCAGTGGGTTCCAGTCAGACATATCACAGGCTGATCTTTGTGATACTTTCTGCTATGAATTATAGAAAAAAATTACCAATAACCTATCAGACTTCATTTTCACTTTGTCAATTTGGGGTCTATTTATCATAAACAGTCCTTTTGTGGCAATGCAGAGTGTCACAAGCCTCCGCACTGATAATATTGTGCAAGGTGAATGCCGGGCCAGCATTCGTTGATACTCCGCCTACCTCCTGTCCGTCATTCTGGGACTGATCCGGATTGGCTCCTGCGTCCATATCCTGCTGCTGTGAACACTGCTCCGATGCTGGTGATAGCGTTTTCACATGTTGTCATCTAGGCGGCACAGAGTGCATCTCTGCTCCCAGACACTTGTGTCATCCCGGCGGCACAGAGTGCACTCACAGTCCTGAGTGCGCAATGCAGTGGCTTCTGTCAACTTGGTGGCATTGGTCGCACCTCAGCGTCCAAAGTGCGCAATCCAGCGTACCAACTACAGTTTCAACCTGGTGACTTAGGCCGCATTTCAGAGTGATTAGTGCGCAATTCAGCGCACCAACACCAGTGTCAATCTGCCAAGATATACCAGCCCTCAAGGCTGCCACACAGCCCAAAGGCTGCATTTAGCTCTCGTCCCACAGGCCACAACCAGCCAAGACATACCATCCCTCAAGACTGCCCCACAGCCCAAAGGCTGCATCTAGCTCTCGGCCCACAGGCCACAACCAGCCAAGACATACCATCCCTCAAGGCTGCCCCACAGCCCAAAGGCTGCATCTAGCTCTCGGCCCACAGGCCACAACCAGCCAAGACATACCAGCCCTCAAGGCTGCCACACAGCCCAAAGGCTGCATCTTGCCCGCGCCTCACAGGCCGCTAGTAGTCAAGAGTTCAACCCTCAAGGTTGCTACACAGCTCAAATCCGCGCCATGGGTACAACCTTCAGGTCATTATCTGCCAAAGAGCGTCACCTCTTAAGACTGTGTTCAGCATAAATCCAGCTGACTAACCCTCTGATTCCTAACATTATCACCGGCCCAAAAGGGACTATAGCGGTTTAGTCATGGAACCCGGACAGAATCCTGCGCAAATTCTTGCAGCCCAGATTCAGGTGCTAACTCAGAAAGAGCAGGAACTTTCCATCAAGGTTGAGGAGACTCGGGCTGCACCTGCCCATCCGATGGTCCTTGAGCCCAAACTGAACATGCCGGACCGCTTTTTGGGGAGCCGCAAGATCTTTGTAAACTTCAGAGAAAGTTGTAAACTTTACTTCAGGCTCAGGTCTCTGTCCTCAGGTTCTGAGGCCCAGCGAGTAGGGATTGTGATTTCCCTCCTGCAAGGAGACCCGCAGACTTGGGTATTTGGTTTTCCTCCACTTCTACTGCTCTTGAGACCATGAATTCCTTTTTCTCGACCTTGGGGCTACTATTTGATGACCCAAACAAGACAGCCATGGCAAAGGCTAGCCTCCGGTCTCTTAAACAGGAGAACAGAGCAGTGGAGGATTATTGTACAGAGATTTCCGGAAGTGGGCCATTGACTGAATGGAACGATCCTGCTCTGCGGGGTCAGTTCTGTTGGGGACTGTCGGATCAGATCAAGGGCGTCCTAGTTCAACATCCCTCCGCAGATACACTGGATGACCTTATGAGTATGACTATACATCTCCGGGAATGCAGGTTAGAAAAGAATCTGCCATCTCAAGTTCCTCGTTTGCCTCTTTGGGTTCCTTCGGTGAAAGAGGAGGAGCCTATGCAACTGGGGGCTTTCCGTCTTCCTGCATAAAAAAAATGGAGGAGGCGCACACTGGGACTGCATGTATTGCGGAGGTAAAGAACATATGGCCCAACTCTGTCCCATCAAGTCGACAAAAGGCAAGGTCTAGATGGGTGTGGAGAGTTGCATCTAGGCCTTGCATCCATCGCTCCAAGAAATTCAGTCCTTTACCCCACCATACTCAAGTCTTCATTTGCTCTGCCTTCATTGACAGTGGGGCCGCGGAGAATTTTATGGACCAGGCATTCTTTGAGACCTTGGGACTTTCCCCTGAACCTTTGGATAGTCCAGTTGCAGTCGTTGGTCTGGATGGTAGGAATCTTTCCTCAGTTCCCATTGCTTTCCGGACGCCACCTATACAGTTGACCATTGGGGCACTTCATCAAGAAGAACTTTCATTCCTTCTCCAGTGTCCATTGGCTCCCATTGTACTGGGTTAACCATGGTTTAAAAAGCATAACCCAGTTATCCAGTGGCGGACTGGGGAGATTATACATTATTTCTCCTGTTTTGTTCATTGTCTCATCCAGTTCGTCTTGCAGCAGTCATTTCAGCAGAAACTCAATTGATTCCCGTGCTGTATCATGATCTGGCGGAGGTTTTTTCTAAAAAGAAAGACGATGTTCTGCCACCTCATCCTTCCTTCAATTGTGCTATCGATCTGTTATCTGACGCCAGACTTCCCAAAGGTAGACTATATGCCTTGTCACCGGTAGGTGCCTGTTTCTTTTTTTGTCCAGAAAAAAGATGAATCTCTCTGACCCTGCATCGACTTTCGAGGACTAAATAAAGTTACCATGAAAAATGCCTATCCTTTGCCGTTGATCTCTGTCTTGTTCGACCAATTACGTGAGGCATCTATCTTTTCTAAGATTGACTTGCGGGGAGCCTACAACCTTATCTGCATCCACCAAGGCGATACATGGAAGACGGCTTTCAACACGCACTCGGGGCATTTCAAATATTTAGTTATGCCGTTCGGTCTGTCCAATGCCCCATCCGTCTTCTAGGACTTTATTAATGAGATCTTGAGGGATTTCCTGGGGGTCTTCGCTGTTGTTTACTTGGACGACATTCTCATCTATTCCAGTTCCGTGGAGCAACATCAACAACACGTGAGACTATTGCTGCAAAGACTCCTGGATAATAATTTGTACGCTAAGTTGGAGAAGTGCGAATTCGAGGTGGAAGAGATCCCCTTCTTGGGTTACATAATTTCATCTCGGCAATTCTCCATGGATCCCAGAAGGCTGTCCTAGATTGGGAACAACCCACGTCCCTAAATGCCATTCAGCGGTTTCTTGGATTTTCAAATTATTACCGCCTATTCATCAAATCCTTCTCCACAATCGTCTCTCCTATCATGGACTTGACCAAGAAAGGGGCAGATGTCTGTAATTGGCCTCCCAAAGCCGTGCATGCATTCAATCATCTCAAAATGGCGTTTGTGTCTGCTCCTGTCATCCGACATCCCAATCCCGACCTTCCTTTTGTGGTGGAAGTAGACGCTTCTGAAGTTGGAGTAAGGGCCATTCTTTCCCAGTGGGATTTGAAAGACGATAAATTACTTCCTTGCGCCTTTTTCTCTTGGAAGTTTCAGTCAACAGGGAGAAATGACGATGTGGGTAACCGAAGGGCTTCTGGCCATCAAGTGGGAATATGAGGATTGGGGACACTGGTTAGAAGGGGCTAACCATGTGGTGTCTGTTGACGGATCATAAGAATCTGGCTTATATTGAGTCTGCCAAAAGATTGAATGCCAGACAAGCGCGATGGGCCTTGTTCTTCACCCGCTTCAATTTTACCATCTCTTTTTGGGTCTAAGAATGTGAAGGCGGATGCCCTTTGTCGTAGTTTTTCTGTTGATCATTGTCCTACTGATGGAGAGGAAACCATCATCCCGTCTTTTTGGATTCATTTGGCCTTGACAAAAACCTTGGCAGACTCTCTTAAGCAGTGTCAGTCTGAAGCTTCTCTGGAAATACCCCGAGGATTAATTTTCATTCCTGAAAGATCTCGTAAGGCAGTTCTTAAGGATTTCCACTTGTCCAAGGCTGTGGGTTATCCAGGCATCGCCAAGACTCTTAAACTTCTTTCCCGCTCTGTCTGGTGGAAGTCCATGTCTCGAGACATTCATGAGTTTGTGGCAGCTTGTCATGTCTGTTCTAGAAACAAGACTCTCCGTACCTCTCCTGCTGGCCTGCTGTCCATTACCAACTCCCCTCAAACCATGGGCACATATCGCAATGGACTTTGTGGTGGATCTTCTGCCCGCTGTACGGTCATCTGGACCATTGTTGACAGATTCTCCAAGATGGTCCATTTTGTTCCTCTCGGAAAATTACCCTCAGCCAAAGATCTGGTGGTTCTTTTTGTTCAGCATGTTTTTAGACTGCATGGGCTTCCCTTAGACATAGTTTCTGACCACGGTACCCAATTTGTTGCTCGATTCTGGAGGTACTTTTGTGCTGATTTGGGCATCAATGTCAGCCTGTCATTGGGGTACCACCCACAGTCCAATGGGCAGACGGAGCGGGCTAATCAATCTCTGGAGCAGTATCTCCTTTACTTCATTGCCAAATGCCAGAACAACTGGGTATGTCTTTTGCCATTCGATGAATTTGCCTTCAACAACTCCTGCCATTCCACTTCCTCAGTATCTCCGTTTTTTCTGCAATTTCGGGATTCATCCTAGGAGTAATTCCTTTGAGACTTCATCAACTGCAACTCCTTCTTCGTCGGTCTCCAGGTTACGGTGGGTCTGGAAGAGAGTTCATCAGTCTATTCTTCAGGCGTCTGGTCATTCCAAGTCTGGGCAGACAGACATCGTAGTCCTTGCAGTCTCAAAGTGGGGGACTTGGTTTGGCTGTCCGCCAAGAACATCAACCTGCGCCAGAGATCGCAAAAGTTGTGCCCCAAATTCATCGGGCCATTTAGGATTATTGCTCAGGTGAATCCTGTGGCTTTCCGACTAATGTTACCCCGGTCTCTCAGGATTAATAACACTTTCCATTGTTCTCTTCTAAAACCAGTTTTCCTCTCCACCAGATTTTCTCCCAAATATTCAGTCAGACCTCCGCCAGGAATTTGTCGTAGAAAGAATCTTGGACTCCAGAATTTAGAGAGGCTGTCTCCAGTTTCTTGTGCACTGGAAAGGGTATGGACCGGAAGAAGGCTCCTGGTTTTCCAAAAGATCGTTGCATGCTCCTACCCTGAGTAGGACATTTTTTGAGAACTTTCCTGACAAACCAGGTCTAGGGGTTCTTTTATCCCTCGTCAAGGGGGGGGTACGGTCACAAGAGTGCGCAATCCAGCGTCCAGCAGCTTGTGTCAACTTGGCGGCACTGGGCGCACCTCAGCGTCCAAAGTGCGTAATCCAGCGTACCCACACCAGTGGCAACCCAGCGACATTAGTCGCACTTCAGCGTCCTAAGTGCATAATTCAGTATACCAATGCCTGTGTCAACCCGGCGACTTAGGCCGCATCTCAGCATAATCAGTGCGCAATCCGGCACACCAACGCTAGTGTCAACCTGCCAAGACATACCAGCCCTCAAGACTGCCACACAGCCCAAAGGCTGCATCTAGCTCTCGGCCCACAGGCCACAACCAGCCAAGACATGCCAGTCCTCAAGGCTGCCACACAGCCCAAAGGCTGCATCTTGCTCTCGGCTCACAGGCCACAGCCAGCCAAGACATATCAGCCCTTAAGGCTGCCACACAGCCCAAAGGCTGCATCTTGCTCTCTGCTCAGAGGCTGCTACTAGTCAAGAGTTCAACCCTCAAGGTTGCTATCGCTCAAAAGCCGCACCGTGGATACAACCTTCAGGTCATTATCTGCCAAAGAGCGTCACCTCTTAAGACTGTGTTCAGCCTAAATCCTCCTGACTAACCCTCTGATTCCTAACAGTGATACTTTTATGTCAATAAGCAAATGATGTTTTACAGATACAGATGTGATCCCACTGACCAATAAGAAGCAGCAGAGAGATGATTGGTCTGCGCAGTCAAAGTTCCACCGGGTGCATATGCAGCACAGTAGCACACATGTTAGCATGCAGTTCTGTGGATATGCTATAGGAAAAGAGTAAATCAGATTAATTTTTATTGCAGTTCTGTGGATATGCTATAGGAAAGGAGTAACCCAGATAATATTTAACTGGCAGTTCACTTATAAGAGGCTACAGGTACTAATAATTGTGAGCTTTCTTTGAGCATAAATCTTAGGGCCTGATTCTGACCCGCTCGCGAGCGGGTCGATGGTGCCCTAGTGCGCATGCGCACGACAGAGGGAGCTCCATCGTGTGCATGCCTCGAGACCCGAATTGCGACGGCCAAGCCGTCGCTATGGGTCTCGCACCAAAGGGGGCGTGCTGTCGATGGTGAGTGACAGCATGCCCCCTTTGGTGGGTGTGCCAGGGGCATGGCTGCCCAGATGGAGGTGTTCCCATGGGAACGCCTACCGTCTGGGGCCGGCCCCACTGACATCACTAGTGATGTCAGTGGGAGTGCTTTTGGCTCTGATAGAACCAAAGGCACTCCTGGGCTTGCGGCAGCGAGACCCTACAGCAGGGTCTCATCGCAAGCCCGATGGTCGCGATGGTCTTGACCATCGCGACCATCTTTTTGGCCGCTTGCATAAGCTGTGCGAGTGGCCAGGAGGCCGCTCCAATAACAGGTAGGAAGGCCCTGATTCAGAGCGAGCGCTCTTGTCAGAGCGTCCGGCTCTGAATCAGGCCCTTAATCCGTTGGAGTGATCCCATTTTCAGTGATTTTGATGTCTTTTTTACATACATGGTCTACATGTTTGTAAGATGTTAAACAGTGTGATTGTAATACATTTTTTTAAATACATTGCGCCAATATTTCTGTTCACTGTGATATGCTTGCTGATGTCACCTAAATTGTGCTTAAGTGTCTTCTCTTTGAGCTCACACCATATCTGCTTGCTAAGCATGGTGTCCTTACTTACTGCATGTTCTTTTCAGTGTGTGTTACGAGATCTCCTATTACAATAATCAGAATTGTGGGATTTTTTTTGTGTAACTATAACAAGTTCAAATCCATAAGAAAAAGAAGTACAGTAGGATTAAAAAAAAATAAGATGAGTAATTGTGTCAATAGTCTTCTGTATAGAGGTTGTGCCAAATGTGTTTTGCCACAGGTATTAGGCTTCCTCAGTAACTAGCATGGTTGTAGCAGTAACACAATGCATGCACCGACGAGTTTTATTGATTGGGTTCCTTTGGATGTTTAGTCTTATGAGATTATCTTTGTAACTAATACCCCTTTTCCACCTAAATTCCGGGTCTGACCCGGAGTTGGAACAAAGACCCACTCGCAAGCGGCAGTACGCTCGCAAGTGGGTCGATGTTCCCCACTGCGCATGCGCACGACGGAGGGAGCTCCGTCATGCGCATGCGCGAGACCCGGACTGCGACAGCCAAGTTGCCGCTCCGGGTCTAGCACCAATGGGGGCGTGCTGTCGATGGTGACTGACAGCACGCCCCCTATGGTGGGCGTGCCGGGGGCGTGCCTGCCAGACGGAGGCGTTCCCATGGGAACGCCTACCGTCTGAAGCCGGCCCCACTGACATCACTAGTGATGTCAGTTGGAGTGATTTTGGCTCTGATAGAGCCAAAATCACTCCAGGGCTTGTGGCTGGGAGACCCTAACGCAGGGTCTCCGTCACAAGTCCGATGGTCGCGATGGTCAAGACCATCGCGACCATCTTTTTGGACGTTCGTATATGCTGTGGGTGGTGGCCCACAGCTATACGAGCGTCCAGGAGGACGCTCCATTTTAATGGAGGAGGGCCCTGATTCAGAGCGAGCACTCTGGTCAGAGCATCCGGCTCTGAATCAGGCCCAAAGTCCCTATCTGGATCAGACCCGGAATTTTGCCGGCGCCGACTCGGGATATTCCCGAGTCAGCGCCGCTCACACCGCAGTCGGGTCTGCATAGACCCGGCTTTTGCGGAGTGAAAGTGGTCACTTGGAGATGACGTCATCTCCAAGCGACACTGAAGCCGGACCAATCGGCCAGCTAGCAGCGCACTCCAGGTCATCGTGACCCGAAGTGCGCTGTTCTCACAGCAGGGTTTCGCGGGCTATGCCCGTGTTAAACCCTGCTAGTTACCAGGGTTGGATTGCCGTGTCACTCGACCCGGCGAACCAACTCTCTCCCCTTTTACACCAGGGAGCTGCCCGGGTTAACCCTTCAAAAACCTGGTGTAAAAGGGGTATTACTCTGGAGGAACCTTCCACCCTGAGAAATGCTGTCAGCGGCACAAGTACAAGGGGGCATGATATAGCTGAAGAAGTTAATGGGTCTAAACGAGTAAGTGGACATTTGGAGTAAGATGGCAACTTACTCCAAAGGTAAATTCAACTGCTATTTACATTTAAATATAATTGCTGAAACATTGTTTTTACAATTTGAATTTGGATGGTTTGTATTGATACCCCTTAATCTATATACCCTAAATGTCGCTGTTTAGCGATACAAGTTGTACAAGAAATAATTGCTTTCCAGACTTATATTGTGGTTCCAAAGCACAAAAGTTCTTATCTCAGTAAAAGAAAGTTACACACTTAGATCTAGCACAATTAGTGCAAAAGACAATTAAATACAAAAGGTACAAGCCGATACATACGCGTGCGCACTGGTCCCAGTAAACAGTCGTCACTCCAGAAGCCTGTGGTATTCCAAGAAGAATGGCTGTGTACTATAACTAGTAAGCAGGCTATATACCTTACAGAACAAAGAAACTAGTTAACAGGTTTCCATTGGGTCTTACTCCTGGACATTCTGGCACGATGCAGGTCATTGGACAGTTCATATAGCATCGCTGTTCCTCAGATGTTGCTTTGTGTGGTTTTTCCACTGAAGAACTGATTTAAACTAATAAAAGACACTTCATACAGCTTTACATTCTAACCACTAATTTCATATAGTTCATATCTTGCGAACGCATGATGTGATTTCCTTGTGGGTCGAACCGGAAATCTGCAAATAAACAGCGATTTAGAATGGTACCAAACATGATATGTCTACTAGCTTATGTACCTTAAATATCGTATACATTACATTTCACAACATAAGTATTCGCTAATAAAACCTCTGATATTAAGCTTTTAATGCGGACGAACCTTTTTATAAGTTATTGTATGTGTAAGTGTGAGAATATTGCATAAAGTTGCTAATATGCCTGGTGCGTTTGTGTAGAGTGCTTTTATAAACAGCGCAACTGTGCGTTGTGCGTCTTGTATATTTTATATGTTTTATTTAATATACGTATAGGTTTTGGTAGGACTTTCAACAATATGCGGTAGCAACGTAGACGCATGACTCTAATAATCACAACACAAGATGGCATCGTCAGGGGCGACACAAAATGGTGTCGCCAGATATTAATTTAAGAGTTGGTCTCAGCCAATCATCCGGCTTTGACAGTCCACCCTTTGATAGCAAACAAAATGCTATCGCACTCTGGTCTTAAATTTATTCAGTCATACACTATGAAATATTATTTAAAGTTATGGGATGGCGCAATGTGGTCATTAAACCATCAATAATGTGTCCCTGGGAGGGATATAAAACTACCCTTATATGCACACCACGGATCTTGGAAGATCATGGGAAAGATGTGGGAATGCACCTAACCTATAAAGGAAGTCTTGTAGGGGATAGGGACTTACATTATTTAAGATGTTTTAAATATAACATTCAATAACACATTTCATGAATGTCTAAATCTATACATCATCTGATGGTACATTCTAGTTCAGGACTATAATGCAGTTCTTCATTTACCTTGGTATTCATACTATTACTACTAACCGCCATCATAATTTCATTCTCCCGGGTTACCTTACTTTTTCCACACTTCAACAAAGTAGGAACACATCTGACACATATGCCAATTACTAAGATGACAGACACTATGAGGATCAAGAGCTTACCTACGTTAGCAACCATTTTCTGGACCCACTCCCCTAGACTGGAGAACCATTTTATAGGGTTCAACCATGTGAACCACTCTTCTACCGACCTCAGTTAATGAGGCATTATGGTTCTTTCAAAATACCCATTTTAGCTGCAGAATCTACTTCATTTTCCGGTCTATCACCTCTTTTGGATCACTAGTAGTATTTGTGATATAAGTGCTACACTTGACACCAATTTGGATGGCCAGAGTCACACAGTATCCACCAGTAACAGCTGTTAAATAATTTAACACTAGTCTTATGTTGCACAAGGTCTTTCTTATAGGCCTGTAGCTCCTTACCAGTGTACCTGAACGTGTCATCATACATCTTGGTGATATTATGTATTAATTTAGCAAGATCTTGAATTATCTAAAATTTAAATTCCCCCGAGTGATCCTGGTGGGATCTAATGCTACCAAAATTTGGAAGCCAGTTGTTTCGCTAATCAACTGTGTGGCTGTATGTACATCACCAGGTATCATATTTCTTTTGTCTCTATGTTCATACTGTGTATGAAGATATGGTGGTAGTGTGTTTTATGAATACCAAGCATTTCACCATGTGTAAGGGTTATAACCCTTCCCAGATAACATACACCTTCTGAACTCGGAGTGAGCCACTTGTACGCTTTACTTCCACATATATAATGCACATCGTCTGGGAGTACATAGGGAATAGAATGCATCATTACCATTAAACACATTTCTCTGACAAAGGATCCTATCCCAGGTTCTCCCATTTGGCTAATACATGTCTCTGGTTGTATAATATCTGCACAGTACCCTACTGGTACCCTGCCAACCATCTCCTTGATGGGACTAGGAGTATACCTATACCGGAAGTATCTCCCACTGTAAGTAATGTTATTTACAAGTTTATCCTCTAGTGGTCCATTATCATCTGAGTGAGAAGGTCATTGTCTGGTTGTTCCCGGTCACCTCCCAGTTTCCTGGTTTATTGGAATTGGTGAAATTAAAACATAAGAGCGTTCTATCTACCTGGTACCTGGGTGAAGCTTAAAATTTGGAGGTTTGGACTTAACGAACTTCCCATCCAGCGTTTTCCCCTTATGTAATCCAAGAACCTCAGAGACATTTAACGGGAATGGTACTCAACATACATTATGTTGTCCCTGAGGCACATGAGTGCAAACCCAACACTCAGTCTTGTTTAAAACCTTACCCACTAAGGAATGGTAATCCTCTAAAGGATGCTTGCCCAAATACAGGTTATTCTTGGACTGGTATCGTTGGATGCACTTTTCATCAATTAGAGATCCACAGTTTGCAAACATACAGTATTCCTCAGACAATAGACATTCACACTGACTCCGAGTTTCTAGAATGACAGATCTCTTAATTACTGTACTGAGTTTGGTCAGATACCGCCTTGGTGAATGTATTGCTCCTCCCGACTCCATTCCATCAGTATTACCATCGACCTCTCCCTCCATCATCTGTCCACCGTTACAGAAAGAAGACATCCCGAACCAGACAAGGATGATGAGAACTCTGGGAGAAAATAGGAACGCAACCCCAGCCCGCCACTCCATTACTGGAACAATGGTCTGTAAATTTCCCTAGTTCAGGTATCTCACTGCAGTCTTTAACTCTCCCGGAACAAGCTCACAATTGACATGTGCATTATCTGCCTCAACTCAGCCTTGTATCCAGCGGATAGTTGACCTTCCTGCAGAGAGTGGAATGGACCCAGGTATCTCTCTCTGCCACTTTCAAGGATGTCGTACTTGCCAGTAACACTTGATATGGACCTTCCCACCGATCTGTCAAACAACCTGAATGTAAGAAATTTCTGATCATAACAAATTCTCCAGGTTCAACATCATGACAGTTTGTTTCTGCCATATCAGGTGACAACAATTTAAATTTCTGCTGCTGCTGTTTCAACTGTTTACTCATTGTTATAAGATACTTCACAGTAACCTCGTTGTTACTCTTCAAATCTTCCTGTGGACTTACAATCAGATGAGGTTGTCTCCCAAACAGTATCTCAAAGGGGGGACAAATTAAGAGGGGGTCTAGGCGTTGTCTTGATGCCATGAAGGACTAGTGGTAATGCTTCTGGCCAACCTAATCCAGTTTCAGCCATGATCTTACTCAATTTGTTTTTAATAGTACCGTTCATCCTCTCAACCGTGGCGCTGTCTTGCGGACGGTAAGGGGTGTGATGCCTACTATTAATACCCATTAACGTATACATGTTCTGGAAGACATCACCAGTGAAATGGGTACCCCTATCGCTTTCAATAATGCTAGGGATACCGTATCTGCATGCAAATTCCTGAACAATATTTAGCAGTAAATGCAGAAGTATTAGTGGCAGCTGGATATGCCTCAACCCAATTAGAAAACACATCTGTACAAACTAATACATACTTGAGATTCCTGCAGGGTGGTAATTGGATTAAATCAATTTGTATTACCTGAAAAGGTCTGTGGGAGGGATATGGGATGGCTCAGTCGGTATTGTCTTCCGGACATTCTTCCTCAAGCAGGTCAGGCAGGACATTGCCCTTTTCTCAGCTTGAGAAGAAAAGCCTGGTGCACTCCAAAATGCTCTGACCAACTTGCACATACCTTGTTTACCTAGGTGAGTCAGACCATGCGCTGCCTCAGCTAGGCTTGGGTAGTATGCCTTGGGAGCCACCGGCTTACCTTGTCCATCTCTCCAGAGGACTCTTGCCCACATCCCTTTGATCTTCAGACTGCCTTTTCCTGAATGGAACACAAATTTTGCATCTCAATTAATTTCTGCATATCAATTGCCTGAAAAACCATTATATGATTAACTGGTATGTTAACTCTTAACTCTGCTGCACATTTGGCAGATTAATCTGCTCTGTTATTGCCCAGTGACACAGAGTCTTCTTCACATGTATGGGCTTTACATTTGATGACAGCTACTGCCTTTGGTAGTTGGATTGCTGTCAAGAGTCCTTTTATGTGGCGTGAGTGTGCAACTGGTATGCCTGCTGCTGTCATAAGATTTCAAAGACGCCAAAGAGCACCAAAATCGTGGACTACCCCAAAGGCATACCTAGATTCATTGTAGATATTAGTTGACTTACCTTCTGCCACTTCACATGCTCTCCTTAATGCCACCAGTTCAGTCACCTGTGCTGAATGAGGTGGGCCAAGCGGTTCAGCTTCTACAACATCCTCATCATCTACAACAGCATAACCTGTGCATAATTCTCCTGTGTCTATGACAACTCCCATCCGTGTAAAATGTCACATCTACATTTTCTATTGGTGTATCATGTATGTAGGGTCTTGCAGTAAAGGTCTGATTCAAATCCATGCAATCATGTGCATCAGTATACCTGCAAAACTCACCTTTCACCAGCGATTCACCTCTCTCCACCCTTTGTGCATCCTGAGGCACATACGTTAAATACGTTGCTGGGATTAAAGTGCTGCACCATTTAATGGTGATATTTGCAGGTGCTATTAAAGCTAGTTCCCATTTTGTGAACCTAGCTGAGGAAACATGTTTGGTATGGGCAGAATTCAGCAAAGCAGATACAGCATGGGTATATAAACAATCATATCATGGCCTAATACTACATCCTCACTCTTATTGACCAAAAGAGCAGATGCTGCTACACTTCTTAAACACGTTGGGAGTGATCTTGCTACAGTATCCAATTGTGCACTGTGGTATGCTACAGGTCTACTAGCATCACCATGTTTTTATGTGAGGACACCTGCTGCGCAGCCATCAGCTTCTGTACAATATAAATCAAAAGGTTTTTCGTAATCAGGTATTTCCAGTGCAGGTGCTCTTGTCAGGCTGTCCTTAAGGTTAAGGAAAGCCTACTCTGTTTCCTCTGTGTGTATGACACGATCAGGCTTTGAGGAAGAGACTAAGGGCCTGATTCAGACCCGCTCGCAAGCGCTGAGCACTCGCAAGCGGGTCGATGTTGCCCAAGTGCGCATGCGTGAGACCTGAATAACAATGGCCAAGACATCGTTATGGGTCTCGCACCAAAGGGGGCGTGCTGTCGATGGTGATTGACAGCATGCCCCCTTTGGTGGGTGTGCCGGGGGCGTGGCTGCCCATGGGAACGCCTACCGTCTTGGGCCGGCCCCACTGACATCACTAGTGATGTCAGTGGGAGGGCTTTTGGCTCTGATAGAGCCAAAAGCACTCCAGGGCTTGCGGCAGCGAGACCATGATGGTCAAGACCATCGCGACTATCGGGCTTACGACGAGACCCTGTGGTAGGGTCTCGCTGCCGCAAGCCCTGGAGTGCTTTTGGCTCTATCAGAGCCAAAAGCACTCCCACTGACATCATTTTGGCTGCTCGCTATAGCTGTGGGTGGTCACCCACAGCTATGCTAGTGGCCAGGAGGCCGCTCCAAAAAGGAGAAGGGACGGACCTGATTCAGAGCGAGCGCTCTGTCAGAGCGTCCGGCTCTGAATCAGGGCCTAAGTCCTGCAATACCAGGAGAAAGGAATGCCTGGTATGCAATGGTCCGATAGTAACCTCTGCATATTTGGTTAAAGGATAATGTTGCACTTTACCCGTTACACCCATTGCTGGTACTGTCTTGCTGGTCACCTGTAGATTGGAAGATGAATTTAACACTGATCTGGTCGCCCCTGTGTCTAGAAGAAAAGAATGTTTGTTACCAGCTATATCAACTATCATTATAGGTTCTTCCCTAGTATCCTCAATTAACCTGACTGGCTGTAGACTACAGGTGTGACCTAACCCCTAGAGCTGACTGTCTTCCAGTAAAGCATTTACTGGCACAATGTGAGCAGGTGATAGCTGGAACTGTCCTGACTGGTGGGTGTCCCCCTTGTGGGTATCCCGGTGTTCCCTGATTTGGCGGTTCCCACTTTCCAGCTTTACAAAACCTACTTATGTGTCCCACCTTGTTACAAATATAACACCTTCATGGTTGACGTGTATTGGAAGGTTGTGTGGGTTGGGGAGTGTGGAAAGATTGTGGTTGTGTATGGGGATATCGGTTTGGACGGGTGTATTGTGGCTGTGTGTGATAAGAATGCTGCGATGATATGTGCATTCCTTCCAGAGTTTGAATACTAATGGCCATTAGCTTCTCGCTCTGCATTTCTCTCTTCCTGAAGATGTTTTTATCATGTTCAATTACAGATTCCCTGAGTTTGTCTACCGTAACTCCCCTCCATCCAGGAAGTGAGGTCTGAACCCTGGCCTTTAGAGTGTCTTTAAGACCATCCATAAGCACCGTGATTGTCATTTGGTGCGTGTTGACCTTTATATCTTCTATACCTGTGTATTGGGTAATAGTCTGCAGCGCTCTGGTGAAATAATCTGCTGCAGACTCACTCTCTTTCTGCTTAATTGTAAAAAAAATTACTCCAGTTAACTACTACTGGAAAATAGATGGGCAATTGGGTGACAATGCGGGTTATGTTGTCCTGATTACCTTCATCAGTTATGGGACCATCTCCATCCAATACACAGGCCGTGACAAACTTTTTCATGTCGGTATTGTGTGGGTGACATGCCCGTAATACCACTTGCAAATCTTTGTTGGTTGGCTCATGAGCATTACCTAAATCCTTTACAAATCTCTGGAACTTTGCTAGTTCTTTCCTAGGGTCAGGGAAATCTGTCATTATGGAATGTAGCTCCGCTCTCATCCATGGACAATGCATCGCTACATCCCTGGTGGTCACTATTCCATTTGCGTCCGGATTCCCATTGGGAACAGTTATTGTCCGGATGGGATGGAGGCCTACTACACTGCTACATTTGGCCTTGCTACCTGTTTGAGGGTTCAGCCTATTACCACTACGTATGGTATTAACAACCTCCGCTACTGTTACAGCGGGTGTTAATATTTCCTGCACTGGTGGGGCTACCTCTATTACTGGTACTAATGGGTCAGTTACCTGTGCTTGTTGTGATGGTATATTTAACATTTGGGCAACATGGGAAAGAGCTGACATTATAACAGGTTCATCATCTGCATTCTAAACATGTTCCTTATAGTTACTCAGGAGAGGATACAAGTTACTTGTTAAATTTTTATGGTTTTTGAGATCGACTGTACCTTCACCCCAATCTGCATGTGCGGTGGTGTGCATGCGCTACTAACATTACCTTCTGCAGCGCTATCTTGCCGTGCGTGCACGCTCTTTTGCGGTGCACATACAACACTATTTTGCGTTGCGTATGTGCTCCCTTGTGGTGTGAGCATGATGCTAGTTTGCGTTGTGTGCACACCGCTAAGCCACATATTCCACTCGTGCTGCCACAAATTTACACAATCATTAAACTTTATCCTTTTCTTTAGAGATTTCACTAAACATACATTATCTCTAACATTATTCAGTACCTCCGAATCAAAGCTACCAATCTTAGGAAAAGGTTTTCTACATTCCTTGGTCATATTGACCCATATGCTACAGTACGCCGTAGCGTACGCACCATATTTTTTAAACATGATATGCCTGGCCGATCCAGTCAGGCCCTTCCATCAGCAGCATGTCAACGACCATTACCAGAGATTGCTTCGCACCCATCTGAGAAAACACTTAGCAATTTCTAGAGAATTTAGATTGGTGAACGATTTTCAGAGAGCTACGTTCACGCACTCTCTCCTGTTATACACAGCTGGCCCGCAGGGCGTTACAGTCAGCTTGCACAACGAGGAGCAGAGTAGTCACCTATTGTAAATTATTCTACCGGCGGCGAATTCAAACAAGCTTCAGCCACTCGCTTCATCCCATCATGCACCACTTTCACGATATGCGATATGGTCTGTGTACATAAATGAGGAGTAAAATAACCGCCTAGCTGATTATTCTACTTGTGGTGAAATCACCTCAAGCTTCACCACTTGGCTTCCTACTTTGAGTTTACTTCCAGCTGGTAGCATCTAGGAGTTCCAATAACTCCTAACCTTGCCAGCAGTTTCACTCCCACAACAACCCACTTCACAATCACAGTTTTATACAACCATGTGGTTTGATCGCATTGTCCAAAGAACCTAACTGATGAATGGACTTTGCATTTAATGGGTGTCGGACCAAGAAACCCCTTAGTTTCTCAATAACCACAATGTACCTGCTTTGTAAATTGGCCCAGTAGTTTGTACGGCCCCGTCAGGCACCTACCGAGTTTCAACCTAGGCTTAACTAGACCGTAGCCTCCACTTTACACTTAGGACCTCAATCAGATGCGCTCACATAATGCTCGCTCTGAATGAAGGTGACCGCATCTATTTTCTGGCCTGGCCTCCTGGACGCTCGCTACGCTGTGGGTGACGATGGTCAAGACAATCGCGACCATCGGGGCTTGTGACGAGACCCTTGTGGTAGGGTCTCATCTGCCGCAAGCCCCAGTGAGCTTTCGGCTCAATTAGAGCCGGAAGTTCACCACTGACATCACGAGTGATGTCAGTGGGGGCACCCCCAAACGGCAGACGTTCCATCGGGAACGCCTCCATTTGGCTTGCACACGCGCAGTGTGACTGCTGCACATGCGCAGGGCCTCTACATCAATCTACTGCGAGTACATCGGCGCTTGCGAGCGGGTCTGAATGTGACCCTTAGGCTTAACCAGACAGTAGCCTCCACTTTACAATCACACGTTTCAATTACATATACCTTTTCTGCGCAGAAAAAAATTAAAACCTTTTCCTTAAATATAGCAGTGCAATTCAGAGGTTTAACAAGTAATCACACTATGAATACAGTGTCTGAACACGTGGCAGCAATACAGGAAATATGCATTCGCTATTGTGCGACTTACCCCCCTAACACAAACTTTTATCAATGAAAGAAAACAAACTTTTCCTTCCTTGTCCCTGGATTCTAATCAGCGCTCCTTGATCTCACACAATAACAGATATCGGTCTCTCAACATCAAGTGGTAGCAGGTTTTCGGACACAGTGCGTCCTTACCTGCGTATGGCGCCGTCCACCCTTTGTTGAGAGATCGATAACCGTGTGTTACCGTGTAAATTGTGGTAGCGTGACCTTACTCTACGAGCCCCCAACTATTAATACCTAATAATCTTTATACCCAAATGTCGCTATTTAGCGTTGTAAATCGCACAAGAAAAAATTGCTTTCCAGACTTTGAGTGTGGTTCCAAAGCACAAAAAGTTAATATTCACATAAAAAGCATTTAGTTACATGCTGTGATCTAAATACAAATAGAGAAAAAGATTATACATAAACAAGGTACAGTTGATACAAACGCAGGTGCTCTGGATCCAGCTTTCTGGCATCAAAGGTGAAGTCTGCGACAAAAGAAAGAATATGATGACTAACTACTGGAAATAGAGCGCCTGAATATATACAGTGCAGAGAGTGGCTGATACAATAGAAACGAGTTGGCATAATCCTATTTGTTCTTCTTCTTGGTTCTTCTGTCATAGGTCAGTTTGTACAATGGTAGTTCAGCCCTCCAGTGGCCTTTTGTGTGTGTTTTAACTAATCAATAGACACTACATACAAAGTACATTCTAACACCTAATTCTCTATAATCCATAACGTACAGATGCATGTTGCAATCTCCTTGCCGATGGAACCAGAGATCTGCAAATACACAGTAGTTTAGAATGGTACCAAACATGGTCTGCTTATCATGTACTAAACCTTAGATATCAAATACAAACATTTTACATCATAAGTAAAAACTTTAATATAAACCATAATGTGCAGGAACCTTTTATGAGTGCGTGTATATTTATGATTATATGTAAGTATGCTTTGTGTGTCTTCATGCAGCGTACAAGGTGTGCTGTATGCAGGGGTTGTGTACAGTGCAAAACATGCGCTGTGTGTGTTTCTATTTATAATTGCAACTATATATATATGTGTGTGCACGCACTGTGGATACCCATGTGATCGTTTAAGTGTATATATATATATATATACATATTAATACATTCATATATATATATATATATATATATATACATAGCTTCAAACAGTAATATTACTTCTGTCTGAACTAAAAAAAATGACAGACAATGGATTTTGTCCTGTTCACAGGTGGAGCAAGCTTTGGCAAGAAGTCTGATAACTTTAACAAAAGCTTTCCTATGTTTATTTAGAATACAATTGTCAGTTCTTTTTAACCACATCAACATGGGACACAAGGTCTACAATTGCTAATGATAGCTGCACGTCTGACAATTGTTTCTAAATCCACATTCAGAACACTCCCTATGAGCATATCAGTGTCTGTGTTATACTTCAATTGCCACAGATATACTGTATCTGTATGCGAAGTTAACACTCACAGTATCTTTGTGTATTCCAATTACTAGTCCCAGACATGTCCACAAAACTTGTCTGTCGGCTCTAAATATATAAAGTCTTTAAATATATGTGTATTCATGATTATGTAAAGACTTTAACAGAGTGCAGTAACATGGCAGATATACACAAAGCTAAAATAGCGCCGTGCACAATAATATTATACTGACTATGCCAGATGGCATCGTGCAAATATTATTTTTACAATTTAGGTCTCAGCCAACCATCCAGCTTTGACAATGGTTTTGAATATAGTTTTTTGTGTTTTTGTTTTCTTTGTTAGCTTCTAGATATATAGACCCAGATGTTAGCTTAATGGTATGTGCTATTTGTTTGTTTAAGCTAATTTATTGCTAGCAATAGTAGTGGGAGTGTTTTGAGGGTAGTTAGTAATCAGTGGTTTCACATGCCAGGTCTCCTATGTAAGGTTCATTAGAAGGCTGGATAGCCTTGGCTGGAGTCCCCTATCTTATAGTGCCCGATTTAAAAGTGCCAATTACATTTTAAATCAATTATTGGCATTATATCAGCGTTAAACAGAAGGAAACCCACCGATCTACAAACAAACAACAACCCAACCATTAATTGGATAAAGTGGAATGAACAATTGTGAGTTCACATTCTCCATACTACAAGATCCTGTGGACTATATAACCAGGACTTTCATTACTGAACTCTGGGCCTGATTCAGAGCCGGACGCTATTTGCGCTTGCTCGTTCAGAAAAAGGGGCCGGCTATTTTCGCTCTTTGCGGTCTGTTGACGCCTCTATGTCTGAGCGAGCGAACGAAACATGCGCTCGCTATTTTGTAAAGACGCCCCCTGGCCGCTCGCATCCTACATCATCTCCGCTATTTATTAGATTAATCGAGTACATCGAAAGGCGTCTGAACTGCTCGCAGTGCTTGTGGTAGGATTTTCCTACCGCAATCATGCGAACATTTCAGGCTAAGAGACAACCAAGTGACATGGCCGATGATGCTGCTTTGTTAATTATGCACACCCTTAAAACACCCGTTTTCACTGTTTGGCACGCCTGCGTTCGGATCTCTACTCCCCGTTTTCAAGCACCTTTCACTGTTACCACCCACAAATGCCTCATCCTGTCACTCAAATTAGCAGGCACTCGCAATTTTGCGATCACACATTTTCCGACTGCACTGACTGGCTGGCGCATGCGCATTACGACCCATATGCATGCGCAGATGTGCGAACATCGCTCGGAGTGAACAAGCAGCCGCTTACGAGCGACTCTGAATCAGGCCCTCTGTTTGGTGGCTACATAAACCTGGTGCCTCCCTTTCTACTATTTGTGCTGGCTCTGTGATTTACATATAATCCTAATGCATACTTATCTGTGTTAATGTCAGTTTACCTCTATAATAATGTACTTTTACCTTAGCTCTTTTTCTAAGTCTTATATCATCTAGCTCCAACCACTGTCTTTTTTATTATTTAATTTCTGTTCCCACCAAATCTTCACTTTTATTATACTCAATAATAAACTTTTGTTTTACAGACACATTTTTCCTACATTTTTGGAGATCTGCACTCTTACATTCTTTCTTCATTCCTACTTTCAAGTTTTTTTTCCCCTATCTACATCATCCTTACCATTACCATGTTTTCTTCAGTCTACCTAATATTTTGTTCTGACCCTTGCTTCCACCCTTATCCTTTCCCCCTTGTCTCCTCCACTTCTTCCCCTTATCTCCTCTCCTCTGTTTACCTTCCTCCCCATCTTCTCCCATTACTCCACTTTCATTCTCTTATACTCCACTGGGGTCCTACTACCTCACTGCTAATCCCCCCTCCCACCCCCCTCTCTATGTCACTTCACCCCACATCCATCCACATATCATTAATCTCCCTTCCCTTCTAGCACTGGAGTCCGCACCATTGCTACACTCTGTTCATCTCAGTCCCCCAAATTAATCTCACCTCCACACTACAGCAACCCTGATAATCTCATTCAAATCTCTCCAACAAACTTTGTCCCTCTCTCCTCTGGAATGCCAGGTCAGTCTGTAATAAACTGGTCCCAACTCATGACCTTTTCATCTCCAACTCCCTGAATCCCCTAGCCATTACTGAAACCTGGGTTTTACCCTCTGACACCACTTTTCCTGCAGCTCTCTCCTCTGGGGGCCTCACCTTTTCCCACACCCTATGACCTGGAGGTCGCCATAGTGGTGGTGATGGGGTCCTTCTATCCCCTGGTTACGCATACCAACCCATTCCCTCTGAACCATCCCTTACATTCTCTACATTTGAAGTCCATGCTATACGCCTCTTCCACCCAGAACACCTCATAGCTGTCATTTACCGTCCCCCTGGCCCTCCCTCCAAGTTCCCTGACAACTTTGCTTCCTGGCTTCCTCACTTTCTCTCCTCAGACCTTCCCTCCATTATGCTAGGTGACTTCAATATTCCAATTGATATCCCCACAGAATCCTCTGCCTCCAAACTCCTCACCCTCACAACTTCTCTTGGTCTCTCCCAATGGACCTCCTCACCCTCCCATGTGAGTGGCCATTTGCTTGATCTGGTCTTCACTCACCGATGTGATATTTCTAATCACTCCAATTCCCTATTCTCACTTTCTGACCATCACCTTCTCTCTTTTAACCTGTCCCTCTCTCCTTCCCCTCCTCTACCTCCAAAAGCCACCATTATTAAGTGTAACATTGACGCTATTGACACAGTTTCCTTTTCTTCCCTGCTTGACTCACTTCTCTCCCCTATACTCTCTCCTGCCCTGAACAAGCCAATTCCCTATACAACGCCTCCCTTCTGCTCTGGACTCTGTTGCTCCGTCAATCACACTCGCAGATCTACTCCTCAACCCTGGCATTCCAAATGCACCAGATACCTGCAAAAGTGTTCTCGAACTGCTGAGCGACAGTAGAGAAGATCACGCTCTAAGGCAGATTTTCTCCATTTCAAATTTATGCTCTCATCCTATAGTGCTGCTCTCTCCCTCTCTAAACAGTCATATTTCAAGATCCTCATCTCCTCTTAATCCTCTAATCCCCAGCGTCTCTTCACCACTTTCAACTCCCTCCTTCGTCCACCCCCTCCTTGTCTCCCCTCCTTGCTCTCTGCCCTTGACTTTGCCACCTACTTTACATATAAAATTGATTCCGTACTTCAGGACATCATATCCAACTAGTCCCCCAGCTCTCCACCTCCTCCTTTCCCAGATCACCCCTCCTCATCAGCTTTACCAACTCTAACATCCTTCTCCCCTGTATCTAAAGAGGAAGTCATGGCTCTCATGGATCCTCCCCCCCTTCCACCTCCCCCCTTGATCCTATCCCCTCCCGCCTCCTCCACTTCCTCTTTCTTTCTGCCTGCTCCCATCTTGCCCACCTCATTAACCTCTCCCTATCATCAGGCACTGTTCCTTCTGCATTCAAGCATGCCCTTGTCTCCCCCATTCTTAAAAAATCTACCCTTGATCCTAACCTTATTTCTAACTACTGACCCATCTCTCTCCTCCCTTTTGCCTCCAAACTCCTTAGCGGATTGTCTACAACCACCTTACCAATTTTCTTTTCTCCCACTCCCTCCTTGACCCTTTTCAGTCCAGCTTCCGTTCACTCCACTCCACTGAAACTGCCCTCACGAAAGTCAGCAACGACCTCCTTGCTGCCAAATCCAAAGGCCACTACTCTCTTATTCTTCTTGATCTCTCTGCTGCTTTTGACACTGGACCACCCTCTCCTGCTGCATATCCTTCACTCCCTTGGTCTACATGGCACTGCCCTCTCCTGGATGTCATCCTACCTCTCTGACTGATCTTTTTCGGTTTTCTCTCATGTCTCCTCTTTCCCCCCCCACAGCCTCTTACAGTAGGTGTTCCTCAAGGTTCTGTTCTTGGAACTCTCCTATTCTCCCTCTATACTTCCTCTCTAGGTGAACTCATCAGCTCTTTTGACCTCCATTATCATTTCTATGCTGATGATACTCAAATCTACCTTTCCTCCCCTGATCTCTCCCCCTCTCTTCTGACTCGTATCTCCAACTGTCTCACTAGTATCTCTTCCTGGATGTCCCAGCGATTTCTTAAACTTAATAAGTCTAAAACAGAGCTGATCATCTTCCAACCCTCTCACATAACCTCACTTCCCACTATTTCCTTATAAATTGATGGAAGAACTATCTCATCTAGTCCCAAGGTGCGCTGTCTTGGAGTTATCCTGGACTCATCCCTCTCCTTCAAACCACATATCCAGAACCTTTCACAGTCCTGTCGTTTCCATCTCAAAAATATTTCTAAGATCAGACCCTATCTGACCCAGGATGCTACTAAAACCCTCATACACTCACTGGTCATCTCCAGATTGGACTTCTGTAACCTCCTCCTATCTAGCCTCCCCAAATCCCATCTCTCTCCTCTCCAGTCTATCCTTAATGCTGCTGCACAGCTTATCTTCCTTTCCAAACACTTTACATCTGCCTCCCCTCTTCTACAAGCCCTCTACTGGCTCCCCTTCCCTTTTAGAACCCAATTTAAGGTTCTCACGCTTGCTTACAAAGTCCTCACCCATCTTCTCCCATATACATCTCTGATCTCATCTCCCTTCACTCTCCTCTCCGGTCTCCTCATTCAAACTAATGCACGCCACCTTTCATGCCAGCTGATTACTTCCTCCCACTCCCGCCTCCAAGAATTTCTCCGCACTGCTCCCCACCTCTGGAACTCTCTCCCACTCCCCATCAGACTCTCCACCTCTTTGCATTGCTTCAAACGGGCTCTCAAGACCCATTACTTCATCAAAGCCTTCAGCTATCATTCTAACTCCCTGCTACATGCTTCTTCCCCCCATCTACCCCATCTGTGTCAAACCTGTTTGTCTTCCCCTACCTTTTAGAATGTAAGCAGGGCCCTCTACCCTCTTGTGCTTCTCCCTACTTTAGTTTAATCTACTTCTTACTCACCACTAGGGCACCTAACACTTGGTTGCTTATGCTCTGTTGCTCATCTGGGTGTTATGGTCGCTAATGTAGCAATATATATTATCCATGCCCTGGTCCTGTATTGTATTGTTCTGTAAGTCACTTGTCTACAATTTGTTTATGTACTTTGTAAGGCGCTGCGGAAACACTTGTGGTGCCATATAAATAAATGATAATAATAATAATACACTGAACAATAGGTCATTCAGTGAAGGTACACTCACTCATCCCCGAACATGGCCAATCTGTCATTATCGGCAGATTGACCGGCGTGTTCTGGCGATTTTATTGATGTTGGAAACGACCAGCGGGAGCGTACATTGCTGCTCATTTCCGACACTAAACTGCTCAAATTATGCACAATTACTGAACGTTTGAACGATAACGATTTCATTATAGTTCAATCGCTCATTAATATCGGCAAGTGGATACGTGTGCCCTGGTCTTGCCTCTTTTGGTCAAAAATAGGTTCATATAAAAAACAAACATTAAAACATTTTATCTTAAAGATATGTGAAAATATACACCGCAGATATAGACAGACAACCATTTTTTGATTTAGATTTTTTTTAATAAAAATTATTAATATGAAAACTGGCGAATTCTGGACAGGATCTCCAGATTTTAACCAAGCCAATGAGTGCCTTCACAATAAAGAGTACTCAGATCAGGACAACCAGGCACATCCACTTTTGGTGATGTATAGCAGTCACCCAAAGAAAAATGCAGACATAACTGGGTAAAGGAGAAGATACATATACTTCTGAACAGTGGGCCTGATTCAGCTTTGGGAATAGAGTGAAAATTAGCACTAAACTGTGTACATGGACAAATCATATTGCAATGCAAGGGGTGTAAATACATAATTTTTTGTATATAGTGTACATACTGGATGCTTTTGCATGTAGCCCACAAATACTGCACAGCTTTATTATTGCTAGATGTCAGTTTGGACACCACCCTCCCAAATCTAAATCTCTCTGCACATTTTAAATCTGCCCCACCTGCAGTGCAACATGGTTTCACTAAGATGATTAATTAAGTGCCAAATCTCACTCTATTCCCAAAGCTGAATCAGTCGCAGGATCCACGGAAGTCACAACCAAATATACGAATGCCAAACATCCAGCACAGGGGCAATTGAGGTGGAGAAACTCAAAAGTTCATGGTAGGATGAACTACTCAATATCATCCTAAAGAAAGGAGAAATCGGGCAGAACAATTTCTAAAACATGCTAAAAAAACAATATGTAAAAAAATTCCATATGAAAAAACGTCATTGGTAAGAGTTGACTGTGCACTCCGCCATGCTGAATGCACGCCACTTGAGGATGGCCCAGGGAGGTTCGTTGGTGGCACAGGGGTTCCCGACGCATATTGGGGATAATACTGGTGAGGAGGATTTTGGGGCTATGGCAGTGGGGGATGAGAACTACTCAATTCCGTTGTTAGCTGCTTGGGTTTGTATGGCGTTAGCCTTGTGGTTTCATCGATATCATCAACCATACCACAAAGCAGAACACCTCATACATGACCCTTCTGCAATACAGCTGGGTTTGGGGCTACATTTTCCTCAATTCATTACCGATGTTGAGTCCAAAAGTACTGAAATCACCCGTGTTCGTCTGCTGCACCTCCTCGGCACATTTAAAAAATGTTTCTGCCCGACCCAGTCCGGAAACTTGATGTGGACGCCTTGCCCACTGACCTCCGCTTCTTGGCGGCAGGTTCTGAAGGTGGTGGTGGCACCTCAACGATCGTGTTCTCAAGTTCCACCAGCTCACTGGCTGGAGCGTCAGGATCCACTTCCATGAGAAGGAACTAGGGGAGAAACAAATGTTAATTATCTAATAAAATACATGACCAAATTGGTCCAATAATTGTTCTTAACATTATTAATATCATTACATTGGTAAAGGAATCAGTATGTCATACCACCAGACTTAAGCCCGGCAGATAAAATACTGACACCACGAGGCCGGCAGCTGAAGATCCAGACAGAGGTGAGTAAGCCCCCTAACCCTCCCTTAGGGGTGCCTAACCCTAACCTCCCACCCTAGTGCTTAACCCTAACCTCCCCCCGGCAGTGCCTGACCCTAACCCCCCTTCCCCTAGCCTAACCCTCCCATGGGGGTGCCTAACCATAATTCTCCCCGGGAGTCTCTTAAACTAACTCCCCCTCCCACGGCTAACAAGTCGGTATGCCGGGCATCAGGATTTCGGCGTGGGGCTGATGATAGAAGTCAATATTTAGACACATCATTAGTCCCATGCCAGGATGTCACAGTCAGGGAAGCTGCAGTCACCATTTCAACCGCCGGCTTCCTGACTACATCCCATTGGATGTAGTCAGAAAGCCGGCGGTCGAAATGGCGACCACCGGCTTCCCGACTGTGAAATGTACTTACAATATTCTGACTCTCTGGTTCATCCTCAGGACGGACCTCCTCCATGTCCTCATCCAGTGAGGTGATTGACCGCTTCTCCGTCTCTTTCTCTAGGACAAAGGAGAGTAGTTTGTAATATCATAAACTTGGTTTCCACACCTCATCTGCCTCTGCTCCAGAATGTTTGGCATTGATATATATGGTGTGCTCCCACATGAACACGGGACCTGATTCAGACCCGCTCGCAAATGCATGAGCACTCACGAGCGGGTCGATGGTGTGTTCTGTGCATGTGCAGCAGCCGCACTGCACGTGCGCAAGCTCCGGAGTGAGAGAGAAAATCTTAACGATACTGGATTAGAACCTCTATACAATCCTTCCTATACCTTCTAATATCCTGCCTATACCTTCTAAGGATGACGCAAATTTGCGTACGCAGTTTATACAGTAAATAAAGACTACAGACTTGGAACGTGTGGTTCCGAAGCACAAAGTATTATTCAAGTAAAAGTACAGTCAATTACACACTATTGATCCATACACAATTCGGCGCAAAGGAATTATACAGACCAAGTACAGTATACATATGCAGCGCTTCCGGACCGGATGTTAGGCATCAGCAAGAAACCCTTCGTCAATCAACATTCAGCACGAAAGACTAAGACCCAGTGTTGGAGCACACATATTTATACCCCCCAGAAATAGACAACACAATAGAGAAGTTTGTTGCTGATGCCATTGGTCCTCAAGGGCCATGCATCTGTTACAGAGCATTTAACAGTCTGGTTCAAATAGACACAACCCAGCCTCCAACAACTGAGGGTCTCTGGTTCCCCGCCCCATGCAACATCCTAACAGTTGTTCATATAATATACATTTTGTTGCTTGAAGTCTCTGCGGTCCATAAGTTGAGAATGCATGATGCGATCTCCACACCGATAATACCGGAATTCTGTTGAAAGAGTACGCATCAGTACAAAACCAAACATGGCTTACTTAGCATGTATAAAACCTTAGTTTCCAAATAATCTTTATTTCACAGCATTTATACTAAATGAACGAACTTAAATCTTATCCCTTAAAGCTTATGGAACCTTGTATGTGGATATGTTATGTGTGAGTATGCGGGGTTTGATATAAAGATGGTAGTTAACTTGGAGCAGATGCGTGCGCATAAAGCTAATGAACAGCGTTTTCATATAGGATCTTATGCATTCGCTAATATGCGATTAGTTACCAGTGCAATTGTGCATATTAATGTGTGTGTGAGAAATGGTGCACTTAGATCTCAATTAAACCAAGTGAACACCTAGCAGTGTGGAATGCTGAGCCTTATAGTTCCACATGCCTCCCTCTCTCAGCAGCCCCCACCCTTCCCAGGCTCAAAAGTAAAGTCCTTTGTTCTCCCAGACTCTTGTGTAGATGCTAATTAGCCCAGCTACAAGACCCAAACCTAAGATAACACTCTTGGCTTTGAAGGTATTTTATTGCAGGAAGCCTGCTAATGTAAAGTGTGTATTCAAGCAGGGCCACCTGGAGTGAGAGCAGACTTTATATTCAGGAAGCTTGTCTACACAGGCTAGTTGTCAAGTGGCCATTTGCTCTGTTTAGCTAATGCAATATATCCTTTAGGGGAATTATAATAATGTACACTTTATCCAGAGCACCCAAACTATGTAAAGTCATGAAATGGGCTTTTGGTGAATGGCGATGGTCACAGATGCAATCGCATGATGCTAATAGTATTATCGCCACATGTAATAAAGTGTGAGTTTATCTAAAATGGCGCTTAGGCGGCCATTCGCAAAATGGTGACTTGCGGCCAGTCGCAAGATGGTGTTGCTGCTATTCAATTTTAAACTGATCTTGTCTCAGCCAATAATCCAGCTTCGACAGTCCACCCTTTGATAGCGAACAACATGCTATCACAATCTGATTTTAAAATATAATTTAGGCTTACATTTATATACTATTTAGTGTTATTATGGGATGGCACAAGGTGGTTCTTAATCCATCAATAATGTGTCTCTGAGAGGGGACATAAAACTACTATTATACGCACACCGTGGATCTTGGAAAATCATGTGAAAGGTGTGGGGATGCACCAGTCTTATAAAAGCAGTCTTGAAGGGGAATTGAGACTTTACATTATCTGAGGTGTTTTAAAAATAACATTTCAATAATACATTTTATGCATGTCTAAATATAATAGATTAAATTATGGTATTTCCTAGGTCAGGGTTGTAATGCAGTTCTGTATTTACCTCGGTATTCATACTGGCCACCATCATAATTTCGTTCTTTCATTTTACTCTATTTTTACATTTTCCACACTTCAACACAATAGGAACACACTGGACACATATGCCAATTATGATGGCTATCAGTATAAGGATCAAGAATTTGCCTATACTGGCGATCATTTCCTGGACCCATTCCCCTAGACCTGAGAACCATTTCACTGGGCTCAGCCATGAAACCCATCCTTCTATCTTCTCCCCTACTTCAGCAACTGAAGCGTTATGGTTCTTACGAAACTCCCATTTTAGCTGCAGAATTTCATCCATCTTCCGGTCTATCACTTCCTTAGGGTCGCTGGTATCATTAGTGACAAAGGTGCAACATTTTACTCCAAATTGGGTGGCTAGCGTTACGCAATACGCTCCAGTAACAGCAGTTAAATAATTCAACACTAGCCTGTGTTGCACCAGTTCTTTCTTGAACGCTTGCAATTCTCTCCCTGTATACCTGAATGTGTCATCATACAGCTCGGTGATATTATCTATTAATTTAGCAAGTTCCTGAATATATCTAAAATTTAATGTACCCCGAGCGATCCTAGTGGGATCCAATGCGACTAAAACTTGAAAGCCAGTTGGCTCACTAATTAACTGAGAGGCTTTATGCACGTCAGCAGGTATCATATTTCGTTTGCCTCTGTGTTCATATTGCGTGTGAAGATATGGGGATGGTATGTGTTTATGTATACCGAGCATTTCAACTTGTGTGAGGGTCATAACTTCTGGGACTATTCTTCCCAGGTAACACAATAACAGTACTAAGATTGGTCAGACACTCCCCTGATTGGCATTGTACTCCTCCTGACTCCACTCCATCAGCACTGCCATCAGCTCCCATTTCCTCAATCGGTCCTCCGTCACAGACACTGAGTATCCCCAAACAGATCATCACAACAGAAGCTCTGGAAAAATAAAGAACTAGGATGACCACAGCAGACCACTCCATTGCTGGAAGCACTGATCTACACATTTCTTTAGCTCAGATATCTCACCGTCACCTTTTTAATCCTTCTGGCACAAGCTCGCAATTGACAGGTCCATGTTATCGGCCTTGTCTCCGCCTTGTATCTCCACCGGTTGGTTAACCTCCCTATAGTGAGTGGAATGGACCCACGTATCTTCCTCGGCCACCCTTTGAGGATGTGGTATCGTCAGATACGGACCTTTCCACTGTTCAGTCAAACAACCTGAGCTAAAAAAAAATTTGGATCATAACAAATTCTCCAGGTTTGACATCATGACAGTTTGCATTAGACATGTTAGTTAATAACACTTTCAATTTCGGTTATTCTCATTCATCTTCATGAGACCCTGCACAGTAACCTCATTATCATATTTTCACATGAGGCTGCCTGTTTGAACAGTATCTCAAAGGGGGGCAAATAAAGGAAAAGACTGTCTGGGATAATCTTAGTGTTGTTACCCATCACCTTACACATGTTCTTGGAAATGTCACCTGTAAAATAAGTCCCCCTATCATTTTTAATAATTCTTGGGATATAGTATCTGCATACAGGTTCCTGCAATTAAATCTTGTTATTAATAGCTACTGCTCTAAATAATGCCTGGGCCACTGGGTTGGATAGTATTCCGAGTATTCGACCTTAGCCTGGCATAGCTGCCGTTTATCCTTAGCAACCTTGTGTCCTGTGAGTGGGAGATAAAGCACAACAGTTTAATATCATTTAAACATGACCTAAAATACAACAATAAATCATCCACATTTTACATTAGAACAGATCCATTGATAGGTTGAAAAGATAGTAAACAGTCATATAAGGCCTGGGAGAAGATACTGGGGTTGCCTATGAACCCATGGGAAACTCGTGTTCCTGTGTGGTGTTCTCCACTTTGCAGTTCTTACTTATGTGTCCCACTTGGTGACAGTTAAAACATAATTTTGAATGGGGTGGATGAAAGGATTGTTGTGGGAGTTGAGCAAGAGGGAAAGATGGTGGGTATGGGTAAGGATATGAAGGATAAGGGTATTGTGGGAGGTATGAAGTTTGTGGGTAGTATGAGGCCTGTGGTTGTGTATGATATGTGGGGTAAGGATGTGTTTGCTGTGGTGTGGGATTGGTGAGGACATGTAACTGTGCAGGTGTGTGTGTGGGTGCAGGTGTGTCGGTTGGCTGTGATGTTATTGTCATTCCTTCCAGAGCTTGGATACTGACAGCCATTAGATTTTTGCTCTGGGTCTCTCTCTTTGTGATATTTTTATCATGTTCTATGGCAGATTCTATGAGTGTATCTATTGTGACTCCCCTCCAGCCAGGTTGTGAGGTCTGAACCCGAGTCTTTAAGTCGTCTTTCAGACCATCCATGAGTACCGTGACTATCATTCCCCTGTGGTGAGTGCTATCTTTAATATCTTCTATCCCAGTGTACTGGGCGATAGCCTGCAGAGCCCGGTCGCAATAATCTTCTGCAGATTCACTCTCCTTTTGCTTAATGGTGAAAATTTTGTTCCAGTTCACTACTACTAGAAAATATATACAGGAAATGTTACCTTGGTTTACTTGGTCTGTTAAGGGAACGTCACCATAAAATACACAATCCGTGATAAATTTTGTCACGTCGGTATTGCGTGGTAGACAGGCCCTTAACACCACACGCCAATCTTTATTAGTTGGCTCATGTGAACTACCCAAATTTCTCAAAAATCTTTGACATTTGGCTAGTTCCTTTTTGGGATTGGGGAAATCATTTATGATGGAATTTAGTTCTGCTCTTGTCCAAGGACAATGCATTACTACTTCCCTCGTGGGCACTACACCGTTCGCATCTGCATTTCCATTCGGAACAGTTATTGTCCGAATGGGATGCAGACCAGCAGTGCTGCTACCTTTGACCTTGTTACCTGGCTGGGGGTTTAATCTGTTGCTGCTACGTATGGTATTAACAACTTCCTCTACGGGTGCAGAGGGTGTTAGCACTTCCCTTGCTGTTACCGATGGAGATGGCAGCACCACTCGTTTCATTTGCACAGCATGGGAAATGGCAGACATTACAATAGGCTCATCATCCACATCATGAACATTTTGTTTATGGTTGCTTAAGAGAGGGTACAAGTTGCTTGTTACATTTTTATGGGTATTTTTGGTAACTGTACTTGCACCTCCATCCACATAAGGTGGGGGAGGTGAGCATAAACTGCTGGCAATACTCTCCACAATGCTACCTTGCCGCACGTGCGCTCCATTTTGCGGCTCGCCCGTATTGCAATTTAGCGTCGCGGATGTATTCTCTGGCAATGCGCTCGCGACGCTAGTTTGCGTCGCTTGCACATTTTTTAAGCCACGTATCCCCTTCATGCTGCCACAAAATTAAACATTCATAATATTTTCCCTTTTTCTCTCGGGAGCGCATCAGACTGATGTGATCCTGGACATTATCTAGTACATTTTTATCAAAACTACCAATTCTGGGAAACGGTCTGACACTCTTCATCGTCATTTTAAACCATACATCACAATACCTTATCGCATAAGTACCGTACTTAGTATGCATAATACGACGGGCCGATCCAATCGGTGCTTTCATTAGCAGCACATCATTGTCTAACATCTCTACTGTTTGCATGGCTCCCATTCTGAGACAACTCCTATGCTTTTCAATAAAGATTTAAACTGGTGAAAGACAATCAAGATACTTTCACTTACCTGTGGATGATTTAAATGGCAGCGCCCACACACCTGGATAAGATTTGAAAAAGGCAACTTCCACACCCGGATAAGATTTAGAAAGGCAACTTCCACACCTGGATAACATTTAAATAGGCAACTTCCACACCTGGATAAGATTTAAATAGGCAACTTCCACACCTTCTCTACAACAAAGACAACATGTACACCGGCTACTGTGTATAGAACGGTAAGCTGCTTACTGAGCGACTAGCACTTAGCCCTTAAAGGTCATATGGTACCTCTAACTGTAGGGAACAAGATACCCCTACCAACAAATACTCACTGTTACACACTTTTTCCTGTGCAGAAAAATACACGTTGACCCAGATATTGATACCAATTGAAAAATTTAAACCTCAGCGGCTTTGTTTAAACACCGTGGCAGCACAACCGGAAGTACGTATGATGCAGTCGCATACACAATAATGCAACTACCACACAAATGTATGACAACTTTTTAGCTGCGTACGCAAAAGTGCGTCTTTGCTGTGTGCAAAACTGCGACTCAGCCGCGTACTCAATACTGCGGCACCCCTTTAAACGTTAGGTTCTATCAACAAAGGAAAACACACTTTTTCCTCTCTTGTCCCTGGATTCTAGTCAGCTTCCTTGACTCACACGGAAACAGATAGTGATCTTTTAGTACAAAGCGGTTGCAGGTAAACCCTGCATGTGGCCACTCCACCCTTTGCTGAAATATCGATAACCGTATGTACCGTGTAAGTAGGTAAGTGACTTCACTACTAGCCCCCAACTAACGATACTGGATTAGAACCTCTATACACTCCTTCCTATACCTTCTAATATCCTGCCTATACCTTCTAAGGATGACGCAAATTTGCGTACGCAGTTTATACAGTAAATAAAGACTCCAGACTTGGAATGTGTGGTTCCAAAGCACAAAGTATTATTCAAGTAAAAGTACAGTCAGTTACATGCTATTGATCCATACACAATTCGGCGCAAAGGAATTATACAGACCCAAGTACAGTATACATATGCAGCACTTCCGGACCGGATGTTAGGCATCAGCAAGAAACCCTTCGTCAATCAGCATTCAGCACGAAGACTAAGACCCAGTGTTGGAGCACACATATTTATACCCCCCAGAAATAGACAACACAATAGAGAAGTTTGTTGCTGATGCCATTGGTCCTCAAGGGGGATGCATCTGTTACAGAGCATTTAACAGGCTGGCTCAAATAGACCCAACCCAGCCTCCAACAACTGAGGGTCTCTGGTTCCCCGCCCCATGCAACATCCTAACAGTTGTTCATATAATATACATTTTGTTACTTGAAGTCTCTGCAGTCCATAAGTTGAGAATGCATGATGCGATCTCCACACTGATAATACCGGAATTCTGTTGAAAGAGTACGCATCAGTACAAAACCAAACATGGCTTACTTAGCATGTATAAAACCTTAGTTACCAAATAATCTTTATTTCACAGCATTTATACTAAATGAACGAACTTAAATCTTATCCCTTAAAGCTTATGGAACCTTGTATGTGGATATGTAATGTGTGAGTATGCGGGGTTTGATATAAAGACGCTAGTTAACTTGGAGCAGATGCATGCGCATAAAGCTAATGAACAGCGTTTTCATATAGGATCTTATGCATTTGCTAATATGCGATTAGTTACCAGTGCAATTGTGCATATTAATGTGTGTATGAGAAATGGTGCACTTAGATCTCACTTAAACCAAGTGAACACCTAGCAGTGTGGAATGCTGAGCCTTATAGTTCCACACACCCCCCTCTCTCAGCAGCCCCCACCCTTCCCAGGCTCAAAAGTAAAGTCCTTTGTTCTCCCAGACTCTTGTGTAGATGCTAATTAGCCCAGCTACAAGACCCAAACCTAAGATAACACTCTTGGCTTTGAAGGTATTTTATTGCAGGAAGCCTGCTAATGTAAGGTGTGTATTCGAGCAGGGCCACCTGGAGTGAGAGCAGACGTTATATTCAGGAAGCTGGTCTACACAGGCTAGTTGTCACGTGGCCATTTGCTCTGTTTAGCTAATGCAATATATCCTTTAGGGGAATTATAATAATATACACTTTATCCAGAGCACCCAAATTACATAAAGTCATGAACTGGGCTTTTGGTGAATCACCGTAACTTATGGCGATGGTCACAGATGCAATCGCATGATGCTAATAGTATTATCGCCACATGTACTAAAGTGTGAGTTTATCTAAAATGGCGCTTAAGCGGCCATTCATAAAATGGCGTCTTGCGGCCAGTCTCAAGATGGTGTCGCTGCGATTCAATTTTAAACTGATCTTGTCTCAGCCAATAATCCAGCTTCAAGAATCTCTCCGTGGCTCACTACAAAAAGGGCGGCTGTCGATGTTGACCGACAGCTCGCCCCATTTTGTAGGCGTGGCGGGGGGGTGGCTTCACAAACGGAGGCATTCCCAAGTGAATGCCTGCCATTTGTGTCAGTGAGAAAGCTTCCAGCTCTTTTAGAGCCAGAAGCTCTCTGGGGCTTGCGGCCCGAGACCCTACCACAAGGGTCTTGTCGCAAGCCCGATGGTCTTGACCATCGCGACCATCATCCTGGCTGCTCGCAATAGCTGTGGGTGGTCACCCACAGCTATGCGAGCGGCCAGGAGGCCGCACAAAAAAAACGCCCAGATTCAGAGCGAGCGCCTCTGAATCAGGGCTACTGTCCGGAAGTTGTTGATCTTCTGCTTTACCCAGGCTATGTCTGCAATCTTCCTCAGGCACCTGCTATACATCAGTAGCTTCTGATATGCCTGGTTATTAAAGTCCCGATCTGAGTACTCTTTAAGCTTTATGTTCCACAAGCACTCATTGGCTTGGTACAAATCCAGGAATCCTGTCCAAAATTCGTGGTTTCCAGCCATGTCTGAAATAATAAAATTTTAAAACACACATTTAATTTTTTTATTTAAAAAACAATTCTTTTGAGTTCACTATTATACTGAGTCCGTTAAATAAGGGCCTCCAACTATGCAGTCCCCCCTTATGCAGTGTCCCGTTATGCAGAGCCCACTTATGCAGAGTCCCTTTACATGCAGAGCCCACATGCAGTGCCCCCTTATGCAGTGCCCCGTTATGGTAATGCAGAGCCCCCTTATGCTGTGCCACCTTATGCAGAGTCCCCTTATATGCAGAGGCCACCTGCAGTGTCCCCTTATATGCAGAGCCCACCTGCAGTGCCCACTTATGCTGTGCCCCCTTATATGCAGAGCCCACCTGCAGTGCCCCCTTTTGCAGAGTCCCATTTTATGTAGAGCCCACCTGCAGTGCCCCCTTATGCTGTACCACCTTATGCAGAGTCTCCTTATATGCAGAGCCCACCTGCAGTGCCCACTTAAGCAGAGTCCTTTTATATGCAGAGCCCACCTGCAGTGCCCACTTATGCAGTGCCCCATTATGCTGTGCCCCCTTATGCAGAGCCCACCTGCAGTGCCCCCTTATGCAGAGCCCCCTTATATGTAGAGGCCACCTGCAGTGCCCCCTTATGCTATGCCCCTTTATGTAGAGTCCCCTTATAAGCAGAGCCCACCTGCAGTGCCTACTTATGCCATGCCTCATTATGCAGAGCCCACTTATGCAGAGCCCCCTTATGCCAAGTCCTCTTTAAAGCAGAGCCCACCTGCAGTGCCCAGCTGCAGTGCCCCCGTTATGAAGAGCCTCCTTATGCTGGCCTTCCCTGCTGTGCCCCATTATGAAGAGCCCCTGATTGGCTATGCCCCCTGCTGTGACCCGTTATGAAGAGCCCCCGATATGCTGTGCCCTGTTATAAAGAGCCCCCGATATGTTGTGCCCCGTTATGCAGTGCCCCCCATTGGGTGGAAGTCATTAGTGGCCAGCGGTGGCTGTAATAAAAAAAATGTACTTACCTTTTTTTCACATGGAAGCAGGTGATGTTGCTTCTTCCAGCATTGCGTGCTTCCGAAAATGGAGCCTGGGGAGTGTCAAGGGAGTGACTAACTTGGTCGATATCGTTGATCATTCATATCATTCAATATGAACAATTTGGTCGTCGATATCGAGCAAGTTGGCCTGCATGTACAGTCGACCTCAGATATCGTTATCGTTCGTACAGCCACTCGCATTATTGGTCGTTAACAAAAAGTCAACGATATGAATGATATAATGATAAACAATATCGTTATCGTTCATATTGTCCTGCAAAGTTGGACCGTGTGTATGCACCATAAGTCTACACGTCACTTCCTGAGGTATTTTGGCAGAGCTGATCTGTATCTTTATCCTGGGGCCCCATGGGGTCTTTATCCTTCTCTGAGAGCACACATGGGAAAACTACGGAGAAGAGGTTTACACTATGACGTATGTGTGTGGTGTGGTGTGTGTGCGTGTGTGTGTTTAGGGGGGTGAATGTGTTAATAAGCACTGGGTTGTGGAAATTAATGAATGAGTTATTGAGTGGTGGGTGGGGCGGAGTTAATAGGTGTTAAGTGGGTGTATTAATGGATGCTGTGTCAGGGGAGCTATAGGAGCTGATATAGTGAATTAATGTGCTATTGGGTCCTGGGAGTGTGGATTGCTAATGAATCATGAGTTAATGGGTGCTCATTGGGGGATAGATTAATTGGTTATTGGACAGGAATAGGTCAGCGGATACTGGACCTCATTCAGAGCCGCTCGCAAAATGCGAGCGCTCACTCTGAATGAGGGCGGCCGCTTCCATTTTCTGAGCCAGCCTTCTGGCCACTCGCTAGGATGTGGGTTACCACCCACAGCTTAAACGAGCGACCAGGATGATGGTCGCGATGGTCAAGACCATTGTGACCATCGGGGCTTGCGACGAGACCCTTGAGGTAGGGTCTCGTCTGCCGCAAGCCCCAGAGAGCTTTCGGCTCTAATAGAGCCGGAAGCTCTCCCGCTGACATCACTGGTGATGTCAGTGGGGCCGCCCACAAACGGCAAGCGTTCGCTTGGGAACGCCTCCATTTGTGAAACCACCACCCCCCCCCACGCCTACAAAACAGGGCGAGCTGTCGATCAACATCGACAGCCGTCCCTTTTGTAGTGAGCCCCGGAGTGAGAGAATTTCTCTCTCGCTCCGGGGCTTGCACATGCGCAGTGTGGCAGCTGTGCGTGAGCACAGCCAAACATCGACCCGCTTGCGAGCATGTCTGAATGAGGTCCACTGTGTGGAGGAAATTAGTTAATGGGTGCTGGCAGGATAGGTGAATATATTTCTGGGGGTGGAGGTGAATGGACATATTGGGGGTGATTCAATTGTCTGTTGGAGTTTAGCTCTCATCTAAAGCTATACAGTTGTTTTGCATGACCAGCGCAGAGGTTTCACTTATCACTGATTTCTGTTCGCTCCATCCTGAGGTGCAAGCAGAAATCCACATTAAGTAGGGCTTTGGGGCTGGTCGCAAGTACCTAGCACTTTGCATGGAAGAAGCTGCTTAATGCGGCTTATCCCATGCATTCTCTATGAGAATGCGGACATCATGACCAGCGCGGGGATGGTCGCTCAAAACAATTGAATAGCTCCCATGTAGTTTAGATGGGAGCTATGGGAACTACAAACAATTGAATCTCCGCCATTGGATGTTCTATGCAACAATATTTAATAGTTTGATACATAATGGGCCATATTCAGTTAGTGTCGAAAAGCCGCTTTCGGAGAAAAAGTTTTGCCAATTGCGTCTTTTCGTCAGGCGGAAACTTAGCCCCGTATTCAATTGTGGCGACTTTTCGCCGGTGTGAAAAAGCAATGCAATGTACCCGTCGTAAAAGTTTTGCCTATGAATAGCTGTCGAAAAAAAGAGCAGAATTGCGGTTTTGGGGTGCAAAGGTGGGGAATCCACCTTTGCACCCTTAGGACAGGTCCCCAAAGGTAAACTGCATAAAAAAAACAACACCCCAAAAATGTACTTTTAAAAAGTGGTGAAAAAGTACAAAGTTGAGGTACAAACTAGTGAAATAGACTTTAGGGGGGTCTGCAAGTAGGGGTGAGGTTTTTTTTTGATTGCAGGTGCTTGCTGAAGGTGCGTTTTTGGGACTTATAACTTCACTTTAGCAATTTTAAAACATGCTTGCACCCATTTTCAAGTACCCCAAATTTGACAGGACTACTTATATTCTCCAAAAAAAACCCCTCTTAATGCTATTCTTCACCACTTGTACAAAGACGCTATATAGCAGCAATTGAAAGCATATAAGTACCCTAAATAGCTCCAGGGGGGCTAATCAGGGACATCGTTACTGATCCCCAATGTTAGTGCGTCTTTTGGGGGGTGTCAGGCTGATTTCCCCATTTCTGACAGCACTTTTTGCCAGTTTGAGTTTCGCTGGGACGCATTTACGCGTCCTTTGGAATTGAATACAGCAAATAGAAGGGGCGCACACAATAAGTTTCCGCGGCTAAAACATGCAAAGTCGGCTAAAAGTGCGGCATGCGAAAAAGTATCGCGGGTGCAAAACTCATTGAATATGGCCCCAGGTTGTTTTAGCAGATAGAAGAATAAGAATTTGACATGTCCCCTTTCGGGGTACCATGCTGAGCTCCTGATGAGAGCCCTTTGGATTGGAGGATGTTTGTGCCACTCCGCATCCTGTACTGAGAGTCTGGGCACTTGGGCTTGGATGCCACACTTCCTGCTGAGATCCCACTGAATCCACAGCCTCTGACTGCCTCTTTATCAACCTGTTCTGAGGTAAATATGAGTACATGTATTTACATGTTTTATTGTATACATAATGAATTGGAGACGCTGCTGTGTGGCAGATTTATGTATTGGGGACACTGATGTGCAGCATATCATGTATTTGGGGCACTATTGTGTGGCTTAACCAGGTATTGGAGCACTGTAGTGTGGCATATCATGTATTGGGGCAGTGATGGGTGGCATATCATGTATAGAGGGCACATATATGTTACAAATTATTTATTGGGGTACTGCTGAGTGGCATTATGAATTGGCGGAACTGGTGCGTGGCATACTAGGAATTGGAGGGGAATGTTGCTTGTCATATTATGAAGTGGGGGGGACTACTGCATGGAATATTATAAATTGAGGGCACTGCAAATCCCTCACAACTCAAGCCTCCCTTCAAGGTAACTTCTCCCCTTGTCTGCTGAGTCTCCTTTGCAAAGTAGTGTTTAGTAGCTGCCCTCAAATTATGGCCAGTGAAACAAAGTCCAACTGATCAGTGTTGGACTGATGAACCAGGCACAAGGAAATCTCTGTTGGGCAATATTGTCCATAGTACACACTCAAATATTTTTCTCAAAATTTGGTCATCTGCATGTGGGTTTGGCTTTATGTACTTGGCTGGGAAGTGTGTATTTGGGGGGAATGGGGGAGCAGGCTCTGTAGGGTGAAGTTTTGCCTAGGGTGTCTAGAAACCTTGCACCCACCTTGGGTCTGGGCCCTCCTCCTCCCTGCACCCAGATCACATCCTACTGCTGGCGCCAAACACTTATGTAATTCGGTCAATTCAGTATATTATGCCCAGATGCCTTCCAAAATCAAATGGTAAATATGTATGCATAAAGAGGTGGGACTCCAAGGACTGGCACAATATAGAAAGAATACTTGTCACCACATATTTTTTATACATTGTGCCAGTCCCTATAGTGCCACCTCTCTCTGCTTTTACATATATAATGTATTTGAGTGTGCATATATATGTATACATGTATAAGCTTCACTTAGTGACTCTCTTTTCCCAGGCCAGTTTGTGTGGGTCTTGTGTAGTTGTTGTGGCAAAAGCTTGGAATATAATGTAGAAATCAGGCCAGCAGTGGAAGACTGACGTAAACATAACAATATGACAGTAGTCAGGGGGCAGAATGTAAGACAATTCTTAACTTTGCAGTGAAACTTTCGGAACTCCAAATATTGGTAAAAAGATTAGGGAAAAGGAGGTGTTGCAGAACAAATCATTTAGGTATCTAATACCACTTTTCATCCAGGGGAAAAATGCTGATTGGACAAGGCCAGGAGGGAATTCCGGAGAATTGAACAGTGGAATGATTGGGGAGGAAGATGAGGATAGGCCAAATGTATGGGCAACGGAATCCCATATTGTCAGAGAGTGGGTAGTGATCATGGACCTTTTTTGGGCGCTGAACCAATGGGAGCCAGAGGAGGGAAACAGGAGAAGCAGAAGAGTGCAACCCCAGACCTTCAAGATGAACCCATACTATAGAGCAACCCAGGCTAATCCAGAGAATGCATTGAGCAAACTATGCAGTGAGATAATAGCATTTAAAATTAAGGATGCCCAGACCACTTTCTTGGATGGGTCTCTGTAGGGCCGAGATGCAACCAACGACGCCTTCCCATCCAAATAAATTGAAGGAATTTTAAAAGGGTCATGGATAGAAAGGATCTGGATAGTGCTGATTCGGCCTATCCAGGATATAAAGTGGTGGGATCATGAAGTAAGGTCTGACTTAATTTGGGAAAGTATGTAAAGAAAATTAGCCTGGAAAAGCTGATGTTAATGTTTGGTTATAAATATTCCCAAATATTTGATCTTCTGGAGTTGCCAATTGATTGAGACGAGACATTCTAAAGAGGTCTTGTCTATTTGTAAAATATAAAAGTCCAGAACTTTAGTTTTATTGAGGTTAATTTTATGATCGAACAATGCTGAAATTTGCTGTTCCAGGCAGGCTACTTCAGTAGCTGCTCGTTGTGACTAGCTGATGCCGAGTTGACCACGCATGGTGACTTTGTGAGCTTCCCATATGTCTCCTGGTGCAACATCAGGCAATGAGCTCTCAGTGAAATAGTCAGAGATTGCCTTTTTGACATCAGGGAAAGTTGTTGGATTTGCCAAAAGTGAATCCTTTAATTGTCGGGTGAGATCAAGAAGAACGAAGACTACTGCATGATCTGCCCATGTGATCCCCGCTTCCACAGCCTCTGAAGTCAGTAAGTGAGAGACAAAAAATCATGTCTATGTGGGAGTATAAACTGATGGGGGGCTGAGGAGTGTGTATAATCCCCCACCGTAAAATGTTTTAGGTGCCCAGGAATTGTACAGGCTGTGTTTGTTATGGTCCAGGTTAAGAGTGACATTAACATCACCTCCAACAATAATATGTCCCTGTGCTAACTGCTCAATTCACCTTAACTCTGCTGTTCTGTTCGGGTCTATTTGACCCAAAACGAAATTCGTTTTGGTGTCAGTTCATTATTTATGTAATTATGATTTCCATATTTATGACTTTTATTTTTTTGGCAATAGTTGTTATGATCAAAAAAAAAATTTGTTTTATTTTTATTTTTTTCAAGTTATGAGTAGTTAGTACTAATGTACTGTTGAGGTCAATATGGCCCCATGTGAATATTATACTAGTGAGTGACCGCAAATGTTTCGAAACACATTACTTCAACAATCAAAATTATGAAAATTATGAACACAGTGTTAGTTCATTGGTTTACACATTTGAATTATATCATCTTTACACCTTTTTTTATTAAGTGCAATAACCCTGCTGTACTGTTCGGGTCTATTTGACCCAAAACAAAATTTGTTTCGGTGTTAGTTTGTTCCTAATTTTTGTTTGTTTTTGTTTGTTCATCTGAATGTTAATTTACTCTAATAAAAGTTTGGAGAATATCCATTGTTTGAATATTAGTGAAAAGCGTAATTTTATGATACGGGTCATATTGACCCGAACAGTACATGAATCTAGTAGACCCGAGCAGAACAGCAGGGTTAACAACTTAGAAAAAAAAGGGGCCTTGTCCCTGATTAGAGGTGTAGACCGAGGGTGACTGCAATAGAGTGGAGGGTATCAACCACTATAATAAAACAACCTTCCAGGTCTGAGTAGGTGACAGAGTTCTGAATAGGGATCCTGCTGTGTAATAATATTGCAACACCCCACTTCTTGCAGTCTGCCGAGGCAAAAAAGTCTGGGAAAACTGCTTACCCTGTAATTGAGTGTGAGTACCTATAGAGAAATACAATGGGGCTTATGTAATAGGGTGCAATCTGATACCACTGCAGGAACTCCTGCGAGATTTCCCATAATTTCAAAGCGGCAATCATTTTAAAGGTAAAACCAAGCTAGTTTTGCCTTTAGAATGATTGTGGCATTACTTGTGATTATCCTCACAAAATCACAAATGAGATAATTAGCTTCACCTGTGAATCTTTTCAAATGTGTCAGTGAGTTATGAATACACCAGTGCTCTTGTTGGTTGACTGAGTTTGAGAACCACTGGCATAGGGGGTTCAAAATTATAAAAGACATAACTTGTGAAACAATACCAAAAGTCCAGGGAGCGTGGGGGGAAGAGAACCCCCCTAGGACCATGGAAAGTGAATAAACATTAAGCTAAAATAAGGGTGCTTTGAAATATGTGTTAATTGAACAACAATCATGAAGCTGTGCAGGACAATCAAAATGAAGACATTATAACTGGGACAAACCAAACTTGGTCTCCAAGAGACCAAGGTCTCTTGGAGACCAAGGTGGAGGTGGTGTGGACACAAAAGAGATAAATAAAACTGAGGAACAAACATTTGCCCTTGACAAAGTAGGAAACAGACAACTGGGGGAAAAGCATGATTTAAGCAAAACAAAAGTGAAAAAAAAACTGAAACAGTGTAAAGAACAACAAACCTAGAAACAGTGTAAAGAACATCACACAAATGAGCCAGGGACAACAATGGTCATTATCCAGTGGAAGTCTTCAAGGTGTATATTAGCTGTGTAGGAGGGTAGCTGTATTCTCAAGGAGTAGCATCGCATTCACAACGTCGGTTAACCCTAGACCATTCTAGAGTGGGAGTGTGGGAATGTGGGAATTTTGGAGTTTGGGTGATATGAAATGGGAGAGTGATGGTTCAGGCAGTTTATCCAATTTTGCTAGAAGATCCTGACCTTGTTCAAGAGATTTCACAGAATGCGAGGTGTTGTCTACAAAAAAACATGGAACTGGAAGGGGAAGCCCCAGCAGTATCTGATATTGTGTTGCCACAGTATTCATGTAACAGTTTGAAGATCCTGTCATTTCTGAATAGTGGAGGGGGCCAAGTCCTGAAACAATTGTATATTAATATCTTGAAAAGTTATCACTGACATGTCTCTGGTTGCCAGAAGTAACCGTTCCTTGGTGCGGTAATAGTGTACAGCCATGGCCAAAAGTTTTGAGAATGACACAAGTATTGGTTTTCACAAAGTTTGCTGCTTCAGTGTTTTTAGGCCTTTTTGTCAGATGTTACTATGGTATACTGAAGTAAAATTACAAGTATTTCATAAGTGTCAAAGGCTTTTATTGACAATTACATTAAATTTATGCAAAGTGTCAGTATTTGCAGTGTTGACCCTTCTTTTTCAAGACCTCTGCAATTCACCCTGGCATGCTGTCAATCAACTTCTGGGCCACATACTGACTGATGGCCGCCTATTCTTGCCTAATTAATGCTTGGAGTTTGTCAGAATTTGTGTTTTTTTGTTTGTCCACCCGCCTCTTGAGGATTGACCACAAGTTCTCAATGGGATTAAGGTCTGGGGAGTTTCCTGTCCATGGACACAAAATTTTGATGTGTTGTTAACTGAGCCACTTAGTTATCACTTTTGCCTTATGGCAAGGTGCTCCATCATGCTGGAAAAGGCATTATTCCTCACCAAACTGTTCTTGGATGGTTGGGAGAAGTTGCTCTTGGAGGATGTTTTGGTACCATTCTTTATTCATGGCTGTGTTCTTAGGCAAAATTGTGAGTGATCCCACTCCCTTGGCTGAGAAGCAAACACACACATGAATGGTCTCAGGATGCTTCACTGTTGGCATGACACAGGATGAAGACATCAGGGACAGACGGAAAAGGTACAGGGATTGGACTGCTGAGGACTGAGGTAAAATTATTTTCTCTGATGAATCCCCTTTCAGATTGTTTGGGGCATCTGGAAAAATGCTTGTCCATAGAAGGAAAGAGAAGCGCTACCATCAGTCCTGTGTCATGCCAACAGTAAAGCATCCTGAGACCATTTATGTGTGGGGTTACTTCTCAGCCAAGGGAGTGGGATCACTCACAATTTTGGCTAAAGGTGCCTACACACTATGCAGTATTTTACACGATTTGCCCAATTTCGACGCCTCGGAACGACAAATCGTGTAAAATATGTCCAAATAGTGAGTGTCCACTCACAATCACGATGCCGATGCGCGTATCCACTGGTCGTACATCGCATCTTCAGATCTTGCCTGCTGCAGGCAAGATTTGCCAATCTCATACAAGATGTGGTGTGGATCATACGTGTGTTTGTACTCATGATCTATCGCACAATTTATGGTCCATTCCGTCACTTGACTGACATACCCCTGTACGCGCCCAGTCTCCATTTTGTGCAGCATCGTGACTTCAAGGAAGACGTACACGATTACCTTGTTCAGCACACCTGATCATGCGACGTGCTATTATTTGGTGAGTATTGTACTAGTGCTGCTGAGCAGCAATGAATATGCCTGACCCAATGTCCACCAAAGTGACCCATCCACTGAACACCTATATGTGTATAATGCATGACCCACCCACCAACTGCCCACCTATGTGTATAATGCATCACCCACCCACTGCCCACCTATATGTGTATAATGCATGCACCCACCCACTGCCCACCTATGTGTATAATGCATCACCCACTGCCCACCTATGTGTATCATGCATCACCCACCCACTGCCCACCTATGTGTATAATGCATCACCCACCTATGTGTATAATGCATCACCCACCCACTGCCCACCTATGTGTGTAATGTATCACCCACCCACTACCCACCTATATGTGTGTAATACATCACTCACCACCCACCTATGTGTATAATGCATCACCCACCCACGCACTGCCCACCTATGTATATAATGCATCACCCACCCACGCATTGCCCCTCTGTGTATAATGCATCACCCATTGACCACATGTGTATAATATATGACCCACCCACCCACTGACCACCTATGTGTATAATGCCTCACCCATCGACCATGTATGTGTATAATGTATGACCCACCCACCCACTGACCACCTATGTGTATAATGCTCACCCATTGACCACATATGTGTATAATATATGACCCACCCACCCATTGACCACATATGTGTGGAATGTTTCCCCCACCCACCCACTGACCACCTATGTGTAATGTGTCTGTATATTATATATTTAAATCATATTTGGAACAGAATAAAATAAATGACTACATTTTTAAAATGTATTACAAAATGCAATATGTATTAAAATTAATTAAAACACCATAAGAACAGAAACCAAACCCAAACAACTTTTAAAAATCTTAAAACTATACACAACATTACTAAACAACCAAACATATCAACATTAAAAATACTTTAAACTTAACCAAACTATTAAAAATTATGAGAACATTGTATGCATCCATATTTTTTTTTTCAACAAAAATTTTCTTTATTGAAGCATAACATATATACAACATAAAATTTTAAATAAGAAAATTCACTTGTGGGTATAACAAATTACAGAATAATAACCATTGTCCATTATTCAAGCATATTAAATTATCAGCACATTACACAATGGTATATCCATAAAAAGGGTATGAATACAATTTAAATAAAATGGTGTGAGCCTGGGCCCGCAACCATCAGTTCTTAACTAGACAGCACTAATGGATTTCGGGGGGTCTTCTTCACAAACACGTGTCTCGTACCAAAGTGTATTTCTGAAACATTTCCATATCTGTTCTTTGAGCATCTGAGACAATGTGTCTATGTAGCTTTCCCAAGTCTCTCAAAATCTGCAAAAGTGTTTTTTTTTTCTCAAGGGGACGTGGCCACGCCTCCAGCGATTAGGCCACGTCCCCTCTTTACCAGGGCCCGGCGGCGCTCTCTACGGCCCTGCTTGTAGAATAAATTTTTTCACCACCGCCAATATAATTATTAATCATTTCCGAACCCCTGTGCCATTCTGGTATCTGCGGACGTAATACCGCATATTGCCCATTGAGGTGTCAAGGGGCATCCATATTTAAAAAAAATAAATTCCCACCAGAAATGTCTTTGGATAAGGACCGTGAGTTTATCACCATCTTCCTGGAGCGTTTGGAGGCAAAGGAGTGTCTATGGAGGGTTAGCTGTCGCGACTATTCCAAAAAGTAAAAAAAAATTATTGGCATTTAAGGAATTGGTGGAATACAATCGACAATATTGTACTGATGCATCTGTGAAATGGGTGCGCACCAAAATCCAAAATCTCCGTACAGCATTTATCAAAGAATGAAAGAAGGTGGAGTAGTCAAAACGTTCTGGAGCGTCCGCTGATGACATGTATTGGCCCACCCTTTGGTACTATCCTCATGTCATTTATCTTGGAACAAGAACCACAGCTTAGTCTCTTGTCCTTATGGCAGAGCGAGAGGGAGAAGAGAAGGTGGCTGAAGTTAACAGTGGACCGTCCGAGGCAGGTTTAGTAAGTCAAGACACAGTGCATACACACCATGTTTTTTTTGTTTAAAACATTAATTATTATTATTATCCTTTATATATATATATATATATATGGCGCCACAAGTGTTCTGCAGCACCTTCCATAGTACATAGAACTAATAAGTGAACAAGAAACAAGTAACTTACAGTACATTACAGTGCAGGACAAGGACATGATTTATATACATTGCTGCAATAGCGATTAAAGCACAATAAGCAGCAGGGAGTTGGCAGTTACGTGTTAGGCGCCCTTATGGGGAGTAAATAGTAGAAGAAAATATATAGAGAAGCACATGATGGAAGAGGTCCCTGCTCATGAGAACATACATTCTAAAGGGGAGGGGCAGACAGACAGACGTGACACAGGAGCGGCAGATAGGAAGGAAAGAGTATGAGGTGGGTTAGGATGAGAGCTGTAAGGCCTTGATGAAGTAGTGGGTCTTGAGAGCCCATTTGAAGATTTGTAGAGATGTTGAGAGTCTGATAGGGAGAGGGAGAGTGTTCCAAAGGTAGGGAGCAGCATAGGCAAAAACAGGATTTTGGTACTTACCGATAAATCCCTTTCTCCGATTCCACAGGGGACACTGGAGTTCAAGACAGTGGGGTACAGACGGTGGTAGAGTAGAGCCTGGCACTTTAAATAATTCAGAAGTGTGACTGGCTCCTCCCCCTCTATGCCCCATCAGCCCCAGTTTAAGAACTGAGCCCGAGAGGAGACGGAGGACCATAGGAAAACGAGGAGAAGGAGAGGACCACAGAACGGAACAAGACCGAATGAGGGAGAACAGAGGAACCAACTGCAGGGAACACATGCAGTCACACAATCTTATAAGAAACCAAACAAAATGGCAGGTACGCAGCGCTGGGCGGGCGTCCAGTGTCCCCTGTGGAATCGGAGAAAGGGATTTATTGGTAAGTACCAAAATCCTGTTTTCTCCTTCATCCACTAGGGGACACTGGAGTTCAAGAAAGTGGGGACGTCCCAAAGCCAACCTCCCGGGTGGGAAGCGCGGAGAACTTGCCGAACCCTTGGCAAAACCGAAAACCGGGATCACCAAGAACCGTAGGCCTAATGGAAAGGCAAGAGCTGAAGATCAAGTGTTGTAGAGCAGAGGAGACAATCAAGGCTCCTTGCTAAACAGCCATAGAAAATCCACACCTTACAGCGTAAATCGAATGGAATACTGCTAGCAAGAGAACAACCGCAGATGAAAATAGCTGAACACCGTAAGCTCAGCCAAAACAGACCAAGCACGAACCAGAGTTGAACATGAGAAGCTGTATAATTTGGAGACAGCAGAATCCCAGCACTGCTGGACATAACTCATATAGTTATACATATAACAATACCAATCTACAGATACAGAGTTGATCCTGTCCACAGACTCCTAACAAGAGTATACAGGGAGCAAAAGACAAGACCGAACAGTCGCCCTGGACCATTCTTGAGGTCCAACTACTACAAGGTTGGCAACCAGAGTGAAACCATAGAAGTCTCCAATAAGGATAGAGATCCCAATGACATGAGGCAGAGGCAGCTCTGAAAGAATCGAGACCACAATTCCTTTCAGAGCGTCAGACAGCAGTACAATCAACTGAGAAACAGAGGGAAAAACAGCAACTGAAACCTTGCAGCTGTAAATCCCCATACCAGACCACTGGCAGAATGTCTGGCAGCCCATCAGTTGTCTGCCTATTGAGTGGTTACTACTGCCTGGGGCGGGTCTCGAATTAGTGTATGGGGCATCCCAGGTGGAGACCTTACAGCACAAGCCACTGTGCCGACCTGAAAAGAAACCCACAGCAACAAACTCCAAACAACATCCAACATGACGGAAGTGCGTAGGCAGTATCAACTGCTGTCCTGAACATAGTATAAAAACAACCCAGTTACCCTAGCAGTTAAAGAGCACGGATGCAACAGTCACCCAGTGAGAGCTACCAATATAGGGAAGCAACCATACAGCAAGGCTACAGAACTAGGACAACCATAGAGGTACCCATCAGGTACCTGTCAGTGTGATGAAAATATTCACAGTACTGAACAGGAAAACCAACCAGGCCCCCTGCGTGGAACATAATGACTGTCACGCTTTAATGTAAAGATGTGCATTAGCCCACAGGCGCTACAGTCACAGTCCATTATAACCCCAACAGAAGAATAAAGTGACATTCTCAATGTTGGAACTATGCACGCCAGGAAAGCTCTAAAGTGTAGCGCCTACTGCTAAAAAGAGCGGATGGCTACTAAGTCTGCAGCTAGAATGCATAAGGGAGAATAACGGCTATGTCGTGTCAGGTTGCATGAAATCGGAGCATCTTCCGAGGCAATAGTGGGGTACCGCTTACCTGTGAGCAATCAGAAGCCCTCTAGAAACCACCTTTGTGATCATGGTATCTCCCCTGCCAGGTAAGTATGAACTGTGGCTTACCTCCACGCAGGGAGACTGCTGATGTGCCGTGTGTCCATCCTCTGTAGGCCTGATATTTTAGCAGCGCGCTGTCCCAGACTGGTATAGATCCTGGGAGCCTTCTGCCCTTGCCTTATCAGGTGAGCCATTTGAGCTCCAGTTGAACCCACCTTTTCAAAGTGGGGATCAAAAGGACAACCTCAGGTCAATGAAGTATACTGCATTATATTTAACGTATACAGGCATATTTGTCATGCGGAGGGCAAAGTGACATGGACACAGCCTGTGTATTAGGCTGCGGCATGTTCCTCCCTGAGCTAGTGTCAGGAGTCCAGACACTCACTCTATAATAGTGGCGGCGGGTCCCATGATATGTAGAGGTACTGCTTCAATAACATCTGACATTAGTGAGTACTGATTAATTTCTTAATCAAACAGACTCCAGCAGCCATCTTGAGATAGACAATTGTAAAATAGTCGCAACTATCTCTACACAGTGACATCACAATGACGTAGGGCAGCAGTTAGGATAGTTGTGGAGTCGACAGTTTTGATGTGCTCTCCCCTACAGAATAGAAGTACATTACTGCTAGATAAAGTACTAACAAGTTCATTGCTGGAATCTGACCACCATATAGGAACTACAGAGATGAGCCAAGTTCTATATGGACCATGCCGCTGCGTGACTAAGTAAGCAGGAAGACTGCTACACTGCGTGCATAATTTGTAATCAGCTCAGTATGCCTCAGCATTGTACTATAATAGAGACCAAACTAGGTTCTATCTAGATTCTACAGCTATGCACAGGGGAGACTATACACATAGGTCCTCTTCATCTATATATTTATTAACAGTTCTTATATATCGCAGCGTATTCCGCCGCGCTTTATCATTGGAAACATCAATAGAACAAAACTGGTTTTAACAGACAGTATATATAAGCAGGAAAGCCCCGTATATATACACATATATACTCATACATACACTTAACTCATGTAGGCATGTATACAAAGCTACCCATATTGCATTATGTCATAGGTAGACAAATGTGCTTGGAACTAACTCCAGCAGCGGTACAGTGAGTGCAGCGTCTTCAGGCACAAACTTCTACGCCTCTCCCTGCACTGCAAGCAGCTGCCTCTGCAAAGTTACAGACTGCCTGTATTCTGTACAGTGACAGTCTCTGCATATGCCTGCGCTGTAGTGCGCGCCAACTGAGAGGCTAGAAAAAAATATGCGGCGCCTGCTCCCCGGGAGCAGTAACGGCTGCCGGACCTAAGCCACGCCCCCTCACTGCCGGGAGTAGAGCCCCGGCGCTAACTGCATCCGGTCTTAACCGGCAATAAACTAACCCCTGCTGCTCACCACTATGGCATAGAGCAGAGGGGGGAGGAGATCACATCGGCAGCAGTCAAACACAGCGCTGTCAGACTCTTTTAAGTGAGCCAGCGCTGACTCAGCAGTGCAGGGATGTTAAGAGATGCGCCAGCAGCTCGTAGCAGGGCAGTGCACAGCGCACCTATGTAATTACAGACTGTCTGAACAGTCTCCCTTGATGGGTATCCGCGCTATATGCGCGGTAGCTCCGCCCCTTGTAATAATGTTAGCGGCGTTATAACAGGAATCCAGGACTGTATGAGCCTGGGAGGGGGCGGAGGGGCCACAGATCTAACTCAGTCCCCTGCTAGTCAGGGGAACAGAGCTATACTTACCAGCTGCTGGCATCAGGACTGCGGCTAGGCATAGGGAAGCACGGACACAGCTTCTATATTAAGCTGTGGCGTGTCCCTCCCTGAGCTACTGCCAGGGTGCCTGGGACCCGGACACGCACTCTTTATTAGTGGTGGCGGGTCCTCCTGATGCCTCCATGTAGCAGGCTGACAGACGCAGCACTCTGTCAGCCTGTCCTCAATGCTTGTTGAAGCTATGATAATAAATAAAGTTAAAATAAAAGTAAAATTACTAAGCGTGGGCTGGAGCTCAGCCCTATGTGACCGGCTCTTCTCGGGCACATTTCTAAAACTGGGGCTGATGGGGCATAGAGGGGGAGGAGCCAGTCACACTTCTGAATTATTTAAAGTGCCAGGCTCTACTCTACCACCGTCTGTACCCCACTGTCTTGAACTCCAGTGTCCCCTAGTGGATGAAGGAGAAATCTTGGATGTGGGAGTGGGAGGAAGTAATCAGTTGGCAAGAGAGGTGGCATGCATTTGTTGAGCGAAGTGGATGGGCAGGAGTGTGAAGGGAGAGAAGGTCAGAAATATATGTGGGCTTTGTAGGCGAGTGTAAGAACCTTGAATTGGCATCTGAAGGGGAAGGGGAGCCAGTGTAGGGCTTGAAGGAGAGGGGAAGCAGAAGTAGAACGTCTGGAGAGGAAAATTAGCTGAGCAGCAGCATTGAGAACCGATTGTAGTGGAGAGAAGTGAGAGACTGGGAGGCCAGCTAGGAGAAGGTTACAGTAGCCAATCTGGAGATGTCCAGTGAGTGGATGAGGGTTTTAGTGGCATCCTGGGTGAGGAAGGGTCTAATCCTGGAGATATTTTTTAGGTGAAATTAGCAGGACTGCAAGAGGTGCTGAATGTGTGGTTTAAAGGAGAGGGATGAGTCTAGGATAACTCCAAGACAGCACAATTTGGGGCTAGAGGAGATAGTTGTGCCATCAATAGATAATGAAATTGTGGGAAGTGAGGTAGTGGAAGAGGGTGGGAAGATGATCAGCTCAGTCTAGACATGTTAAGTTTAAGAAAGCGCTGGGACATCCATGAAGAGACAGCAGAGAGACAGTTGGAGATATGGGTAAGGAGCTCAGGGGTGGAAAGGTAAATTTGAGTATCGTCAGCACAGAGATGATATTGGAGCTCAAAGGAGTTTATGAGTTCACCTAAAGAGGATGTGTACGTAGGGAGAAAAGTAGAGGTCCAAGAACAGAACCTTGGGGAACTTTTACTGTTAGTGGAAGTGGGGGGGGAGTCATGAGAGGAAACAAAGAAGGAACGATCAGAGAGGTAGGAGGACAGCCAGGAGAGGGCAGTGCCACATAAACCAAGAGAGTGAAGGATTTGCAGGAGGAGAGGGTGGTCTACAGTGTCAAACGCAGCAGAGAGGTCAAGGAGAATGAGCAGAGAGTAGTGGCCCTTGGATTTGGCAGCAAGGTGGGTCATTGCTGACTTTTGTGAGGGCAGTTTCAGTGGAGTGGAGAGAATGGAAGCCAGATTGAAATGAGTCAAGGAGGGAGTAGGAGGAAGGAAAGGTGGTAAGGCGTTGTAAACAATACGCTCAAGGAGTTTAGAAGCAAAAGGGAGTAGAGAGATGGGTTGGTAGTTGGAAAGTATGTTAGGTTTTTTAAGAATGGGGGAGACAAGGACATGTTTGAATGGACATGTTTGAATGCAGAAGGGACAGTGACAGATGATAGGAAGAGATTAAGGAGGTGAGCAAGATGGGAACAGGCAGAAGGAGACAGGTAACAGAGGAGACGGGAAGGGATAGGGTCGAGGGGAGGTGGAAGGAGGGGAGGACCGGATGAGGGCCATGACTTCCTCTCCAGAAACAGGGGAGAAGGATGTCAGAGTTGGTGAGATAGAAGGGGAGGGGTGGTCAAGGAAAGGAGGGAGAGGAGTGCTGAGGGTCTGATGGGATAGGATGTCCTCACGTATTGAGTCAATTTTAGATGTAAAGTAGGTGGCAAAGTCAGAGAGCAAGGAGGGGAAGGGCAGAGGAGGGAGTTGAAAGTAGCAAAGAGATGCCAGGGGTTTGAGGACTGGGAGGAGATGAGGTTCCTGAAATATGTTTGTTTGGAGAGGGACAGGGCAGCACTGAAGGATGAGAGAATAAATTTGAAATGGAGGAAGTCAGCCTTAGAGTGTGATTTTCTCCACTGACGCTCGGCAATTCTTGAACACTTTTGCAGGTATCTGGTGCATTTGGAATGCCAGGGTTGTGGTGTGGATCTGCGAGGGCGAGTAGTTATTGCCGAAGCAACAGAGTCAAGAGCAGAAGTAAGGAAGGAATTGTACAGGGAAGTAGCTTGTTCAGGACAGGAGACAGAAAGGATAGGGGAGAGAAGAGAGTCCAGCAGGGAGGAAAAAGCAACAGTGTCAATAGCCTCAATGTTATGCTTAGTAATGATAGCCTTAGGAGGTAAAGGAGGGGAAGGAGAGAAGGATAGGTTAAATGAGAGAAGGTGATGGTCAGAATGGGGAATTGGAGTAATCAGAAATATCACAACAGTGAGTAAAGATTTAAAGATTTTACTCTAGGTAATCTGCTACTACAGTCCTCATCAGATGCTGTTACCTTGATTACTATTGCACAGCTTTAAAGATTTTACTCTAGGTAAATTATCACTACTACTATATTAGGAGCAATTTCTATAGAGGAAGTTAGGAATATTTTGTGAATCTGTGATGGTCTACTCCCTTCTCACAAACTGTTTATCTTAGACTTTATTGCATCCCAATTTAGTGTGTTGAGCTCTGGGGGTGGGGTCCCAATCAGTGAGCACACAGACACATGTTTGAAACTTTAGTTATTAGTGATCAGTAAGGCTTCAAAGACGTAGGCTGCATTAGATTCAGAGTGTTAGATTATAAGTGTAATTACAAGTTAATAACTAAGACGCAGTTACGCTGGAGGGAAACTGAGTAAAACATCCTCAAAGCCAGAACACCTTCTGACCGACATCAAGCAACATATTTATGTGAGTTTCCAAATTCACCATCTGCCGTTGTATGAATACCTAGGACTCTCCTTGCTGCACTCACTGCTTGGACATTGCAATACCCCCCTATCTGCGTGCTGCTCCTATTGATTGATCTTTGTTGTTCATAAAATTTCTGACTGGATGGTCTCTGTACATTGTAATTTTTCCCCTCATACTACAAAAAATGTCGTTTGGATTGCCTTTTTCCTTTGCGTCACATATGTTCACCTTAATCATTCTTTTAATAACTAATTCCTGCACCCACTACTCACACACCTCTCTTTATACATCAATTTTGTAGCTGCACTAATACATTAGCAGCACTGTTCTTTTACCTGTATTTCTGAACATTTAACTCGTTTTCATCTCACTTATTACCTTGTCCACAGCATGAACACGCTTACTTCAAACACCCCCTTATTCAGTGCCCACACAATCCTCTGCTTTATCCGTCTCTATCTTCCCCCTCTTGTCTCCTCCACTTGTTGTTCCCCCTTTTTTCTCTCATCAGTCTGCCTTTCAACCCTCTGCTCCTTTCCCCGGCCTTTCCTGTTCTTCCACTCTCAGCCACCTCCCTCCCTCCATGGTCTTGTTACCCCACCACTAAGCCCTATGCCCTCCTGGTTCTGCCTGTCACCTCCAGGGCTGCCAAGAGAAATTCTGGGCCCAGGCACAACAACAACCTGTGGGACCACAACATGTTGGGCATGGCTGCACCCATTTGTGGGTGGGTCTAGCATGTGAGATGCACCCACTGATAGGAGCATGGCATAGCACCCAGCAGCTGGGATTAAAGTAGTCACTACTGTATTAGGATGGCGGGACAGTCCCATAATAGCTGCATTTTTATCTGGATGTACTGTATTTAGATGCTACAATATAACACAATAATTAAGGTGCTACAACTTTATTTTGTACATCTCTCATGTAAATAACACATAATCAAAATCTATTTGTTGACATAGAGATAGATGAATAAAGGAATTCATTTTGACATAACATCAGGTCATCTTATACACACAAATTCCGCAGCACACACATCCTCCATGCTCCTTCCTCACTATCTATCCTATCTGTGTCACCCCTGTCTGTCTGCCCCTCCCCTTTAGAATGTAAGCTCTCACGAGCAGGGCCCTCGTCCCTCATGTGCTTCTCCTCCCCCTACTTATAGTATAATTTACTCCTAACTCCCCACAACAGCACCTAACACCTGGTTGTTTATGTCCTGCTGCTTGTGTTATGCAGCTATGTCTATAAACCATGTCCTTGTCCTGCCTTGTATTGTACGGCTAATAACTGTTTTTCTTGTGTGCTCATTTATGTACTGTGTAAGGCGCTGCGGAACCTTTGTGGCGCCTTATAAATAAAGGATAATAATAATAATAATAATAAAGACCAGGTGAAGTTAGTGCCCACTCACATGGGAGGGTGATGAGGTCCATTGGGCGATACCAAATGAAGAGGTGAGGGTAAGGAGTTTACCTGCAGAGGATTCTGTGGGAATGTAAATACTGTCGAAGCCAGATAATTGGCTGAGACAGGATCAGTTGAAAATTAAATTGGAGCGACGCCATGTTAGAAATGGCGACAAGACTCCATCTTAAAAAATGAGATCTGCACGACGCCATTTTGCAAATGGCCGCCCAGCGCCATTTTAGTGAAACTCACACTTAAGTACATACGGCAATGCTATTATTAGCATCGTGCGATCGAATATATCTCATCATACCCCATATACACATTAAATATGCACAGTTACGCTGTTAACACCATTCGCACATTAGCAAATGCATAATACCCTGCGTACGAATGCTGTTTATTAGTTTCATGCGTACGCAACTGCCCCAAGTTAAAAGTCCTCACTACATAAATGCAGACAGTAACTCTAATTAGCATCCTTTCCCAAACTCCTAACACTTACACACTGCACACTTACATAAAAAGTTCCATAGCTCCAAAGTGTAATATTCAAGGTTTATTAATTTTATTACTAATGTTGAGAAATAAAGATTATTTGATATCTAAGGTTTAGTACATGATAAGCAGACCGTGTTTGGTGTTGTACTGATCTACTCTGTCTCAACAACTTTCCGGTATCATCGGTGAAAAGATCGCAACATGCGTCCGCAACTTATGGACTGTAGAGAGTTAAAACACTAAAATGTACTATGTAATATTAGCAGCTTAGATTTGCATGCAGTGGGAAAAAGGAGACAAAAGGCTGTCGGACACTGACCTGGGTACATTTGAATTGACCTGTTAACTGTCCTGTAACAGAAGCATCGTGACAGAGAACCAATGGAATCATGCCAATCTTGCCTATTGTATTGCCTATCCCTGTAAGAGTATATATGTGCGCTCTCTGACCCCAATCGGGAGTCTTCTTGCTGATGCTATTGACGGAGGTTTCTTGCTGATGGCGGTATCTGGTCCCAGAGCGCGTGCGTATGTAACAACTGTACCTTGGGTCTGTATGATTTATTTGCGCTAAATTGTCATTAGATCACAGCATGTAACCTGCTGTTTTTATGTTGAATAATAATCTTTTGTGCGTTGAAAACACATTCAACACATTCCTGAAGGCATTTATTTACAGTATGACTCATTAAGCTAATAGCGATAATTTTAGAAGGTATAGGCAGAATCGTATAAAGGTGTAGAAGGTATAGGCAGGATCGTACAGAGGTTTTTATGAGGTATCGATAGTAGGAATATTAAAATTACCTAGGATAATGAAGGGAAGATCTGAGGAGAGAAAGTGAGGGAGCCAGGAAACAAAGTTGTCAAGGAATTTGGAGGGTGAGCCAGAGGGACGGTAAATGACAGCTACTCTGATGTTAGTGGTTGGAAGAGGCGTATAGCATGAACCTCAAATGTGGGGAATGTAAGGGATAGATCAGAGGGTATTAGCTGGTAGGAATAACTGGTGGATAGAAGGACCCCAACACCACTATCATGGTGACCCCCAGGCCAGGGGGTGTGGGAGATGGCAAGGCCCCCAGAGGATAGAGCAGCAGGAGAAGTGGTGTCAGAGGGTGAGATCCATGTTTCAGTAATGGCTAGGAGATGTAGGGAGTTGGAGATGAAAAGGTCATGGGTGGGGACCAGTTTGTTACAGACTGACCTGGCATTCCAGAGGGCACAGGATAGAGAGATAGCGTTTGTGGGGGAGATGTGAATAAGATTATCCGGGTTGCTGTAACGTGGAGGTAAGATTCATTTTGGGGACCGATATTAATAGAGTTTAGTGATGGTGTGGGCACCTTAGCTAGAAAGGGAACCTGTAGGAGGTGTGCAGGGAGGGAGATGTGGATGGCAGTGGGGTGCAGTTGCAGGGAGAGGTTTGTAGGAGGAGGGTTTGGTGGTGGGGTAGTAGGACAGAGGGGGGGTAGAACAGGAAGAAAGTGGAGTAATGGGAGAGGAGGGAAAAGTAGGCCGACAGAGGAAGGGGGAGAAGGGGAAAGGATAAAGGTGGAAGCAGGGGGCAGAACAGAGGATTAGGTAGAGACTGATTGAAGGAGGGAGTTGAAGAAAACCTTGTCATGGTGTTTATAAGTAAACAAGAGGAATGAATTTTGGAAATGTAAATGAAATTTGAGTGCAAGAGATTTGTAGAAATGCAAGTGAAAGAACAGTGATGGTAAATATGTATGCAGATTAACAAGTTTGTTATTGAAAGGATTAAAAGTGGGGATCTAATGTGCGCAGAATTTGAATAATAACACAGATTGTAAGCAGATAGAGGATGTGAGGCTAGGCAGGAGAGCTAAAATAAAGGACAGTGTTTCAAAGTGCAAAGATGCAAACTGACATGGGAACAAGTATGATAAGCATTGAGATGTATGTGAGAATCAGAAGGCCAGCGTTATTAATAGCAGTAGAAGTGTTCTTCCCGTGACTGCACAGGGAGTCCAGTTGTAACATTAATCTTTAGATCGTTGAGATTTGTTGTTTGATAGGACTTAGAATTTCCTCCTTCTGTTTATCTTTGGTTTAACGCAGGACTAACACTACAGTTTTGCACTTAAAAAAGACTGCACTTTAAAAACTGCACCATCTAGCCAGCTATCCAGCCTAAAAACAGACACTTATACAGAGATGCAGGCAAGTGTGGACACTAATTAATGAAAACCACCCATTGGCCATCCAAAAGAAAGCTAGCAATAAAAATGGCTTACGTCAAAAAGGAACACATACCAAACATCTAGGGCTAGAAATAAATCAAGCCTTCACTTCAGTCAATAGACTGAGAGAATCCTTATCACCTTATCACAATTTAACTATTACAAATCATAAGGCATTAGAAACAATAACATAAGGATTCAATAAAGAATAAGCTTGTTACTTATAAGTATAATTAATAAAGCAGGCACAGGAGGTGGAATACTGTGCAGTCAAATTCAGGTACCTATAAGTATAATTGTTTAATGTTTCATAAATGTCCACTTAATTAGCAATTAGCTGAGACAGTCCTCCTTCCATGGCACTGCACCTGGGCCATTAAAATAGCCCATATACTCCTCCCTCACCTGTTTGGCCCATGCAGTCCCTGTGGCGTGCATTGATGGTACTGCCACTGATGTGAAATGGACAATCTCCGGCTGGTTTGGGTCTTCTGGCATAACTGTGCCTGATGCCCTTTGTTGGGTTGTTTTGTGCCATAAAAAGTTATGCAGAATACAGCACGCCAACACGACCCAGCCTATCTTGTCCACACGCAGGTTTATGCTGGTGTGGAAAATGCGGACCCAGTTACTCAGAATTCCAAATGCATTTTGCCCTAGAAAGCCGATAATTGTAGATGTGCTTTTCTCTCGTGAAGCCCCTTTGCGCATACGGCTTCATCACATTTTCATGTAATGCAAAAGCCTCATCAGCCACAAAAATGTAGCATTACCCTGGACATATATGTATATATTGGTCTCCTTATGCACTGGTGTATTATTATACAGTATTATCAATTAACCCTATTGATGGTCTATAACAGTGCACCCCTGATTTCTGAAAAATTGACTCTCAACCCAAAAGAAAAATTTCTATCTGAACTACATGTCCTACTTGAGGAAGCCATGATAAATGGGGTCATCTCCAAGGAAGAGTTCAGATTTCTTTATTCTCCTCACCCTTTAGTTCCAATTTATTACCACCTACCAAAGTTTCACAAATCTCTCACTTCACCCCCTAGGCGTCCAATTGTTTCAGGTATCAACCCTTTATCATCTAATTTGTCATTTTATGTTGATTCTGTTTTACAGCCACGGGTGTCCACTTTAAAATCACACATTAAAGAAACTACTCACTTTTTACAGTTGATCCAGGATATCATATGGAAAAATTTGGATGGTTTTCTAACCCTTGATGTTCAGAGCCTTTATTCTAATATCCCTCATGATTTAGGCCTAAAAGCAATCTCAACCATAAACTATTGATAATGATCTTACAGAAAGACAGAATTTTTTTCCTGGATTCAATCTCTTACATTCTTCATCACAATTATTTTTTGTTTCTAGACACATATTATTTACAGGTGATGGGTACAAGTTACGCCAATCTCTACATGGGTGAGGTGGAGGAGCACCTAGTGTGGAGGAGCGGCTTCGGCACACACCTGGTCCTCTATGGCCATTACATTGATGATATTATTATATGGGATGGGGATCACTCTTCTGCACTGGAATTTGTCACTTTTCTTAATTCTAGCACATAATTTAAAATTCACACATGATTAACAAAGAAGTAAGATCAACTTCTTGGATTCAACCCTAAAAATTAAAGATAATAAAATTTGCTCCACTAATTATTTGAAAGAGGTTGGGAGAGATGCCTACTTGCATTACAGTAGTGCTCACTACCCCCTATGGAAAAAAAATATCCCTAAGGGACAGCTACTTCGCTTAAAACGAAATTGTTCAGAATTTGAGAGCTTTGAAAAACAGGTGAATGGAATGATTGATTCCTTCCGACAACGAGGATACCCAGAATCCATCCTTAGAAAAGCTCTTGATGAGGTGAAACCCCTAGGAAAGTGCTCTTAGAACACAATACCAAGTCCCAAATGATATCCCTGAAAATAGAGAAATAGCGTTTATATCAACATATAATAATCATTGTTTAGAAATCAAAAACATTATAAAGAAAAATTAGAACATCCTAAAACAGGATCATATATTAAATGATCTGATTCCAAATAAACCTGTCTTCATTTTTAGAAAAAAATAAATCGCTTAAAACCATTTTAGCACCGAGCTTCTTAAAATCTATGGAAAATATAAAAGAGAATGTTCAGAATACCTCATGGCTACAAATGTAAATATGTAGTAAATAAAAGAACATCTATTATGACTAACACAGAAAATATAAACCATGAATTAAAAGTTTTATTAATGGTAACACAAGTTTTGTCATATACATGCTTTCATATGAATGTAACCTTAAATACATCGGTAGAACTACTAGAAAGTTGAAAAATCGATTTCTAGAACACCGCAGATATATCATCAAGAAAGTGCATTTTTGCGATACTCATAATGGAGACCACAGTAGTCTGAATAGTCTGAAAGTGGTTGGAATTGAATTTATCCCACCCACCACAAGAGGAGGTGATAGATTCAGGAATCTATGTAGACAAGAAGTCTTGTGGATGTTCCAAATGTGTTCCATCTATCCAGTATTGCTTAACTGCTAGGTGACTTTCCACACAGCGAACTGCTCTTTAAACAACCTGCCTTTACCTACCACACTTAACCCAGCGCTAAGATCATCCTGGATATTTTGTCTGTCCATTTCCCGGATTATAAACAAAGGTCCATACTGTGAACTTTGGAGGGCTCCAAGTGCAGCGTATGAATCTATATGTCAATAGGAGATATCCCCCTATCGGTACAAGGATCTGGTAAATATACTTTGGACAGTCCAACCCATGATTGTCGCAAGTGCCATTTGCTGTAATCTGGTTATTACTTATTGGACATTCACAGCTCTATACAAGTTAATAACACTGCCATCTATGGTTAATCAATTGTCCAGTGGATATAAAGGTATATGTATTGTGTCTGTGTGGTCCCACATTAGTATGGGATATTGCAATTGCACCAATTGATTTTAGTGATTTTTTATTATATTAAAATAACACATATCATGTATAAAATTTGAAATATTGTTTGTGACTATTCATGAATATAGCGCTACTACTCGATTTTGTTTTTGCGCACCCCTAACAGTACATATTGTCCAGATCTCCTAGTTGGTGCACAGGGGTATTTCTTAAAAGATCCACAGGTGGTGCTGATTATTTCATTTGTGATACTGAGAAGAACATGTAGCACTAGTAAAATTGTATTATATTACAATTTCTATTGTGGTCATGGTGTGGGCTGGGGAGGGGGGTTTCCAGGCGATTACCATTGCTGTCTGCAAGCCTGTGGTGTGAGCCTGGGCATGCTCTTGTCTCAGGGACTTGCTAAAGACAGCGTGGGGATACAGCATGTTTAAGATGGTGGCAGTTGCCGTAATAATTTGCCTGGACCACAGTGGAGATGGATTAGTGACCAGGGTTTCAGCAGATGTCTGTGGCAGCTGCTGTAATTGGCTGGTGTCACAGGCACACTTGACCGGGTGCAGGATCCCGGGTCGTGGGCCCCCTCTAGGATGAGGGATCTTCTGGCGGAGCTGGGTGATACATTCCCACTGCAGGCAAGGCTTTGCCACCTCAGCAGGCTAGGAGCTGTTGGACGCTAATGCTGCAGGATCTCCGACACAAGCATAATTTTTTGGAGGGGGGCAATTAGGTCGGCACAGCAGGGGGAAGGTGCAGGGCCTTGGCAAGAAATAATGGGTGGAAAAGCATTATCGCATTATCATGGTCACGCTCCCCCACTATACAAAGCAGAGATTACTGCCCTGTACAGAAGGGTGCGTGGCTAAAGAGAAGCGATTTTGTGCGAATTTCGTCACCTGCTGCTTTGACCACCCATTATACCCGGTAAGCGGCTGGATGCGGGTGGCACAACACTTTGCATGGTAAATAAAAAGTTGCTGAAGATAGCGCTAGTGCCTGAAGGCACTACCGGGATGCTGCCTTTGCAGAAAAAGATTAGGGGCTCACCTTCCCTAAATGGTTATGTCAAAGAAAAAACAAAAACCTCTGGCGCTTCCTAATAGTGCCCATACACAATAAAAATATGCAAATTGGTAATAATATAACAATGTATTTAATGTTATAAGGATTTACAGCATATAGTATAAAATATAAAAACAGTAAATACCGGTATGTACTTAAAACATACACACACAACATAAAACAGAAGAAATATAATCTCAAAATGAATCCATATGGAGGGGGAGACAGACACGCTCCTGAGCATATTACTCTGTCTCTCCTGGAGTAAGATATGCCACTAAATATATCCAGCATATGAAATCATGGGACATTGATATGTCCTTTCCATAGGCTTGAATAGTGCAAATGCAAGTGAATGATCAAAATTGTATGGTCAAGTCTCACCGTTCTAGAAAAGTCCTGGTATAGTAGATCCAGTGGTACAATTGGTGGAAGTGGTTTGCTGGCAAACTAAGGGTACCTGACATATTACAAATGTCCAACGGTGCCCTCTCACTGTCATCAACGTGTTTCACCTATTGAATAGGCTTGCTCAGGAACGGTGAGACTTGACCATACAATTTTGATAATTCACTTGCATTTGCACTATTCAAGCCTATGGAAAGGACATATCAATGTCCCATGATTTCACATGCTGGATATATCTAGTGGCATATCTTACAGTACTTCAGGAGAGACAGAGTAATACGCTCGGGGGCGTTTCTGTCTCACCCTCCATACGGATTAATTTAGTGATTGTATTTCTTCTATTTTATGTTGTGTGTGTGTGTGTGTGTGTGTGTGTGTATGTTTTATGTACATACCAGTATTTACTGTTTTTATATTTTATACTATATGCTGTAAATCTTTATAACATTAAATGCATTGTTATATTATTACCGATTTGCATTGTGCTACTATTTTTATTGTATATGGGCACTATTAGGAAGCGCCAGAGATTTTTCTTTTTTCTTTGACAATACTTTGCAGCATTTTTTCCACACCTGCCTAAAACGTTTGCAAAGTAAGAATGCTTTCAAAAATAGAAGGGTTAATAGTTTATTTTTATCAAATAACAAAATGCAAAGTGAATGAAAGAAGAGAAATCTAAATCAAATCAATATTTGGTGTGACCATCCTTTACCTTCAAAACAGCATCAATTCTTATAGGTACACTTGCACAAAGTCAGGGATTTTATAGAACTATAGTCAGGTGTATGATCAAACAATCATACCAAACAAGTGATAATGATCATTATTTTCATATGTAGTTTGAAACACAGGGCCTGATTCAGAGCCGCTCGTTCGCTCCGAGCGATGTTTGCCCAACTGCGCATGGATCGTTATACGCATGCGTGAACCAGTCAGTGCGGCCGAAATTCGTTTGTTTGCTAAACAGTAAATGCCTGCTATTTTGAGTGACAGGAGGAGGCATATGTGGGTGGTAACAGGGGAAGGTGCTTGAAAACAGGGAGTGGAGATCCGAACGTAGGCGTGCTTAAAGGTCAAAACAGGCGTTTTAAGGGTGTGCATAATTAATACAGGAGCGTCATTGACCACGTCACTGGGTTATTTTATAGCCAGAACTGCTCGCAAGATTGTGGTAGCAAAAACCAACCACAAGAATAGCGAGCAGTTCATACGCTGGTCGATGTACTCGATTAATCTAATAAATAGCGGACATGACGTAGGATGCGAGCGGCCAGGGGGTGTATTTTTGCAAGAAACGACCGCAAGTTTTGTTGGCTCATTCAGACCTAGAGGCGTGAACAGACCGCAAAGAGCGAAGGGTTCATTTGAATAGCCGCCCCTATTTTCTGGACGAGCGAGCGCTAATTGCGTCCGGCTCTGAATCAGGCCCACAGTTATTAACTGAAACAGAAACAGCTGTATAGGAGGCTTAAAACTGGGTGAGGAACAGCCAAACTCTGCTACAAAGGTCAGGTTGTGGAGGACAGTTTTATACACAGGTCATACACCATGGCAACACTGAGCACAACAACAGGACACAAGGTAGTTATACTGCATCAGCAAGGTCTCTCCCAGGCAAACATTTCAAAGCAGACTGGGGTTTCAAGATGTGCTGTTCAAGCTCTTTTGAAGAAGCACAAAGAAACATGCAACATTGAGGGCCGTAGATGCAGCGGTTGGCCAAGGAAACTTAGGGCCTGATCCATTACGGATCGGAACTGCGAAGGCAATAGCAATTACACACACAGTTCAACTGTAAGAGTATGCTAATTGTGATCGCAATGCCGCTGCATCACTACATAAAGATGGGATGTAGTCAGGAAGCCGGTGGTCGAAATGCTGACTGCCGGCTTCCCGATAGTGCAATCCCAGCATGGGACTAATGATAGGTGTCTAAATACCAACGCCTATCATTAACCCCACACTAAAATCCCAATGCCCGACATACCGAACACAAGTAAGCCGGGCGTCGGGAGGTTATAGCCGCTGGGGGGGTTTAGGGACTCCCAGGCAGTCTTAGGGTTAGGAACCCCCTTGGGAGGGTTAGGGTCAGGCTAGGGGAAGGGGGGGGTTAGTGTCAGGCACCCCAGTGGGGAGGTTAGGTTTAGGAAAACCCGCGCGGGAGGGTTAGGTTTAGGGTACGGGTAGAGGGGGTTAGGTTTAGGCACTCTTGGGGGGAGGTAAGGGTAAGGCACTAGGGGGGAGGTTAGGGTTAGGCACCCCTTGAGAAAGCCGCCAGTGTGCGGAGAAACTAGTTGAGGACACGGACCACTTGTGAGAGCTGAACCCAATTGCTGCTGCAGAATCATCCCCTGGGACTATTTCCTTATATCTCTACAGCTCACACATCATACACACAGCTGAAGCCCCACGTGACCCGCGCAGCCTACTGTGAGTGAGACACTTGGAGGACTGCGGATGGATTTCTCCATCAGGATAGACGGTGGTTTTGTGTGCTACATTTTTCATGCTGCTGGAGTTGGAGCTACCATCATCTGCAAGCCGCTGGAGCGGCGGGACCGTCAAGAGGGGAGTGAGTACAGCGGAGAACTGAGTTCTCTCATTCCGCATTATTACATTGGAAGCGCATATTCACAGAGCACTGTGGAACATTGTCAGCTATTTAGTTTTATTGGGCCATTCAGCTTTCAATTCATTGCTACATGAAAACATTTTTTTCTCAGTATTCAGAACATTGCTGCTAACTGGGTCATTTTCACTTGGCTCATTGAAGCATCAGAGCTCAAATGTTCAATCCATCAATTTGAGACTAATAGAGATATTTTATTGTGATTGTTTATATTTTAATTGTAATTTTGTGCTTCATTTGAAGACATGTTATTCATTTAAATACATACTGTGTGTATAGAATTTTCTCATACTCCCGGGAGTTTTATTGAGATTTTTTAAAGTTTATATATATATATATATATATAGATATTTTAGCCTTTAATAAAGGTGGTTTATAAATATACTCCCTGATATGTGTTCTTAGATGCCGCCTACTTTTTTTTGTGTACCCCTAAGGGAGGGTTAGGGGGGGAGAAGGGAGGGTTAGGGGTCTTACTTACCCCGGTCGGGATCTTCATTTGCCGGCCTTCCAGCATCGGTATTTCATCCGCCGGGCTTTGGTACGGCGGTAATTCATACCGATTCCATAAGGACACCCACTTTACCTTACACACATCTGTAATGTTTTGCAAGACTGTGAAAACATTGGTACAATCGAGTACCATTGCAGCCTCATGCACACTTGTGCAAGCTATGACCTTACTCAGAATTTGCTAACTTCAGCACACGCTATCAGGCCTCAGGCTGCGTAGGGCATCACTGTGGTTAATTTATGCACGCCCATGCAACGGCATTCAAAAGCACTGGCACGACTGCACTTTCCCGACCACCCCCAAACGGCACTTCCTGTCAATCACTCTGCGATGGATGGGTCTGCATAGCTGCTGCAATTGCAGTCCTGGTCGCAGTCGTTGGTTCGCGCAGTGCGGTGCATGCACATGCACAGTACGCAAAAATCGGTCGATTGCGTGCATATTCGCAGTTGCGTTCCTTGCTAAATCAGGCCCTTAGTGCATCAGGTGAGAAACACATAATGCTTACTTCCCTTCGAAATCGGCAGAAACCCATCTACTGTTTGGAGAAGTCTGGCCAGAAATAGTCTTCATGGTAGAATTGTGTCCAAAAAGCCATGCCTTTGATGTAAAAACAAGGCCAATCGACTTAACTATGCATGAAAACAGGAACTGAGGTGCAGAAAAATGGCAGCAGGTGCTCTGGACTGATGAGTCAAAATTTTAAATAGTTGGCTGTAACAGAAGGCAGTTTGTTCACCGAAGGGCTGGAGCGGGGTACAATCAGAAGCGTAGCAAAGGTGGAACAAGTGGAGCTCGTGTATGGGCGCTGAAGCCTGCAGGGGGCGCCAGGCAGTGAGCAGATTATTTATTTTACTGATTCCTGCTCCACACAGCACTGTCTCACTGCTTCAGCTGAGACTTCCTGGTTCATTCTTTGTCATGTGACAGCTGCAGTCACATGGTGCACTCTACACTGCACACTAGGGATGGACATCGGTATGGTTACTATCGATGGCAAAATAGAAAGTGGCCATCGATGGTAATCAACTATGCAATGGTAACCATCGATGGCTTCACCAACCAATAGTCATCCCTGTTCCTTAACTGACTGGCCCGTGGGCCAATCAGAACCGGGAGGCGTGGCTTAACGTGTGTCGGGGGTGGAGGCTTCATGTCCCGGAACCTTGAAAAAAAAATTACCATTCGATTATGTTCTTCCATCGATGGAGGGAGACCATCTGGTTCTCCCCAATTGATGGGAAAAACATTCAACATCGGCCATAAACTATCGATGATTATGAATAGCCATCTGATTGCACAGAGCAGATGACTGACTGGCTTTGCTGCTCCTGGTCCTGCCTGTGAGTGCTAGCGGTGGGCTGCTGCTGCTGTTCCAGACCTGAATCAGGTAAGGAAATAATGTAACTAATAGTGTAACCAGGTGCGCCAAGAGGGGGAGGTAAGATCATCCTGGATATTTTGTCTGTCCATTTCCCGGATTATAAACAAAGGTCCATACTGTGAACTTTGGAGGGCTCCAAGTGCAGCGTATGAATCTATATGTCAATAGGAGATATCCCCCTATCGGTACAAGGATCTGGTAAATATACTTTGGACAGTCCAACCCATGATTGTCGCAAGTGCCATTTGCTGTAATCTGGTTATTACTTATTGGACATTCACAGCTCTATACAAGTTAATAACACTGCCATCTATGGTTAATCAATTGTCCAGTGGATATAAAGGTATATGTATTGTGTCTGTGTGGTCCCACATTAGTATGGGATATTGCAATTGCACCAATTGATTTTAGTGATTTTTTTATTATATTAAAATAACACATATCATGTATAAAATTTGAAATATTGTTTGTGACTATTCATGAATATAGCGCTACTACTCGATTTTGTTTTTGCGCACCCCTAACAGTACATATTGTCCAGATCTCCTAGTTGGTGCACAGGGGTATTTCTTAAAAGATCCACAGGTGGTGCTGATTATTTCATTTGTGATACTGAGAAGAACATGTAGCACTAGTAAAATTGTATTATATTACAATTTCTATTGTGGTCATGGTGTGGGCTGGGGAGGGGGGTTTCCAGGCGATTACCATTGCTGTCTGCAAGCCTGTGGTGTGAGCCTGGGCATGCTCTTGTCTCAGGGACTTGCTAAAGACAGCGTGGGGATACAGCATGTTTAAGATGGTGGCAGTTGCCGTAATAATTTGCCTGGACCACAGTGGAGATGGATTAGTGACCAGGGTTTCAGCAGATGTCTGTGGCAGCTGCTGTAATTGGCTGGTGTCACAGGCACACTTGACCGGGTGCAGGATCCCGGGTCGTGGGCCCCCTCTAGGATGAGGGATCTTCTGGCGGAGCTGGGTGATACATTCCCACTGCAGGCAAGGCTTTGCCACCTCAGCAGGCTAGGAGCTGTTGGACGCTAATGCTGCAGGATCTCCGACACAAGCATAATTTTTTGGAGGGGGGCAATTAGGTCGGCACAGCAGGGGGAAGGTGCAGGGCCTTGGCAAGAAATAATGGGTGGAAAAGCATTATCGCATTATCATGGTCACGCTCCCCCACTATACAAAGCAGAGATTACTGCCCTGTACAGCAGGGTGCGTGGCTAAAGAGAAGCGATTTTGTGCGAATTTCGTCACCTGCTGCTTTGACCACCCATTATACCCGGTAAGCGGCTGGATGCGGGTGGCACAACACTTTGCATGGTAAATAAAAAGTTGCTGAAGATAGCGCTAGTGCCTGAAGGCACTACCGGGATGCTGCCTTTGCAGAAAAAGATTAGGGGCTCACCTTCCCTAAATGGTTATGTCAAAGAAAAAACAAAAACCTCTGGCGCTTCCTAATAGTGCCCATACACAATAAAAATATGCAAATTGGTAATAATATAACAATGTATTTAATGTTATAAGGATTTACAGCATATAGTATAAAATATAAAAACAGTAAATACCGGTATGTACTTAAAACATACACACACAACATAAAACAGAAGAAATATAATCTCAAAATGAATCCATATGGAGGGGGAGACAGACACGCTCCTGAGCATATTACTCTGTCTCTCCTGGAGTAAGATATGCCACTAAATATATCCAGCATATGAAATCATGGGACATTGATATGTCCTTTCCATAGGCTTGAATAGTGCAAATGCAAGTGAATGATCAAAATTGTATGGTCAAGTCTCACCGTTCTAGAAAAGTCCTGGTATAGTAGATCCAGTGGTACAATTGGTGGAAGTGGTTTGCTGGCAAACTAAGGGTACCTGACATATTACAAATGTCCAACGGTGCCCTCTCACTGTCATCAACGTGTTTCACCTATTGAATAGGCTTGCTCAGGAACGGTGAGACTTGACCATACAATTTTGATAATTCACTTGCATTTGCACTATTCAAGCCTATGGAAAGGACATATCAATGTCCCATGATTTCACATGCTGGATATATCTAGTGGCATATCTTACAGTACTTCAGGAGAGACAGAGTAATACGCTCGGGGGCGTTTCTGTCTCACCCTCCATACGGATTAATTTAGTGATTGTATTTCTTCTATTTTATGTTGTGTGTGTGTGTGTGTGTGTGTGTGTATGTTTTATGTACATACCAGTATTTACTGTTTTTATATTTTATACTATATGCTGTAAATCTTTATAACATTAAATGCATTGTTATATTATTACCGATTTGCATTGTGCTACTATTTTTATTGTATATGGGCACTATTAGGAAGCGCCAGAGATTTTTCTTTTTTCTTTGACAATACTTTGCAGCATTTTTTCCACACCTGCCTAAAACGTTTGCAAAGTAAGAATGCTTTCAAAAATAGAAGGGTTAATAGTTTATTTTTATCAAATAACAAAATGCAAAGTGAATGAAAGAAGAGAAATCTAAATCAAATCAATATTTGGTGTGACCATCCTTTACCTTCAAAACAGCATCAATTCTTATAGGTACACTTGCACAAAGTCAGGGATTTTATAGAACTATAGTCAGGTGTATGATCAAACAATCATACCAAACAAGTGATAATGATCATTATTTTCATATGTAGTTTGAAACACAGGGCCTGATTCAGAGCCGCTCGTTCGCTCCGAGCGATGTTTGCCCAACTGCGCATGGATCGTTATACGCATGCGTGAACCAGTCAGTGCGGCCGAAATTCGTTTGTTTGCTAAACAGTAAATGCCTGCTATTTTGAGTGACAGGAGGAGGCATATGTGGGTGGTAACAGGGGAAGGTGCTTGAAAACAGGGAGTGGAGATCCGAACGTAGGCGTGCTTAAAGGTCAAAACAGGCGTTTTAAGGGTGTGCATAATTAATACAGGAGCGTCATTGACCACGTCACTGGGTTATTTTATAGCCAGAACTGCTCGCAAGATTGTGGTAGCAAAAACCAACCACAAGAATAGCGAGCAGTTCATACGCTGGTCGATGTACTCGATTAATCTAATAAATAGCGGACATGACGTAGGATGCGAGCGGCCAGGGGGTGTATTTTTCCAAGAAACGACCGCAAGTTTTGTTGGCTCATTCAGACCTAGAGGCGTGAACAGACCGCAAAGAGCGAAGGGTTCATTTGAATAGCCGCCCCTATTTTCTGGACGAGCGAGCGCTAATTGCGTCCGGCTCTGAATCAGGCCCACAGTTATTAACTGAAACAGAAACAGCTGTATAGGAGGCTTAAAACTGGGTGAGGAACAGCCAAACTCTGCTACAAAGGTCAGGTTGTGGAGGACAGTTTTATACACAGGTCATACACCATGGCAACACTGAGCACAACAACAGGACACAAGGTAGTTATACTGCATCAGCAAGGTCTCTCCCAGGCAAACATTTCAAAGCAGACTGGGGTTTCAAGATGTGCTGTTCAAGCTCTTTTGAAGAAGCACAAAGAAACATGCAACATTGAGGGCCGTAGATGCAGCGGTTGGCCAAGGAAACTTAGGGCCTGATCCATTACGGATCGGAACTGCGAAGGCAATAGCAATTACACACACAGTTCAACTGTAAGAGTATGCTAATTGTGATCGCAATGCCGCTGCATCACTACATAAAGATGGGATGTAGTCAGGAAGCCGGTGGTCGAAATGCTGACTGCCGGCTTCCCGATAGTGCAATCCCAGCATGGGACTAATGATAGGTGTCTAAATACCAACGCCTATCATTAACCCCACACTAAAATCCCAATACCCGACATACCGAACACAAGTAAGCCGGGCGTCGGGAGGTTATAGCCGCTGGGGGGGTTTAGGGACTCCCAGGCAGTCTTAGGGTTAGGAACCCCCTTGGGAGGGTTAGGGTCAGGCTAGGGGAAGGGGGGGGTTAGTGTCAGGCACCCCAGTGGGGAGGTTAGGTTTAGGAAAACCCGCGCGGGAGGGTTAGGTTTAGGGTACGGGTAGAGGGGGTTAGGTTTAGGCACTCTTGGGGGGAGGTAAGGGTAAGGCACTAGGGGGGAGGTTAGGGTTAGGCACCCCTTGAGAAAGCCGCCAGTGTGCGGAGAAACTAGTTGAGGACACGGACCACTTGTGAGAGCTGAACCCAATTGCTGCTGCAGAATCATCCCCTGGGACTATTTCCTTATATCTCTACAGCTCACACATCATACACACAGCTGAAGCCCCACGTGACCCGCGCAGCCTACTGTGAGTGAGACACTTGGAGGACTGCGGATGGATTTCTCCATCAGGATAGACGGTGGTTTTGTGTGCTACATTTTTCATGCTGCTGGAGTTGGAGCTACCATCATCTGCAAGCCGCTGGAGCGGCGGGACCGTCAAGAGGGGAGTGAGTACAGCGGAGAACTGAGTTCTCTCATTCCGCATTATTACATTGGAAGCGCATATTCACAGAGCACTGTGGAACATTGTCAGCTATTTAGTTTTATTGGGCCATTCAGCTTTCAATTCATTGCTACATGAAAACATTTTTTTCTCAGTATTCAGAACATTGCTGCTAACTGGGTCATTTTCACTTGGCTCATTGAAGCATCAGAGCTCAAATGTTCAATCCATCAATTTGAGACTAATAGAGATATTTTATTGTGATTGTTTATATTTTAATTGTAATTTTGTGCTTCATTTGAAGACATGTTATTCATTTAAATACATACTGTGTGTATAGAATTTTCTCATACTCCCGGGAGTTTTATTGAGATTTTTTAAAGTTTATATATATATATAGATATTTTAGCCTTTAATAAAGGTGGTTTATAAATATACTCCCTGATATGTGTTCTTAGATGCCGCCTACTTTTTTTTGTGTACCCCTAAGGGAGGGTTAGGGGGGGAGAAGGGAGGGTTAGGGGTCTTACTTACCCCGGTCGGGATCTTCATTTGCCGGCCTTCCAGCATCGGTATTTCATCCGCCGGGCTTTGGTACGGCGGTAATTCATACCGATTCCATAAGGACACCCACTTTACCTTACACACATCTGTAATGTTTTGCAAGACTGTGAAAACATTGGTACAATCGAGTACCATTGCAGCCTCATGCACACTTGTGCAAGCTATGACCTTACTCAGAATTTGCTAACTTCAGCACACGCTATCAGGCCTCAGGCTGCGTAGGGCATCACTGTGGTTAATTTATGCACGCCCATGCAACGGCATTCAAAAGCACTGGCACGACTGCACTTTCCCGACCACCCCCAAACGGCACTTCCTGTCAATCACTCTGCGATGGATGGGTCTGCATAGCTGCTGCAATTGCAGTCCTGGTCGCAGTCGTTGGTTCGCGCAGTGCGGTGCATGCACATGCACAGTACGCAAAAATCGGTCGATTGCGTGCATATTCGCAGTTGCGTTCCTTGCTAAATCAGGCCCTTAGTGCATCAGGTGAGAAACACATAATGCTTACTTCCCTTCGAAATCGGCAGAAACCCATCTACTGTTTGGAGAAGTCTGGCCAGAAATAGTCTTCATGGTAGAATTGTGTCCAAAAAGCCATGCCTTTGATGTAAAAACAAGGCCAATCGACTTAACTATGCATGAAAACAGGAACTGAGGTGCAGAAAAATGGCAGCAGGTGCTCTGGACTGATGAGTCAAAATTTTAAATAGTTGGCTGTAACAGAAGGCAGTTTGTTCACCGAAGGGCTGGAGCGGGGTACAATCAGAAGCGTAGCAAAGGTGGAACAAGTGGAGCTCGTGTATGGGCGCTGAAGCCTGCAGGGGGCGCCAGGCAGTGAGCAGATTATTTATTTTACTGATTCCTGCTCCACACAGCACTGTCTCACTGCTTCAGCTGAGACTTCCTGGTTCATTCTTTGTCATGTGACAGCTGCAGTCACATGGTGCACTCTACACTGCACACTAGGGATGGACATCGGTATGGTTACTATCGATGGCAAAATAGAAAGTGGCCATCGATGGTAATCAACTATGCAATGGTAACCATCGATGGCTTCACCAACCAATAGTCATCCCTGTTCCTTAACTGACTGGCCCGTGGGCCAATCAGAACCGGGAGGCGTGGCTTAACGTGTGTCGGGGGTGGAGGCTTCATGTCCCGGAACCTTGAAAAAAAAATTACCATTCGATTATGTTCTTCCATCGATGGAGGGAGACCATCTGGTTCTCCCCAATTGATGGGAAAAACATTCAACATCGGCCATAAACTATCGATGATTATGAATAGCCATCTGATTGCACAGAGCAGATGACTGACTGGCTTTGCTGCTCCTGGTCCTGCCTGTGAGTGCTAGCGGTGGGCTGCTGCTGCTGTTCCAGACCTGAATCAGGTAAGGAAATAATGTAACTAATAGTGTAACCAGGGGCGCCAAGAGGGGGAGGTAAGATCATCCTGGATATTTTGTCTGTCCATTTCCCGGATTATAAACAAAGGTCCATACTGTGAACTTTGGAGGGCTCCAAGTGCAGCGTATGAATCTATATGTCAATAGGAGATATCCCCCTATCGGTACAAGGATCTGGTAAATATACTTTGGACAGTCCAACCCATGATTGTCGCAAGTGCCATTTGCTGTAATCTGGTTATTACTTATTGGACATTCACAGCTCTATACAAGTTAATAACACTGCCATCTATGGTTAATCAATTGTCCAGTGGATATAAAGGTATATGTATTGTGTCTGTGTGGTCCCACATTAGTATGGGATATTGCAATTGCACCAATTGATTTTAGTGATTTTTTTATTATATTAAAATAACACATATCATGTATAAAATTTGAAATATTGTTTGTGACTATTCATGAATATAGCGCTACTACTCGATTTTGTTTTTGCGCACCCCTAACAGTACATATTGTCCAGATCTCCTAGTTGGTGCACAGGGGTATTTCTTAAAAGATCCACAGGTGGTGCTGATTATTTCATTTGTGATACTGAGAAGAACATGTAGCACTAGTAAAATTGTATTATATTACAATTTCTATTGTGGTCATGGTGTGGGCTGGGGAGGGGGGTTTCCAGGCGATTACCATTGCTGTCTGCAAGCCTGTGGTGTGAGCCTGGGCATGCTCTTGTCTCAGGGACTTGCTAAAGACAGCGTGGGGATACAGCATGTTTAAGATGGTGGCAGTTGCCGTAATAATTTGCCTGGACCACAGTGGAGATGGATTAGTGACCAGGGTTTCAGCAGATGTCTGTGGCAGCTGCTGTAATTGGCTGGTGTCACAGGCACACTTGACCGGGTGCAGGATCCCGGGTCGTGGGCCCCCTCTAGGATGAGGGATCTTCTGGCGGAGCTGGGTGATACATTCCCACTGCAGGCAAGGCTTTGCCACCTCAGCAGGCTAGGAGCTGTTGGACGCTAATGCTGCAGGATCTCCGACACAAGCATAATTTTTTGGAGGGGGGCAATTAGGTCGGCACAGCAGGGGGAAGGTGCAGGGCCTTGGCAAGAAATAATGGGTGGAAAAGCATTATCGCATTATCATGGTCACGCTCCCCCACTATACAAAGCAGAGATTACTGCCCTGTACAGCAGGGTGCGTGGCTAAAGAGAAGCGATTTTGTGCGAATTTCGTCACCTGCTGCTTTGACCACCCATTATACCCGGTAAGCGGCTGGATGCGGGTGGCACAACACTTTGCATGGTAAATAAAAAGTTGCTGAAGATAGCGCTAGTGCCTGAAGGCACTACCGGGATGCTGCCTTTGCAGAAAAAGATTAGGGGCTCACCTTCCCTAAATGGTTATGTCAAAGAAAAAACAAAAACCTCTGGCGCTTCCTAATAGTGCCCATACACAATAAAAATATGCAAATTGGTAATAATATAACAATGTATTTAATGTTATAAGGATTTACAGCATATAGTATAAAATATTAAAACAGTAAATACCGGCATGTACTTAAAACATACACACACAACATAAAACAGAAGAAATATAATCTCAAAATGAATCCATATGGAGGGGGAGACAGACACGCTCCTGAGCATATTACTCTGTCTCTCCTGGAGTAAGATATGCCACTAAATATATCCAGCATATGAAATCATGGGACATTGATATGTCCTTTCCATAGGCTTGAATAGTGCAAATGCAAGTGAATGATCAAAATTGTATGGTCAAGTCTCAACGTTCTAGAAAAGTCCTGGTATAGTAGATCCAGTGGTACAATTGGTGGAAGTGGTTTGCTGGCAAACTAAGGGTACCTGACATATTACAAATGTCCAACGGTGCCCTCTCACTGTCATCAACGTGTTTCACCTATTGAATAGGCTTGCTCAGGAACGGTGAGACTTGACCATACAATTTTGATAATTCACTTGCATTTGCACTATTCAAGCCTATGGAAAGGACATATCAATGTCCCATGATTTCACATGCTGGATATATCTAGTGGCATATCTTACAGTACTTCAGGAGAGACAGAGTAATACGCTCGGGGGCGTTTCTGTCTCACCCTCCATACGGATTAATTTAGTGATTGTATTTCTTGTATTTTATGTTGTGTGTGTGTGTGTGTGTGTGTGTGTGTGTATGTTTTATGTACATACCAGTATTTACTGTTTTTATATTTTATACTATATGCTGTAAATCTTTATAACATTAAATGCATTGTTATATTATTACCGATTTGCATTGTGCTACTATTTTTATTGTATATGGGCACTATTAGGAAGCGCCAGAGATTTTTCTTTTTTCTTTGACAATACTTTGCAGCATTTTTTCCACACCTGCCTAAAACGTTTGCAAAGTAAGAATGCTTTCAAAAATAGAAGGGTTAATAGTTTATTTTTATCAAATAACAAAATGCAAAGTGAATGAAAGAAGAGAAATCTAAATCAAATCAATATTTGGTGTGACCATCCTTTACCTTCAAAACAGCATCAATTCTTATAGGTACACTTGCACAAAGTCAGGGATTTTATAGAACTATAGTCAGGTGTATGATCAAACAATCATACCAAACAAGTGATAATGATCATTATTTTCATATGTAGTTTGAAACACAGGGCCTGATTCAGAGCCGCTCGTTCGCTCCGAGCGATGTTTGCCCAACTGCGCATGGATCGTTATACGCATGCGTGAACCAGTCAGTGCGGCTGAAATTCGTTTGTTTGCTAAACAGTAAATGCCTGCTATTTTGAGTGACAGGAGGAGGCATATGTGGGTGGTAACAGGGGAAGGTGCTTGAAAACAGGGAGTGGAGATCCGAACGTAGGCGTGCTTAAAGGTCAAAACAGGCGTTTTAAGGGTGTGCATAATTAATACAGGAGCGTCATTGACCACGTCACTGGGTTATTTTATAGCCAGAACTGCTCGCAAGATTGTGGTAGCAAAAACCAACCACAAGAATAGCGAGCAGTTCATACGCTGGTCGATGTACTCGATTAATCTAATAAATAGCGGACATGACGTAGGATGCGAGCGGCCAGGGGGTGTATTTTTCCAAGAAACGACCGCAAGTTTTGTTGGCTCATTCAGACCTAGAGGCGTGAACAGACCGCAAAGAGCGAAGGGTTCATTTGAATAGCCGCCCCTATTTTCTGGACGAGCGAGCGCTAATTGCGTCCGGCTCTGAATCAGGCCCACAGTTATTAACTGAAACAGAAACAGCTGTATAGGAGGCTTAAAACTGGGTGAGGAACAGCCAAACTCTGCTACAAAGGTCAGGTTGTGGAGGACAGTTTTATACACAGGTCATACACCATGGCAACACTGAGCACAACAACAGGACACAAGGTAGTTATACTGCATCAGCAAGGTCTCTCCCAGGCAAACATTTCAAAGCAGACTGGGGTTTCAAGATGTGCTGTTCAAGCTCTTTTGAAGAAGCACAAAGAAACATGCAACATTGAGGGCCGTAGATGCAGCGGTTGGCCAAGGAAACTTAGGGCCTGATCCATTACGGATCGGAACTGCGAAGGCAATAGCAATTACACACACAGTTCAACTGTAAGAGTATGCTAATTGTGATCGCAATGCCGCTGCATCACTACATAAAGATGGGATGTAGTCAGGAAGCCGGTGGTCGAAATGCTGACTGCCGGCTTCCCGATAGTGCAATCCCAGCATGGGACTAATGATAGGTGTCTAAATACCAACGCCTATCATTAACCCCACACTAAAATCCCAATACCCGACATACCGAACACAAGTAAGCCGGGCGTCGGGAGGTTATAGCCGCTGGGGGGGTTTAGGGACTCCCAGGCAGTCTTAGGGTTAGGAACCCCCTTGGGAGGGTTAGGGTCAGGCTAGGGGAAGGGGGGGGTTAGTGTCAGGCACCCCAGTGGGGAGGTTAGGTTTAGGAAAACCCGCGCGGGAGGGTTAGGTTTAGGGTACGGGTAGAGGGGGTTAGGTTTAGGCACTCTTGGGGGGAGGTAAGGGTAAGGCACTAGGGGGGAGGTTAGGGTTAGGCACCCCTTGAGAAAGCCGCCAGTGTGCGGAGAAACTAGTTGAGGACACGGACCACTTGTGAGAGCTGAACCCAATTGCTGCTGCAGAATCATCCCCTGGGACTATTTCCTTATATCTCTACAGCTCACACATCATACACACAGCTGAAGCCCCACGTGACCCGCGCAGCCTACTGTGAGTGAGACACTTGGAGGACTGCGGATGGATTTCTCCATCAGGATAGACGGTGGTTTTGTGTGCTACATTTTTCATGCTGCTGGAGTTGGAGCTACCATCATCTGCAAGCCGCTGGAGCGGCGGGACCGTCAAGAGGGGAGTGAGTACAGCGGAGAACTGAGTTCTCTCATTCCGCATTATTACATTGGAAGCGCATATTCACAGAGCACTGTGGAACATTGTCAGCTATTTAGTTTTATTGGGCCATTCAGCTTTCAATTCATTGCTACATGAAAACATTTTTTTCTCAGTATTCAGAACATTGCTGCTAACTGGGTCATTTTCACTTGGCTCATTGAAGCATCAGAGCTCAAATGTTCAATCCATCAATTTGAGACTAATAGAGATATTTTATTGTGATTGTTTATATTTTAATTGTAATTTTGTGCTTCATTTGAAGACATGTTATTCATTTAAATACATACTGTGTGTATAGAATTTTCTCATACTCCCGGGAGTTTTATTGAGATTTTTTAAAGTTTATATATATATATATATAGATATTTTAGCCTTTAATAAAGGTGGTTTATAAATATACTCCCTGATATGTGTTCTTAGATGCCGCCTACTTTTTTTTGTGTACCCCTAAGGGAGGGTTAGGGGGGGAGAAGGGAGGGTTAGGGGTCTTACTTACCCCGGTCGGGATCTTCATTTGCCGGCCTTCCAGCATCGGTATTTCATCCGCCGGGCTTTGGTACGGCGGTAATTCATACCGATTCCATAAGGACACCCACTTTACCTTACACACATCTGTAATGTTTTGCAAGACTGTGAAAACATTGGTACAATCGAGTACCATTGCAGCCTCATGCACACTTGTGCAAGCTATGACCTTACTCAGAATTTGCTAACTTCAGCACACGCTATCAGGCCTCAGGCTGCGTAGGGCATCACTGTGGTTAATTTATGCACGCCCATGCAACGGCATTCAAAAGCACTGGCACGACTGCACTTTCCCGACCACCCCCAAACGGCACTTCCTGTCAATCACTCTGCGATGGATGGGTCTGCATAGCTGCTGCAATTGCAGTCCTGGTCGCAGTCGTTGGTTCGCGCAGTGCGGTGCATGCACATGCACAGTACGCAAAAATCGGTCGATTGCGTGCATATTCGCAGTTGCGTTCCTTGCTAAATCAGGCCCTTAGTGCATCAGGTGAGAAACACATAATGCTTACTTCCCTTCGAAATCGGCAGAAACCCATCTACTGTTTGGAGAAGTCTGGCCAGAAATAGTCTTCATGGTAGAATTGTGTCCAAAAAGCCATGCCTTTGATGTAAAAACAAGGCCAATCGACTTAACTATGCATGAAAACAGGAACTGAGGTGCAGAAAAATGGCAGCAGGTGCTCTGGACTGATGAGTCAAAATTTTAAATAGTTGGCTGTAACAGAAGGCAGTTTGTTCACCGAAGGGCTGGAGCGGGGTACAATCAGAAGCGTAGCAAAGGTGGAACAAGTGGAGCTCGTGTATGGGCGCTGAAGCCTGCAGGGGGCGCCAGGCAGTGAGCAGATTATTTATTTTACTGATTCCTGCTCCACACAGCACTGTCTCACTGCTTCAGCTGAGACTTCCTGGTTCATTCTTTGTCATGTGACAGCTGCAGTCACATGGTGCACTCTACACTGCACACTAGGGATGGACATCGGTATGGTTACTATCGATGGCAAAATAGAAAGTGGCCATCGATGGTAATCAACTATGCAATGGTAACCATCGATGGCTTCACCAACCAATAGTCATCCCTGTTCCTTAACTGACTGGCCCGTGGGCCAATCAGAACCGGGAGGCGTGGCTTAACGTGTGTCGGGGGTGGAGGCTTCATGTCCCGGAACCTTGAAAAAAAAATTACCATTCGATTATGTTCTTCCATCGATGGAGGGAGACCATCTGGTTCTCCCCAATTGATGGGAAAAACATTCAACATCGGCCATAAACTATCGATGATTATGAATAGCCATCTGATTGCACAGAGCAGATGACTGACTGGCTTTGCTGCTCCTGGTCCTGCCTGTGAGTGCTAGCGGTGGGCTGCTGCTGCTGTTCCAGACCTGAATCAGGTAAGGAAATAATGTAACTAATAGTGTAACCAGGGGCGCCAAGAGGGGGAGGTAAGATCATCCTGGATATTTTGTCTGTCCATTTCCCGGATTATAAACAAAGGTCCATACTGTGAACTTTGGAGGGCTCCAAGTGCAGCGTATGAATCTATATGTCAATAGGAGATATCCCCCTATCGGTACAAGGATCTGGTAAATATACTTTGGACAGTCCAACCCATGATTGTCGCAAGTGCCATTTGCTGTAATCTGGTTATTACTTATTGGACATTCACAGCTCTATACAAGTTAATAACACTGCCATCTATGGTTAATCAATTGTCCAGTGGATATAAAGGTATATGTATTGTGTCTGTGTGGTCCCACATTAGTATGGGATATTGCAATTGCACCAATTGATTTTAGTGATTTTTTTATTATATTAAAATAACACATATCATGTATAAAATTTGAAATATTGTTTGTGACTATTCATGAATATAGCGCTACTACTCGATTTTGTTTTTGCGCACCCCTAACAGTACATATTGTCCAGATCTCCTAGTTGGTGCACAGGGGTATTTCTTAAAAGATCCACAGGTGGTGCTGATTATTTCATTTGTGATACTGAGAAGAACATGTAGCACTAGTAAAATTGTATTATATTACAATTTCTATTGTGGTCATGGTGTGGGCTGGGGAGGGGGGTTTCCAGGCGATTACCATTGCTGTCTGCAAGCCTGTGGTGTGAGCCTGGGCATGCTCTTGTCTCAGGGACTTGCTAAAGACAGCGTGGGGATACAGCATGTTTAAGATGGTGGCAGTTGCCGTAATAATTTGCCTGGACCACAGTGGAGATGGATTAGTGACCAGGGTTTCAGCAGATGTCTGTGGCAGCTGCTGTAATTGGCTGGTGTCACAGGCACACTTGACCGGGATGCAGGATCCCGGGTCGTGGACCCCCTCTAGGATGAGGGATCTTCTGGCGGAGCTGGGTGATACATTCCCACTGCAGGCAAGGCTTTGCCACCTCAGCAGGCTAGGAGCTGTTGGACGCTAATGCTGCAGGATCTCCGACACAAGCATAATTTTTTGGAGGGGGGCAATTAGGTCGGCACAGCAGGGGGAAGGTGCAGGGCCTTGGCAAGAAATAATGGGTGGAAAAGCATTATCGCATTATCATGGTCACGCTCCCCCACTATACAAAGCAGAGATTACTGCCCTGTACAGCAGGGTGCGTGGCTAAAGAGAAGCGATTTTGTGCGAATTTCGTCACCTGCTGCTTTGACCACCCATTATACCCGGTAAGCGGCTGGATGCGGGTGGCACAACACTTTGCATGGTAAATAAAAAGTTGCTGAAGATAGCGCTAGTGCCTGAAGGCACTACCGGGATGCTGCCTTTGCAGAAAAAGATTAGGGGCTCACCTTCCCTAAATGGTTATGTCAAAGAAAAAACAAAAACCTCTGGCGCTTCCTAATAGTGCCCATACACAATAAAAATATGCAAATTGGTAATAATATAACAATGTATTTAATGTTATAAGGATTTACAGCATATAGTATAAAATATTAAAACAGTAAATACCGGTATGTACTTAAAACATACACACACAACATAAAACAGAAGAAATATAATCTCAAAATGAATCCATATGGAGGGGGAGACAGACACGCTCCTGAGCATATTACTCTGTCTCTCCTGGAGTAAGATATGCCACTAAATATATCCAGCATATGAAATCATGGGACATTGATATGTCCTTTCCATAGGCTTGAATAGTGCAAATGCAAGTGAATGATCAAAATTGTATGGTCAAGTCTCACCGTTCTAGAAAAGTCCTGGTATAGTAGATCCAGTGGTACAATTGGTGGAAGTGGTTTGCTGGCAAACTAAGGGTACCTGACATATTACAAATGTCCAACGGTGCCCTCTCACTGTCATCAACGTGTTTCACCTATTGAATAGGCTTGCTCAGGAACGGTGAGACTTGACCATACAATTTTGATAATTCACTTGCATTTGCACTATTCAAGCCTATGGAAAAGGACATATCAATGTCCCATGATTTCACATGCTGGATATATCTAGTGGCATATCTTACAGTACTTCAGGAGAGACAGAGTAATACGCTCGGGGGCGTTTCTGTCTCACCCTCCATACGGATTAATTTAGTGATTGTATTTCTTCTATTTTATGTTGTGTGTGTGTGTGTGTGTGTGTATGTTTTATGTACATACCAGTATTTACTGTTTTTATATTTTATACTATATGCTGTAAATCTTTATAACATTAAATGCATTGTTATATTATTACCGATTTGCATTGTGCTACTATTTTTATTGTATATGGGCACTATTAGGAAGCGCCAGAGATTTTTCTTTTTTCTTTGACAATACTTTGAAGCATTTTTTCCACACCTGCCTAAAACGTTTGCAAAGTAAGAATGCTTTCAAAAATAGAAGGGTTAATAGTTTATTTTTATCAAATAACAAAATGCAAAGTGAATGAAAGAAGAGAAATCTAAATCAAATCAATATTTGGTGTGACCATCCTTTACCTTCAAAACAGCATCAATTCTTATAGGTACACTTGCACAAAGTCAGGGATTTTATAGAACTATAGTCAGGTGTATGATCAAACAATCATACCAAACAAGTGATAATGATCATTATTTTCATATGTAGTTTGAAACACAGGGCCTGATTCAGAGCCGCTCGTTCGCTCCGAGCGATGTTTGCCCAACTGCGCATGGATCGTTATACGCATGCGTGAACCAGTCAGTGCGGCCGAAATTCGTTTGTTTGCTAAACAGTAAATGCCTGCTATTTTGAGTGACAGGAGGAGGCATATGTGGGTGGTAACAGGGGAAGGTGCTTGAAAACAGGGAGTGGAGATCCGAACGTAGGCGTGCTTAAAGGTCAAAACAGGCGTTTTAAGGGTGTGCATAATTAATACAGGAGCGTCATTGACCACGTCACTGGGTTATTTTATAGCCAGAACTGCTCGCAAGATTGTGGTAGCAAAAACCAACCACAAGAATAGCGAGCAGTTCATACGCTGGTCGATGTACTCGATTAATCTAATAAATAGCGGACATGACGTAGGATGCGAGCGGCCAGGGGGTGTATTTTTCCAAGAAACGACCGCAAGTTTTGTTGGCTCATTCAGACCTAGAGGCGTGAACAGACCGCAAAGAGCGAAGGGTTCATTTGAATAGCCGCCCCTATTTTCTGGACGAGCGAGCGCTAATTGCGTCCGGCTCTGAATCAGGCCCACAGTTATTAACTGAAACAGAAACAGCTGTATAGGAGGCTTAAAACTGGGTGAGGAACAGCCAAACTCTGCTACAAAGGTCAGGTTGTGGAGGACAGTTTTATACACAGGTCATACACCATGGCAACACTGAGCACAACAACAGGACACAAGGTAGTTATACTGCATCAGCAAGGTCTCTCCCAGGCAAACATTTCAAAGCAGACTGGGGTTTCAAGATGTGCTGTTCAAGCTCTTTTGAAGAAGCACAAAGAAACATGCAACATTGAGGGCCGTAGATGCAGCGGTTGGCCAAGGAAACTTAGGGCCTGATCCATTACGGATCGGAACTGCGAAGGCAATAGCAATTACACACACAGTTCAACTGTAAGAGTATGCTAATTGTGATCGCAATGCCGCTGCATCACTACATAAAGATGGGATGTAGTCAGGAAGCCGGTGGTCGAAATGCTGACTGCCGGCTTCCCGATAGTGCAATCCCAGCATGGGACTAATGATAGGTGTCTAAATACCAACGCCTATCATTAACCCCACACTAAAATCCCAATACCCGACATACCGAACACAAGTAAGCCGGGCGTCGGGAGGTTATAGCCGCTGGGGGGGTTTAGGGACTCCCAGGCAGTCTTAGGGTTAGGAACCCCCTTGGGAGGGTTAGGGTCAGGCTAGGGGAAGGGGGGGGTTAGTGTCAGGCACCCCAGTGGGGAGGTTAGGTTTAGGAAAACCCGCGCGGGAGGGTTAGGTTTAGGGTACGGGTAGAGGGGGTTAGGTTTAGGCACTCTTGGGGGGAGGTAAGGGTAAGGCACTAGGGGGGAGGTTAGGGTTAGGCACCCCTTGAGAAAGCCGCCAGTGTGCGGAGAAACTAGTTGAGGACACGGACCACTTGTGAGAGCTGAACCCAATTGCTGCTGCAGAATCATCCCCTGGGACTATTTCCTTATATCTCTACAGCTCACACATCATACACACAGCTGAAGCCCCACGTGACCCGCGCAGCCTACTGTGAGTGAGACACTTGGAGGACTGCGGATGGATTTCTCCATCAGGATAGACGGTGGTTTTGTGTGCTACATTTTTCATGCTGCTGGAGTTGGAGCTACCATCATCTGCAAGCCGCTGGAGCGGCGGGACCGTCAAGAGGGGAGTGAGTACAGCGGAGAACTGAGTTCTCTCATTCCGCATTATTACATTGGAAGCGCATATTCACAGAGCACTGTGGAACATTGTCAGCTATTTAGTTTTATTGGGCCATTCAGCTTTCAATTCATTGCTACATGAAAACATTTTTTTCTCAGTATTCAGAACATTGCTGCTAACTGGGTCATTTTCACTTGGCTCATTGAAGCATCAGAGCTCAAATGTTCAATCCATCAATTTGAGACTAATAGAGATATTTTATTGTGATTGTTTATATTTTAATTGTAATTTTGTGCTTCATTTGAAGACATGTTATTCATTTAAATACATACTGTGTGTATAGAATTTTCTCATACTCCCGGGAGTTTTATTGAGATTTTTTAAAGTTTATATATATATATATATAGATATTTTAGCCTTTAATAAAGGTGGTTTATAAATATACTCCCTGATATGTGTTCTTAGATGCCGCCTACTTTTTTTTGTGTACCCCTAAGGGAGGGTTAGGGGGGGAGAAGGGAGGGTTAGGGGTCTTACTTACCCCGGTCGGGATCTTCATTTGCCGGCCTTCCAGCATCGGTATTTCATCCGCCGGGCTTTGGTACGGCGGTAATTCATACCGATTCCATAAGGACACCCACTTTACCTTACACACATCTGTAATGTTTTGCAAGACTGTGAAAACATTGGTACAATCGAGTACCATTGCAGCCTCATGCACACTTGTGCAAGCTATGACCTTACTCAGAATTTGCTAACTTCAGCACACGCTATCAGGCCTCAGGCTGCGTAGGGCATCACTGTGGTTAATTTATGCACGCCCATGCAACGGCATTCAAAAGCACTGGCACGACTGCACTTTCCCGACCACCCCCAAACGGCACTTCCTGTCAATCACTCTGCGATGGATGGGTCTGCATAGCTGCTGCAATTGCAGTCCTGGTCGCAGTCGTTGGTTCGCGCAGTGCGGTGCATGCACATGCACAGTACGCAAAAATCGGTCGATTGCGTGCATATTCGCAGTTGCGTTCCTTGCTAAATCAGGCCCTTAGTGCATCAGGTGAGAAACACATAATGCTTACTTCCCTTCGAAATCGGCAGAAACCCATCTACTGTTTGGAGAAGTCTGGCCAGAAATAGTCTTCATGGTAGAATTGTGTCCAAAAAGCCATGCCTTTGATGTAAAAACAAGGCCAATCGACTTAACTATGCATGAAAACAGGAACTGAGGTGCAGAAAAATGGCAGCAGGTGCTCTGGACTGATGAGTCAAAATTTTAAATAGTTGGCTGTAACAGAAGGCAGTTTGTTCACCGAAGGGCTGGAGCGGGGTACAATCAGAAGCGTAGCAAAGGTGGAACAAGTGGAGCTCGTGTATGGGCGCTGAAGCCTGCAGGGGGCGCCAGGCAGTGAGCAGATTATTTATTTTACTGATTCCTGCTCCACACAGCACTGTCTCACTGCTTCAGCTGAGACTTCCTGGTTCATTCTTTGTCATGTGACAGCTGCAGTCACATGGTGCACTCTACACTGCACACTAGGGATGGACATCGGTATGGTTACTATCGATGGCAAAATAGAAAGTGGCCATCGATGGTAATCAACTATGCAATGGTAACCATCGATGGCTTCACCAACCAATAGTCATCCCTGTTCCTTAACTGACTGGCCCGTGGGCCAATCAGAACCGGGAGGCGTGGCTTAACGTGTGTCGGGGGTGGAGGCTTCATGTCCCGGAACCTTGAAAAAAAAATTACCATTCGATTATGTTCTTCCATCGATGGAGGGAGACCATCTGGTTCTCCCCAATTGATGGGAAAAACATTCAACATCGGCCATAAACTATCGATGATTATGAATAGCCATCTGATTGCACAGAGCAGATGACTGACTGGCTTTGCTGCTCCTGGTCCTGCCTGTGAGTGCTAGCGGTGGGCTGCTGCTGCTGTTCCAGACCTGAATCAGGTAAGGAAATAATGTAACTAATAGTGTAACCAGGGGCGCCAAGAGGGGGAGGTAAGATCATCCTGGATATTTTGTCTGTCCATTTCCCGGATTATAAACAAAGGTCCATACTGTGAACTTTGGAGGGCTCCAAGTGCAGCGTATGAATCTATATGTCAATAGGAGATATCCCCCTATCGGTACAAGGATCTGGTAAATATACTTTGGACAGTCCAACCCATGATTGTCGCAAGTGCCATTTGCTGTAATCTGGTTATTACTTATTGGACATTCACAGCTCTATACAAGTTAATAACACTGCCATCTATGGTTAATCAATTGTCCAGTGGATATAAAGGTATATGTATTGTGTCTGTGTGGTCCCACATTAGTATGGGATATTGCAATTGCACCAATTGATTTTAGTGATTTTTTTATTATATTAAAATAACACATATCATGTATAAAATTTGAAATATTGTTTGTGACTATTCATGAATATAGCGCTACTACTCGATTTTGTTTTTGCGCACCCCTAACAGTACATATTGTCCAGATCTCCTAGTTGGTGCACAGGGGTATTTCTTAAAAGATCCACAGGTGGTGCTGATTATTTCATTTGTGATACTGAGAAGAACATGTAGCACTAGTAAAATTGTATTATATTACAATTTCTATTGTGGTCATGGTGTGGGCTGGGGAGGGGGGTTTCCAGGCGATTACCATTGCTGTCTGCAAGCCTGTGGTGTGAGCCTGGGCATGCTCTTGTCTCAGGGACTTGCTAAAGACAGCGTGGGGATACAGCATGTTTAAGATGGTGGCAGTTGCCGTAATAATTTGCCTGGACCACAGTGGAGATGGATTAGTGACCAGGGTTTCAGCAGATGTCTGTGGCAGCTGCTGTAATTGGCTGGTGTCACAGGCACACTTGACCGGGTGCAGGATCCCGGGTCGTGGACCCCCTCTAGGATGAGGGATCTTCTGGCGGAGCTGGGTGATACATTCCCACTGCAGGCAAGGCTTTGCCACCTCAGCAGGCTAGGAGCTGTTGGACGCTAATGCTGCAGGATCTCCGACACAAGCATAATTTTTTGGAGGGGGGCAATTAGGTCGGCACAGCAGGGGGAAGGTGCAGGGCCTTGGCAAGAAATAATGGGTGGAAAAGCATTATCGCATTATCATGGTCACGCTCCCCCACTATACAAAGCAGAGATTACTGCCCTGTACAGCAGGGTGCGTGGCTAAAGAGAAGCGATTTTGTGCGAATTTCGTCACCTGCTGCTTTGACCACCCATTATACCCGGTAAGCGGCTGGATGCGGGTGGCACAACACTTTGCATGGTAAATAAAAAGTTGCTGAAGATAGCGCTAGTGCCTGAAGGCACTACCGGGATGCTGCCTTTGCAGAAAAAGATTAGGGGCTCACCTTCCCTAAATGGTTATGTCAAAGAAAAAACAAAAACCTCTGGCGCTTCCTAATAGTGCCCATACACAATAAAAATATGCAAATTGGTAATAATATAACAATGTATTTAATGTTATAAGGATTTACAGCATATAGTATAAAATATTAAAACAGTAAATACCGGTATGTACTTAAAACATACACACACAACATAAAACAGAAGAAATATAATCTCAAAATGAATCCATATGGAGGGGGAGACAGACACGCTCCTGAGCATATTACTCTGTCTCTCCTGGAGTAAGATATGCCACTAAATATATCCAGCATATGAAATCATGGGACATTGATATGTCCTTTCCATAGGCTTGAATAGTGCAAATGCAAGTGAATGATCAAAATTGTATGGTCAAGTCTCACCGTTCTAGAAAAGTCCTGGTATAGTAGATCCAGTGGTACAATTGGTGGAAGTGGTTTGCTGGCAAACTAAGGGTACCTGACATATTACAAATGTCCAACGGTGCCCTCTCACTGTCATCAACGTGTTTCACCTATTGAATAGGCTTGCTCAGGAACGGTGAGACTTGACCATACAATTTTGATAATTCACTTGCATTTGCACTATTCAAGCCTATGGAAAGGACATATCAATGTCCCATGATTTCACATGCTGGATATATCTAGTGGCATATCTTACAGTACTTCAGGAGAGACAGAGTAATACGCTCGGGGGCGTTTCTGTCTCACCCTCCATACGGATTAATTTAGTGATTGTATTTCTTCTATTTTATGTTGTGTGTGTGTGTGTGTGTGTATGTTTTATGTACATACCAGTATTTACTGTTTTTATATTTTATACTATATGCTGTAAATCTTTATAACATTAAATGCATTGTTATATTATTACCGATTTGCATTGTGCTACTATTTTTATTGTATATGGGCACTATTAGGAAGCGCCAGAGATTTTTCTTTTTTCTTTGACAATACTTTGCAGCATTTTTTCCACACCTGCCTAAAACGTTTGCAAAGTAAGAATGCTTTCAAAAATAGAAGGGTTAATAGTTTATTTTTATCAAATAACAAAATGCAAAGTGAATGAAAGAAGAGAAATCTAAATCAAATCAATATTTGGTGTGACCATCCTTTACCTTCAAAACAGCATCAATTCTTATAGGTACACTTGCACAAAGTCAGGGATTTTATAGAACTATAGTCAGGTGTATGATCAAACAATCATACCAAACAAGTGATAATGATCATTATTTTCATATGTAGTTTGAAACACAGGGCCTGATTCAGAGCCGCTCGTTCGCTCCGAGCGATGTTTGCCCAACTGCGCATGGATCGTTATACGCATGCGTGAACCAGTCAGTGCGGCCGAAATTCGTTTGTTTGCTAAACAGTAAATGCCTGCTATTTTGAGTGACAGGAGGAGGCATATGTGGGTGGTAACAGGGGAAGGTGCTTGAAAACAGGGAGTGGAGATCCGAACGTAGGCGTGCTTAAAGGTCAAAACAGGCGTTTTAAGGGTGTGCATAATTAATACAGGAGCGTCATTGACCACGTCACTGGGTTATTTTATAGCCAGAACTGCTCGCAAGATTGTGGTAGCAAAAACCAACCACAAGAATAGCGAGCAGTTCATACGCTGGTCGATGTACTCGATTAATCTAATAAATAGCGGACATGACGTAGGATGCGAGCGGCCAGGGGGTGTATTTTTGCAAGAAACGACCGCAAGTTTTGTTGGCTCATTCAGACCTAGAGGCGTGAACAGACCGCAAAGAGCGAAGGGTTCATTTGAATAGCCGCCCCTATTTTCTGGACGAGCGAGCGCTAATTGCGTCCGGCTCTGAATCAGGCCCACAGTTATTAACTGAAACAGAAACAGCTGTATAGGAGGCTTAAAACTGGGTGAGGAACAGCCAAACTCTGCTACAAAGGTCAGGTTGTGGAGGACAGTTTTATACACAGGTCATACACCATGGCAACACTGAGCACAACAACAGGACACAAGGTAGTTATACTGCATCAGCAAGGTCTCTCCCAGGCAAACATTTCAAAGCAGACTGGGGTTTCAAGATGTGCTGTTCAAGCTCTTTTGAAGAAGCACAAAGAAACATGCAACATTGAGGGCCGTAGATGCAGCGGTTGGCCAAGGAAACTTAGGGCCTGATCCATTACGGATCGGAACTGCGAAGGCAATAGCAATTACACACACAGTTCAACTGTAAGAGTATGCTAATTGTGATCGCAATGCCGCTGCATCACTACATAAAGATGGGATGTAGTCAGGAAGCCGGTGGTCGAAATGCTGACTGCCGGCTTCCCGATAGTGCAATCCCAGCATGGGACTAATGATAGGTGTCTAAATACCAACGCCTATCATTAACCCCACACTAAAATCCCAATGCCCGACATACCGAACACAAGTAAGCCGGGCGTCGGGAGGTTATAGCCGCTGGGGGGGTTTAGGGACTCCCAGGCAGTCTTAGGGTTAGGAACCCCCTTGGGAGGGTTAGGGTCAGGCTAGGGGAAGGGGGGGGTTAGTGTCAGGCACCCCAGTGGGGAGGTTAGGTTTAGGAAAACCCGCGCGGGAGGGTTAGGTTTAGGGTACGGGTAGAGGGGGTTAGGTTTAGGCACTCTTGGGGGGAGGTAAGGGTAAGGCACTAGGGGGGAGGTTAGGGTTAGGCACCCCTTGAGAAAGCCGCCAGTGTGCGGAGAAACTAGTTGAGGACACGGACCACTTGTGAGAGCTGAACCCAATTGCTGCTGCAGAATCATCCCCTGGGACTATTTCCTTATATCTCTACAGCTCACACATCATACACACAGCTGAAGCCCCACGTGACCCGCGCAGCCTACTGTGAGTGAGACACTTGGAGGACTGCGGATGGATTTCTCCATCAGGATAGACGGTGGTTTTGTGTGCTACATTTTTCATGCTGCTGGAGTTGGAGCTACCATCATCTGCAAGCCGCTGGAGCGGCGGGACCGTCAAGAGGGGAGTGAGTACAGCGGAGAACTGAGTTCTCTCATTCCGCATTATTACATTGGAAGCGCATATTCACAGAGCACTGTGGAACATTGTCAGCTATTTAGTTTTATTGGGCCATTCAGCTTTCAATTCATTGCTACATGAAAACATTTTTTCTCAGTATTCAGAACATTGCTGCTAACTGGGTCATTTTCACTTGGCTCATTGAAGCATCAGAGCTCAAATGTTCAATCCATCAATTTGAGACTAATAGAGATATTTTATTGTGATTGTTTATATTTTAATTGTAATTTTGTGCTTCATTTGAAGACATGTTATTCATTTAAATACATACTGTGTGTATAGAATTTTCTCATACTCCCGGGAGTTTTATTGAGATTTTTTAAAGTTTATATATATATATAGATATTTTAGCCTTTAATAAAGGTGGTTTATAAATATACTCCCTGATATGTGTTCTTAGATGCCGCCTACTTTTTTTTGTGTACCCCTAAGGGAGGGTTAGGGGGGGAGAAGGGAGGGTTAGGGGTCTTACTTACCCCGGTCGGGATCTTCATTTGCCGGCCTTCCAGCATCGGTATTTCATCCGCCGGGCTTTGGTACGGCGGTAATTCATACCGATTCCATAAGGACACCCACTTTACCTTACACACATCTGTAATGTTTTGCAAGACTGTGAAAACATTGGTACAATCGAGTACCATTGCAGCCTCATGCACACTTGTGCAAGCTATGACCTTACTCAGAATTTGCTAACTTCAGCACACGCTATCAGGCCTCAGGCTGCGTAGGGCATCACTGTGGTTAATTTATGCACGCCCATGCAACGGCATTCAAAAGCACTGGCACGACTGCACTTTCCCGACCACCCCCAAACGGCACTTCCTGTCAATCACTCTGCGATGGATGGGTCTGCATAGCTGCTGCAATTGCAGTCCTGGTCGCAGTCGTTGGTTCGCGCAGTGCGGTGCATGCACATGCACAGTACGCAAAAATCGGTCGATTGCGTGCATATTCGCAGTTGCGTTCCTTGCTAAATCAGGCCCTTAGTGCATCAGGTGAGAAACACATAATGCTTACTTCCCTTCGAAATCGGCAGAAACCCATCTACTGTTTGGAGAAGTCTGGCCAGAAATAGTCTTCATGGTAGAATTGTGTCCAAAAAGCCATGCCTTTGATGTAAAAACAAGGCCAATCGACTTAACTATGCATGAAAACAGGAACTGAGGTGCAGAAAAATGGCAGCAGGTGCTCTGGACTGATGAGTCAAAATTTTAAATAGTTGGCTGTAACAGAAGGCAGTTTGTTCACCGAAGGGCTGGAGCGGGGTACAATCAGAAGCGTAGCAAAGGTGGAACAAGTGGAGCTCGTGTATGGGCGCTGAAGCCTGCAGGGGGCGCCAGGCAGTGAGCAGATTATTTATTTTACTGATTCCTGCTCCACACAGCACTGTCTCACTGCTTCAGCTGAGACTTCCTGGTTCATTCTTTGTCATGTGACAGCTGCAGTCACATGGTGCACTCTACACTGCACACTAGGGATGGACATCGGTATGGTTACTATCGATGGCAAAATAGAAAGTGGCCATCGATGGTAATCAACTATGCAATGGTAACCATCGATGGCTTCACCAACCAATAGTCATCCCTGTTCCTTAACTGACTGGCCCGTGGGCCAATCAGAACCGGGAGGCGTGGCTTAACGTGTGTCGGGGGTGGAGGCTTCATGTCCCGGAACCTTGAAAAAAAAATTACCATTCGATTATGTTCTTCCATCGATGGAGGGAGACCATCTGGTTCTCCCCAATTGATGGGAAAAACATTCAACATCGGCCATAAACTATCGATGATTATGAATAGCCATCTGATTGCACAGAGCAGATGACTGACTGGCTTTGCTGCTCCTGGTCCTGCCTGTGAGTGCTAGCGGTGGGCTGCTGCTGCTGTTCCAGACCTGAATCAGGTAAGGAAATAATGTAACTAATAGTGTAACCAGGGGCGCCAAGAGGGGGAGGTAAGATCATCCTGGATATTTTGTCTGTCCATTTCCCGGATTATAAACAAAGGTCCATACTGTGAACTTTGGAGGGCTCCAAGTGCAGCGTATGAATCTATATGTCAATAGGAGATATCCCCCTATCGGTACAAGGATCTGGTAAATATACTTTGGACAGTCCAACCCATGATTGTCGCAAGTGCCATTTGCTGTAATCTGGTTATTACTTATTGGACATTCACAGCTCTATACAAGTTAATAACACTGCCATCTATGGTTAATCAATTGTCCAGTGGATATAAAGGTATATGTATTGTGTCTGTGTGGTCCCACATTAGTATGGGATATTGCAATTGCACCAATTGATTTTAGTGATTTTTTTATTATATTAAAATAACACATATCATGTATAAAATTTGAAATATTGTTTGTGACTATTCATGAATATAGCGCTACTACTCGATTTTGTTTTTGCGCACCCCTAACAGTACATATTGTCCAGATCTCCTAGTTGGTGCACAGGGGTATTTCTTAAAAGATCCACAGGTGGTGCTGATTATTTCATTTGTGATACTGAGAAGAACATGTAGCACTAGTAAAATTGTATTATATTACAATTTCTATTGTGGTCATGGTGTGGGCTGGGGAGGGGGGTTTCCAGGCGATTACCATTGCTGTCTGCAAGCCTGTGGTGTGAGCCTGGGCATGCTCTTGTCTCAGGGACTTGCTAAAGACAGCGTGGGGATACAGCATGTTTAAGATGGTGGCAGTTGCCGTAATAATTTGCCTGGACCACAGTGGAGATGGATTAGTGACCAGGGTTTCAGCAGATGTCTGTGGCAGCTGCTGTAATTGGCTGGTGTCACAGGCACACTTGACCGGGTGCAGGATCCCGGGTCGTGGGCCCCCTCTAGGATGAGGGATCTTCTGGCGGAGCTGGGTGATACATTCCCACTGCAGGCAAGGCTTTGCCACCTCAGCAGGCTAGGAGCTGTTGGACGCTAATGCTGCAGGATCTCCGACACAAGCATAATTTTTTGGAGGGGGGCAATTAGGTCGGCACAGCAGGGGGAAGGTGCAGGGCCTTGGCAAGAAATAATGGGTGGAAAAGCATTATCGCATTATCATGGTCACGCTCCCCCACTATACAAAGCAGAGATTACTGCCCTGTACAGCAGGGTGCGTGGCTAAAGAGAAGCGATTTTGTGCGAATTTCGTCACCTGCTGCTTTGACCACCCATTATACCCGGTAAGCGGCTGGATGCGGGTGGCACAACACTTTGCATGGTAAATAAAAAGTTGCTGAAGATAGCGCTAGTGCCTGAAGGCACTACCGGGATGCTGCCTTTGCAGAAAAAGATTAGGGGCTCACCTTCCCTAAATGGTTATGTCAAAGAAAAAACAAAAACCTCTGGCGCTTCCTAATAGTGCCCATACACAATAAAAATATGCAAATTGGTAATAATATAACAATGTATTTAATGTTATAAGGATTTACAGCATATAGTATAAAATATTAAAACAGTAAATACCGGTATGTACTTAAAACATACACACACAACATAAAACAGAAGAAATATAATCTCAAAATGAATCCATATGGAGGGGGAGACAGACACGCTCCTGAGCATATTACTCTGTCTCTCCTGGAGTAAGATATGCCACTAAATATATCCAGCATATGAAATCATGGGACATTGATATGTCCTTTCCATAGGCTTGAATAGTGCAAATGCAAGTGAATGATCAAAATTGTATGGTCAAGTCTCACCGTTCTAGAAAAGTCCTGGTATAGTAGATCCAGTGGTACAATTGGTGGAAGTGGTTTGCTGGCAAACTAAGGGTACCTGACATATTACAAATGTCCAACGGTGCCCTCTCACTGTCATCAACGTGTTTCACCTATTGAATAGGCTTGCTCAGGAACGGTGAGACTTGACCATACAATTTTGATAATTCACTTGCATTTGCACTATTCAAGCCTATGGAAAGGACATATCAATGTCCCATGATTTCACATGCTGGATATATCTAGTGGCATATCTTACAGTACTTCAGGAGAGACAGAGTAATACGCTCGGGGGCGTTTCTGTCTCACCCTCCATACGGATTAATTTAGTGATTGTATTTCTTCTATTTTATGTTGTGTGTGTGTGTGTGTGTGTGTGTGTGTGTGTATGTTTTATGTACATACCAGTATTTACTGTTTTTATATTTTATACTATATGCTGTAAATCTTTATAACATTAAATGCATTGTTATATTATTACCGATTTGCATTGTGCTACTATTTTTATTGTATATGGGCACTATTAGGAAGCGCCAGAGATTTTTCTTTTTTCTTTGACAATACTTTGCAGCATTTTTTCCACACCTGCCTAAAACGTTTGCAAAGTAAGAATGCTTTCAAAAATAGAAGGGTTAATAGTTTATTTTTATCAAATAACAAAATGCAAAGTGAATGAAAGAAGAGAAATCTAAATCAAATCAATATTTGGTGTGACCATCCTTTACCTTCAAAACAGCATCAATTCTTATAGGTACACTTGCACAAAGTCAGGGATTTTATAGAACTATAGTCAGGTGTATGATCAAACAATCATACCAAACAAGTGATAATGATCATTATTTTCATATGTAGTTTGAAACACAGGGCCTGATTCAGAGCCGCTCGTTCGCTCCGAGCGATGTTTGCCCAACTGCGCATGGATCGTTATACGCATGCGTGAACCAGTCAGTGCGGCCGAAATTCGTTTGTTTGCTAAACAGTAAATGCCTGCTATTTTGAGTGACAGGAGGAGGCATATGTGGGTGGTAACAGGGGAAGGTGCTTGAAAACAGGGAGTGGAGATCCGAACGTAGGCGTGCTTAAAGGTCAAAACAGGCGTTTTAAGGGTGTGCATAATTAATACAGGAGCGTCATTGACCACGTCACTGGGTTATTTTATAGCCAGAACTGCTCGCAAGATTGTGGTAGCAAAAACCAACCACAAGAATAGCGAGCAGTTCATACGCTGGTCGATGTACTCGATTAATCTAATAAATAGCGGACATGACGTAGGATGCGAGCGGCCAGGGGGTGTATTTTTCCAAGAAACGACCGCAAGTTTTGTTGGCTCATTCAGACCTAGAGGCGTGAACAGACCGCAAAGAGCGAAGGGTTCATTTGAATAGCCGCCCCTATTTTCTGGACGAGCGAGCGCTAATTGCGTCCGGCTCTGAATCAGGCCCACAGTTATTAACTGAAACAGAAACAGCTGTATAGGAGGCTTAAAACTGGGTGAGGAACAGCCAAACTCTGCTACAAAGGTCAGGTTGTGGAGGACAGTTTTATACACAGGTCATACACCATGGCAACACTGAGCACAACAACAGGACACAAGGTAGTTATACTGCATCAGCAAGGTCTCTCCCAGGCAAACATTTCAAAGCAGACTGGGGTTTCAAGATGTGCTGTTCAAGCTCTTTTGAAGAAGCACAAAGAAACATGCAACATTGAGGGCCGTAGATGCAGCGGTTGGCCAAGGAAACTTAGGGCCTGATCCATTACGGATCGGAACTGCGAAGGCAATAGCAATTACACACACAGTTCAACTGTAAGAGTATGCTAATTGTGATCGCAATGCCGCTGCATCACTACATAAAGATGGGATGTAGTCAGGAAGCCGGTGGTCGAAATGCTGACTGCCGGCTTCCCGATAGTGCAATCCCAGCATGGGACTAATGATAGGTGTCTAAATACCAACGCCTATCATTAACCCCACACTAAAATCCCAATACCCGACATACCGAACACAAGTAAGCCGGGCGTCGGGAGGTTATAGCCGCTGGGGGGGTTTAGGGACTCCCAGGCAGTCTTAGGGTTAGGAACCCCCTTGGGAGGGTTAGGGTCAGGCTAGGGGAAGGGGGGGGTTAGTGTCAGGCACCCCAGTGGGGAGGTTAGGTTTAGGAAAACCCGCGCGGGAGGGTTAGGTTTAGGGTACGGGTAGAGGGGGTTAGGTTTAGGCACTCTTGGGGGGAGGTAAGGGTAAGGCACTAGGGGGGAGGTTAGGGTTAGGCACCCCTTGAGAAAGCCGCCAGTGTGCGGAGAAACTAGTTGAGGACACGGACCACTTGTGAGAGCTGAACCCAATTGCTGCTGCAGAATCATCCCCTGGGACTATTTCCTTATATCTCTACAGCTCACACATCATACACACAGCTGAAGCCCCACGTGACCCGCGCAGCCTACTGTGAGTGAGACACTTGGAGGACTGCGGATGGATTTCTCCATCAGGATAGACGGTGGTTTTGTGTGCTACATTTTTCATGCTGCTGGAGTTGGAGCTACCATCATCTGCAAGCCGCTGGAGCGGCGGGACCGTCAAGAGGGGAGTGAGTACAGCGGAGAACTGAGTTCTCTCATTCCGCATTATTACATTGGAAGCGCATATTCACAGAGCACTGTGGAACATTGTCAGCTATTTAGTTTTATTGGGCCATTCAGCTTTCAATTCATTGCTACATGAAAACATTTTTTTCTCAGTATTCAGAACATTGCTGCTAACTGGGTCATTTTCACTTGGCTCATTGAAGCATCAGAGCTCAAATGTTCAATCCATCAATTTGAGACTAATAGAGATATTTTATTGTGATTGTTTATATTTTAATTGTAATTTTGTGCTTCATTTGAAGACATGTTATTCATTTAAATACATACTGTGTGTATAGAATTTTCTCATACTCCCGGGAGTTTTATTGAGATTTTTTAAAGTTTATATATATATATATATATAGATATTTTAGCCTTTAATAAAGGTGGTTTATAAATATACTCCCTGATATGTGTTCTTAGATGCCGCCTACTTTTTTTTGTGTACCCCTAAGGGAGGGTTAGGGGGGGAGAAGGGAGGGTTAGGGGTCTTACTTACCCCGGTCGGGATCTTCATTTGCCGGCCTTCCAGCATCGGTATTTCATCCGCCGGGCTTTGGTACGGCGGTAATTCATACCGATTCCATAAGGACACCCACTTTACCTTACACACATCTGTAATGTTTTGCAAGACTGTGAAAACATTGGTACAATCGAGTACCATTGCAGCCTCATGCACACTTGTGCAAGCTATGACCTTACTCAGAATTTGCTAACTTCAGCACACGCTATCAGGCCTCAGGCTGCGTAGGGCATCACTGTGGTTAATTTATGCACGCCCATGCAACGGCATTCAAAAGCACTGGCACGACTGCACTTTCCCGACCACCCCCAAACGGCACTTCCTGTCAATCACTCTGCGATGGATGGGTCTGCATAGCTGCTGCAATTGCAGTCCTGGTCGCAGTCGTTGGTTCGCGCAGTGCGGTGCATGCACATGCACAGTACGCAAAAATCGGTCGATTGCGTGCATATTCGCAGTTGCGTTCCTTGCTAAATCAGGCCCTTAGTGCATCAGGTGAGAAACACATAATGCTTACTTCCCTTCGAAATCGGCAGAAACCCATCTACTGTTTGGAGAAGTCTGGCCAGAAATAGTCTTCATGGTAGAATTGTGTCCAAAAAGCCATGCCTTTGATGTAAAAACAAGGCCAATCGACTTAACTATGCATGAAAACAGGAACTGAGGTGCAGAAAAATGGCAGCAGGTGCTCTGGACTGATGAGTCAAAATTTTAAATAGTTGGCTGTAACAGAAGGCAGTTTGTTCACCGAAGGGCTGGAGCGGGGTACAATCAGAAGCGTAGCAAAGGTGGAACAAGTGGAGCTCGTGTATGGGCGCTGAAGCCTGCAGGGGGCGCCAGGCAGTGAGCAGATTATTTATTTTACTGATTCCTGCTCCACACAGCACTGTCTCACTGCTTCAGCTGAGACTTCCTGGTTCATTCTTTGTCATGTGACAGCTGCAGTCACATGGTGCACTCTACACTGCACACTAGGGATGGACATCGGTATGGTTACTATCGATGGCAAAATAGAAAGTGGCCATCGATGGTAATCAACTATGCAATGGTAACCATCGATGGCTTCACCAACCAATAGTCATCCCTGTTCCTTAACTGACTGGCCCGTGGGCCAATCAGAACCGGGAGGCGTGGCTTAACGTGTGTCGGGGGTGGAGGCTTCATGTCCCGGAACCTTGAAAAAAAAATTACCATTCGATTATGTTCTTCCATCGATGGAGGGAGACCATCTGGTTCTCCCCAATTGATGGGAAAAACATTCAACATCGGCCATAAACTATCGATGATTATGAATAGCCATCTGATTGCACAGAGCAGATGACTGACTGGCTTTGCTGCTCCTGGTCCTGCCTGTGAGTGCTAGCGGTGGGCTGCTGCTGCTGTTCCAGACCTGAATCAGGTAAGGAAATAATGTAACTAATAGTGTAACCAGGGGCGCCAAGAGGGGGAGGTAAGATCATCCTGGATATTTTGTCTGTCCATTTCCCGGATTATAAACAAAGGTCCATACTGTGAACTTTGGAGGGCTCCAAGTGCAGCGTATGAATCTATATGTCAATAGGAGATATCCCCCTATCGGTACAAGGATCTGGTAAATATACTTTGGACAGTCCAACCCATGATTGTCGCAAGTGCCATTTGCTGTAATCTGGTTATTACTTATTGGACATTCACAGCTCTATACAAGTTAATAACACTGCCATCTATGGTTAATCAATTGTCCAGTGGATATAAAGGTATATGTATTGTGTCTGTGTGGTCCCACATTAGTATGGGATATTGCAATTGCACCAATTGATTTTAGTGATTTTTTTATTATATTAAAATAACACATATCATGTATAAAATTTGAAATATTGTTTGTGACTATTCATGAATATAGCGCTACTACTCGATTTTGTTTTTGCGCACCCCTAACAGTACATATTGTCCAGATCTCCTAGTTGGTGCACAGGGGTATTTCTTAAAAGATCCACAGGTGGTGCTGATTATTTCATTTGTGATACTGAGAAGAACATGTAGCACTAGTAAAATTGTATTATATTACAATTTCTATTGTGGTCATGGTGTGGGCTGGGGAGGGGGGTTTCCAGGCGATTACCATTGCTGTCTGCAAGCCTGTGGTGTGAGCCTGGGCATGCTCTTGTCTCAGGGACTTGCTAAAGACAGCGTGGGGATACAGCATGTTTAAGATGGTGGCAGTTGCCGTAATAATTTGCCTGGACCACAGTGGAGATGGATTAGTGACCAGGGTTTCAGCAGATGTCTGTGGCAGCTGCTGTAATTGGCTGGTGTCACAGGCACACTTGACCGGGTGCAGGATCCCGGGTCGTGGGCCCCCTCTAGGATGAGGGATCTTCTGGCGGAGCTGGGTGATACATTCCCACTGCAGGCAAGGCTTTGCCACCTCAGCAGGCTAGGAGCTGTTGGACGCTAATGCTGCAGGATCTCCGACACAAGCATAATTTTTTGGAGGGGGGCAATTAGGTCGGCACAGCAGGGGGAAGGTGCAGGGCCTTGGCAAGAAATAATGGGTGGAAAAGCATTATCGCATTATCATGGTCACGCTCCCCCACTATACAAAGCAGAGATTACTGCCCTGTACAGCAGGGTGCGTGGCTAAAGAGAAGCGATTTTGTGCGAATTTCGTCACCTGCTGCTTTGACCACCCATTATACCCGGTAAGCGGCTGGATGCGGGTGGCACAACACTTTGCATGGTAAATAAAAAGTTGCTGAAGATAGCGCTAGTGCCTGAAGGCACTACCGGGATGCTGCCTTTGCAGAAAAAGATTAGGGGCTCACCTTCCCTAAATGGTTATGTCAAAGAAAAAACAAAAACCTCTGGCGCTTCCTAATAGTGCCCATACACAATAAAAATATGCAAATTGGTAATAATATAACAATGTATTTAATGTTATAAGGATTTACAGCATATAGTATAAAATATTAAAACAGTAAATACCGGTATGTACTTAAAACATACACACACAACATAAAACAGAAGAAATATAATCTCAAAATGAATCCATATGGAGGGGGAGACAGACACGCTCCTGAGCATATTACTCTGTCTCTCCTGGAGTAAGATATGCCACTAAATATATCCAGCATATGAAATCATGGGACATTGATATGTCCTTTCCATAGGCTTGAATAGTGCAAATGCAAGTGAATGATCAAAATTGTATGGTCAAGTCTCACCGTTCTAGAAAAGTCCTGGTATAGTAGATCCAGTGGTACAATTGGTGGAAGTGGTTTGCTGGCAAACTAAGGGTACCTGACATATTACAAATGTCCAACGGTGCCCTCTCACTGTCATCAACGTGTTTCACCTATTGAATAGGCTTGCTCAGGAACGGTGAGACTTGACCATACAATTTTGATAATTCACTTGCATTTGCACTATTCAAGCCTATGGAAAGGACATATCAATGTCCCATGATTTCACATGCTGGATATATCTAGTGGCATATCTTACAGTACTTCAGGAGAGACAGAGTAATACGCTCGGGGGCGTTTCTGTCTCACCCTCCATACGGATTAATTTAGTGATTGTATTTCTTCTATTTTATGTTGTGTGTGTGTGTGTGTGTATGTTTTATGTACATACCAGTATTTACTGTTTTTATATTTTATACTATATGCTGTAAATCTTTATAACATTAAATGCATTGTTATATTATTACCGATTTGCATTGTGCTACTATTTTTATTGTATATGGGCACTATTAGGAAGCGCCAGAGATTTTTCTTTTTTCTTTGACAATACTTTGCAGCATTTTTTCCACACCTGCCTAAAACGTTTGCAAAGTAAGAATGCTTTCAAAAATAGAAGGGTTAATAGTTTATTTTTATCAAATAACAAAATGCAAAGTGAATGAAAGAAGAGAAATCTAAATCAAATCAATATTTGGTGTGACCATCCTTTACCTTCAAAACAGCATCAATTCTTATAGGTACACTTGCACAAAGTCAGGGATTTTATAGAACTATAGTCAGGTGTATGATCAAACAATCATACCAAACAAGTGATAATGATCATTATTTTCATATGTAGTTTGAAACACAGGGCCTGATTCAGAGCCGCTCGTTCGCTCCGAGCGATGTTTGCCCAACTGCGCATGGATCGTTATACGCATGCGTGAACCAGTCAGTGCGGCCGAAATTCGTTTGTTTGCTAAACAGTAAATGCCTGCTATTTTGAGTGACAGGAGGAGGCATATGTGGGTGGTAACAGGGGAAGGTGCTTGAAAACAGGGAGTGGAGATCCGAACGTAGGCGTGCTTAAAGGTCAAAACAGGCGTTTTAAGGGTGTGCATAATTAATACAGGAGCGTCATTGACCACGTCACTGGGTTATTTTATAGCCAGAACTGCTCGCAAGATTGTGGTAGCAAAAACCAACCACAAGAATAGCGAGCAGTTCATACGCTGGTCGATGTACTCGATTAATCTAATAAATAGCGGACATGACGTAGGATGCGAGCGGCCAGGGGGTGTATTTTTCCAAGAAACGACCGCAAGTTTTGTTGGCTCATTCAGACCTAGAGGCGTGAACAGACTGCAAAGAGCGAAGGGTTCATTTGAATAGCCGCCCCTATTTTCTGGACGAGCGAGCGCTAATTGCGTCCGGCTCTGAATCAGGCCCACAGTTATTAACTGAAACAGAAACAGCTGTATAGGAGGCTTAAAACTGGGTGAGGAACAGCCAAACTCTGCTACAAAGGTCAGGTTGTGGAGGACAGTTTTATACACAGGTCATACACCATGGCAACACTGAGCACAACAACAGGACACAAGGTAGTTATACTGCATCAGCAAGGTCTCTCCCAGGCAAACATTTCAAAGCAGACTGGGGTTTCAAGATGTGCTGTTCAAGCTCTTTTGAAGAAGCACAAAGAAACATGCAACATTGAGGGCCGTAGATGCAGCGGTTGGCCAAGGAAACTTAGGGCCTGATCCATTACGGATCGGAACTGCGAAGGCAATAGCAATTACACACACAGTTCAACTGTAAGAGTATGCTAATTGTGATCGCAATGCCGCTGCATCACTACATAAAGATGGGATGTAGTCAGGAAGCCGGTGGTCGAAATGCTGACTGCCGGCTTCCCGATAGTGCAATCCCAGCATGGGACTAATGATAGGTGTCTAAATACCAACGCCTATCATTAACCCCACACTAAAATCCCAATGCCCGACATACCGAACACAAGTAAGCCGGGCGTCGGGAGGTTATAGCCGCTGGGGGGGTTTAGGGACTCCCAGGCAGTCTTAGGGTTAGGAACCCCCTTGGGAGGGTTAGGGTCAGGCTAGGGGAAGGGGGGGGTTAGTGTCAGGCACCCCAGTGGGGAGGTTAGGTTTAGGAAAACCCGCGCGGGAGGGTTAGGTTTAGGGTACGGGTAGAGGGGGTTAGGTTTAGGCACTCTTGGGGGGAGGTAAGGGTAAGGCACTAGGGGGGAGGTTAGGGTTAGGCACCCCTTGAGAAAGCCGCCAGTGTGCGGAGAAACTAGTTGAGGACACGGACCACTTGTGAGAGCTGAACCCAATTGCTGCTGCAGAATCATCCCCTGGGACTATTTCCTTATATCTCTACAGCTCACACATCATACACACAGCTGAAGCCCCACGTGACCCGCGCAGCCTACTGTGAGTGAGACACTTGGAGGACTGCGGATGGATTTCTCCATCAGGATAGACGGTGGTTTTGTGTGCTACATTTTTCATGCTGCTGGAGTTGGAGCTACCATCATCTGCAAGCCGCTGGAGCGGCGGGACCGTCAAGAGGGGAGTGAGTACAGCGGAGAACTGAGTTCTCTCATTCCGCATTATTACATTGGAAGCGCATATTCACAGAGCACTGTGGAACATTGTCAGCTATTTAGTTTTATTGGGCCATTCAGCTTTCAATTCATTGCTACATGAAAACATTTTTTCTCAGTATTCAGAACATTGCTGCTAACTGGGTCATTTTCACTTGGCTCATTGAAGCATCAGAGCTCAAATGTTCAATCCATCAATTTGAGACTAATAGAGATATTTTATTGTGATTGTTTATATTTTAATTGTAATTTTGTGCTTCATTTGAAGACATGTTATTCATTTAAATACATACTGTGTGTATAGAATTTTCTCATACTCCCGGGAGTTTTATTGAGATTTTTTAAAGTTTATATATATATATAGATATTTTAGCCTTTAATAAAGGTGGTTTATAAATATACTCCCTGATATGTGTTCTTAGATGCCGCCTACTTTTTTTTGTGTACCCCTAAGGGAGGGTTAGGGGGGGAGAAGGGAGGGTTAGGGGTCTTACTTACCCCGGTCGGGATCTTCATTTGCCGGCCTTCCAGCATCGGTATTTCATCCGCCGGGCTTTGGTACGGCGGTAATTCATACCGATTCCATAAGGACACCCACTTTACCTTACACACATCTGTAATGTTTTGCAAGACTGTGAAAACATTGGTACAATCGAGTACCATTGCAGCCTCATGCACACTTGTGCAAGCTATGACCTTACTCAGAATTTGCTAACTTCAGCACACGCTATCAGGCCTCAGGCTGCGTAGGGCATCACTGTGGTTAATTTATGCACGCCCATGCAACGGCATTCAAAAGCACTGGCACGACTGCACTTTCCCGACCACCCCCAAACGGCACTTCCTGTCAATCACTCTGCGATGGATGGGTCTGCATAGCTGCTGCAATTGCAGTCCTGGTCGCAGTCGTTGGTTCGCGCAGTGCGGTGCATGCACATGCACAGTACGCAAAAATCGGTCGATTGCGTGCATATTCGCAGTTGCGTTCCTTGCTAAATCAGGCCCTTAGTGCATCAGGTGAGAAACACATAATGCTTACTTCCCTTCGAAATCGGCAGAAACCCATCTACTGTTTGGAGAAGTCTGGCCAGAAATAGTCTTCATGGTAGAATTGTGTCCAAAAAGCCATGCCTTTGATGTAAAAACAAGGCCAATCGACTTAACTATGCATGAAAACAGGAACTGAGGTGCAGAAAAATGGCAGCAGGTGCTCTGGACTGATGAGTCAAAATTTTAAATAGTTGGCTGTAACAGAAGGCAGTTTGTTCACCGAAGGGCTGGAGCGGGGTACAATCAGAAGCGTAGCAAAGGTGGAACAAGTGGAGCTCGTGTATGGGCGCTGAAGCCTGCAGGGGGCGCCAGGCAGTGAGCAGATTATTTATTTTACTGATTCCTGCTCCACACAGCACTGTCTCACTGCTTCAGCTGAGACTTCCTGGTTCATTCTTTGTCATGTGACAGCTGCAGTCACATGGTGCACTCTACACTGCACACTAGGGATGGACATCGGTATGGTTACTATCGATGGCAAAATAGAAAGTGGCCATCGATGGTAATCAACTATGCAATGGTAACCATCGATGGCTTCACCAACCAATAGTCATCCCTGTTCCTTAACTGACTGGCCCGTGGGCCAATCAGAACCGGGAGGCGTGGCTTAACGTGTGTCGGGGGTGGAGGCTTCATGTCCCGGAACCTTGAAAAAAAAATTACCATTCGATTATGTTCTTCCATCGATGGAGGGAGACCATCTGGTTCTCCCCAATTGATGGGAAAAACATTCAACATCGGCCATAAACTATCGATGATTATGAATAGCCATCTGATTGCACAGAGCAGATGACTGACTGGCTTTGCTGCTCCTGGTCCTGCCTGTGAGTGCTAGCGGTGGGCTGCTGCTGCTGTTCCAGACCTGAATCAGGTAAGGAAATAATGTAACTAATAGTGTAACCAGGGGCGCCAAGAGGGGGAGGTAAGATCATCCTGGATATTTTGTCTGTCCATTTCCCGGATTATAAACAAAGGTCCATACTGTGAACTTTGGAGGGCTCCAAGTGCAGCGTATGAATCTATATGTCAATAGGAGATATCCCCCTATCGGTACAAGGATCTGGTAAATATACTTTGGACAGTCCAACCCATGATTGTCGCAAGTGCCATTTGCTGTAATCTGGTTATTACTTATTGGACATTCACAGCTCTATACAAGTTAATAACACTGCCATCTATGGTTAATCAATTGTCCAGTGGATATAAAGGTATATGTATTGTGTCTGTGTGGTCCCACATTAGTATGGGATATTGCAATTGCACCAATTGATTTTAGTGATTTTTTTATTATATTAAAATAACACATATCATGTATAAAATTTGAAATATTGTTTGTGACTATTCATGAATATAGCGCTACTACTCGATTTTGTTTTTGCGCACCCCTAACAGTACATATTGTCCAGATCTCCTAGTTGGTGCACAGGGGTATTTCTTAAAAGATCCACAGGTGGTGCTGATTATTTCATTTGTGATACTGAGAAGAACATGTAGCACTAGTAAAATTGTATTATATTACAATTTCTATTGTGGTCATGGTGTGGGCTGGGGAGGGGGGTTTCCAGGCGATTACCATTGCTGTCTGCAAGCCTGTGGTGTGAGCCTGGGCATGCTCTTGTCTCAGGGACTTGCTAAAGACAGCGTGGGGATACAGCATGTTTAAGATGGTGGCAGTTGCCGTAATAATTTGCCTGGACCACAGTGGAGATGGATTAGTGACCAGGGTTTCAGCAGATGTCTGTGGCAGCTGCTGTAATTGGCTGGTGTCACAGGCACACTTGACCGGGTGCAGGATCCCGGGTCGTGGGCCCCCTCTAGGATGAGGGATCTTCTGGCGGAGCTGGGTGATACATTCCCACTGCAGGCAAGGCTTTGCCACCTCAGCAGGCTAGGAGCTGTTGGACGCTAATGCTGCAGGATCTCCGACACAAGCATAATTTTTTGGAGGGGGGCAATTAGGTCGGCACAGCAGGGGGAAGGTGCAGGGCCTTGGCAAGAAATAATGGGTGGAAAAGCATTATCGCATTATCATGGTCACGCTCCCCCACTATACAAAGCAGAGATTACTGCCCTGTACAGCAGGGTGCGTGGCTAAAGAGAAGCGATTTTGTGCGAATTTCGTCACCTGCTGCTTTGACCACCCATTATACCCGGTAAGCGGCTGGATGCGGGTGGCACAACACTTTGCATGGTAAATAAAAAGTTGCTGAAGATAGCGCTAGTGCCTGAAGGCACTACCGGGATGCTGCCTTTGCAGAAAAAGATTAGGGGCTCACCTTCCCTAAATGGTTATGTCAAAGAAAAAACAAAAACCTCTGGCGCTTCCTAATAGTGCCCATACACAATAAAAATATGCAAATTGGTAATAATATAACAATGTATTTAATGTTATAAGGATTTACAGCATATAGTATAAAATATAAAAACAGTAAATACCGGTATGTACTTAAAACATACACACACAACATAAAACAGAAGAAATATAATCTCAAAATGAATCCATATGGAGGGGGAGACAGACACGCTCCTGAGCATATTACTCTGTCTCTCCTGGAGTAAGATATGCCACTAAATATATCCAGCATATGAAATCATGGGACATTGATATGTCCTTTCCATAGGCTTGAATAGTGCAAATGCAAGTGAATGATCAAAATTGTATGGTCAAGTCTCAACGTTCTAGAAAAGTCCTGGTATAGTAGATCCAGTGGTACAATTGGTGGAAGTGGTTTGCTGGCAAACTAAGGGTACCTGACATATTACAAATGTCCAACGGTGCCCTCTCACTGTCATCAACGTGTTTCACCTATTGAATAGGCTTGCTCAGGAACGGTGAGACTTGACCATACAATTTTGATAATTCACTTGCATTTGCACTATTCAAGCCTATGGAAAGGACATATCAATGTCCCATGATTTCACATGCTGGATATATCTAGTGGCATATCTTACAGTACTTCAGGAGAGACAGAGTAATACGCTCGGGGGCGTTTCTGTCTCACCCTCCATACGGATTAATTTAGTGATTGTATTTCTTGTATTTTATGTTGTGTGTGTGTGTGTGTGTGTGTGTGTGTGTATGTTTTATGTACATACCAGTATTTACTGTTTTTATATTTTATACTATATGCTGTAAATCTTTATAACATTAAATGCATTGTTATATTATTACCGATTTGCATTGTGCTACTATTTTTATTGTATATGGGCACTATTAGGAAGCGCCAGAGATTTTTCTTTTTTCTTTGACAATACTTTGCAGCATTTTTTCCACACCTGCCTAAAACGTTTGCAAAGTAAGAATGCTTTCAAAAATAGAAGGGTTAATAGTTTATTTTTATCAAATAACAAAATGCAAAGTGAATGAAAGAAGAGAAATCTAAATCAAATCAATATTTGGTGTGACCATCCTTTACCTTCAAAACAGCATCAATTCTTATAGGTACACTTGCACAAAGTCAGGGATTTTATAGAACTATAGTCAGGTGTATGATCAAACAATCATACCAAACAAGTGATAATGATCATTATTTTCATATGTAGTTTGAAACACAGGGCCTGATTCAGAGCCGCTCGTTCGCTCCGAGCGATGTTTGCCCAACTGCGCATGGATCGTTATACGCATGCGTGAACCAGTCAGTGCGGCCGAAATTCGTTTGTTTGCTAAACAGTAAATGCCTGCTATTTTGAGTGACAGGAGGAGGCATATGTGGGTGGTAACAGGGGAAGGTGCTTGAAAACAGGGAGTGGAGATCCGAACGTAGGCGTGCTTAAAGGTCAAAACAGGCGTTTTAAGGGTGTGCATAATTAATACAGGAGCGTCATTGACCACGTCACTGGGTTATTTTATAGCCAGAACTGCTCGCAAGATTGTGGTAGCAAAAACCAACCACAAGAATAGCGAGCAGTTCATACGCTGGTCGATGTACTCGATTAATCTAATAAATAGCGGACATGACGTAGGATGCGAGCGGCCAGGGGGTGTATTTTTCCAAGAAACGACCGCAAGTTTTGTTGGCTCATTCAGACCTAGAGGCGTGAACAGACCGCAAAGAGCGAAGGGTTCATTTGAATAGCCGCCCCTATTTTCTGGACGAGCGAGCGCTAATTGCGTCCGGCTCTGAATCAGGCCCACAGTTATTAACTGAAACAGAAACAGCTGTATAGGAGGCTTAAAACTGGGTGAGGAACAGCCAAACTCTGCTACAAAGGTCAGGTTGTGGAGGACAGTTTTATACACAGGTCATACACCATGGCAACACTGAGCACAACAACAGGACACAAGGTAGTTATACTGCATCAGCAAGGTCTCTCCCAGGCAAACATTTCAAAGCAGACTGGGGTTTCAAGATGTGCTGTTCAAGCTCTTTTGAAGAAGCACAAAGAAACATGCAACATTGAGGGCCGTAGATGCAGCGGTTGGCCAAGGAAACTTAGGGCCTGATCCATTACGGATCGGAACTGCGAAGGCAATAGCAATTACACACACAGTTCAACTGTAAGAGTATGCTAATTGTGATCGCAATGCCGCTGCATCACTACATAAAGATGGGATGTAGTCAGGAAGCCGGTGGTCGAAATGCTGACTGCCGGCTTCCCGATAGTGCAATCCCAGCATGGGACTAATGATAGGTGTCTAAATACCAACGCCTATCATTAACCCCACACTAAAATCCCAATGCCCGACATACCGAACACAAGTAAGCCGGGCGTCGGGAGGTTATAGCCGCTGGGGGGGTTTAGGGACTCCCAGGCAGTCTTAGGGTTAGGAACCCCCTTGGGAGGGTTAGGGTCAGGCTAGGGGAAGGGGGGGGTTAGTGTCAGGCACCCCAGTGGGGAGGTTAGGTTTAGGAAAACCCGCGCGGGAGGGTTAGGTTTAGGGTACGGGTAGAGGGGGTTAGGTTTAGGCACTCTTGGGGGGAGGTAAGGGTAAGGCACTAGGGGGGAGGTTAGGGTTAGGCACCCCTTGAGAAAGCCGCCAGTGTGCGGAGAAACTAGTTGAGGACACGGACCACTTGTGAGAGCTGAACCCAATTGCTGCTGCAGAATCATCCCCTGGGACTATTTCCTTATATCTCTACAGCTCACACATCATACACACAGCTGAAGCCCCACGTGACCCGCGCAGCCTACTGTGAGTGAGACACTTGGAGGACTGCGGATGGATTTCTCCATCAGGATAGACGGTGGTTTTGTGTGCTACATTTTTCATGCTGCTGGAGTTGGAGCTACCATCATCTGCAAGCCGCTGGAGCGGCGGGACCGTCAAGAGGGGAGTGAGTACAGCGGAGAACTGAGTTCTCTCATTCCGCATTATTACATTGGAAGCGCATATTCACAGAGCACTGTGGAACATTGTCAGCTATTTAGTTTTATTGGGCCATTCAGCTTTCAATTCATTGCTACATGAAAACATTTTTTCTCAGTATTCAGAACATTGCTGCTAACTGGGTCATTTTCACTTGGCTCATTGAAGCATCAGAGCTCAAATGTTCAATCCATCAATTTGAGACTAATAGAGATATTTTATTGTGATTGTTTATATTTTAATTGTAATTTTGTGCTTCATTTGAAGACATGTTATTCATTTAAATACATACTGTGTGTATAGAATTTTCTCATACTCCCGGGAGTTTTATTGAGATTTTTTAAAGTTTATATATATATATAGATATTTTAGCCTTTAATAAAGGTGGTTTATAAATATACTCCCTGATATGTGTTCTTAGATGCCGCCTACTTTTTTTTGTGTACCCCTAAGGGAGGGTTAGGGGGGGAGAAGGGAGGGTTAGGGGTCTTACTTACCCCGGTCGGGATCTTCATTTGCCGGCCTTCCAGCATCGGTATTTCATCCGCCGGGCTTTGGTACGGCGGTAATTCATACCGATTCCATAAGGACACCCACTTTACCTTACACACATCTGTAATGTTTTGCAAGACTGTGAAAACATTGGTACAATCGAGTACCATTGCAGCCTCATGCACACTTGTGCAAGCTATGACCTTACTCAGAATTTGCTAACTTCAGCACACGCTATCAGGCCTCAGGCTGCGTAGGGCATCACTGTGGTTAATTTATGCACGCCCATGCAACGGCATTCAAAAGCACTGGCACGACTGCACTTTCCCGACCACCCCCAAACGGCACTTCCTGTCAATCACTCTGCGATGGATGGGTCTGCATAGCTGCTGCAATTGCAGTCCTGGTCGCAGTCGTTGGTTCGCGCAGTGCGGTGCATGCACATGCACAGTACGCAAAAATCGGTCGATTGCGTGCATATTCGCAGTTGCGTTCCTTGCTAAATCAGGCCCTTAGTGCATCAGGTGAGAAACACATAATGCTTACTTCCCTTCGAAATCGGCAGAAACCCATCTACTGTTTGGAGAAGTCTGGCCAGAAATAGTCTTCATGGTAGAATTGTGTCCAAAAAGCCATGCCTTTGATGTAAAAACAAGGCCAATCGACTTAACTATGCATGAAAACAGGAACTGAGGTGCAGAAAAATGGCAGCAGGTGCTCTGGACTGATGAGTCAAAATTTTAAATAGTTGGCTGTAACAGAAGGCAGTTTGTTCACCGAAGGGCTGGAGCGGGGTACAATCAGAAGCGTAGCAAGGGTGGAACAAGTGGAGCTCGTGTATGGGCGCTGAAGCCTGCAGGGGGCGCCAGGCAGTGAGCAGATTATTTATTTTACTGATTCCTGCTCCACACAGCACTGTCTCACTGCTTCAGCTGAGACTTCCTGGTTCATTCTTTGTCATGTGACAGCTGCAGTCACATGGTACACTCTACACTGCACACTAGGGATGGACATCGGTATGGTTACTATCGATGGCAAAATAGAAAGTGGCCATCGATGGTAATCAACTATGCAATGGTAACCATCGATGGCTTCACCAACCAATAGTCATCCCTGTTCCATAACTGACTGGCCCGTGGGCCAATCAGAACCGGGAGGCGTGGCTTAACGTGTGTCGGGGGTGGAGGCTTCATGTCCCGGAACCTTGAAAAAAAAATTACCATTCGATTATGTTCTTCCATCGATGGAGGGAGACCATCTGGTTCTCCCCAATTGATGGGAAAAACATTCAACATCGGCCATAAACTATCGATGATTATGAATAGCCATCTGATTGCACAGAGCAGATGACTGACTGGCTTTGCTGCTCCTGGTCCTGCCTGTGAGTGCTAGCGGTGGGCTGCTGCTGCTGTTCCAGACCTGAATCAGGTAAGGAAATAATGTAACTAATAGTGTAACCAGGGGCGCCAAGAGGGGGAGGTACAGATTACCCGGGCCCGGGCATGACAGGGGACCCGGGCTGCCCACAGTACATCACTTTTTTAATTTTTTTAATTCTTTTTTCATTCTCCTTTATTACTGACCATATAAAAACGGAGTGCAGCATACCGCTGTTTCCACTGTGGTTCTCTTCGGCGGCTCAGCTGTCACCCTACAGCGGCCGCTGAAGAGCTGCACAACTGGCAGAGTCTGTGACTTAGCCTGCAGGATAGAGAACAATCCTCTGTGGCTCAACTTCGGCAGCTCGTCCTCCTCAGCGTTCCCACCTGGTACAGCACAGTGGTGAGCGGATAGACAGGTAACCACTGCCCTGCTGTGTCCCACAACAAATTGGTTATATATATATATATATATATATATACATATATACAATCCAAGGAAATCTGGCACTCAGGTGTATAAACAACGTGGTCAGGAGCCTTTCCCAGAGAAAATACTAAAGGTGAAATGGATGGCACTCTGACATACACACATCAAATGAAGACGCTGGCAGCACAGCCTTAAAGGTCAACGTTTCGGAGTTATACTCCTTTATTAAGACGTCTTGATAAAGGAGTATAACTCCGAAACGTTGACCTTTAAGGCTGTGTTGCCAGCGTCTTCATTTGATGTGTGTATGTCAGAGTGCCATCCATTTCACCTTTAGTATATATACATATATATATATATATATATATATATATATACACTGTGAGTGAGTGTGTGTGTATATATATATATATAAATATATATATATATATATATACAGTCAGGTCCATAAATATTGGGACATTGACAGAATTTTCAGATTTTGGCCTCTATTCACCACCACAATGGTTTTGAAATGAAACAAACAAGATGTGCTTTAACTGCAGACTTTCAGATTTAATTTGAGGGTAATTACATCCAAATCGGGCGAACGGTGTAGGAATTTCAATATGTGCCTCCCACTTTTTAAGGGGCCAAAAGTAATGGGACTATCAACTCAAAAGCTATTTCATGGACAGGTGTGGGCTATTCCCTCATTATTTCATTATCAATTAAGCAGGTAAAAGGTCTGGAGTTGATTCTAGGTGTGACATTTGCATTTGGAATCAGTTGCTGTCAACTCTCAATATGAGATCCAAAGAGCTGTCACTATCAGTGAAGCAAGCCATCATTAGGCCATCATTAGGCTGAAAAATGAAAACAAACCCATCAGAGAGATTGAGAAAAACATTAGGTGTGGCCAAATCAACTCTTTGGAACATTCTTAAAAAGAAAGAACGCACTGGAGAGCTCAGCAACACCAAAAGACCAGGAAGACCACGGAAAACAACTGTGGTGGATGACAAAAGAATTATTTCCCTGGTGAAGAAAAACCCCTTCACAACAGTTGGCCAAATCAAGAACACTCTCCAGGAGGTAGATGTATATGTGTCAAAGTCAACAATCAAGAGAAGACTTTACAAGAGTGAATATAGAGGGTTCACCACAAGATGCAAACCATTGGTGAGCCACAAAAACAGGAAGACCAGATTAGAGTTTGCCAAACAAACATCTAAAAAAGCCATTACAGTTCTGGAACAACATCCTATTGACAGATGAGACAAAGATCAACTTGTACTAGAGTGATTGGAAGAGAAGAGAAGGAAAGGAACTGCTCATGATACAAAACATACCACCTCATAAGTGAAGCATGGTGGTGGTAGTGTCATGGCGTGGGCATGTATGGCTGCCAATGGAACTGGTTCCCTTGTATTTATTGATGATGTGACTGCTGACAAAGGCAGCAGAATGAATTCTGAAGTGTTTCAGGCAATATTATATGCTCATATTCAGTCAAATGCTTCAGAACTCATTGAACAGCGCTTCACAGTGCAGATGGACAATGACCTGAAGCGTACTGCAAAAGCAACCAAAGAGTTTTTTAAGGCTAAAAAGTGGAATGTTATGCAATGGCCAAGTCAATCCCCTGACCTGAATCCGATTGAGCATGCATTTCACTTGATGAAGACAAAACTGAAGGGAAAATGCCCCAAGAACAAGCAGGAACTGAAGACATTTGCAGTAGAGGCCTGGCAGAGCATCACCAGGGATGAAACCCAGCATCTGGTGATGTCTATGCATTCCAGACTTCAGGCTGTAATTGCCTGCAAAGGATTTGCAACAAAGTATTAAAAAGTGAAAGTTAGATTTAGGATTGTTTAGTTTGTCCCATTACTTTTGGCCCCTTAAAAAGTGGGAGGCACATATAGAAACCGTTGTAATTCCTACACCGTTCACCTGATTTGGATGTAATTACCCTCAAATTAAATCTGAAAGTCTGCAGTTAAATCACATCTTGTTTGTTTCATTTCAAAGCCATTGTGGTGGTGAATAGAGGACAAAATATGAAAATTCTGTCAATGTCCCAATATTTATGGACCTGACTGTATATAGTAATTATAGCTATATATATATATATATATATATATATATATATATATATATATATATAGTGTGTATATATGTGTGTATAGATATATATATATATATATATATATACACACACACACACACACACACACTCACATATATATTGCTATATGTATAGCTATATATGTGTGTGAAGTTATATACTCATATTAGCTGTAACCTCATTGTACCACTATGATGCATTTAAACTATTTCTGTGAAGGCTGGTGATTACGCCCCTTGTTTTGAAATAAATAATAATAATTAAAAAAAATTAAATAAATAAATAAATATATATATTTTTAAGTGGACTGTTCAGAGCATAGGTGCGGCCCTCTTTGTTCTTATGGAGAGTGGTAAGTGACTTAGCAGTAGGGTCCCGAAAGTTACATGTAGCATTGTCTAGGTTGTTAGTCGACTGCCAAGTACTCAGAAAGCCTACTCACTGGGTGCAGGGTAGTGTGTAATTAATAAAATACTTTTTTTCTACGGTGTGTGTATCCTGTCTTTATTTTAAAACTTATCTTACAGTATGCCTATGGATGCCAGCAGGCCCTTGAAACCTGGGCATGATGGCACTTCATATATATACAGTATATATGACCTCCAAAGGTGTGGCACTCGGACACAGATGTAGGAAGTACATCTGATGGGGATGCGGTCAAGATGCCAGCGGACGGGATGCCGGACATCAGTATAACGATGCAGGAATCCTGACGCCCATCAGAAAGCCAACGCTGCCATCCTGAAGGGATCAAGATACCGACGTCTGCATCCCATTGGTAAGTATGCGGATTAGGGTTAGCCCGGGTATGGGGGGGAGGTAGTTTTATGGACCTCCCAGGGTGGGTTAAACACCACCTGGGGGAGGTTAGGGTTAGGCACCACTGGGGGGAGGTTGGGGGGGAAAGGGAGAGGGTTAGGCTACTTACCGGCCACTGTCGGGATGTTGAACATTAGGATGCTGCTCTCGGCCTTCTAATCACCGGCATCCCGACCGCCGGTCAATCATAAGTGTTCCCATCTGATGTACCTCCATCATCTCTGCATCTGTGTCCGAGTGCCGCACCTTTGGAGGTCGCATGAGTTTTCTTTGTGGGGGCACCAGACCAAGTATATTTGAATTGGATAGGAGCGCCGGTCCCTTGCCTGTGTATACAGTATATATTATGTGTGTGTATAGGGGCCCCCGCAGACCTTAATCCGGCCCTGTATGTGTCTGTCACAGGGTCACACAGACAGTGCACTACCACTCACAAGTCACTTGTCTTGCAGTGCAGAATGCAGCTGCGCCATCATCTAGCGAGGCTCTCAGTATCAGTTCCAGGCTCCAGGTGGTGGGCGGAGTTGAGATTGAGAGGGTGGGAGGAAGGTGACCCCGGGCAGCCTACAGTATGTGACAGAGTGAGTCGGACTGTCACTATGAAGGGAAGAGCCAAGCGCGCCACTGACTGGCTGCTAGGTTGACGCTGCAAATCTGTGTAAGTGGACTTTGATACTGTGATCCTGTTGCAAGTTGTAAATCTATGAATGCTATCTAATTTTTATATATATATATATATATATATATATATATATAATGCATCACCATTAGTGTATATTAGATATATCATATTAATAATATATATCTAATATACACTAATGGTTGCAATATATAGAATTATATGTGTATATAATATGTGTGTGTGTGTGTACAGTGGCGGACTGGGCCGGGGGGCAGGGTGCCATCTGCCCCCCAGGCCGGTACAATGTTTGCATTCCACGGCCGCGTGACTGTCAGGCAGGCAGGCAGTCACAGATGATGCTTCAGCTCCAAGTTCGACAGTCTGCTGCCCAGCCACGCTGCTAGAGAGATCTGAGACTAGCTATAGAGGCTAATAAAAAATGGCTGCCCCCATACAAAGCTTCAAAGAAATGGCCGCTGTCGACCAATGGGGAGCCAGGTTTCCTTTCCCAGGAACCCTAGAGGCTGGAAAGTGGAAAAAAGGGGGCGGGGCTTGTCGGGGAATCTGTCAGGGAAGAGGAGCTGAAAAAGAAGTTTGGTCGATGTCACCAAGGAAAGAGAGAGACAGAGAGGGCAGAGGTGAGTAGTAATCCAGAGTGCAGGAGATCCTGTGCTACCTGTCTTCTCTACACTTTTAAAAACCAGGTAAGTGGAGGGTGGAGCTTATATACAGTGTGTGCGTGTCTATCTATTTATCTATCTATCTGTTTATCTATCTAATATCTATCTATCTCATATCTATTTCTCTCTCATATCTATTTATTTATCTATCTATCTATTTATCTATCTCTCTCATATCTATCTCTCTCATATCTATCTCTCTATCTATCTATCTATCTATCTATCTATCTATCTCTCATATCTATCTATCTATCTCTCTCTCTCATATCTATCTATCTAGGCTCCGGTAGCTATTCAAATCAGTTTGCTGTTAAGTCAGAGAATGCCGGTTCTCATGACTTAACCTGGGTGTTTAGTCGCCAGAACCGGTATTCTCCGACTAAAGTGCTGGCCGCGCAGCTATTAGTGTTGCGCTAAGCCGGCAAACAGCCGCACGGCCAGCAATTTTGTTGGATTTCTCCTCGCATCCCCAGGGGGGTGCGAGAAAAAATCTCTTAGCACGACCAAACAGCACGGTGAATTAAATAGCTTTGGGAGCTCACTCCCGAGGCTATTCAACATCGCTTTGAATTGAATTCCCCTGCATGTGTGTGGACTTAGGGCCTGATTCAGACCCGCTCACTAAATGCGATCGCTCGCTCCTAGCATATGGAAATTTGGCTAAGTGACGTCGCTCGCAGGGCAAGTCATAAGCACACCCACTATGTATTGGCGAGCGATTACTTTTTGTTTGTAGACGCCCGCCAGCCTGTCTTAATACACCCACTTGCGCACGTCATCTCCAGGAAGTGCAAGAAACCATTGGTACATCGAGCACCATCGGATGCGATCGCAGCGCTTGACGTTGACTATACCCTGCCGCAAGCACTTCAATCACTTCAGTGTAGATTTCAAGCAAGTGACGTGTCCTATGACGCTGGCTGTTAATTATGCACGCCTCTGAAGCGGCGTTGAATTTCTCAGGCACACCTGCATTCGCACCTCCACTCCCCTGTTTCCAGTGGCCTGCCCCAGTTACCATCCACAAACAGCTTGACCTGTCACTCATTCAGCTGGGCTGTCTGTGGTTGGCGAGCGAGAGTTTCCCTATCGCTCATACCAGTTTGCGCACGCGCAATTCGAAGCGTACGCATGCGCAGATTGAAAAACATTGCTCTCTCCGAGCGAGCAGCCGCTTGCGAGAGGGTCTGAATCAAGCCCTTACACCCGTATTCAATTAGAGGCGAAAAGTCGGAAAGTTCTCGACTGTCCGACTTTCCGCCTCATTCGCCTGTTTCAGAGGCAAATTAATTCCGTGCGCGCTCCCGTTTTTCGCCTAATTCATTTGCAAAACAGGCAATAATGGAAATAGGCGAATGCGGAACACTCTAAAAGTACTGTCAGAATTGGGGAAATCAGTCTGTACCCCAGAAAAAGATTCACTAACATAGGAAATCAATATAGATGTGTACTAATAGCCCTAATGTACTTAAGTTGTGTAAATTGCTTGCTATTAGCGTCTTTGTAAAAGTGGTGAAGAATAGCATTAAGCAGTATTTTATGGTGAAAATAAGTAGTCCAGTCAAATTTGGGGTACTTGAAAATGGGTGCTAGCATATTTTTATGTCTCTAAAGTGAACCTTTTAAAAACGTGAAAAATCCACCTGCTGCATGCACCTGCAATCCCAGAAACACCTGACCCGTCCTTGCAGCTCCCAAGAAGCCTATTTCACTAGTTTTTATGCTTGTCCCCCCACTTTTTACATTTTCACTCCAAAAATGACATGTCTTTTTGGGGGTGTTCTTAGGGGTTTTTTTTTTTTTTTTTTGCAGATTTGTCCTTGGGGGGCTGTCCCAAGGGTTCTGGGTCCTTTCCCCACATTTGCACCCCAAAATAAAGATTTTGCACTTCTTTTCACCTGCTATTCATTGGAGATACTTTTTTGCTTAATTCAATGCATCGAGTTTCTGCTTAGGCGAAATCGTCATGGAATTGAATTAGGCAAAATGTTTTTAGGCTATACTGTATTTTCCCCAAAAAACAGGCGAAAAAGGCTTTTTGCCTCTAATTGAATATGTCCCTTAATGTGTCTGTATGTATATACATATTAGTGTTCCCACTAGGTACTTTTAGCAGGGCACTATGGGCCTGATTCAGACCCGAAGGCAAGCGCTGTGCGCCTGCAACCGGGTCGATGGTGGGCCAGTGCGCATGTGCACATGCGCGAGACCCAGATAGCGACGGGCACTCTGTCGCTCCGGGTCTCGCAACAAAGGGGGCGAGCTGTCGATGTTGAGTGACAGCTCGCCCCCTTTGGTGGGCGGGCCGGGGGAGTGGCTGCCCAAACTGAGGCGTTCCCATGTGAACGCCTCCGTTTGGGGGCGGCCCCACTGACATCACGAGTGATGTCAGTGGGAGAGATTTCGGCTCTGTCAGAGCCGAAATCTCTCTGGGGCTTGCGGCCACGAGACCCTACCACAAGGGTCTCGTCGCAAGCCCGATGGTCGCTATGGTCTTGACCATCGCGACCATCTTCCTGGCCGCTCGCTATAGCTGTGTGTGGTCACCCACAGCTATGCGAGCGGCCAGGAGGCCGTTCTAAAAAACCAGAAGGCCGGCCCTGATTCAGAGCGAGCGCTCTGTCAGAGCGTCCGGCTCTGAATCAGGGCCTATGTCCTGCCCATTTTGTTAACTGTGAAATGCATTCTGCCCATTTTGTGATTGATGAATTGCGCCCCGCCTTTTCAAAGTCAGACACACACACACACTGTGGGACGGAGCTTTAGGGGAAGGCGGAACAAAGGGCCGGGCGCAGCTACTCAACCCAGCCCCCAGTAGACGCACACAATAGATGGTATTTATTTATAGCTCTTTGTCATAACAATTTTACCCTCATATATTTCATTTGCTATTTAAACCACGCGCACATTACGGAAACCATGCCAGCATTTTTGTCACGCCCATTTTTACATTGCATTCGCTAGTAGAAAAACTTGGCCACTTGCTTGTGTCTGCCCCCCAGGCTGAAAGTTGCAAGCCAGCCCCTGTGTGTGTATATGTGTGTATATATATATATATATATATATACTGTATAATATGTACATAATAGTTATATCTATCTAAACATGTGTAATATATAGTGCAGCACTATATATGTGTGGATAAATTTCCCTCTCTCTCTATTTAGGTACGGTCCTGCCGTCCCACCCGCGGGCCGCAGTGTTGGGAGAAATCAATTTCACCGCTGGCAGGTGAATAAATGCTGTGCGCATGCGCACATCATCTCTTCACCGTGCAGGCAGGGCCTGGGGGAAGCCCAGTGTCTCCGGGGATGCTGGGCTTGCCCTTGGAGTGATGTAACGGGTACGTGTCATCATACCACGCCCCTTTTTTGGGGCGACCGCTGAATCACCAATTTTGGGAGGTATGATCTTAATAGTGTATACTTATGTCCCAGCTGCTGGTAGCCATGTCATGCTCCTGTGGGTGCTTCTCACATGCTAGACACGCCCCCAAAGAGGTGCAGCCCTGTCCCTAACATGCCGTGGACAGATTTTTTACAGTATAGTTATGTGGGTGAGGTATGGTGACATGGATTGCTGGTGAAAGGTATTTGATTGATGTACAGGGTCAGACAGGGATCAGTGATGAGAGTGGTATTTTAGTATTTGAGGGATGTATTTGTGGGTATGAGCTACTGTATACTGCATTGGTGGATGGACGAGTGGTACTTTAGTGGTTAGGTGGTATATTTGGTGAAGGGTAAGTGTAGTGGGTGAAACCAGATAACGTGCAGCACTAGGGCCCTCATTCAGAGCCGCACGCTCTGAATGAGGGCCGGGCTCCATTTTCATGGAGCGTCCTCCTGGACGCTCGTATAGCTGTGGGTCACCACCCACAGGCTATACGAGCGTGCATTGTGATGGTCGCGATGGTCGAGACCATCGCGACCATCGAATTTGCGAGCCGGAGCCTGCGGTTGAGGTTTTCAACCGCAAGCTCCGGAGTGATTTTGGCTCTATCAGAGCCAAAATCACTCCCACTGACATCACTAGTGATGTCAGTGGGCCGGCTTCTGACGGGAGGCGTTCCCGTGGGAACGCCCCCGTCAGGGAGGCACGCCCACCAAAGGGGGCGTGCTGTCAATCAACATTGACAGCACGCCCCCTTTGATCGGACACAACGAGCGAAGGACTTTCCTTCGCTCGTCGCGTCTGGCGCATGCGCACGACGGAGCTCCCTCCGTCATGCGCATGCTCAGTCCATAACATCGACCCACTTGCGAGCGGACAGCCGCTCGCGAGTGGGTCTGAATCAGGCCCTAGGATAAGTAATCCTAGTACAGTGATTAGCACTGACATGGATTTAAACAGTCCATGTCTAAGCACCTCACACTGCTGTGCTGTCTCTATGTGTAACCTGTACGCTACACATAACATTTTATATATTGTGTGTAAAGTACTGTGCAAGCACATGTTCAAGTCCGACAGTGGCTCTGCTTATTTTATTTTTTCCTATAATGTTCTCCAATATGCTGACCAAGCTCCATCCCTAGATACACATCAGGAATATGGGGGGGCACCATAACATGGTCATGTTCCGGGTGCCATAGCACTGCGCTATGCCTTTGGGTACAATATTGAGTGTCTGCAGGCAACAGTGAAGCATGGTGGAGGTTGCTTGCAAGTTTGGGGCTGCTTTTCAGCAAATTTAGTTGGAGATTTGGTCAGGATTAATGGTGTCCTCAATGCTGAGAAATACAGGCAGGTACTTATCTATCATGCATTACCATCAGGGAGGCGTCTGATTGGCTCCGAATGTATTCTTTAGCAGAACAACGACCCCAAACATATAGCCAATGTCATTAAGAACTATCTTCAGCGTAAAGAAGAACAAGGAGTCCTGGAAGTGATGATATGGCCCCCCACAGAGCCCTGATCTCAACATCAGCGAGTCTCTCTGGGATTACATGAAGAGACAGAATGATTTGATTTGAGCAAGCCTACATCCACAGAAGATCTGTGGTTAGTTCTCCAAGATGTTTGGAACAACCTCCCTGCCGAGTTCTGTGTCCCCGGTCTCACACCAGTGCACCGCAGTAACGAGGACACGAGGCACCAACGACTAACTCCCTCAACCACCACACTTACCAGTAAGTGACCAAGTCTAAGCGGGATGCCGCCTCTAGCACTGGACTATACCGAACTGTGTTAGCCGCAAGCCCACCAGCTAATCGCATGATTGACTTTATCACCATCAGCATACGCAGGGTTTGAACATACTCTCTTGAACTCAGGATCATCACATGGTTCTGAGTTTAGTTTTGGGCCCGCTGTATCCTCGAGCACTGTATTTCACTTTTTGTAATGCTAATAAACATCTGTTCACCCTGTACAAACTATTCCAGTCTTCATTCACGTTATCACTACATAATACCTGCACACCACTTTATCAGCACCAGACTGAACTACCCCATCCCTGGGCTGCTGCCCTTTCCCAAACCCCCCCTACCTTCCACCATCCCCACCTGTGCAGCGCTGCCTATTCTCACCTTCATATGCTTATTTAGAGACCGGACACCTCTAAGGAAAGCTGCTCACAGACCACCTCTCCCCACCCTCCAACAACTCATCTCCTCCACATGCACCACATCTACACCCAAACCCCCCCCCATCTTTCAAAGCACAGTGTTCAATCAATTTTCTATAGTTCTCCAAGATGTTTGGAACAACCTCCGTGCCGAGTTCCTTCAAAAACTGTGTGCAAATGCACCTAGAAGAATTTATGTTGTTTCGAAGAAAAACAGTGGCCACGCCAAATATTGATTTGCTTTAGATTTAACTTCTGTTCATTCACTTTGCATTTTATTAATTGATAAAAAATAAATTAAGACCTCTGTTTTTGAAAGCAATCTTACTTTGCAGCATTTTTTCCACATCTGCCTAAAACTTTTGCACAGTACTGTATATATAATCAAATATCCTGACCTGACTGAGTGACTCACTAACTCCCAAACCCCTGGACCTAGAAACATGAAAATCTGGAAGTAAATTCCTTCCACAATGTCGGTGCCTACAAAGATGGAATTTTTCTAAATTAGACTCCTAAGAGGGTGAAAAGGGCTAAAATTCTCCCCTCCCTGTGCAGTGACCTGCCTGATTGTCTCATTGTGGCTGAAGCACAGTTCAGTATTCAAACACCAACTGTCATCCCAACTGCTGTCAAACATCACTGGCAATTGGTGTGGCTCCCCTATTTGAATAGTGAGGGAAGGGAATGTGTTACTACATAGCTGAGAGAGGAAATTGTGTAAAGCCGCGTACACACCTGAAAGATATATCTGCTATATTCTTTGCTGCACAGCCAACGTGATATATCTGTGAATTATGTAATTCACAGACATATCATCTGTACACACTGGCTAGTGCACAAATGATATATTGCCCGTTCAATTGAAAGGACGATATGTTGGCCAGTGTGTACCCAGCATTATACAGCAGTGAGAAGGGAATGTGTTACATTACAGGTGAGGGAGAGGAATGTGTTACTACACAGGTGATGGAGGGGAATGTCAAATGTGTTACTACGGTGTGAGGAAAAAGAATATGTTACAACACGGGCGAGGGAAGGGAATGTATTACTACAGGAGTGAGCATAGATAATGTGTTACTCCAGAGGTGAGTGAGGGGAATGTGTTACAACACGGGTGAGGGAAGTAAATGTGTTACTACAAAGGTGAGGGAGTGAAATGTTAGTACACAGGTGAGGGCAGTACTATAGAGGTGAAGGATTAATGTGTTACTGGAGTGGTGAGATGGAAATGAAAACAGTAAATATCTGAGGTCTACCCAGGTGATACTGGCTAAATCAGCTAGTTTATACTGTACCACCAAATACAAAAGGCGAGCTTTCGAAGACTGAGTAACGGTGAACAAATTCCCCACCGGGGTGTTTTTAATACATCAACGTTTCGGGGTACGAAGCCCCTTCCTCAGAACGAAAAAACAACCTGAGGAAGGAGCTTCGTACCCCGTTATGATGATGTATTAAAAACACCCCGATGGGGGGATTTGTTCACCGTTACTCAGTCTTCGAGAGCTCGCCTTTTGAATTTGGTGGTGAATGTTGAGGGAAGTTGTCCTTCCAGGAAGGCACTGAAGCAAGTTATTCAAAATAACACTGGAGTGCTGGAGCATTATCTGATATATATATATATATATATATATACACACACATCTACACACACACACACACATATATATATACCCAGTGTTGCCTGGGTTGAAGACTGTACCCTGAAACACATCTGTAGCCTTTATTTGTTTACATTGTTCTTGCCTATAACCCCATTTCATTGATCCTTATAAGGACCCCACTGTATGCTAACATGCATGCAAGCAGTAGCGTAACTACTGTGGGTGCAAGGGTTGTGGCTGCTATGGTGCCCAAGCTGCCTCTGTGGCCCGCCACTCCCCCTGCATTCAGTCACGCACACAAGGTGGGCCGGTCCAGTCATGATCACAGATGGGGGCCCGGGTGTCAGTTGTGTTGATTTGGTGCCTGCTCACCAGCTGGTGCAGTGGCAGGTAGTCATGGTGAGACAGTGCCGTCGGTCGCGAGGCAATCAGAGCTCACGGATCGGCAGCCAATCAGCAGTGGCAGCTCCTGATTGGCTGCCGGTCCACAAGCTCCGATTTTCTCGCAAGCGGTGGGAGATTCAAATTGTGCCAGCTGTCCATGTCTGCCACTGTGCCAGTTGTAAATGGCGGGCAACCCAGCCCCAAATCCACACCCGCTGATGGCACACAGGGTGAGAAGCTGCTGGAGGGAAACGGGAAGGTGATTTTCTGGGGGGGGGGGGGGGGTTGGCAGACTGCCAATTTCCACTGGATCCAGCCCCAGAATCTGTGTAGTTTAACAGTGTCCCTATTTTAGGGATTGTGACGAAGTCTAAGCCTAGGCAAAGACCTAATCCTGGTCAAACTATACCCCCATGCTAAATTTGGTGGAGCTAGGTCCAAAACTCTGTCCATGCATAAAGGACAAACAATCGGACAGACAGACACACTTTCTCACTTCTTATATAGATATATAGTGGCAGCATCAACATACAGGGTGATAGTGAGCCATGGATTCTATGTGGGGCTGTAGGGATCCACCCACACAGGGAAGAAAAATGTGTGACCACACATAATGGCTGCCAAGCAGTGGCGTAACCAGGGCAGGTCGACCGGGCTTGTACACGGGGCACCGCCGACCGCAGTGCAGATCCATTAAAGTCAGTGTAGTGCGGACCGTAGTGAGTACGGTCCGCACTACATAGTAACAAACACTCGTACTACCTGATGGTGGTGTGTTTGCTTTAACAGCCAGTGAAAGTCAGACAGACTCTCATTGGCTGCTGCACCCACTGTGCCAAGTGGGAAGACGGAGGAGGGGATGCAGGAGTGGGGATTCAGGCGTTTTGTATATGTCTGTGTCTGTGTATATGTATTAGGTATGGGGCACTACTGGCCAGGGCACTGTATCACTACTGGGGGCACTGCATAGGGAGGACCACTACTGGGATACTACTACATGGGACATGGCATAAGGGGCACTGCTACAGTGGGTATTGCTAGATGGGCACTTCTACTGGGGGCATTAAGGTGCATATGAAATGGAACGGAATGTTCCCTGAGTGACGAGAAATAATGGTTTGTCATGTTGACACGTGCCCATTTTTTCAGTGGCCACCCCCAGTTTTCGGCATACGCACGTGGGGGGGGGCTCCATTTTTAATCTTGCCACTGCAGCCAAGTGGAGTCAGTCCAAGGAGGACTGAGGCAGATAAGTGTGTAATGTATACAACCCAGGTAGGGTTGTGGAAGCCATACAGGCTGCCTGTGGAGACAGTCCAAGTTGGACTATGGCAGCCAAAAAGCCCAGTGAGTGGGGGCCAGGAGGACAGAGTCTAAACCTAAAGGAGACGGGGAAGCCCACAAACCTCTGTGACTGTGCTTACGTTATTGAGAAGAAGCCAGGCCAGTGGGCCTTGAATCTAAAGGCTCCCATACACGGTGTGATTTGCAAATGATCCAATCTCGTTTGCAATTTCCCTTGAATCCCTGAACTCTCCCAGACATACGATATTGTGGCCACACACAGAATGATTGTACAAATGACCAAACAATATAGATGGGTTGTAAACGACTGCAGATCTTAAACGATATATAGTTTGCAGCAAACATACTCACGTTTCATCTGCTGGAATTTTAATAATGGGAGGGCTTACCTAGGGGGTATAAAAGGCAGGTGTCATTTTAGGTCTGTGCAAATTCTGAGGCTTGGTTTATACCTGGTGAACGCTGTACATTGCTATTGTGCTCTGCTTTGTTTTTGGCTTGCCTTTAACAAAGTGTGTTCTATACTACATTCTGTGGTGATGGATTCCTATTGCTAAAAGCTTTTGCTAGCCTATGGCTATCTGAAGCTGAAAGGTGATGGAGCTGAGGAAAGGAGGACCATGAAGACCTGCTTGATGAAGGAGTGGCTGATGAGGAGGAAGACTCCCACATGCCGCTGCTGATGATTTGGGAGAACAAAATGGACGATCCCCGCAACTACCTGCGCATGGATGATGCCACCTTTCAGGAGTTGCTGTGTCTGGGGACCCCCTATATCCGGAGGTAGGATATGAGTATGAGGGCCATCCCTGCTGAGGAGAGGCTCATTGCTACCCTGAGATACCTGGCTACAGGAAGACCCTTTAAAGACCTGAAGTTATGGAGAGTTATTTCCCCCTAGGCTTTGGGGCACATCATCCCAGACACCTGCAAAGCCATTGTGAATGTCCTGAAGTACCAGTACATTAAGGTGAGTAAAAACACTTCACATGTTTTTCTGGTGAAAGAAAATGTGTATTTTTTATTTTTTTAAACAAAATGTAGAAAAAAAGCAGCCAAGATTGCTGTATATATGTAACGTGGCAACCTTTATGGCTGCATATTTGAAATAAAAAGCTACCAACATGGCTGCGTTTTAATGTATTAACCAACATGGTATAAAATTTATAAAAAGTGCATTCTCAATAAGTTTTATCTGTCCCAATAGCTATTCTGCTCGGGATGTAGTTAGGATACCGGCGGTCACTATCCCGCCCGCCACATCCCAACATGGGACTAAAGATAGGCATCGAAATCCTGACGCCTATCATTAGCTCCACAACTAAATCCTGACACCCGGTTTACTGAACGAAAATAAGCCGGGTGTCTTAGCATGTAGCCGTGGAGGGAGGTTTAGCATTAGGGACCCCCGGGGGGACCTAGGGTTAGGCACCCCCCAGGAGGGTAGGGAAAGGAGGGGGGGTTAGGGTTCGGGGAGGGGGGTTAGGTTTAGACACTAACTGGGGGAGGTTAGGGTTAGGCACTAAGGGGGAGGTTAGGCATCCTTAAGGGAGAGTTAGGGGGGGAGAGGGGAGGGTTAGGGTACTTACCTGACCTGACTAGCTGCCGCTGTCAGTATTTGATCCGCCGGCATTACATAGTGATTCCATTCTGCTCTATGGTATACGGTGGGTCAAACGTCGGATTGAATCAGCCAAGAAACACATGGTGCCAGTCCAGATCATGGCCCCGGCATCCAACAATCTGTCCTTACGCCATGTGTTTCGTGACCGCGTCCAATTTGCATCATCACCACCATATACCATAGAGTAGCTATTGGGAGAGATAAAACTTGTTGATATTTTTAGGAACAAATATAACCAATAAAAAAAACCATCAAAAATGTAAAAATTGAGGTGGCTCCTCGACCATCTCCAACATGACTCTGTAGAGAGGCTCTGAGGATGTGGAGGGGAGTAGGGTAAGAAGAAAGGGGTGTAGGGTGGGATGGGGTTGGTCCCATCAGTGTTGTGGGCTGGTAGCTGGGTGGCGGGTTGGATTGTGATGTGGAGGGCACAATCCTCTCAACTGTCTGCATAATTGGCTGGGGCAGAGGCTTGTGCATAAGCCTTGTGGTGCTGGGCAGTTTTTTTGTTTTTCCCCTTATGACAGTGTCATATATGATCTGCTCAGTGTGTATCTGCTGATCCGGATCCATAGCCCGGAAACGACCGGCAATATGTGTGACCAGATTATCAAACATGTCCGGGGGTTATTGGAGGGCCTGCTCGAATTGTTGCAATAGTCTTGATGGCTGTGACTGGGTCTTGCGTCGATAACATCTTCTTTGGGAAGGAGGCTGACTACATTCTGCCTCACTTTTACTTCTGGCAGACATTTGCTATTTGCACTAAGGCAGACTGTCTTCTATGGAAACACTCTAAAGACCAAAGCATATGTTGCTGTGTGAACTGACCCATACTAATCATGGTGATTAAAACTATAAGTGGAATTAACTATATTGGCTAAGACTTTAGCTTTAATGCATTTACGTGTTTTCCTGTATGAGAGGAAAGACATATTATCTGTTTCCATTACTTGATTAGCGCTGTGTGGAGCTGGAGCATATATGGCTGTATAAATATTGTATTTTTTGTATGTAAGAGACACCTACTGCAGGGGTGAATCTCTTCTCTTTTATACATACAAGCTAACTTACCGGTTTTTTTTTTTTATATAAAAAAAATTTTTTTGTGTGTCTATATATTTATTTATTCTTTTTATCTGTTCATTATTTTCAGATTTATGCAAATTTTTTTAACTGTTAATAAATTGTTATACCTTTTTCACTAGCGCTCTTTGTCTGACAAATTGATAATAACCATTAATAACACTGATTACCAGTGCTATGAGATGTATATTAATTGATGTTATACTCAGATTATTTATATTTCTGACAGTGCAGGAACCTGCACTCTCAAAGTGGCCAGGCGGAGATCACTGTCTAACCCCGCCTGAAGAAAAGCCAGTACACTGGAAATCCTGAACACCTTAAGATCAGACTTCCTATGGGAACACCACTGACCAAAAGAATGCCAAACCCTGTAATAGATGCAGGCAGAGGCAGGCTTTCATGCCCTAAGCATCGTTTGAATTACAGAACTAGAAAAACCTATTGCTCTTAGGATGGAAGATTCAAGAGCCACGCCATCAAAACCAGACGAGGTAAGTCCGGATGCTGGCAGGTACCCAGCGTTAGCAGATCCTGCCATAGAGGAAGAGGATGTGGACTGTCTACAGACAGATTCTGTATGTCGGTGAACCAATGATGGTCTGGGCCAAGCCAGAGCCACCGATATTACTGTTCTGCCTTCCTGCTTGAAATTCCTGAGAACTCTTGGAAAGAGAGAAATAGGAGGAAAGAGATGCGCCAGCTTGAGGTCCCATCTTACTGCCAGTGCATTCATGAAGGCTGCTGATGGGTCTCTGGACCTTGACCCATACTTGGGGACCTTGTGGTGTGACGTGACACAATAAGATCTATCTCTGGTAGACCCCATTTGTTTACCAGGAGCTGAAACACTCCCGGATGGAGAGACCACTCTCCGGCGTGTATGTCCTGGTGACATAGGAAGTCTGCTTCCCAATTGAGTACTCCCGGTATGAATATTGCCGAGATGGCTGGAAGATGACGTTCTGCCCAAATCAGAACCTTTGTCACTTCTTTCATGGCTGCGTAACTTCTTGTCCCTCCCTGATGATTGAGTTAGGCCACTGTAGTTGCATTGTCGGACTGAATCTGGACCAGCCTGCCCTGGAGCAGGTCCTGTGCCATGATAAGTGCCTTGTACACTGCTCACAGTTCCAGAATGTTGATTGGGAGATTACTTTCCTGATTTGTCCATCTTCCCTGAAAGGTGTGATGCCCTGTCACTGTCTCCCATCTGTGAAGACTGGCATCTGTGGTGAGAAGCACCCAATTTGGAATCCAGAATGGGCACCCTTTATTGAGGTGATTATTTCTCAGCCACAACAGGAGAGACTGACAAACTTCTGGAGTGAGAATGATCTTCTGAGACCAAATTAGATGATTCTCTCCAAGTGGAATGCATAGTATCAACTTTTGCAGAGGCCTGGAATGGAACTGAGCATACCCCACCATGTCGAAGGTGGATACCATTGATCCCAGGACCTGCATTGCTAATAATGGATACCCTTCACTTTGCGTAGCAGCTTGCGTATTCATAATGACAGCGCCACAATCTTGTCCTCTGGCAGAAACACAGTTTGTGCCTTGAGAATCCAGCAACGCTCCCAGATGCACCATCTGCTATGTTGGAGAAAGTGCCAATTTCTTTCAATTGATTATCCAGCCATGCTTTCGTAAGCAGGCTTTGGCTTTGTAAAACAACCAGAGTCTGTGCCAATATCAGAAGGTCGTCCAGATATGGCAGAATTCTGACTCCCTGATGCCTGAGATAGGCAGTCATGACTGCCATTATTTTGGTAAATACCCAGAGAGCCGTAGATAGGCCAAAGGGTCAAGCCTGAAATTGGTAATGCTGCTGAAGGACAGCAAACGGTAAAAATTGTTGGTGGGATGGTATAATAGGAACATGCAGATATACATCCTGAATGTTTAAGGAAACCATGTAATCCCCTGGCTCCATTGCCAAAATAACTGACCAGAGAGTTTCCATCCAAAACTTGGGTACATGGATAAACTTGTTAAGAGTTTTTAGATTTAGTATAGGGCGATAAGCCCCATTCGGTTTCTGAACCAGAAATAGATTGGAATAATAACCCCATCCTTGTTGCGACACAGGGACCAGGATTATTACCCCCGCCTGCAGCAGGGAGTGACTGGCTTCCTGAAAGGCCAAGGCCTTGACCGCATCTGATGGAGGATCTATGCAAAAGAACTTCTGGGGATGATGCCTCCCTGAAAGTGAGGGCATACCCCTGAGAAACCACTTCTCGAACCCAGGCATCTGTTGTTTGATGCCAATAATCTGCCAACTGAAGAAGTTGGCCTCCCACCCTGTGATCCCCCAAGAGGAGGAGGCCCACCCCATCAGGCCTAAGGTTTGTCATCCGGTTTAGAAGCTGGACGTCTTGGCAGGCCAGAAATCTTTGTTTGTCGCCTTGTTGTCTTGCGAAAACTAGTCGACCTAGAGGAAGACTGTTCCCTTGCTCAGGAGATGGAAGGACCGAAAAGAAACCTGCTTAGACTTTATAATTGCCGTAGATGGCAGACCTGCTGATTTTGAAGCTGCCAGAGTAGCTATAATTTTATCCAACTCCGCTCCAAAAAGTACCTTTCCATAGTGTCACAAGCCGCCGCTCTGCCAATGCTGTGCGGGGTGAACACCGGACAAGCATTCGCTGAAGTCTCCTCCTTCCTCCTGTTAGGATCTGTGGTTAGCAGCATATTGTTTGCAGTTCCAGTCTGGGTTGCTGCTCAGACTCTGCACTAATTACTGCCTGTCAGGTGCACACTGATTGATTCTCCTGTCTGAACACAGCCCAGGTGCTCAATAATCTGTCATTAAGGAGACTTGCTCTGGTTGGGCCTTGTTTTTGTTAAATTCCAGCGAACCCTTCACTCCTTGCCGGTGATAGCATTTCACGTGTTTCCGGTTTCTGTTGGTCTCCTGTTCACAGTCGAGTTCCAGTATCCAGCCAGTTCCATTGTTCTTGCCGTTTGTGTCATCTAGGCGGCGCGGATCTAATCTGCCTTACCTGCTGTTTGTGTCATCTTGGCGGCACGACCTCCATTCCTGCCTTTGCCGTTTGTGTCATCTAGGCGGCACAGGCGGCACTCAGAGTCCAGAGTGCGCAATCCTGTGTACAACCGCTTGTGTCATCCTGGCGGCATTAAGCGCTCCTGGGCGTCCCGAGTATGCAAAATTATAATTGTTTAAATTTTCAAATTATTGAGCCTTTAATCCTATATGTATTTCAGCATGATATGATTTGAATTATTGGTCAATGTTTACGATCATTTGTTGTTTGTTCAACATGGTCGTATTATTTATTGAAGTTTCACGTTTCCATATAGAGGACATAATAGTACTGTTTATATTGAGCTTCACAGTCAATGTCACTTAGCTCTGCAGCTAACTTTTAACATATTTTTTGTATCTAGCATCTCAGTTGCTCGGCAACGGAGAGGCAGAATCATATGCCTGTGTCGCGCCGCTGATGACGACACTGTGCCCGCGACGGTCATGTGCGCCAGAACGAGCAGCAGGGCCTCAGACAGCGGCGTTCCACAGGTGAGAGTAATCATGTTGTCTTCATGTAATGAGTGTTGTATAAATGTTTGCTATGTTTGTCATTCTGTTTTGTCTGTCCCTGAAGACGGGGGGTTACCCCGAAACGCCGTTGGAATAAAGGATATTTTTTATCAACAAGTCTGTTGAGTGCCACCTCTCTCCGTTGTTTATATATATATATATATATATATATATATATTATATAAAATATATATTAGGGGTGTGCACCGGCCACTTTTCGTGTTTTGGTTTTGGATCTCGATCTTTCTTCGTGTGTTGGATCTGTATTTTTTTTTAAAAAAAGCATAAAAACAGCTAAAATCACAGAATGTGTTGGTTTTTCTGCTCCTATGCTATTATTAACCTCAATAACCTTAATTTACACTAATTTCCAGTCTATTCTGAACACCTCACACCTCACAATAGTGTTTTTATGTTCAAAAGGTTGCACCGAGGTAGCTGGATGACTATGCTAAGCGGCACGAGTGGGCGGCACAAACACGTGACCCATCTAGGAGTGATACTGCAATGGCAGACAGGAAGGCAGTTTGAAAAACTAGGCCCCAAACTGTACATAATGCAAAGAAAAAAAAGAGGTGCAAGATGGAATTGTCCTTGGGCCCTCCCACCCACCCTTATGTTGTATAAACAGGACATGCACACTTTAACAAACCAATCATTTCAGCGCCAGGGTCTGCCACACAACTGTGGCTGAAATGATTGGTTCGTTTGGGCCCCTACAAAACAAGCTGGCAATTAATCTGTCCCTGCACAAACTGGCTCTACGGAGGCAAGATGTTGTCCTCATTCTCCTCATCCACCGATTCCTCACCCTCTTCAGTGTTGTGTACATCCTCATCCTCACAGAGTATTAACTCGTCCCCGCTGGAATCCACCACCACAGGTCCCTCTGTACGTTCTGGAGGCTGGTCTCCCTGGAAGAGTTGATAATTCATTTTTATGAACATCATCTTCTCCACATTTTGTGGAAGCAACCTCCTACGCCTTTCGCTGACAAGGCTCCTGGCTGCACTAAACACTCTTTCGGAGTACACACTGGAGGGGGGGCCAACTAAGGTAAAATAGAGGCAGTTTGTACTGGGGCCTCTAAATTGCCTCTTTTTCCTGCCAGTACAGGTATGGACTGTCTGACATGCCTACTTGGATGCTGTCACCGATGTAATCCTCCACCATTCTGTCAATGGTGACAGTATCATATGTAGTGACAGTAGACATGTCAGAAATTGTTGCCAGGTCCTTCAGTCCGGACCAGATGTCCAAACTTGGTTTTTTCCTGGCAGCCCCAGTTGCGGGAGAAAATGAAAAAGGAGCTGTTGACGTGTCACGTTCCGCTTCAGCTTTGCACCTCTGCAGGCTTGTGTCGGCCGGAAAGAGAGACACCACATAGGCTTTAAACCTAGGATCGAGCACGGTGGCCAGAATGTAGTGGTCTGATTTCAACAGATTGACCACCCTGGAATCCTGGCAAAGCGAATGAAGGGCTTCATCCACAAGTCCCACATGCAGAGCGGAATCGCTCCATCTTAGCTCCTCCTTCACTTTCTCCAGCTGCTCCAAAAGCCTGATGATGGGAATGACCTGACTCAAGCTGGCAGTGTCTGAACTGACTTCACGTGTGGCAAGTTCGAAGGGCTGGAGAACCTTGCACAACACGGAAATCATTCTCCACTGCGCTTGAGTCAGGTGCATACCCCCTCCTTTGCCTATGTCATAGGTGGATGTATAGGCTTGAATGGCCTTTTGCTGCTCCTCCATCCTCTGAAGCATATAGAGGGTTGAGTTCCACCGCGTCACAACCTCTTTTGCTTCAGGTGATGGCGGGGCAGGTTCAAGAGTGTTTGCTGGCGCTCCAGTCTTCGGCACGCAGTCGCTGAATGGCGAAAGTGGCCAGAAATTTTTCGGGCCACCCAAAGCGTCTTCTGCATGCCCCTGTCGCTTTTCAGAAAATTCTGCACCACCAAGTTTATTGTGTGAGCAAAACATGGGACGTGCTGGAATTTGCCCAGATGTAATGCCCGCACAATATTGGTGGCTTTGTCAGATATCACAAATCCCCAGGAGAATCTAAGTGGGGTAAGCCACTGGGCGATGATTTCCCTCAGTTTCTCTAAGAGGTTGTCGGCGGTGTGCCTCTTACTGAAACCGGTGATACACAGCGTAGCCTGCCTTGGAACGAGCTGACGTTTCTGAGATGCTGCTACTGGTGACGCTGCTGTTGTTGCTGCGTAAGGTGATACATCTACCCAGTGGGCTGTCACAGTCATATAGTCCTTAGTCTGCCCTGTTCCACTTGTCCACATGTCCGTGGTTAAGTGGACATTGGGTACAATGGCATTTTTCAGGACACGGAGGACACTTTTTCTGACGTTTCTGTACAGTCTCTGTATCGCCTGCCTAATGAAGTGGAATCTAGACGGGATTTGGAACCGGGGACACACTACCTCCATCAATTGTCTAAATCCCACTGCACTAATGGCGGATACCGGACGCACGTCTAACACCAACATAGCAGTCAAGGCCTCAGTTATACGTTTTGCTTCAGGATGACTGCTGTCGTACTTCATCCTCCTCACCAAGGACTGTTGGAGGGTCAATTGTTTAGTAAAAGTAGTGGTGTTCCTACTTCCTCTCTGGGATGATGAATGACTCCCAGCAGCAGCAACAGCAGCAGCAGGAGGTGTAGCAATGCAGGATCCTCCGGAGGAATCTCGGATAGGAGAGTCAGTCATGCCAGTGACATGGCCTGCAGGACTACTTCCGATCCTGACTAAGGAGGAAATTGACGAGGAGGGAGTTGATGGTGTGGTTTGCAGGCGCTTGGATACAACAGGACAACGGGATTTAGGTGTCCCTGGACTGCTTACGGTCTTAGCCAAAGTTTCTGAACTTGACAGTAACTTTTTATGAACACGCTGCAGGTGCCGTATAAGGGAGAATGTTCCTAGGTGGTTAACGTCCCCACCCCTACTTATTTCACCTTTACATATGGTACATATGGCAAGACATTTGTTGTCCGGATTTGGATAGAAATATTGCCAGACCAAAGAGGTGGAATGTTTGGTTTTCTGCCCAGGCATGACCGTGATGGGCTTTTTCATCCCACGGACAACAACTGTCTCCCCCGAAGCCTGATTTAAACAAACCACATCACCATCAGAATCCTCCTCGCCAACTTCCTCCTCAGCGCCAGCTACACCAGTATCCTCATCCTGTTGTACTTCAACAGTGACATCTTCAATTTGCATATCAGCAAGTGGACTGTGGGTGCTCCTTTCAGCACTTACAGAGGGCGTGCAAATGGTGGAAAGAGTCACCTCTTCCCGTCCAGTGCTGGGAAGGTCAGGCATCGCAACCGCCACCACACTTGGACTCTCCTTGGGGATTTGTGATATCTCCTTAGAACGCACAGTTCTTCGCTGTGCTTTTGCCATCTTAACGCGTTTGATTTTTTTAGTGGGAGGAGGGCTTCCATTGTCATGTGAAGCTGAACCACTAGTCATGAACATAGGGAAAGACCTTAGCCATTCCTTGCCACTCCGTGTCGTAAATGGCATATTCGCAAGTTTACGTTTCTCTTCAGATGATTTAAATGTTTTTTTCAAGGTCATTTTCCTGAACTTTGTCATTTGGGATTGTATGTGCCCTCTACTATGACTTTGGGCATCGGCCTTGGCAGACGACGTTGATGGCATGTTATCATCTATGTCATGACTAGTGGCAGCAGCTTCAGCACTAGGAGGAAGTGGTTCTTGATCTTTCCCTATTTTATTTTTATTGGAGAAAGTTTGGTCCTCCATTTAAGTTATATTGATATATACGTGCGGCTAAGGCGCACACAAACACAGAAAATATTTTTTTCTTTTGTTTGGAGTGCCCTTTGGGGGTTACAGCACCCTTTAACGGTCAAGCCAGCCGACCCTTTACTTATGGCACACAGGCGCACGCTTGGCGCTGCTTCTTTGTTGATGCACGTGCAGCCACAGTGCACACAATTCACAAACACAGAAAATATTTTTTTATTTTGTTTGGAGTGTACTTTGGGGGTTACAGCACCCTTTAATGGTCAAGGCAGCCGGCCCTTTACTTATGACACAGGTGCACGCTTGGCACTGCTCCTTTGTTGATGCACGTGCAGCCACAGTGCACACAATTCACAAACACAGAAAAAAAAAAAAATTTTTTTTTTTTTATACTTGGGGGGAGCACCCCTGATGGACAGAGCACCCCCTGGACAACACTACAGCACCCCTTTAGGACTGGGACACTGCACAGGACTTTGGAGTGGACACAGCCCCTATGGACAACTGACTGCACAACATAGTCCAGCAGCCCCTATGGACTTTGAAGGAGTGGACACAGCCCATATGGACAACAGCAGCACAACACTACACTGCACTACACTACACTACACAGCCAGCCCTAACTCCCACCCTCCCTCTTCACTGTCCACAGCCGAGTGAGAAAATGGCACCGACGTGGGTACCTTATATAGGATCCAAAACCCGCAAGACCCGGAAGGGGGGATGATGACGTTTTGCCTCGATTTCAGATCTGAGTCAGGAAAGTCGAGCCTGACCCGGATCGGCCTCGGATCGGGGGGGCTCGGATTTCAGAAATCCGAACCCGCTCACCCCTAATATATATATAAATAAATAATACTCCCCTGTACATGTATTTGTCCTTCTTCCAAGGGTGATTTCTAATAATATATGAAAGACAAAAACAAAAAATACAACTAATCGTGTAATCCTATTAAGATAAATGTTTTTTTTCAATAAAAACTTCATTTAGGAATATAAAACCTCCACCAGGAGATCTAGCACTTATGGCCCCGCTGTATATATATTCAGCCACAACGAAATGGTGACTTGGAGACTTCCGGTCAGCGTACATGCGTAGTTTCCGGCATGATGCGGGACGCACCACTTCCGGTGTGACGAGAGGTCGGAATGTGCGTCATTTCCGGCAAAACACTGCCCATGAACGAGAATCTGGTAAATTTCAGCATCAGGAGCATAACCCGGCAGGTGGAAAGAGGAAGAAAAAAATCTGCGAAAAAGAGCGGGAGCTTGGGACTGGAAGGACCATGTATCGCAAGCTGTATTAACATTGGACTACTGTGGTTGTGATTTTGTTATGCATGCTTAGGGGCACTTTGCTATCTTGCGATTGGTTGATAGATTATTGTTTAGGATACTTAATGCTGCTCATAGCCAGTTGTCCCATACACCCTAGTCGAAACGAGTTGGTGAGACAATTGGCAGTATCTGGAAAGTCTACCTGGAGGGGATTGGAGTTTTGGGGGTGTTAACTCCCAGGGATCCTTAACATGTGGTGTACACTACTGAACCCCACACCCCCTGGTAGGATATTCTGTCATTTTATAAATAGTATAAAACCTTTTTTATTGTTCCAAAAACACACTATGACCTTTTTCTCTGGTTAATCAAAATAAAAGTTAGACCAAATTTGGAGAGAAAGCTAAGATACCGTTTGATGCGCATTCTTTCAAGTGAATATATGCGTGGGGTGTGGGGGGGCAACCCCGACCTATGATATCATTTATGGTGAGTGGAATCCTACAAGAAAAAGACATTTGTGATGTGCTCATATATCAGCGATTAGCTGTGAGTCTTATGTATAGGGGCAACCCCAACGATCATTTCATCATATATAGGGGTGGAGGTTTTATATTCTGAATGAAGTTTTTATTGAAAAGACATTTATCTTAAAAGGATTACACAATTGGTTGTATTTTTGTTTTGGTCTTTCATATATTATCACAAATCACCCTTGGAAGGAGGACAAATACATGTACAGGGGAGTATGATTTTGACGCATATTTTATGCATATTGTTTTATATTTCAAAGCGCCAGTTTACTTGTCACAATTTTTGGTTGATTGTATCTATTTCAGAACTGGGTGAACTTCCTGATGGCAAAGTGTATAGGCTGCATTGCTATTGTGCACTAGACGATACCTATTTATTTGTTTAGTTGATCCTGTATCAGCTTTCCAGGATCTTAACCAAAGGGCCCTGCGTGCTACTATTGAAGCTGCTGATGCTATACAAGCAACAATTCCAGCATCTACCGCAGCTCCTCCCAGATAGGAAGCCACTTCCTGTATATGGGAGATGTACATCTTCTGTTCTCTGGTAGCATCTGGTAGAGTGTCTTCCAATGCCCCCATCCATTCTTCAACAGCTTTGGCTACCCAGACTCCAGCCATAGCTGGACGTGTAACAGCTCCACATGATGAAAATATTGCCTTAAGACATGCTTCAATTTTCTTATCTGTGGAAACCTTCAGCAAAGATGCTGACGGAATAGGCAATGTAGCATGTTTGATTAAGTGCGTTACATGAGCATCCACAGTAGGAGGTACCTCCCGCTTAGTACATACAGGAGCTGGGAAAGGTGATCGTTATAATTGACAGTGTCAATAGCAGCTAGCAAACAGTTACATACAATGCATATGTAATATAATTTCAATGGACTCTAAATCAACTACACAAACACCAGGAACGGTAGGATACAGAGCCCAGTATACCTTAACCACAGGAGAGATATACACGGAAACTGACCCAAACCCTCCTGAGACCAACAGCTACAGCAGTGCACTTGTGCATCTCATATACACGTGGAGGGTAGGTGGAGCAACTCAGATGCGCAAAACCCTTTGTAAGGAATGGGTCAGGGGAGGAGCTGCTCGGGGAGCGCCTACCTCCCCTAAACTGCGTAAACCAGCTGGGTACACTGGCCCCGTGGCAGAAGCGTTTGCTGCAGATCCCTGGTATCAGATGATAAGGCCCTGGCTGGAGTAGTGAGGACGCGGACAATCTCGGGACCTGACTGCAGCGGCTTCTGGTGCGTCTGACACCAGATGCAAGGACTGCCATGCTCGATTCCACGCAAGTGAGGAACTGCCTTACCTGTCATCCCTGTGCGTCCGGTTGCAGCACTGCTGCTAGCAGCCCAGTTACTGGTGTTGCAGCCCGGCGGAGGTAAATGGAGCCACAGTATGAGTCTTAATTCAGATGCTTAGTACTGCCAACCCAAAAACATACAATAAAATCTTAGGACTGCCTGAGCAGTCCTGTTACAAAAGGTGCATCTTGATCCTGCCACACCAAACGAACAACTGAAGGCCTATGGCTAGGAGCAGGGTATATATGGAGGAGGACCAGAGGCATCCTGGGAGCTGAAGCTAACTTTTTGGTGCCTGGATCTTCTCCAACCATAATATCCCCATGGTATCCCTGTGGATCCCTATGGACCCTGAAAAAATAAGATTTTTTACTTCCCGTAAAATCTCTGCCTTTGGGGGATGCCTTACATCTGGGTTATTTATAGTGAAGGGTGGAATCGGACACTAACTAGTTGAAAACTGGCTCCCACCCACTATATAAATCTTCCCCTTCCATCCAGCATGCCCTGCTACAATTTTGCTATTTGAACATGCTAAAACTGTTAAACTACAGATGCCAGCATGCATTGTAACAGCAGCTGGAGGGTGGCTTATTGCCCACCCCTGCATTAGATCTATGTCTGGAGACCCCATTTGGCAACTATTTCTGCAAACACCTCCTGGTGTGTTTCCCATTCCCCTTGGTGCACACTGTGACAACTTAAAGAAGTCTACCTACCAGTTGTCCACCCCGGAATGTAAATTGCTGAAATAGCTAGAATACAGACCTTTGCCCAATGAAGGATGTTAGAAATTTTTCTCAATGCTAGCCAGCTGTGTGTGCCTCCCTACTTGTTTATGTAAGCAACTGCTGTGACATTGTCCAATTGGATTCGTACTGGTAACATTAACCCAGAATCAATGCATATCGAATTGCCTTTAATTCCAGTATATTGATGGGAAGAGCAGCTTCCTAGATAGGTCAGGCGTGAAATCTGGCAAAAAGAACCGCTTCGAATGAAGTTACCATTTCCCCCATTATCTGCATAGCCCTTAGAACCGAGGTATGGGATATCTGTAAAATGGTCCTAATTCTGGATTGCAGATCCTGAATCTTTGTCTGCAGAAGAAATACTCTGACACTGAGTATTAAAGAGAAGACCCAAAAATACCATCCTCGGAGATGGAATTAAACTTGATTTGGAAAAGTTGATGATCCAGCAGAATCTCTGGAGCACATCTAAGGTGATCTGAAAAATTTGTTGCATTTTAGCTATTGATGGAGTCCTTAGCAACAAATCATCCTGATAAGCCAACACATTTATTCACCCACTCCTGAGTAGGGAAATCATGTGTGCCATAACTTTTGTAAATTGAGCGATGGCCCAACAGAATGGCAGGGCCTACAACTGAAAATGCTGATGACCCCTCCATATAGGAATATGGGCATACTCTTCTTCAATTGAACAAATGACTGACCTTATTGACTCCTTCTTGAATTTTTCCAAGTGAAGATAAGCATTTAAACCCAAGGTTGAGAATGGGACAAAACAATCTTTCTGGTTTGTCTACTAAGAAAAGACTGGAGTAGAACCCCAGGCCCTGCTGAAGTACCGGAATGATTACTCCAGAGTCAGTCGGAAAGCACAGAATCTGCCTGTCTGAGAACCGCCTTTCTGCAACCTTCCACAGGAAGAAGAGTGGAATTTCTTTTTTCTGGAACAGAATCCGCTAAATCCAAAATGTTACCCCTGACTATTATTTGATTTACCCAAAAATCCAGATTGGAAAGAATCAATTTTCCCGGAACCGGAGGAAACAACCTCCCACCAGAGAACGGGTCTCAGTCCTTTGACAGTCATGTGGATTGACCTGCAGAGTGACTGGTGCCAGGGACACCTCGTCCCCTAAAGGTCCCTCTGCCTTGAGTCTGAAAGTAACGAAACCTAGGATTGCTTTAGGTGGTTACAGGAAGAGAGAATAGAGGGGAGCTCTCTGTTTCATTGGAGGTGTAATTATAACCGGTATAGGTTTATGTGTACTAAATTTAATGCCTGAAAAACAGATTCAGGGTATCGCTAGCACTAAGTAGATTAATAGTGAACCATCCACTTGTGTTCTGTACTACTAATAGATGATCACATGGGGAATTAGGGTGGGCAGTTATTCTATGTTGACAGTTATTACATCAGTCCGAAAATTCTGGTTGGCAATAACTACAGGCTGAAACATGACAAACTGTAGTCCAATATAGTTGTGATTAGGCAAGCAATAATTGTGGGCTGAAACTTAATCAAATGGCGATACAATGTTCAGTTGAATTGGTTGTAGGCAGGTAGGCAAAACCTGTAGGCAGGGTGTTGTAACGGTACCGTGGAAAAAACTTCCTTGTGATACTCAAGGTGCCGCTCCTCAGTCCCCGCCCGTTGATACCTCGAGAATATTAAACGCAGTATCAGCTTGATGAAGATACTAGGTGGCAGCGTATGACAAGATACGATTATACTTACCCAAAGGTGTAACTGCCGATCTGCATCCCAACTGGTTAGTGCATGCAAGTATAGGGCTAGGTAAGGGGCAAATTGAGTGGAAGGCTCAGAGATAGGTACAACATAATTTAATAGCTTATTAAAAGCATCTATATGAAATGCAGCAATAGGGGTAACAAGTCAAAACAAGCGTCTATTGCAGGGTTTCCCAATCTCGGTCCTCAAGGCACACTAACAGTCCAGGTTTTAGTGATATCCATACTTGCGCACTGTGGTACTAATTAAGACACCTGTGTTTAAGTGTGGCCATTCTTAAAACCTGGACTGTGAGTGTGCCTTGAGGACCGTGGTTGGGAACCTCTGGTCTATTGTGTCCCTGACCGCATCCATCAACATAGAAACTCCTGAATCTGAATTGGAGTCACCATCCCAGTTTGAGGTGTCCTCCCAATCATAATCAAATTCCCCTTCTTCCTGGGAAGAGGTAGCTGAAGCCTCTTCTCCAGGAACTACTAAGGAATGCCCTGAACGTCTTTCAACAGCTGTGGCCCCTGCAAATGGTATTATTGTATTTAGGGGCGTTGCCATCTGAGACAGTCCCAAATCCTGGGCAATCTGGGCTCTACCGAGGGATCAGCCAAAGGAGGAGCTAGAGCACAGGGTACCATAATTTTCCTGAAAGTGACATAATTCACCTATGGCCTTCAACCATAGACCTGGCTCAATCAGGTATCACAGACTGTTCAGCCGAACATCCCAGTAATAAATCCTTCTGTGAACAACCAGCACAAGTATAAACAGTGACTGATCCATTTTTTGGAACCCTTGTCTGGCTTATCCATACTGAAAAAGAAAGACAAGTCTGCTCAAAACAGCTACCTAAATTCCCATAGAAAAAGTGTAGCACTGAATGAATAAAAAGAAGAGGTGTTTATTTAAGACACTAATTCACCCATCTGTTAATGCAAAAAAACCCCTGGCTCTTAAAAGACCAAATTATTTGTCAAAACACCAAAAGGTAAATAAAGGTCAGTGCAGTTAGAAATGCTTATAATCTATAAGCTCAGAAACTGCTTAACTTGTCAGCTTCCATTCTCCAGTTTCTGCTGCGTTCCACACAGATTTCAAACACTGTGGCTTTGCAGCAGCTTGAGCTGATTGAACAAAAAAAAAAAAATACCTGGGGGGTGGAGGAGTGGCTTGTTTACCATAACCAACGGCACACCCCGGAGACTACGAGCAGACCCACTTGATGATGTCATCGCTGCACAACTACACATGCTGCGTCAACATGGAACACAGCAAGCCCCATTTTGCTGCTCTGTAACCCCCTCCAGTGGCCCAGAAGAAACCACCAAGAACTATATGAATGGTGTGGTGCTGTGCAACCCAGGGAGGCGAGAGACAAGCCGGCTCTCAGTACACTGAGCAGCAAGCCCGGCCTATCTGCTCAAAAGCAGTGTGCCGGAAAGCAGTATATAATGTGTTGTCTCTGGCATAGAGAGAGACCCCGGGACTATTAGTTTGGGGACTCTCTCAGGTGCCATCTTTAGAGTGGAATACAGGTTCACACAGACCTCTAATCTATCCAACTCCCACCGTCAGTGCTTGTCATCTGTCTCCAGGAACTGAGCACCCAAATAAAAACATCAAAATAATGAAATAAAACCTAACTAAAAGCTAGGATATAGCCAGTGCCTTACTCCAAAGGCACTAAAAACAAGACTGAGCTTATGGTGGAAGAGGACAAGTTATATAGGGGGTGGGAGCCAGATTTTAGCTAGTGTCAGACTCCACCCTTCACTATGCATAACCCAGATGTAAGGCATCCCCCAGATGGATGAAAAAGAAATTAGATTTTATGTTATTTACATGAGAAACGTATAAATTAATTGTACTTTCATTTTTGTCTGTTACATTATAACATCCAAATACATCCAGCTAAAAATGCATCCTAACAGTGAATACTTTAGTCCCAGCTACTGGAAGCTATGCCATGCTCCTGTGAGTGGGTGCTTCTCACATGCTAGACACACCCACAAAAAGGTGCAGCCATGCCCAGGAAAGTTACTGTACCAGGACTCAGGATTTCTCTTAACAGCCCTTGAGGTGACAAGCAGAGACAGGAGGGAATAGGGCTTAGTGTTGGGGTAGCAAGGCCATGGAGGGAGGTGGTTGAGAATGGAGGTACAGGAAAGGTGGGGGAGAGAAGCAGATGGTTGGAAGGGAGACAGAGGAGTGAAAAAGGGGAAACAGCAAGTGGAGGAGACGAGAGGGAGAGGATAGGGATGGAAATAGTAGGTAAAGGATTATGTTGACACTGAATAAGGGGGGTGGTTGAAGCAAAGGTGTTCAAGGTGTGGATGAAGTAATAAGGGCGATACAACTGGAGTGGAGACTGTGTGATATATAGACAGTGTAGATAATTGTTCAAAAATACTGGTAAAAGAAAAATGCTGCTAAATGTACACAGCTGCAAACGTAAAATAGAAAGAGAAGATGAGATTGTGTAGTACACTACATTTCTGGGTGATGCGTACAATTATTAGTGCTCCATCAGGACAGATGATCTATTTTCTTTGGTATAAAACATGATGAGACTTAACATTTCCATACAGAACCTTTAAGCTTGTGAGGACACTGAACACTGTGCAAATCTATGCAACAAGTAAATAGTGAGCTGAACATGTAGATGTTCAGAGGGGTTAGGCCAGTTACTCTAACCCTCGTCTCCTGCAGCCTAACCCTAACCCTCAAGCTTACCATTAGAAGTTGTCAGCATTCTGTCCCGTGGGGATCCTTCCGCCGGTATTGTGAGCATCGGGAATCTGACTGTTAGGATGCTGACTAAATTCCGTTCCAAGAGCACCCAAGGTGGTTTCATCAAAATAATTTTTGCATTTGTTACACAAATGAAAATAAAATGTGCATGATGAGAAAAGATTAAAAATGTCATCATAACCATTTAGCTTCTCCTCAGCATATATGGAGTCCAGTACCTTCTTGACTGCACGTCATTGTTGCAATTGTAATACACTTTGAAACAAAGACAAATGTATGGTGTTAATTTTTCTCCAAAACCGTAATAAATCCCCCTTAAATATAATTGTCTTTCATTCGGAGCAAGGTTTTACTGGTATATGCAATATTAAATACAAAAGGAAATCCCATGATCACTACAACATGGAAACAAAGTATTCCAGTAAGCAAGTCTGTACTATACCAGCACATACTATGTTTAATGTTTAAAAATAAAAGTCACAAAGAAAACTTTTAAACAGTGTTTCATAACCATTTCCATATTTTATTGTGGATCATCTGAACACAATCACAGCAGCTTTTGTGGTACCTTTTCTCTGCCCTCTTTAAGGGAATGTGAATTGCAAATTTATCACACATACAGTTTGAAAATTTCTAGAATCACTAAACAGGGTCCTGGATAAAAAATACTCTACATGCGTATGTGGCAGAGGGGGCAAGGCTGGGGACAGAAACAGAATGAAAATTTACAGACATTTTTCAAGATATCTGGAATCTTAGACCAGGAAACAGGATGTGCAGGGCCTGGGCATACAACACACCAAAAGGAGTGCATCAAGGGGTAGACATTATTGTAATTTGACAGAAAGCAATTTTAGGAGCACAGCTAAAGAATGCCCTCATACAGGCTGTATATAAGCACGACAAGTACTGTATTACGCAGAGTTAAACGCTTCCTTTTCTACCATCTGCTCTTGGAGGCTGTTCAGTTGCCTCCTTGTACTTAAGTTGACCATTATCTTACTAACTCAAGACAAATCCTCCAAGGCCTTTATAAGTGTAAAAATTATTTGATAGTTCCATAGTTCAATGTGGAAAGTGAAATGCATACTGAGTGGTGAGTGTTGCTTGGTACAGAGTGTACTTTCAGTGTTTTTAAAGGAGTAGTAACTAATGCCTTTTTAACTGTATCCAGGTTTTATCTGTAGCCTGTTTTTCTTTTCTGCTGTCTATTGCAAACATCATATGTAACAGGGAAAGCCACAGTGTTATTTAGAAAAGGGTCAGAGATAAAAAAAAAAGCCACCCACCAAACCCCCACCCCCCCCCCAAAAAAAAAAAAAAATCTTGCAGGACCAGCAAGTTACACTAAAGTAAAGTATATTTTACAATGTACAATTGCTTCAACAGTAGGCAACAGTTCTTTACATCTGTTTTAAATGTAAACTAAATAGATGTTTGTATAGAATAGTGGTATCTTATCCGAAATGTTGCCGTTTATTTCTGTTGATGGACCAATATATCTTCCCACAATTGGGTGCATTGATGTTTAATTATATTCAGGCTATTTCTGAACAAGGCATGTGTTCAGATCCTTCACCATTTTTGTACACTTGCCTCACTTGGAAATGTGTTAGAAAGTTGTGTTAAGGCACCACCAGTTATTTCCCCAGGTTCCCACATGATTTCTGAATCTGAACATTTTACCTTAACAGATCTTTAGTGTATTTAAAAGTCAGGTTTCTATGAAGGCAAAAGGTGTTAATGGTTATCATAACTTCTGCTAGTCAGACTGTACACCACAACATTGGTACATGTACAAAAGAAAACTTCTTATAAAGGTACAGATAATATGAGGGAAACACAAGGGAAAGAAAGAAAACAAAACAAAAATAAAATCACACAAATAAGAAACACTGGGAAAGGCAAACATGGATTTTCCAGTTATTTTGGGGGAAAGAAATAAGATATACTTAGGAATGTCTTGCTGGCCCACTAAGTGTGCAATAGAGACTAATGGGGTACATAACTCAAAACCCCACATAAATAAGACTGAGATGTGCAGCAAGGACATAAAAAGTAATCAAGAACATTAAATATTCTCTCTCATTACAGGCAATCCATGCAACACAGCAAACAAGGCAGAAAGATTTTTCTGTTTCATTACTAGAAGTGCTATGTTGGACAACTGTAATTGAACAGTTCCTCACACTTTTTAATGAATGGTGAGGGGCCTGACTGATGACAGATATACTACAGAGATACCAAATGTACTTATTCTACAAGTCACAGTTCTGCACAATACAGATGAGAAATCAACAACAGTATATATTTGTGTTATATTAATGTATTTGCGGCTAAGATTAAACAGTGTACATGCCTGGTGTTTAATGGAGGCATATACTCTGTAAGTGGCAGTAAAATTCTAGCTTAACCCTATTAGTTTTAGAAGAAGTCCCACAAATTCAACAGCAAAATTTCGGAATGTGAGATCTCAATTTAAACAACTGTTTGCTGCAATGGGTTACTATTGTGTGATATAAAACAAAAAAATATAATTGAGGGCCAGAATGTTGTAGTAGTAATAATAAAAAAAATTGCGTATGCTAAAAGTTTCCACTTCCAGGTGACTGTAAAATTGGGTTTCCTGCAATGAAGGGCTTGAACATGCGTTTGCGGGTCAGTCTTTTCACTTTCAGTTCTGATTGCGCCATACAGGAGGAGCAGAGAGAAGATGGGGATAAAATGTAGGGAGGGGCTCCCCCCTCACTCAGGATTCTGTCAATGTAGATTTGATCTCACTGAGAAGGCTGCTGAGGAGAGTTGCTTCACTGCATTTGCCATCAATGGATATTGACTTGTCACCCTTAAAAAAAAAAAAAAAAAAAAAAGCAGAAAGTTATTTATGAGTTTGATGCTTAATGCTGTTATATACATTCACTTTTACCTCAAGGGACTTTATATTTCTATATATGGATGTAACAAGTCTACACTTCCTTGTTGGAAATGCAGGTTTGTTATGTAATGCCTGAAATCAAGATAAACCATGGTCAAATCCCCCCCCCCATCCCTTTCATTAATGTGATCTTGAAACCTTTAAAATTTGGGAAACTGACGCCAAATTCTAGAAACCTCTTCAGAGTGATCTCAGGATGGTAATGTGATATAATCCATGTCAATATACTATTCTAAACTATTAAATTATTTCCTCGGAGATTGTGTAGTGGTGGATGACCAGTGTGTCGACACCTAATTAGACCGGATTTAGCCATGTAAAACGGCTAAACCTGTCTGCCCAAATAGCAATTTGGGCGCCCAAACAGCAATTTGGGCGCCCAAACAGCAATTTGGGCGCCCAAACCACTGACTTATGGCAAATTTCTGCTCACGTCGTCAGGAGGGTGAGAGCAGAAATGCCTGCGCCGGCGGCTCTCTCACCAAAACGGAGTAACAATTTAATTGCTCTGTCAGGCACCCATTAGTCAGAGCCGTCGGCGAAAGCAATTAAATTCCTCCCATCTAGTCCTCAACCCATTGCAAAATATAATCATTCTAATCCCATGACAGATTTACCCTAATAAATATTATTTACTGAACAAAAAAGAGAGACCATCAAGAAGGAGTCATTGTGTACACCTTTACTATTTTATGATCAATAAATACACCAATGATTATCTGTACAGCGTTGTGTAATATAATGAAAGGTAGAGAACTATCTGGGCGCAATAGAACAAATTAGCAGCCTGTACCTAGATAGGGACACACTCAATCCCACAAAATAGTCTAATGCAAAAGGAAAGTACTAGGTGCCTGGCGCAAGTCTTAGTAGTACATATGGTCTGATATCTATATAGATATATTTAGATGCAACGGCACTATTCCATAAATTAAAACAGATACAATCATTAAAAAACAACAAAAAAAAAAACCAGTATAACATACTTAATTTCTTTCCCTGGTTAACGATTATCCTCATCACTTTGTAATGATTAAACCATATGTGTTTCATCACGTTGATGGGCCAATCTGATGAAATCCAACAAGCAGGTTCACACATGAACAGTGGATGTGAGCCCAGACTTTAGTCCCACTTTCTGGACTACCAAAAAAAAAAAAAAACCCAAAACAAAAAAAACAGAAATGTGATTTATTTTAGCTACTTCATGAAATCCCTTGCATGTAGAGCATAAATGTGCACAGAACCACAGCAGCCAACTGGTGCAAGTATTAGACAATGAATCTCAATGATTTTCCAATCTCGAGATTGGAAAACACTGCGTTACACATTTTCATTGTCTAATACTTGCACCAGTTGTTTGCCGACTGTGGCTCTGTGCACATTTATGCTCTAGATGCAGCCAGCTGTACTGCTAGCACATAAGGGATTTGTGATGAAATAGCTGAAATAAAATCACATTCTTTTTTTTTTGGTAGTCCAGAAAGTGGGACTAAAGTCTGGGTTTTCACCTCCACTGTGCATGTGTGAACCTGCTTGTTGGATTTCATCAGATTGGCCCATCAAAGTAATGAAACACATATGGTTTAATCGTTACAAAGTGACAAGAGGATAATAGTCACCCAAGGAAGGAAAGTAATTATTTTTTCTGTATGATTGTATCTGGTTTAATTTATGGAATAGTGCCACTACATCTAAATATATCTATAAAGATATCAGACCATATGTACTACGAGGACTAGCGTCTGGAACCTAGTAGTTTCATTTTGAATTAGCGTTGTGTAATATGTTTGTACAATAAAAAGGATGAAAAGAATAATAATTATCCGGTTCAAATTATAATTGATCCAGTTGATGCTAATCAAATGAAATTCAATACACGATTATCAGAAAATGCTGCCACCTCTATATAACAGCAGTTAGGTCTGGAGCCTTCAGGCTTGTTTTTTTTAACTAAAGTAGAAGTAAGCACATTGTTACAGTTGGGGCATTTAAATCTTATTTATTTTTAAAAAGTTACATATGGGAAACAAGGACCTGACTAATTATAACAGGGCAGAGGAAATCAGAGTTATGGTATAACATACCTTAGATAACTTTTTCTACAAGGTCCATAGGGTCCACAGAATCTACCTTGGGGTATGTAGTTGGAGAAATGCATTGCACCAAACATCTACAGCTTTAAAGCTCCCAGCATGCACTGGTCCTCCTCCCTATATACCCTGCCTCCAGCCACATCAGTTTCTAAACAAGCCTAACAGCAAGAGATGGAAAGTGGATAAGGAAGTACAATGTACCCAAGAAACACTCAAAATATGAAGAGGGAATCAGTGATACAAAAAGCAAAGAACAGATCCCAACTGAGGCCAGATGCGTCAGGGTGGGTGGGTGCTCTGTGGACCCTATGGGCCTCGAAGAAAAAGTTATCTAAGGTATGTTATACCATAACTCTGATTTTCTTCTTCAGAGTCCCTAGGGTCTACATAATCTACCTTAGGGACGTCCTAAAGCAGATCCCTTAAGGGTGGGGACACTGCTGAGCAGAGAGGAGAATCTGCCGCCCAAAAGAAGCATCCTGGGAGGCAAAAGTATCAAATGCATAGAATTTGATAAAGGTATGGACAGGTTACCAAGTGGCTGCCTTGCACAGATGTTCATCTGAGGCGCCATGTCTAACCGCCCACGACGGTCCGACAGAGTAGAATGCGCTGTCATCTTGTTAGGAACTGGGAGAGCAGTCTGCGCATAGACTTGAGAAATAGTCGTACGTAGCCAGCGAGCCAAAGTCTGTTTATTAGCTGGCCATCCTTGTTTGTGAAACCCATATAACACAAAGAGCGAATCGGATTTCCTGATGAGCTGGTACGATTCACGTAGATACGAAGGGCTTGAACCACATCCAGGGAAGCTTCACTTGTAGACAGGTTTGAAGACTGAAAAGCCGGGACTACAATTTCCTCATTCATATGGAAACGGGATATTACCTTCAGAAGGTAACTCGCCTTAGTACGAAGGACAGCTCTATTTTGATGAAAAACACAAATCTGGAGAGCGACATGATAGTGCTGCCAAGTCAGAAACTCTACGAGCTGAGAAGATAGCGAGGAGAAAAAGTGTCTTTGCTGTCAACCAACTTAAGTCCACCTTATCCAAGGGTTCAAAGCTTGCAGCGTCCTGAGAACCAAGGCTAAATCCCATGGTGCACCGGAGGTTGCAGTTGTAGGACCCTCTGCAAAAATTTCCTACATCTGCCAGGGGCACAATTCTGCGCTGGAACAAAACTGACAAAACAGAAACCTGAACCTTCAAGGTAGCCAGGCGCAGACCTATGTCTAACCCAGCCTGCAGAAAAGCAAGTACTCTTTAAACCTTGAAAACCTTAGGGTCATATTTTGTTTAGCAACACCAACAAAAATATGAATGCCAAATCCTGTGATAGATGCGGGCTGAAGCAGGCTTCCTTGCCCTCATCATCATCATCTGGATCACAGAAGCAGAGTAACCTTTGGCCTCTAAGAAGCCTCAATAGCCACGCCATCAAAGCCAGCCAAAGTAAATCCGGCTTTAGGCAGGGACCCTGCACTAGCAAATCCGGTCGTAGAGGCAGTGGAAGTGACCAGTCTATGGATTAACATGTCAGATCGGAGAACCAATGTCTCCTGGGCCGGGCCAGGCAGGAGCTATTAGTATTAACCTGCCACCTTCCTGCTTGAACTTTCTGACGACTCTTGGGAGGAGGGATATCAGAGGAAACAGGTATGCCAACCTGAAGTTCCGCCTCACCGCTAGAGCGTCCACGAAGGCGGCTGAGGGGCCCCTGGCTCTGGAGCCGTACCTGGAGACCTTGTGGTTGTTGCGTGACGCCATGAGGGCTACGTTTGGTAGTCCCCACTTGTCCACCAGGAGTTGAAAGACATCCGGTTGAAGAGCCCATTCTCTGGCGTGTATGTCCTGATGACTTAGGAAGTCAGCTTCCCAGTTGAGGACTCCTGGAATAAATATTGCAGAGATTGCTGGAAGATGGCATTCTGCCCACAGCAGAACGTTCGCCACCTCTCTCATGGCTGCCAGACTTCGTGTGCCTCCTTGATGGTTGATGAAGGCCCCTGTAGTCGTGATGTTGGACTGAATCTGGACAGGCCTGCCGTGAAGAAGGTCCGGCGCCAGACCTAGCGCTCTGTGCACTGCACGAAGCTCAAAGATATTTATCGGTAGGTGACTTTCCTGAGACGTCCACCTTCACTGAAAGAAGTGACACCCTGTCACCGCTCCCCATCCTCACAGACTTGCATCCGTGGTGAGGAGTACTCAATCTGGGACCCATAACGGACGACACTTGTCTAAATGAGTCGTCTCCAGCCAGCAAGTGAGGGAAAGCCGAACCTCTGGCGAGATGCGGATCATCAGAGACTTTATCTGATGATACTGATCATCCCAATGAGACAGAATCCATTGCTGCAGGGACCTGGAGTGCAACTGGGCATAATGCACCATATAGAATGTGGATACCATGGAGCCCAGCACCTGCATTGCCAGGTGAACTGACACAGTTTGTTTACAGAGTAGACTGCGCACACGAGACTGTAGTGCCACAATCCTGTCCTCTGGTAAGAGAATCCTCTGGCTCAGAGTCCAGAAGCACCCCCAAATGCACTATCCGCTGAGTTGGAGAAAGAGGCCTTTTTCCAATTTATTACCCAGCCGTGCTCATGTAAGCAGACAATGGTCATCTGCAGATGACATCGTAACAAGTCCTGTGATTGTGCCATTATCAGGAGGTCATCCAAATATGGCAGTATCCTGACTCCTTGTCGTCTGAGATGAGCAGTCATCACCAGAGGGGCTGTGGCTAACCCAAAGGATAGCGCCTGAAATTAGTAATGTTGCTGATCTACCATCAATCTTAGAAATCTTTGGTGGGATCGTGCATTCAGAACATGCAGATATGCATCCTGTATGTCCATGGAGACCATAAAATCTCCAGGCTCCATTGTCAGCCTAATTAATAATTTACCGTAGGGTTTCCATATGGAATTTGGGCACATGGATAAATCTGTTGAGAGATTTCAGATTCAGGATAGGGCAATGTGACCCATTTGGTTTCTGAACCAAATTTATTTTTTTTAATAAACCACCCCTTCCTTCCCTGTTGCGTCACAGGAATGGGGATTATGACTCCCGACCTCAGGAGGGTCCCAATAGACTCCCGGAAGGCCGAAGACCGGACCGGGTCTAAAGGTAGGGTTGTACCAACAAACCTTTGAGGGGGATGCCTCAGGAATGTGATGGCGTAACCTTGAGAGACCACTCTCGAACCCAGGCATCTGTCGTGGTCTGATGCCAGGCCTGAGGAAACTGTAGGAGTCGGCCTCCAACCCCGAGACCCCCCTAGGGGGAGGCCCGCCCCGTCATCAAGTGGGCTTAACGTCCGGCTTGGAAGCAGGACGCTTGGCTGACCAGGACTTCTTGGTCTGCCATCTCATGTCTAGAGGAAGACTGTCCCTTTGCCCTATGCTGTAGGTGAAAGGACCGAGCTGACAACTGCCTATACTTAGGGGTAGTCATAGATGGCAACCCCGCAGGATTTAGACGTCGCCAGTGAAGACACTATTAATCCAGCTCTGGTCCGAACAGTACTTTCCCAACAAAAAGCAAGGATTCCAGGGCTTTCTTGGAAACTGTATCCACCTTCCATGTTTTTAGCCAAAGGGTTCTTCGAGCTGCAACTGAAGCTGCCAATACCCTAGAAGCTAAGATACAGTACCTGCCTCAATGAAAGCTTCCCCCATAGAGATAGCTGCTTCTCGCATTTGACAGAGGGAAGACAGCTGTTCTCTGGTAGCATTAGGCATGCTATACTCCAGAGACTGTCCATTCTTCCATAGCCTTGGCTACCCAGGCTACAGCCACAGCCAGCCTAGTAATAGCTCCAGATAATGAAAACACTGATTTTAAATAATCAAGTTTTCTATCTGTAGCCTCCTTCAACAAGGATGCCGCAGGAATGGGTAACTTAGAGCTCTTGATCAATCTAGTCACATGAGCATCTATTGATAGGGGAACTTCCCATTTGCTACATTCACCCTGAGCAAATGGTTATCGAGAGGTTAAGTTCCTTGTAGTATGGAAATTCTTATTTGGAGTAGACCATGCTTCAGACATGAGATTCGTCAGTTGCTCAGACTGAGGAAAATAATCTCTAGCCACCTTCTGACGCCTGAAGACCGGCGGTCTTAGCTTTCGGTGGTACCTCCTCATCCTCTATACTGAGGACAGATCTAACCACCAGCGAGGGGACATCCACAGAGGATTGATGGTCTTCTTCCACTAAGACCCAGAACTCTGAATATCAGAGTTTTATGAGAAGGGTGTATCAGAATCCTGAGGTAATGTCTGAAGAGAACCGCTCTTATGCCCCTGCCTCTTTACTGCCACTGGTCTATCCGCCTGCACCTGTTGAGGGGCTATAGACGGCAGCATACTCTGACTAAAGTGAGCAGAAGAATCAAACCAACAGGGATTCATAGAGGACATGTACATAGAAGGAAACTGCTGCAGGTATCCCAAAGTAGGAGCACACGACGCTGCAACCTTATCCACCATATGCGACCAAGACGCCACCCAAGATGGCTCTTGCGTAGGTGCAGGTGTACCAGATAGGAAAGGTGGCTGTTTACAACAGGCACTACACAATCCATCTTGCACAAAATGCTGTTCAGACAGGCCTGTCAAACAGGATTTACATGACTTGAGCACCAGAGGCTCACCCTTCTCACCTTTACCCTCAGACATGCCAAATGTGTGATCGGTATAAGGTGTACAGTATAAATGCAATGTGACCCACTTCACTTATTAAAACCCCCACACACCTTTCAGAGGGATGAGGAGAAAAAGTGATGATGTAACTGACAATTTGAAAACAAAAGACTACATATACAGCAGCTAGCATAAGTCACATACAATGCATAAATACAAACATTGCTATTGCAAATTGACTGAATCAACTGACTAGCCCCACCGGGGTATTGGCAGGATATAGAGCGCTATATACCAGACCCAGAGGAGGCTGTACAGGGAGACAGATCAGACCTCTGAGACAACCCGCCTGCAGCAGTACGCACAACTGTGAACTGCGAGCGTCTCACACAAGAGGTGGTCAGAAGTAGCAACTCAGAGGCGGGAATCTGTAAACGGAAGTTGTGTGTGGGTCGGGGTAGGAGCTGCCGGGGAGCACCTATCTCCCCATAGCTGCGATTTTGACGGCACGGGTACGCTGGCCTCACAGTAACTAGTGGTTGATGGTTCAGAACCAAATCAAATTATTTATGGTCAAATTGACAGGCAAAAGTAGTGTTGATGGCTGCCATTAATAAAATGTGTCGAACAGAAAAGAACCCTGTCCACCTACAACATAACTGAACATAAGGATGACATACTGTACAAGCACATTTTACTTAATTTCATAATTTTTGCTAATTTCTCAATAAGAAACTTTGAGCAATTTTTTCACGGCACCCCTAGACCATATTCTAGGGCACCGTGATTCAAGACAGTTTGGGAACCAATAAGCACCCTAATATACAAATGTTCAAGTGAAACAGATACTGCAGTTACATATAACAGAAACACAGATACATAATAGAAAGATTCCAAAAACAAATCAAAATAGCCTGAATTTAGCTAATTATATGTGTAATCATATACAAGTAATTACAATCCTTTTTCCTATTTGTATGTGATATATGGAGATACCTTTTTCACCAGTAAGCAAACATGGTGGCCCTGGATTGACCGACTGTACATTGACGCACAGGAATCCACTCGTTCAACCACTAAAACATAAAACAGCTTAAGTAAGAACTGTGCCTGTTAATACCACTATCCTTTCTATTATCTGTAATTACTTAATTTAACACGAACCTGTGAAGCGGTGGTAAAAGCAGATTTTTGCTAACAGGTGGTGACAGGACAGACTTGTACCTTCTACTTTCAAGGAACTAATTTTCAAGTCTCCTGATTCCAAGAGTTTGGCGAAACCATCACTGAGAACAGATTAATGCAAGAAACAGAATAAGAAGACAAAAAATGTAAACCACAAATATTACAGAAGACATATTTAATTTTTTTTATTGCTATGTGCATTATGGAAGATTCAAGCATGTTTGTTATTGTCCTATGATTTTATATCATAGATCTCATAACTGGTGTCTTCTTTATATAATCACAAAAATAAAAAACAAAATTAGACACCCATCAAAGATATAGTAATGTAGAAGAGGAAAGAGGAAACATGGAGGGGGAAAGGAGAAAGGGGGGATGGGGTAGAGGAAAAGGAGTAAGCAGTAAACATTTATAAGAATTATTATGTAAGTAGATAGATATTTTCTATATGGTTTCCAAATGCCAGACTTTATTCAGGAGCTGTTGGCGGGATGGGGTTCCAGGCATTTCCAATGTCCAGCAATATTGAAGATTTGTCTGGAAGATTTATTAGGGTGTTTATTCAAACCTTCCATGGGCAACAAAGGACAAACGACCACTTGGAGATCATCAGCCTAAGTACATCACAGAGGAGGCGAGCAATCTAGTAACAGAACAGGACAATTTTGGGGCAAGACCACCAGATGTGTAGAAACAAGCCCATATGTTCACATCACATCTGGCAATGGTCTGAAGCAATGCCATACATTCTCTTCGTCATAGGAGGAAACATGCATCACCCATAATAGATCTTAAAGGCATTTTCCATCACCAAAGAGGAGACAGAATCTTTTGGGACCCTTTCTTATACTCGTGGCTTGGGAAAGTGGAGATAATAGAGAACAAAGATAATAACATTTAGAAGGGGGCTATGGAGACACAGGTTTTAAAAGGTCTAGGGTCTACTCATAAGGTGATTTGGAAGGGGATCTACATAAAGTCTCACTTGGATATAAAAAAAAAAAAATGAGATTTGAAACTTGTCCTGTAAAGTACCCAGAACGGTGCAACAGTTAAGAGTCAAGAACATCAGAAACCCCCCTAATCACCTGTCTCAATTAACAGGCGAAAACAAGACTGTGTCCCAGGGGAACATTTTTATTTATTTTTGACAGAGGCATGCGATAGGGGACATAAAATATATAATCCCATAATAGGTTATACAATAGTACAATACAGAGCATGAGAAGGCCATGACAAGGAGGAGACATTGTAGGATTTGGCTTCCTAATTTATCCAACACGGATCTTGTGATCTCAAAAACAAAACTACAGCTTGGCTTAAATGGATAGCCAAATAATGAAAATGTACATCTGGAAACTCTCTTCTACCATTGGAGTTGGCACGTAGAAGGTTTAAAAAAATAAAAATAAAACTTTTTCAGTGTTTTCAGTCTCTTCACAAATTGTAAAAGCCATCCATGCAACTGGTAGTACAAGTAGTACATGGTACTAGCAGTTTTTTTTTAACAATGTTTGTTTTGCCAATATGAAAACTATACCAATAACTATGTACAGCATAACAAGAATACATGTGTTAATGCTTCACTTATTTTCACTTCTATTTTCTGTACTCCTGGTAAAGATATAGAGCTAGTCTGTGAGAACGTTTGTAGAATTGGAAATGCAACTATTATATTCATGTAGCATAAGAAAGAAATACTAGGGAAAACAGCCTCCTGAGAAAACATGTAAACTTGAAAATAGTAATGGTTCTTTAAACGCATGGAATCAAGTGCTAAATAGTATTTAATATAAGCAAACATCAAATCAAGCGTAATACAATGCATATTAACTACAGTATGCTAATAGTTCTTAATTTATAAAATAGGAAACACCACTGCATAATTTATTTTAAAGCACAAATTATGAAAACTAAAAGGTTACCTGAAGCAAGGGGTCATGATTAAATATGAAGAACAACTGAAATGGATTTTGAAATCTAGTTTTTCATGAGAAGATCCTTCATCATCCTGAAATATAAACATATTAACCATAAAAATTGTTAACATTGTTCTGCACAGCATTAAAAATTGCACCTCAATGACAAATTGAACAGTGGCACCATTACATCAATGGGAAAGTGAGGTATGTAACAGGCAACACGTAGAGCAAACGTTTGCAATAAAAAAAAAATATATTTAATATGATGACCGAACCAAAATTTTACCATGACAGAGGCTTAGTTTGGAGTTTTTTCAGGTCGTTATGACAAACAAGAGTGACCCACATATTTGTATTGATATAGTCATTCAGACTCACTCTAATGCTATTAGGCACTTTATTCTTGGTCAACACTTGGGGACACATTGCAGGTGGAATTCCCCACAAATGGGTTGGTACAATCGCAGGTTAGCAGGGGGACTCCGCAGTTAATTTCTCAAACATCACACTGCCCTGGGCTTTCCAACTTTTCTGTTGGGAAGCCAGGCCAGACCAGTATGATGGAATAAAACAAACTCTCAAATAACTTACTTTTACAATGAATGACAATGTTCCTTTGAGCTTCTGGGGCATTACAATACTTTGGACAGTGAACACAAACTGAGCTTCATTAGACACACCTGAATAGAAACAAAGATCTGGACAGTTATTAATGAACTGGTGGAAAATGCAGTGCACATTTGTATGTAGGATACAATTGGGCTAGAAGAGTTATTTTTATTATGTCTAAATAAAAGCATCACCACATTTTTTATCATTGATGCTACTAAAAGTACAAAGTAAGCAAAGCTAATTCTATATAATGCATAAGAGGTAAATGTTTTAACATTTTCTAGAAGATCATTAAATCTGTTTCCTGTAAACCCAAAATGTTAATGTAGTGTGTCCACTGTAGCAGAAATCACAATTGGAAAATGCTCCTTACCGAAAAGTTAAACCCACACATACACAACCCTATCACTCTACATTTATTTTCCATTTAATAAAGTAAATGGGAATTTAATAAGTAAGAGAAAAAACAAGAGATATGGTAAGAACTTACCTTTGTTATCTCTGTTTCTACGAAGTCCATAGGGTCCACAGGGTTGACCTTGGGGTATAGGTTGGGAACCAAATCCGGGCACCACGCAGTTAAAGCTTTTAGCTCCCAGGATGCACTGGGTCCACTCTCCCTATAACCCCACCCCCAAGCCAGAGGCACCTCAGTTTGTAAGTAGCCAAAGGCCGGAGGAGGAGAGAAAAAGAGAGAGAAAACTGGAACACTCAATAACCATACTCACCGAAATGGGAGACGGAAAACCGGTGACCAGCCACACAGCCCATATGAAGCCAGGTGCGTCAGGGCGGGCGCCCTGTGGACCCTATGGACTTCGTAGAAACAGAGATAACAAAGGTAAGTTCTTACCATATCTCTTGTTTTCTACTTCAGGGTCCATAGGGGGTCCACAGGGTTGACCTTGGGGATGTCCCAAAGCAGTTCAACCAAGGGTGGGGACGCTCCTGTGCTGAGAGGAGAATCCGTCGCCAAAAAGGAAGCATCCTGAGAGGCAAAGGAAACCAATGCCTAGAACCTTAAAAAGGTGTGGACAGAAGACCACGTGGCCACCTAGTAAGGCAAAACAGCCGAGGCGCCACAGCGAGCCGCACACGAGGGTCACATGGCCCGAGAAAAAACAAGCATCAACAACAGGAAGGCCTACCCATGGGTAGGCCCCTGAGGAAGACCTACGAGGCCATCCAAGTCAACATTTGGTTATAGGCCGGCCATCCTTTCCTGTGAAAACCAGAAATCTCAGACCACCAATAAGGAGTCCGATTTCTGTAAGGAACCTGAACGGATCACATAAATCCAAAGAGGCCAGACCACAGTCAATGAGGCCACACCAGCCGAGAGGACTGGGGACAGAATGGCCGTACCATAAGTTCCAGAATAATATGGAACCTGAAAACCACTAAGAAGAAACACAGGGCGAGAGCAACTCCCACCCTGACATGATGCCCTCCAGAAGAGGGAGCTACATGAGAACGCTCCCAATTCAGACACTCTCCTGGTTGATATAAACACCCTGAGAGAAAGAGAGAGCCTAAGCAATAGACCATGTAATGGCTATCACAACCAGCGGTTCCATTGACTGTCCCCGGAGGTAACGAAGAACCACTACTTACTCCCAAGGAGTCCCTAGGGAGGACAAATGGAGGCATAATCAAGAAAAGGATGAACTGGATACCAGAGTGAAGCAATTCCATATCTTAACCATACTGACAGTGTAGAGATCCGCACTGTCAGGAAGACCAGGCCAAGTGTGAAACCCAAGCCAGCCGGAAGGAATGCCAGAATATCTGGAAATCCTGGACACCGGAGGATTGTATCGACAGGTACAATACCATAAGATTTATGGCTGCCACAGTTTGTGGTAGGTCCCAGCAAAAGCTGATCCATGTGCTCTAATCATTCCAACGATGACAAAGCCAGGGAAGCCGTAAGACCACTGTAAGGACACAGTCAAAGACAAACGACCCAGGTCCAAGGCAAAACCAAGGACCCTGAGACAACAGGTCCGGGCAGTGAAGCATCAGGGATGGAGTATCGATGTAGAGACTCCGAAGATCCAAGTACCCCTGACATCTGGGGCAATCAGGAGCCACCAGCAGGAAAGCATCTCCGTCTCGATTGAAAACACTTCCAAAGACCTCGAGGAAGAAGGGAGACCGGAGAACACAGGTACACAAAGTGGAAGGACCACTTCACCGACAAAGAGTCGCTGAAGTTTGCTTCAGAATCCCCAGAGCTGAACTGTAACACCCTAGTGTGATAAAGTCAGAAGGCCATGAGGGTCACCTCAGGGGGGCCCCCCCTGCTCACCAGGAGATGAAACCTCTCTTGGGGAAGAGACTAGTCCCCGGGATGCACGTCGTGACGGCTGAGGACTCCCGCTTCCCAATGGAGAGCTCCTGAAATGAACGCTGCCGAGATGGTTGGGAGGAGACCCTCGGACTATGTCCGAATATGTGACATACCTGTCATTGCCACCCAACGAACAGTGTTGCTAAAAAGGAAGCCACTGTCCTGACCCTGTCGGACTGAACCTTTTCAGGTTCACCGGGAAACAAGAGTTATGCCAGAGTAAGTTAATTGACAGGGTGGAATCGACAGACGTCCAACTGCACTGAAAAGGATTCGGTCCAGACACTGTCCCTAGCAAAGAAAACCCTGGACGAGATGGCCATAGCCACCCGGACAGGGACCGACTTGCCTCCGGAGAGAGCATCATCGTTTGAACAGTTATCCGACAGAAAAAACTCATTCCATCTGGAGATGAGCCAATTATGGAAAGGCCTGGAATGGAACTGAGCCCATTCCACCATGCATCCCAGAGTGTAAAGACATCTGTCGACTGCGCAGACAACCATGTACTCCTAATGGAAGAGAGGAGATTCCGTCTTACGCCAGAAGAATTCTCAGATTCTGAGAATCCAGCAGGGATCCTAGATGAAGAATACCCAGAGAGGGATGCAGGGAGGACTTTTTCCCCGTTGATTAAACGTCTGCACCCTGAAGAAGCCACAGTCATCCTGACCTGGCCGTAAAGTACCCCCGGTGATCCCGCTAAGAGCAGGAGGCCGTCCAGGTACAGGAGCATTGGGATATACTGAACAGAAGAACTGTCAGAAAATCCAAAACGCTGGTAAACCCCTGTGGGGCTGAGGACAGTCCCAACAGGCAGAGCCCGAAAAATTGTAAGTGTTGCTGTGATACAGCAAACCTCAGCCCATGCTGAGGAAAGGTCTCTGTAAGTACCCGTAGGCACGCGTCCTGTATATCCAGTGATACCCTAAAGTCCCCAGGTTCCAAACATCGTATGATGGAGCATAGGGATTTCCTCCTGAGCCCAGGTAGCTTTAGGAACTGGTTCAGGGAATTGAGACAGAGAACAGGCCAAAGAGGACCATTCAGCCACCGCACCAGAAAGAAAACAGAACAACCAGTCCCTCACTGAGATAGTGGGGATGGCCCAATTAGCTCCGCTTACCGCAACAACTGCATAGCTTTCTGGATCTGTAAGGCCCTTGTAAAGAGGGCGTACCCTCCTACCCACGTAGCCGCGGCAACTTGACACTAATACCGGGCGAACTGAGAAAATCGGTATCTCCCAGTTGTAGGCCTGTCCCGTCAGACTGAAGAGATATCCGTAGGTTCAGAAGCAGGATCGGCTGGCAGTCCAGGCCTGCTCGGTACTGGATATGTCGGCCCTTGTAGATGCCGACAGTCTACGAAGAAACAGACCTTTAGGCTGACCGAGAGGACAAAAAAGACTTAACAGACTTAGTCTGAGGCCTTGTAGTGTGCATAGCTGAAAGCGGTAAACTTGTCGTTAGTAATACTGCCAATGTTACTACAATCTTGTCAAGGTCAGGACCAAACAATATCAACCCTAAAGATGGTATCTGCACCTCTGCATTCTCAGAGCGCAGCCATAGGGTATTACGGAGGATACAGTCGCAGCCGGAACTCTGAAAGTTAGGAGACTGGTATCCAATATAGGCATGTCCACCTATGACAACTGCATATATTACATGAGCGACCAAATACATTTGAACCCCCGACGTGTTGGAGGGGAAAAAAACGTTACAAATGCATCAACCCAATATGCAATAGTATTAACCAACCATGCTATAGCCATGGTAGGATGGGTAACAACTCCCGAAAGCAAGTATACTGATTTCAGGCAGAGTTACCACCTACGGATCCGAAGAATCCGACCACGCAGGAATGGGAGGCGTAGTAACGTCTGTAATCAGACGAGTAACACGCCCATCCCCCCCAGGAGGGGCTCGTGATGCCCTCAGGGAATTTGGGACAGGAGGCCAAACACTGTTGTAACACCTCCTATCTGGCAACAGCCAGAGTCCCGCTATGCGATCCACCCGCTAGTCAGCAACAGGTAACCCGAAGGCACGCAATACTGAGGGTGTATGATACAGGTGCAGGTCAACATTCACTCTAACCAGAATGGACCTGCTACCAGCCCTAAAGCAGGGATAATAATACCTGAAATAGGCTTCCCCCCGTGTAAGAGGGAAAGAGCCCCGAACAGTACCCAGTTCACGGCAGAGCCAACTGGGAAGTAACCACAGGGCGTCAACCACGCCAATTAGCGTTTCGTAGAAAACGACATCCACCCAGGGTGGCTGTTGTGGTAATCCCTGCAAGGGGAATGACAGACTATTGTGGCACCAGGGGGAATTCATATACTGCAAAAAACCCCTGCAGGGAGCGGTAGTCTGTGTCACAGGGGAAGAGTGCAAGAAGCTGCGAGATACCCTGAGATGAAAAGGGCAGTATGGTGAAGTAACCCCAAGTGAGGTACAACAATGGGGCCCGCCCGGCGATCCGCAATTGAGAGGATCCCGAGAAAACAAACCGCCCAAGGGGGTCGTGAAAGAGGCCGGCACCAGATGACGCCACATACAGAACCCTTTATGAGTCAAATCCTCCGCACTAACACCTGCAGCACATGACTTGCAGGATAGTAAAAATGGGTGCAGTATAACGCTCTATCTCCTGGTCAGACATATCTGACCCATCTTGGCGGAAATATTAAGCAGCACTATACTGGTCCTGACTGATGCCAAAAATAGCTGCAGGGACCCATTTTCAGCGTATGCAACACACAGTTCCATCTAAAATATGGCAACGTGCAGCACGCAACAGTATGTGACAAACCACACAAATATTAACAAGTATATAAATGTGAGGTCTCAGAACCACCCTAAGTACAGCTGTATTAGGGCAGATAAAGAAAAGGGATAGATATACACTGACAGGTGAGAGAATAAAGTACAGTCAGCACTAGCATAAGTCACATACAATGCAGATATATACATAAACATGTCATATAATATACTGCACTATTACACTGCATTCAACTGCCCAGATTCAGTGTCTGGGAAGGCTACAGCGCTGTGTACACTGACCTGATGGTGAGGTACGCAGGGGGACTGGACTCACTGCCATCCTGAGAGATTTCTGCTGCACCACAGAGATAAAATGGCCGCTGGAGACCTCAGAAGAAGCGTGGCCCGCGGAGGAAGCAGCTCAGCGACGCCAGACTATGGATACTGAAAGGCGCGCTGAGCTGAGGGGAGGAGCCGCTGTAACAGGGAAGGCTGCCTCCCCTGGCCGGCTATTAACCCCCGGGACGCCGGCTCCCTGCACCGATCGTTAAGTCCCTGGTGGTCTAGTGGACACACGGGGTATGGGGGGCCCGCCGCCACTGCCGGCGCCTCCGGTCTGTCCCCTGAGACCGGAGGCACAGGACTGCATTTGAAATGCGCGGATCACCGCAAGCGGTGATCCGCGACCTTACCTGCTCCCCGTGGATCCGGCAGCAGTCCTGGGCGCCCGCAGAGTCCGGCTAGTACAGACTCTGGGGTCCCGCTGAGATCCCCAGATCTGTACTGGCGTCTCAGCGCCAGCGGGGTGACGGAGCGGCAGCTTAGACGTCCTATGGACAGTCCGACGCTGCCGCTCTGAAGAGTCCAAAGTCCATGAAAAAACTTTGTCCCTAAAAAAATAAAATAAGCTTAGGGGCTGCTAATCAGCTCCCCCTGCGCTAACGGTGACCCGACTCCGGCCGGGCACCAACTTAAACTGAGGTGCCTCTGGCTTGGGGGTGGGGTTATAGGGAGAGTGGACCCAGTGCATCCTGGGAGCTAAAAGCTTTAACTGCGTGGTGCCCGGATTTGGTTCCCAACCTATACCCCAAGGTCAACCCTGTGGACCCCCTATGGACCCTGAAGTAGAAAGAAAAGTGATTTACTTATGAGGTTGTGATTTAAAAGTGGATTTAAAAAAAGGGACTTGATGCGAACATTACCAAAACTTGTATCTATTAATTGTTAGTGAACATTGTGGGGAACATAGATAGATGAAAATGATCAGAGAGCAATTTTTGGGATCATTAAAGAATGAAAACAGAAAAATGTAGAGTGTATTGTCTGAAGTAACTGAAGAATAGAGTTTTAGTTACAATTTTTCCATCCAGTGGGAAAAGAACGCCTTTAACAATCATACTTCTGCACTAACAAGTGGGGCATGAGACTAGGATTATAATTGCCGGTATGGACTAATGCCAATTAATGCTAAATTCTTAATGACACAACATTTTTCAACTATGATTGCACCCAACATTGAGACACTCACTCTCAATGGCTGAGAACTGAGAAATAGGTTGCCGCTATTTAAGGTATTTTAGGGTGGTCATGGATTCAGGCTTCACAGTTTGGTATATAATAGGCTGCAGATGGAGGCAGAGTTTAGTGGGAAGCAGCTGATATGGATGTTATAGGAACAAAAAAATGTAGTCAAGAGGCCGGAAGCAGAGAACCTGTATCTGCTCCTTTCAAGTATTTGGCAAGAAACTCAACATGGTTTCATGAGATTACCAGCTGCCTATACACATTCTTTTTTTCAAGAAATTGCAATAGGGTGTATTGTGAACCGCTACAAAGCCATGCTAGTAGATGATGTTAACTTACATCAAGACGATACACTTAAGTTATTTGGTGAAATAAATGATCAGTGTGACAGGAAGAAAGCTCACCTGGAGGCAGCTGGAAGGGTACAGGTATCCCATCGTGAACAGAAGCTCCCTCTGGCCTTCGCATTTTGGTATTTAAGGAATCCAAAACATTTAGCTCCATATTTTTAAGAAAACATTGACTCTGGTTTTCTAAAATGATGGAGACTTTGACCTCACTCTCCTTCTGCAGATCTCCTTGAACGTCATACATCTGTTATGACAAGCAACAAGGACATTTTTACATGTGTGTTCACAGCGTAACAATTCAGACACTTCAATTAGAGGGAAGTAATACTCTAAAGGTGCCCGTCCACTAGCAGACATGAAAACGACTGCACGATTATGACATTGTAATCGTGCAGTCATTTGTCAGTCTGTAATGTGCCTAAACTGAACGATCAGTAGCTCATTGTAGGCACATCAATCATCTGCAAACATGCTCAACCTGACATTATAGTCAGGTTGACCAGCATGTTTGCACGATGATAGATGTCTAAACGACCAGCGGGCACACGCATCGCTGGTCGTTTTAGACACTTTTGTAAACGATTTAACGATCGTTATCGTTCAATCACTCAACTTAATCATCTGGTGGATGGGCACCTTTAAATAAAGCAAAGTTTTGTTACAATATTAAAATGTTGTTTAAAATGAACATACTATTGCCGGCATATTATTTTTCCAACTGGTTGTATGTATTTGTATAGATTCAAGCTCACATAATAATATGTCAACCAAATATAATGATTTTGATAGGCAGTTTTAAACAATCCTTAAAAACATTTAGTTTCTTTTTTTTCTTAACTTAGTAATGAAAAGGAATTGCCATCTAGATCTTCAGGCAAGTTTCCAGCAAGACCTACTAAGCAAGTTCACAGGTAAAGCTCTGTTCTACATGTACAGTCCATCACAATGTGAAATTTTGCAATGCTAAGAACCATCTTGTTATTCTCCCATTGCTCTCTTTATTCTCATACATGCATTTCAGAATCGGTATGATTTACCGCCGGCCGTATGGAGGTGGAAATCCCGATCGTCCATTAAGGTAAGTATGCTAACCCAATTCCCCCCCTAATCCTAACCCACCCTTAGGGGTGCCTAACCCTAACCTCCCCCCAAGTGCCAAAACCTAACCCCCCCCCCTTCCCCACCGCCTAAACCCAAGTCCCCCAGGAGGGAAGGGGGTAACCCTAACCTCCCCGGGGGGTGCCTAACCCTAAGTCCCCCCTGGGAGCCCTAAACCTAACTCACCATAGCCCCCCCCCCCGACTGTCTGTGCCCGGCTTACCTTCGAACAGTAAGCAGGGTGTTAGGCTCCCGGCGTAGGTCTAACTACGCCTGTCATTAGACACGTGCCGGGATTAGACAGTCTGGAAGCCGGCGGTCGGGATTCCATCAGTCGGCTTCCCGACTGCTTCCCTGCATTTAAAAGGAGCAAAATGAGTAATTAACAAATTTTCTTCCCAAAGGAATTACCCGGGTGTTTCTAATGCCCACTTCATTGCAAATGCTTCTTTTTCTACAGTGGAAGAATTTATCTTATGTACATTCAGTTTTCTACTCAAAGAAATACAAGGATGCTCTGTACACCAAAAATTCCTTTTTAAAGTCAGGTTGAGTGCACAGCACTATCTTTAATTCTTGAAAAGCCATAACGCTACCTTTATTGCCTGAAAAGCCAAACTGACTGTTTATCTTTGGTAAGGTCAGTCAAAGGGAAAGCAATGGTGGCAAACTTGGGCATAAATCATCTTTAATAACCCATGATTCCCAAGAAAGCGCTCCACTGCTTCTTATATAGGAGTTGTGGCCAATTTTGTATTGCCTCAATTTTGTTCAGTAAAGCTTATTTATTAAGTACAGGTGATATATACCAAGCCAGACTTCACGGACGACGGGACAAGGTATGTAGCAAAGGCATACACACTTGCCGATGCAAAGTCGAGGGACGCACCATCCATCGTTCGCAACATCCCGTCGGCCCTACTGAGATGTCTCTAACAACCCGCGGGAGCGCGCATATCATGGGTACACACTAGATGACGTACCAGATATGTAGCTCCGATCCGCAGGATTGGACAACATATCGTCTAGTATGTACCCAGCTTTAGGGCTTTATCAAATCTCTGTCTATGGTGTATTCAAGGTACTTCACCTGTTCCATCCTTAAGCAACACTTTTTGGGTTGGCTGTCAATACTGCCTCACGGATGGGTCCCAACACTGCTTGTACCCTGTGTAAGTGAGGCTGCCAATCAGGACTGTTTAAGATTACGTCATCAAGATAAGCAGCAGCATACTGTCAATGGGGTCTTTTATCCATCATTCTCTGAAAGGAGACTGATGCCCCATGTAACCAAAATTACATCTTGCATTGGAACAGACCCTCACGTGCAGAAAAAGCTGTCTTTTCTTTTGCATCGTCTCTTAACGGTACTTGCCAACCCTTTGATTAAGTCTAGAGTGGTTAAGTACTATGCTGTTCCCAACCTTTTTTAATGAGTTCATTCACACGAGGTACTGGGTAGGCATCAAACTTAGACACACTATTCAGCTTACAGAAATCATTGCAGAAGCATAAATTCCCGTCGGGTTTTGTAATGAGTACATTTGGACTTGATAACTCACTTCAATTATATCTAATTCCAGCATTTGAGGTGGGAACATAAGATAGATACACACACCTAAACATTAACTGCATTAAATGTGATGTGAGGTCATAATTATCCAGAATTGTCGTACCGAACGTATAAATGTCAACAAATGGAAGCGGTGACTCAGAAATATTTCAAGGACAAAGATGAAGAGGTAAAAATGAGAAAAATACAGAATAAAATATACTACAACATCAACCAGTTTGAGTCTGTGGACCAAATAAATGTTATATAACATTTTCAGCAATCAAGAATGTTCCTTTAAAGCATATTATACATTTGAAATGACACAGATTGGTACAACCACGAAAAAATAAGTTTGAGAATATAGATAATTGTAAACTCGTGTATTTGTAACTTCTGCTGCTTGCGTTGTGCCACATAGGGCAGTGAGCGGTGTTAAGGCAGGAACACAGTGGACTAGGTCTAGTGTGTACAGACCTCGTAAATGATGGGACACGGCAGGGTGCCGTCAGCGGCAAGTGTGTATGTCAGCGACGGCGGAGGGGCCATGCTGCATTCGGCAGCACAGCCCTCGCTAACTATGTCGCCCGTCGGACCTCCATGCAGGTCCGATGGGCGATGTTACTGACGACATGAGGGAGCGCGCATCGTCAGCAACAGAGGATACACACTAGACCAGGGATGGGGAACCTCAGGCTTGGGGGCCGTATAAGATCCCCAGAAACGTTTGGTCTGGCCCTCAGAGCTATCTGGCTAGCAAGTGCCTAGAATGTCACCCTGCAGCCAAAATCTATGCAGTAGTGCCACCAGGAGCGCCCTTAGGACGGTCACACCGCTACCCTTACAGCTCCCCGGAGCATCATCAGGATGATCCAGGCATTACTGTAATCACCGGCAATTATGACCCCGCCCCACGTGACATCACACGGAGAAGGTGTGGCCTGCACCAGGTCCACGTATAATGTTATATATATCAAAATGGCCCTCGGCAGAAAAAAGGTTCCCCACCCCTGCACTAGACGATGTGCCAGATATGTCGTCCAATCCAGCTGGATTGTACGACATATCGTCTAATGTGCACACGGCATTATATTATAATATATATATATTATTTATATATATATATATATATATATATATATATATATACACATACACACACACACACACACACACACACACACACACACGCGTAAAGGAAACCTATTGAAAAGAGTGTTCCCCAAGTGTTATACCAAAGGAGATTTCAATAGAAAGTGTAGATGGGGCTTGTATAAAGATTTACGTTAGAAGTCATACAGGCATGAATTGAAAAATATAATATATTCCGGTGTAGGTTGATGTGATTCTCACAGGTTCAATCATATTCTAGTTTTGTTAATGCAACACTACCTGACAGACCACTCTATCAGTAGGATATCATTCTTTCCTTTTTCTAGCATTTTAAATGCTAATTATTTCAGAGATAATACACTATTGTGATTTCTAGTTTTTATGGTTCGATTGAATTATCCAACTCTTGGGAACATGGAAATCTCGCCATAAGGATATTTTTGCCTGGAAAAGGGAAATTTTTTTCAATTAGCACCTACATGTTTTTTTTTTTGTTCTTTTCCATTTTGTAGTATTGATGATACTATTGTGTCAGTTTGTGCTGGGGTGCTATTTTTTTTTTTTTTTAAATTGAGTAAATTTTTATTGGTTTATAGAAATACATTAACAAATAACCAAACAAAATATATATACACATAAAACACATATATATATATATATATATATATATATATATAAAAAAAAATAATTACCACACTATACAAATATTAGAATATTGTCAAAAATAACACCTGAAAAATTTGCAAAATCAACTAGATCCCAACAAATTCTCAACTTATCACACAGCACATTACCTCCAACAAAGTAATAATCTACATAATTATCCTAATATTATTATTCCGGTCAATCATTAGGCAATGCACGGGCATAACAGGATTTAAGCCAACTGCTCCAGGTGCTATTTTGCACAAGAGATTATCCTTCTTTCCAAAAGTATCTTGTATGAAGAAGTGGAGTTGCTTCTGCTGCCTCCCATTTGCCTAAAGCAGTGGTAGAGCTATACATATAGCAAATCAAATAAGATGTAGAAAAGTTGAGAGTTTGTACACCACAAATAAAAAGACTACAATGTCACAGTGTAAGTTAAAGATATACTTTTTGTCCAGATGTCAGAATGGAATAGCAGTGTATTGAAAGGTATATCAGTTTAAAAATTGGTGAATGCCATCATAAACACTGCGATGTCAAAATTAGCCATTTAGTTCAAGGAAGTAGGATCACAATTCATGTTACTTTCTGGACACAAAAGTTATTGCATTGAATGAAACAGAATCATAATAGACATTACCAGAGTCTACTCAGCCCCGCGCTGCCCACTACAGAGAAGGGGGCCCACATGGAACCCTCTCCTCTTTTAATACGCCCCAGATTAGCAGTGATGTAACTAAGGCAGGGTGCCATGGGACCGGCGGTGTGGGGGAGAGGGGGGGTGGACAGCGCCGGCCACGGTACAGGCCCACCCTAGTCACTCAGTGTAGTGCAGACCGCAGTGAGTGCAATCCGCACTACACAGTTACACACGCATTGCCGCCTGTACTGGGTAGTACATTCGTACTACCCGGCGGCGATGTGTGTGTTTCAGCAGCCAATGAGAGTCAGACAGACTCACTGCCAGAGCTGGGCTGGAGCTCATTCGTGAACTCCGCCTTCCGGCTCCTGCAGTGGGTGATGGGAGAGACTTCATGACGTCTCTCCTATAGTACTGAGCGTGGCGAGCACGGCCGAGCGGAAGGACGGAACAGCAGACAGTGGCGGGCGCGGCAGGAGTAGGGATTCAGGTAAGTTAGTGAGTGTTTTGTGTCTGTTCTGCACTACTGGCCAGGGGCACTACGGAAGGCACTGTATAAGGGGCACAACATAGGGGGATCACCACTGGGGGGGGGGGTCTTCATAAGGGGGATCACCACTGGGGGGTTCTTCATAAGGGGTACCACTACTGGAGGCACTGTATAAGGGGGACCACTACTGGGGGCACTGTATAAGGGGGACCACTACTGGGGGCACTGTATAAAGGGCACTACATGTTGCCTGCATAAGGGGGACCACTACGGGGGGGGCCTGCATTAGGGACACTACTGGAGGCCTGCATAAGGGGGACCACTACTAATGGGGGGACTGTATAAGGGGCAATGCATAGGGGTGCAAAGTATAAAGCACTACTGGGGGCTCTACCACATGGGACACTGCTACTGGGGACATTGCTTAAGGCGCAGTACTATAGTGGGCATTGCAAGAGGGGCAGTACTACAGTAGGCATTGCAAGAGGGGTACTACTACTCGGGGCATTAAGGTGCATATGTAATGGAAAAGAATGTTCCCAGAGTGACTAGAAAGGGGTGTGTAATGTTGACACGCGCCATTTTTCAGTGACCACGCTTATTTTTTCCACGCGCGCACAAAAGGGGGGGCTCCATTTTTATTTTGCCCTGGGTGCCATATACCCTAGTTACGCCACTGCTGATTAGAGTGCCGTTAAAATATGAGATATGGTAAGAACTTACTCTTGTTATCTCTATTTCTACGAAGTCCATAGGGTTCCACAGGATACCTTGGGGTATAGGTGATGACGTCAGGCATCGGGCACCATAGAGTTAAGTTTCTACCAGGATGCACTAGGCTCCCCCTCCTATACCCCGCCCCCGAGCCAAGGCATCTCAGTTACGTACCAAGCCATAGGCCGGAGGATGAGAAGGAAGAGAGAGAAAAAAGATCTGGACACACACAAGAATCACATTCTCACCAGAGGGAGACGGAAAAAACGGTGACCAGAGTAAAGCCCATCTGCAGCACAGGTGCGACAGGGCGGGAGTCCTGTGGAACCCTATGGACTTCGTAGAAATAGAGATAACAAGGGTAAGTTCTTACCATCTCTCATATTTTCTACTTCAGGGTCCATAGGGTATCCACAGGATACCTTGGGGATGTCCCAAAGCAGTATCCTTCAAGGCTGGGGAAGGAGAAAGGAGAATCCGCCGCCCGAAGGAAGCATCCTGAGAGGCAAAGGTGTCAAACGCGTAATACCTCACAAAGGTATGGACAGAGGACCACGTGGCAGCCTTGCAGATCTGGACTGCAGAGGCACCACGTCGTGCTGCCCACGAGGGACCCACAGACCTAGTGGAATGAGCCCTCACAGAGGATGGAACCGGCAGGCCTTCATGAAGATAAGCTTCTGAAATGGCCATACGGATCCAAGCTGCCAAAGTTTGTTTGGAAGCTGGCCAACCCTTTTTACGGAAGCCATAGAGGAAATACAAAGCGTCCGACTTCCGAAATGAAGAAGTGCGGTCAACATAAGTCCTTAAGGCCCGCACAACATCCAAAGTGGCCTCACCCACTAAAAGCCGGCACAACGATTTCTTCGTTAATATGAAACCGGGAAACAACTTTGGGAAGAAATTCAGGTCGAGTGCGCAGCACTGCCCTGTTCCCATGAAAAATCAAGAAAGGGGGTCTACAACGAGAGAGCCCCTAAATCAGAAACACGTCTGGCCGAAGCGATGGCCAGAAGGAAAACAGTCTTAGCTGTTAGCCATTTAAGATCCACTGAGCCCAGTGGTTCAAACGGCGGTCCCTGGAGAGCCCTCAGGACCACAGCCAAATCCCAAGGCGCCACAGGTGGAACAAAAGGCGTCTGAATTCGCAGAACACCTTGCATAAAGGTGCGCACATCAGGGATTGTAGCAATCCTACGATGGAACCAGACAGGGCAGAAACCTGCACCTTCAAAGAAGCAAGGCGAAGCCCATGGTCCAGTCCCGCTTGTAGGAAGGCTAGTACTCTAGACAGACGAAATTCCCGAGGTGCATAACCTCTCAGTCGACACCACTGGAAAAACGTATGCCACACACGATGGTATATTCTCGCGGAAGACGGTTTCCGAGCTCTGAGCATGGTTCGCACTACAGAGCTGGAAAAACCCCTGGACCTTAACATGGCCGCCTCAACAGCCACGCCGTCAAAGACAGCCGAGTCAGGTCCGGGTGAAGACAGGGACCCTGGGACAGAATGTCCGGTCGTAGCGGCAACGGCAGAGGACTGGCCACGGACAGACCCTGAAGGTCTGAGAACCAGTGCCGTCTGGGCCATGCGGGAGCTATCAACAGAAGAGTCCCTCCTTCCTGTTTGAATTTCCGGATTACCCGCGGTAGCAGAGAAAATGGAGGAAACAGATAAGCAAACCGGAATGTCCACCGGACGGACAGAGCATCCACCAGAGACGCCTTTTTGTCTCTTGTGCGAGACCCGTACACCGGCAACTTGTTGTTGTGCCGGGACGCCATGAGGTCGATCTCTAGAAGACCCCACCTGTCCACCAGCAGTTGAAAAACGTCCGGGTGCAGGGACCATTCCCCCGGATGAACGTCCTGGCGACTGAGAAAGTCCGCCTCCCAGTTCAGCACTCCCGGGATGAATACTGCTGATATAGCCGGGAGATTGCGCTCTGCCCATACCAGGATTCGGGACACTTCTACGAGAGCCGCCCGACTTCGGGTTCCTCCCTGACGATTTATGTAGGCCACGGTGGTAGCGTTGTCCGCCTGCACTGGGTGATCTTGGAGAACCCGATGTGCCTGCTGGAGAGCATTGAACACCGCGCGGAGCTCCAAAATGTTTATTGGAAGCTCTGCTTCTGCCTGAGTCCACCTGCCCTGGAACAAGTGTGGACCAGAGACTGCTCCCCAGCCCCGAAGACTGGCATCCTTTGTCAACAGGACCCAATTCGCCACCCAGAACGGATGACCCTTGTTGAGATGGGTCGTCTGCAACCACCAGGCTAAGGACAGGCGAACCTCCGGAGTGAGCACCATCGTCTGGGATTTTAGAGACTGAGGCAGCCCATTCCATTTGGACAGGATCAGGTGCTGCAGAGGTCTGGAGTGAAACTGGGCATATTCCACCATGTCGAATACCGACACCATGGAGCCCAGTAACCTCATCGCCGAATGCAGAGACACCTGGTGGCTCTGCAGACAACTGCGCATCCTCAACTGCAAGGCAGAGATCTTTTCCCCCGTCACAAAGATCCTTTGCTGTCCGGAGTCCAATAAGGCTCCGAGGTGTAGAATCCGCTGAGACGGGATCAGGGTGGACTTCTGCCAGTTTATTAACCAGCCGTGCCGTTGCAGTACCGCAATGGTCAGGTCCAAGTGGCGTAGAAGGAGCTCTGGAGATCCTGCCACCAAGAGAAGGTCGTCCAAGTACGGTAACATGCGGACTCCCTGCAGCCGCAGGTAAGCCGCCATGACCGCCATCACCTTGGTGAAAACACGTGGTGCTGTCGCCAGGCCAAAAGGCAACGCCCGGAACTGAAAGTGGTCGTTGCAGATTGCAAACCTGAGGAGCTGTTGATGGCGTAAAAGAATAGGGGACATGCAGGTAAGCGTCCTGTATGTCCAACGACACCATGTAGTCCCCAGGTTCCAGCGCCAGAATGATGGACCACAGGGTCTCAATCCGAAACTTCGGCACCCGCAAAGATTTGTTGAGAGCTTTGAAGTTGAGTATCGGACGATACAACCCATTGGGTTTCTGCACCAAAAAGAGATTGGAATAGAAACCCTGGCCCCTCTGGGAGAATGGAACAGGCACTATAACTCCAGCCTGGAGCATAGTGTGCAAAACCTTCCGCAGTTCCAAGGCTTTGTTCCGGTCTGATGGCTGACCCGTGGTGAAGAATAGAGACTGGGGTCTTTTTTCCCGGAAAGAGAGGGCGTACCCGTGAGAAACCACCTCGAGAACCCAAGTGTCTGTCGTGGTGACTGACCAACACCGGGCGAACTGCAGCAGACGGCCTCCCACTTTCGGATCCCCCAAAGGGAGGCCCGGACCGTCACCCCAGGCTTGTCATCTGGCTTAGGGGCCGGACGCCTGGTACTCCAGGCCTGCTTCCGGGGCTTGGCCGATTTTTGGGGGCCAGCCTGTCAGGGAAAGGATTGTGCTTTAGGCCTACCCTGGGCCCTATAAGGCCGAAAGTACTACGTACCTGAACCGGAAGGAACTGCAGCAGACGGGAGACATGCCGATTTGGCTGCCGCCAGTGTGGCTACAATTTTGTCCAGGTCCGGACCAAATAGAACTTCTCAGTTAAAAGGCAACGCTTCCAAGCCCTTTTTGGAATCAGCGTCCCTGTGGAGGGGATTCCCACTTAGCAAAATAATTATCCACGAACGGATAAGTCACCGCCAAACGCCTCTGTGGCTGGTATCGTTTGTCAGGCTGTTTCCACGCCTCCTCTAAATGGTCCACCAACTGACCCGAAAGAGGAAACACTGTGGCGTCACCCTTAATATCCTTAAAAAAGGCATATTTAGATTTGCACACGTCCTCAATCACCAAAGCTGTGCGGACTGCCCGAATAAGTCCAGGGATATACACCTTGGACCTAGCGTCCGCCTCCTTAGTACGGAGAGGTTCCTGGTCGGAAAGATCCAGAACCTCCCCATCATCAGACGTCACTTCGTCATCCTCATAAGGAGCAGACAGAGACGCCACCGGCCGCTTATGTGGCCGCTACACAGACTCCCATTGTAACACATCCGACAAGTGCTGTACAGAACTAGTCAGGGAATTAAGGCTCCTGAGAGACCGGGGGAGGGGAAATAGGGAGACTGCGGGGTACCATCAATTGCCTCGGGAAACCCTGCATGGGTGACGACACCACTGATTGCTGGGACAATCCTATCTGTGAGAACGCGGGCTGCGGAGCTAACTTCCCCACCAAGGTTGTACGCGCCTTAGCGAAACAAGCCCAGGGCGGCTCCAGTACCGGTGTTGTGACCATAATTGGCCGTGCCAATAAAAAACACTACCCTCCCCCTCCGCTATAGGTACTTTACAGGTAGTACACTGAAGCTGGAGAGGAAAGTCACTCTCAGACATGATGGTGGAAAGTATGTGACCCCTCTCACAATACTCGGTAGTATAGCGAGAGACCACCCTGCAGCACCGCACCGCAAGGGCTTTAGCAGAAAGAACAGGGACAGTGATAAGGCTGACAGTAAGAAATCAAAAGTACAGGCAGCAGCGCTAGCACAGTCACATACAATGCACAGAAAAATAAATCCTGCACTATCAGCGCTGATACTCAACTACACAGACACAGAGTCTGGTAGGACACAGCGCTGCATACACAGACCTGACCAAGCGGAGGAGAGGTATGCGGGGGAACCCAGACCACGATGCCTCCGATCTTAGGCTTCCAGCAGCGTTCACCATGCATTCTGAAGATGGCCACCGAGGAGCATAGAGGAGGCTGGCCTGGGGGAGGAGCGCTGCCACAGGGCCAGTCGGCGTGTGCAGAGAGGGCTGTGTGCAGCGGGGGAGGCGCCGGCTGTGAGACAGGGAAGGCGCGCTCCCCAGGCATGCATTTAACCCCTGGGACGCCGCAACGCTACCGCTCTGCCGCAGTCCGCTGTCCCAGGGGGGTAGTGGAAGCGCAGGTTAATACCTGGCTCCACGCTGCAGCCAGTCCCCAGGGAGCCCCCTGCCTGGGGACTTTTGGACCATGTTCATCAGGTTCCCACCGCGGGACCCCTGCTGCTTACCTTTGTCCCCCTTGGATCCGGCCATGGTCCAAAACATCTGGGGTCACCGCTAGCTGTGACCTCAGATGCTTACCAGCATCCCCGGATCGGTACCGGCGTTCTGGTACCGGCGGGGGTGTAGGGAAGACAGCATGGACGTCACTACTGACTGTCCATGCTGTACTTCCAGATGTACAGCCACAGCTGCAATTAAGAAAACTTCAGGGGCTCTTCTAAGCCCCCCTCTAGCAGGTGCATCCGACTCCGGCCGGGCACCACACGAAACTGAGATGCCTTGGCTCGGGGGCGGGGTATAGGAGGGGGACTCTAGTGCATCCTGGGAGGCTGAAAACTTAACTCTATGGTGCCCGATGCCTGATGTCATCACCTATACCCCAAGGTATCCTGTGGATACCCTATGGACCCTGAAGTAGAAAAAAAAAAAATTCATCAGGACCATTACGCAGGAGACTCTAGGACAGTGCCAGTCTACTCACCTGCACCCCCCCCCCCCCTCGCTAGAGAAGAGGGGGCCTACACAGAACTGCACCTGCCCACTCCTCTCTTAATACCCTCATGCGTTCTACAAAGTGTCATGACTGTTATGGGTCGCATTTTGAGAAACACAGGAATGCACATGGTTTATAATCCTGTTTCAGTGAGTCTCCTCTGCCTGTGCGGGGGTGGAGGAGAGCGCTCACACTGATCCCATGATTAGGCAACGCCCCTGATAAGCAACGGCTTCAGGGTAAATTGAATGGGATGGGGTCAATATCCGATGGCAGGTATTCGCGTTCCCGCTAGGCTGTTTTAGCAGGGTGCGGCACCCTGCCCTCCTTCTGGAGGGCAAAAAGCACCCTGCCCTAAAGAAGGAGGGCAAAAAGCACCCTGCCCTCACAGGCTGCGGGTGCAGTCTTCACCCGCGGGATGCAGTGTCCCGCGGGTGGAGATATGTGCGGTGACCCGGTCACCACCGGAGAATAGACGCCGGGCACATGCGCCCGGCATCTGTTCTCCCTGTCTGCAGCGCTTGGGGGCTGCCCGGCATGTCCGTAAGTGCCGGGCATGCCCCCAAGTATGATGAAAAAAGGGACGCGTCTTATAGACAAGCCCCCTTTTTGCCCGCGCGCACAAAGTTGCCCTCTCTAGCTCCGGCACCCTGCCTGCCACCGGAGCTAGAGTGAACACTAAGGTATTACGGCTGGCAGAATCCTGGCGCCGGTATCCCTACCGCTGGAATCCTCAAGATAAGTAGCGTTGTTAGGGGGTGGGTTAGCGTTAGGCACTGCCCTGTGCCATCCCCACCCATGGGTTGCAGTGTCCTACAGGTGGGAAAATATGCAGTTACCGATTTCCGCCGGGTGAATAGATGCCATACACATACGTGCAGCATTTATTCACAGTGAGGGGAGAGTTTGGGGGAAGCCCAGCACCTTCGTTAGTTTGGGCACGCCCCCAAAAGTTCCGAATTGGGGACGAGTCACAAATACACGCCCCCTCGCTGTGCAGCCACGCGCCCACATTTCAGAAATGAGCGCAGGGAAGTCCTGCCTGTGGTCTGGAGTGAAGATTAATTTGCTTTAATGCATACCTAATAAAAGGTTTATTTTTATTCTATTTTAACGTATGGAATGACCATTTTCATAGTTGGATATATAGTGTAACCATCATGGATTTCCCTGCTTGTAGAACATTTTACTTTTCTTGATATGCTATTCTTTTATTAGGTACCACAAGGTGTACACAGTGATGGACAAGAATTAACATGAAAAAGAAACCGTGAAAAGTATAAAGAATAAATACAAAAATTGCAATGAAACCATAGACAAGAAGAGACAAGTACAGGAAGTATAGGTTCAAGGGTAAAGCAACTTGCTGTAGCTACAGAAGGGAGTCAGTGGCAAGTTACAGGGAAAGGCACAAGAGCTGTTAATGAACATGTACAGATCCATATGGGTGAGCAGATGGTATCAGAGTTGTTGAAGGGGAAGAGACGAAAGACAAGGAGCACTGATGGTAAGGATAGTGCAGGGGAAGGAACAAGAGGGCCCTGTTTGTACACACAACAAAGGGTGAACTGGAAAGGAGACAAGTTGGGTAGGAGAATGGAGTGAGAGAGGAGCCAAGAGGCGGGCAGGTAAGCTTTAGTGAAAAGGTGCGCCATCAGGAAATGCGAGTGGAAGTACAACATAGCAAAAGGAAGAACGTTCCAGAGGAGGGGCACACAGCAAGAGAAATCTTTCAATGAGGGAATGGGAGGAAATAACCAGAGTAATGGTGCGTACACACTGGGCGATAAAGTGGACGACTGAACGATATCGTTATCGTTCAGTCGTCCACCTTATCGTCCATTTTTAACCCCAAAAAGATGAACGATGACGACGACGCCGTTCCCGCGGATCGTTCGTCATCATCGTTCATCGAGCTGACATGCAGCACAATCTGACGATCTCGTCAGGTTGCTGCATGTCAGGGAATGGGGGAGAGAGCCCGAAATATGGCCAATATATATAAGCAATTTATAAAGGAGCATCACCTTTATAAATAGTGGGATGGTAATTTATTGGGAGGCAGATGGCCATTAATACTATAAAGAATATTGTAATCATAATGTTGCCACTTTTTCTGTTTATATGAAGAACTGAATTCAGAAAGAATGATGTGCATATTTGAGAAGTGGAGGAGCCATTTAGTATCAGGAAGGCAATATAGATTAGCCAGCGAAGGGTTTCTCTGGTGAAGCTGTGCAGTGTAAAACGCATACAAAGCACTCCGAAGATCAGGTGTGTAAGTTATAGCAAAGGTATGTCATGCTTGAAATATCTAATGTTAAATGATCATTGTAAAAAAATAACCTGTGTGTCACATTTATTCACTACATTGTCACTTACCATTTTGATGAATTTATTTTCAGCCAAAAGACAATAACTGGACATTGGCTAGAAAAAATAAAAAAAGTGTGAAATAATTTAATGCCAGCATAGCCACACACCTGTATAAATTATGGTAATTAAATACTGCTATACAAATTTGTATTTAATATGAATTAAAAATCAAGTAGAATATGGTAAGTTTACAGCTCAATATTTTGGGGATAAAAACAAATCACCTAAAAAAAAAAAAAAAAAAAAGGATTTTTGGTACTTCCCGTTAAATAATATTCTCTCAGTCCATCTGGGGGACACTTGCCCCATGGGGTGTAGAGGGCGCTATTCAAGGTGCAGTTACAAGTGCAAACCTAAATGTGTATGCAGGCTGCCTACTCCCCCTCTATATCCCATAGGGCACAGCAACTCCATTTTGACTTTAATAAGCCCACAGGAAAAAAAGAACACTCAAACAAGAGAACGTGAAAGCAGTGCAACAAAGAAACAGATGGAGTGCAGTGTACCCCAGATGGATTAAGAGAAACGGATCTAACGGTGAGTACCAAAAAACCCTACTTTCTCTAACATTCGATCTGAAGGAAGGGAAGGAACACTCAGCTACGGAAGCGTGCACAAATTTACACCCAAAACTGGCATCTCTAGCTTCAAAAAAAGATTTAATTTGTAGAACTTTGTAAAAGAACGGATTGAGGACCAGGTGGCCTAGCATAATTGCTTCACAGAGGTACAGTACCACGCCACCCAAGAGGCATTCACCGATCTGGTAGAACAGGCAACCAGGCGATCTGGAACTGGGGCCCTTCTGAAACATATGCTTGCTAGATAATCGCCCCGATTCATCTGGCCAACAACTATTGAGTTGCTGGCCAACCTCTCTTCTACGCATCACAGAGCACGAGTAGGCTGTCCATTTTACGGTATATAGCAGATCTCTTCACATAGATCCGCAGGTCTCTGACAACATCCAGAAGGCTCAGAGCATCCCTGCTGCCAGAGGACGAATCGTCACCTAGAGCCGGAAGAACAATATCCTGGTTAAAATTCAATGGGGAAAAGCCCTTCGACTGAAAAGGCGGCGGCCTGGTGCACAGAACCACCCAATCTTGGTGAAAAACGAGAACTGGTAACCTGCAGGAAAGTGCTCCCAACTCAGACTGGTCTGGCAGGTGAAATAGCTAGCAAAAAAGAACATTTCCAGGTTAGACAGTTGAGATGAACGATATGCAGAGGTTCAAAAGGTGGCTTTTGAAGTGCTGACAAATTGAGTTCCCATAACCGGAGGCACATAGGATGGTAGGACATGAAAGCACACGCTGAAGAAAAGTCTGAAGCTCAGAGATAGCGACCAACTTACAGTGCATTGAAAAAAAGACTGAAAGGAATGAAACCTGAAATTTTAGTAAAGATAATTTCCATGAATTAAGAAGTATAAGCCCACTTATGTTCACACTAGGAGATGTAAATTCTCCAAACGCAATGGTAATTTGCGGCCTAGGGTGGCTTACTGGCCTTTATTATAGTCTGAATGACCAGGTCAGAGAGGCCCTTAGCTCGGAGAATCATGGCTTTAACAGCCATGCAGTCAAATCCAAAATTCTGATCGAAAAACTAGCAATAACTTGGCAGATCTGGTTGGATGATCCGCCTCCATGTTGAGGATGTCAGTGTACCACAACTGCTTTGGCATGTTTGGAGCCACCAGGACAACGTGAACTCCCTTGGCTTAGGCCTTTTCAGCACGTAAGGGAACACCAGAATCTGTGAAAACAGACACTGAGCAGAACTGCCAAGAGACAGTCACTGCATTCACAAAGATTGTATTTGGATCCCTTGTGCACGTGCCGTACAGTGGCATCTTGTGATTGCGTTGAGAGCCCATTAATTCCACGTCCGGCAGACCCAGTTGATCCACAAGTTGGCTGAAGATCTCCTGATAAAGGGACCATTTCCTGGGATGAACCTTGTACCGGGCTTAGAAAATCAGTTTCCCTGTTGTATACTCCTGGGATGATCACTAGCACATGCCTTTCCACCTATCGGAAGAGCTTGACTGTTTGCCATGGAGCTGCCTGTTCCGCCTTGGTGGTTGAGGTTAGCAATGACATTGTCCGACTGGATCTTGAGGAGCCTTCCTTGAAGGTGTGCCTGAAGGAAAGCCAGATGAATGGCCAAGACAATTATTGGAAGTCTTGCCCAGGTCCAAACCCCTTGAAGACAAAACAAGAGATATGGTAAGAACTTACCTTTGTTATCTCTGTTTCTACAAAGTCCATAGGGTCCACAGGGTTGACCTTGGGGGTATAGCTGGATCTGGATCCACGGGCACCACGCAGTTAAAGCTTTGCTGCTCCCAGGATGCACTTGGGTCCGTCCTCCTCTATACCCCGCCCCGGCCACAGGCACCTCAGTTGGTAAGCAGCTAAGGCCGGAGGAGGAGACTAAACAGAGAGAAGGAAGACTGGAACACACAAGAAACCATACTCACAGAAATGGGAGACGGAAAACCGGTGACCAGCCACACAGCCCATTTGAAGCCAGGTGCGTCAGGGCGGGCGCCCTGTGGACCCTATGGACTTCGTAGAAACAGAGATAACAAAGGTAAGTTCTTACCATATCTCTTGTTTTCTACTTCAGGGTCCATAGGGGGTCCACAGGGTTGACCTTGGGGATGTCCCAAAGCAGTTCAACTAAGGGCGGGGACGCTCCTGTGCTGAAAGGAGTACCCGGCGCCCAAAGGATGCATCCTGAGAGGCGAAGGTGTCAAACGCATAAAACCTCAAAAACGTCTGAATTGAAGACCAAGTAGCCGCCTTACACAGCTGAACAGCGGAGGCGCCACGTCTAGCAGCCCAAGAGGGATCCACAGAACGAGTGGAATGAGCCTTAACGGAGGCTGGCACAGGTAAACCCTCCTGCGCATAAGCCTCACAAATAACTGAACGAAGCCAACGGGCTAACGTTTGCTTGTTGGCAGGCCAACCCCTCTTGTGAAAACCGAAGAGGACAAACAAAGAATCCGACTTCCTAACCGAAGCAGTCCGGTCCACATAGATTCCAAGTGCCCGGACCACATCCAAGGAAGCCTCACCAGCAGAAAGATCAGATGACTGAAAAGCTGGCACAACAAGTTCCTGATTAATGTGGAACTTGGAAACCACTTTGGGCAAAAACTCAGGACGCGTGCGGAGCACTGCCCTGTCCTGGTGAAAAATCAGAAAAGGAGGGCGACAGGAAAGCGCCCCCAATTCTGAAACCCTCCTGGCCGAAGCAATTGCCAGGAGAAAAATGGTCTTAAACGTCAGCCACTTGAGCTCCACCGACTCAAGCGGCTCAAAAGGAGGACCCTGCAAGACCCGCAGCACCACCGCCAAGTCCCACGGAGCCACCGGAGGCATGAAGGGAGGCTGGATCCTGAGAACACCTTGGAAAAAGGTGTGAACGTCTGGCAGTGTAGCAATCCGTCGCTGAAACCACACGGACAAAGCAGACACATGAACCTTCAGAGAGGCCAGGCGTAAGCCGAGGTCCAAACCCGATTGAAGAAATTCCAAGATTCTGGAAACCCGAAACACCTGCGGATCATAGTTTCTGGATTCACACCACTGAAAATAAGTGCGCCACACCCTGTGGTAAATCCGCGCGGAAGCAGGCTTGCGTGCCCTAAGCATGGTACCAATCACCGAACTGGAGAAACCCCTAGACCTCAAGACGGCTGTCTCAAGAGCCACGCCGTCAAAGACAGCCGACCCAGATCCGGGTAAAGGCAGGGCCCTTGAGACAACAGGTCCCGACGCTGAGGAAGAAGGTACGGAGCGTCGATGGAGAGGCACCTCAGATCGGAGTACCAAGGACGTCTGGGCCACGCCGGAGCCACCAGCACGAGTATGCCGCCGTCCTGCTTGAATTTCCGCAGAACCCGAGGAAGTAAGGATATCGGAGGAAACAGATACGCCAGGTGAAACGTCCATTTCACCGACAGAGCGTCTACCAGACAGGCGCCTGCGTCTCTTGTCCTTGACCCGTAAACGGGCAACTTGTGATTGTGACGGGAGGCCATCAAGTCCAGCTCCGGCAGCCCCCACCTGTCCACGAGTAGCTGAAACACCTCTGGGTGAAGCGACCATTCCCCGGGATGCACGTCGTGACGGCTGAGGAAGTCCGCCTCCCAATTGAGGACTCCGGGAATGAAGACTGCCGAGATCGCTGGAACGTGACACTCCGCCCAAGCAAGAATGCGAGACACCTCCGACATTGCTGCCCGACTGCGAGTTCCCCCTTGGTGGTTGATGTACGCCACCGTGGTGGCGTTGTCGGACTGCACCTGAACCGCCCTTCCGTGAAGAGCGGGGCCGGACGACTGCAGGGCCCTGTACACAGCCCGCAGTTCCAGGATGTTGATGGGGAGAAGTGCTTCTTCCGCGGACCAACGACCCTGAAGCGATAATGAGCCGGTCACTGCCCCCCAACCCCGAAGACTGGCATCCGTCGTGAGCAGGACCCAGTCCGGGATCCAAAAGGGGCGCCCCTCGACCAGATGCGCCGTCTGAAGCCACCAAGCCAAAGACTGCCGAACCTACGGGGACAACACCAGCATCTGAGAGCGGATCCGGTGAGGTAACCCGTTCCATTCCGATAGAATCAGCCCCTGCAGGGGCCGGGAATGGAACTGGGCAAATTCCACCATGTCGAAAGTCGACACCATGGACCCCAGAACTCTCATAGCTGAATGGACCGACAGGCGGCAACTGCTCAGGCAACTGTGTATCCGCAGCTGCAGGGAGGAGACCTTCTCTGGAGTCAGGAAAATCCGCTGCTGACGAGAATCCAGCAGGGCTCCCAAATGAACCATCCGCTGTGATGGAATCAGGGAGGACTTCTTCCAGTTTATCAACCACCCGTGTGCTTGAAGACAAGCAATGGTCAGGTGGAGATGTCGAAGAAGCACCTCCGGGGAGCTCGCCAGCAGCAGAAGATCGTCCAGGTACGGCAACAGATGTAGACCCTGACCCCGAAGGTGGGCAGCCATAACCGCCATCACCTTGGTGAACACCCTCGGAGCCGTGGAAAGGCCAAAAGGCAACGCCCGAAATTGGTAGTGATGGTTCAGGATAGCAAACCTCAGATACCGCTGATGTGCCGGTGCTATGGGCACATGGAGATAGGCGTCCTGGATATCGAGGGAGACCATATAATCCCCGGGTTCCATCGCCAGAATGATGGAACGTAACGTTTCCATCCTGAACCTGGGAACTCTGAGGTATCTGTTCAGAGACTTCAAATTCAGGATAGGGCGATGAGAACCATTGGGTTTCTGTACCAGAAACAGAGTAGAATAGTACCCCGTCCCGCGCTGAGACTGCGGAACGGGAACAATGACCCCTGGTTGTAGCAAGGATTCTATAGCTACCTGAATCTGACCAGCTTTGGTCTTGTCCAGAGAAGGACTCGTACAGAAAAACTGGTGGGGCGGCCTGAACCGAAAAGACAGGGCGTACCCCTGAGAGACTACTTCTCGAACCCAGGCATCCGTGGTGGTATTGTGCCAACACTGGGCGAATTGGAGAAGTCGGCCTCCCACTCTGGGGTCCCCCAGAGAGAGGCCCGTCCCATCAGGCAGCAGGCTTATCCTCCTGCTTGGAAGAAGGGCGCCGAGCACTCCATGCCTGCTTCTTGGGCTTGGGTGCGGCCTTGGTCGCCGAATGTCTCGGGAAGGACTGGCCCTTGGCCTTACCCTGAACCCGAAAGGACCGAAAGGCAGAGCTCCTCACTTTAGCCGGCGCAGAGGCCGAAGGGAGAAAAGCAGACTTGGACTTAGCCAAAGTATCCACTATTTTGTCCAAATCCGGACCAAATAGTAAATCACCATTAAAAGGCAAGGCCTCCAGACCCTTTTTTGAATCTGCATCAGCCCTCCAGGACCTCAGCCACAGGGAGCGCCGAGCAGACACCGCTGCAGCCGACACCCTAGAAGTGAGCAGGCTGGCATCTAAAGACGCTTCCCCAATATAGGAAGCTGCATCCCGCATCTGTCCCACTAACGCTCTCTGGATATCCGGAGCCTCATCAGGAAAGTTATCCTCCAAGGCATTGGCCCATGCCTCAATGGCTTTAGCCACCCAGGAGATAGCCATGGACGGGCGAGCCACCGCCTCGGAAAGAGAATAAATGGACTTTAAACAAGTCTCCACCTCCCTGTCCGTGGGATCCTTCAAAGAGGAGATAGACGGCAATGGCAGCGTCGCGCTTTTGATCAAGCGGGTAACGTGGGAATCCACTGCCGGCGGAGTTTCCCATTTCCTGCAATGAGCTTCAGGAAAAGGATAGTTCGCCGCCAACCTCTTCTGTGGATGGAACCTCTTACTAGGTAACTGCCAGGCCGCCGCCATATGATCCGATAATTGATCAGACAGGGGGAACATAGTTGAAGTCACCTTGGCCTTTTTAAAATTAGGAAACTTCGAACTAGGAGCCGGCGCATCATCCTCTACATAGCCCGCACCGCCCTAACTAAGGCTGGAACATTAATGGAGGACTTAGCTTCCACCTCCTGCCCCATGACATCAGAGTCAGAGTCCTCACGGATTTTTCCATCATCCGAGGACACTTCCGAGTCCGACAACTGCGCAGCTAGTGAACTCACAACCGGACGTTTAGACACCCTTGGTGGCACATCACCTTGCAACATGGACTGAAACGCCGAGGATGAAGCCGCCAGACTCTGTACGGAGCTGGATAGAACATCCACCCAAGGCGGAGGAGCCGTCGGAGCAAAACTCTGCAAAGGTACTACAGACTGACGCGTCCCTGGGGAAGACTGCACATACACAGGCAGTCCCGAGTAAGGACCCACAGTCTGGGCCCCGGGGGGAGACCGCAACATTTGTGGAACCCCCGGGGAATGGGGGATGGTGGGCTGCGGCAACGCCCTAGAAGGGACCGCTGATGGGACCGATAACCGGTCCGCAATAGACGCCAGCACCTGTGAAAACATCGCCCAAGGAGGGTCCTGTGATACACCGCCCGCCCGCACAGACCATCCTGAGATAAGTCCTCCCCATCAACTCCAGCAGCACAACGTCTGCAGGAAAATAGCACAGGAGCCACAGAGCGCTCAGTCTCCTCATCAGACATGATACCGTAAATCACAAGAAATAGGTATCACCAGAGGAATTACGGTTTTAACACCCGCGCACTCCCAGTATGCGACACAACAGCCCAGATATGGTACTGTGTAGCACCCAACAGTATGTGACTGACCCCACAAATACGTGTTTTATATAAGTGAGGGTCTCAGAAAAACGCCCTTCCCCCACACACCTGCGAGCCGTAGGAGAAGGAAAGTGATAGTTATAAGCTGACAGCAAGGAGAATAAGTCACAGACAGGCAGCACTAGCAATAGTCACATACAATGCAGAAAAGTTAGTACTCACTGCACCTTCCGCTACAATCAACCGCCCAGATTCAGTGTCTGGGAGGGCTATAGCGCTGTGTACACTGTCCTTTAGCAGGGGAGAGGTACACAGGGGGACCGGTCCACTTGATACCGCCTGGGAGTCTGCGATGTGCCAGTAAAGATGGCCGCCGGAGACCTCAGAGGAGGAGTGGCCGTAAGATAAGAGCAGCTCAGCGATGCCAGACTCCTAGTTGAAAGGCGCGCTGAGCTGAGGGGAGGAGCCGCTAGACAGGGAAGGCTGCCTCCCCTGGCTAGCAATTAACCCCCGGGTTGCCGGTCCCGCTACCAGCCTGATACCCTGGTGGTCTAGCGGACACGCGGGGTATTCCTCAAGTGAGGGGGAGCCCGCCGCCGCCGCTAGCGCCTCTGGTCTGTCCCCAGAGACCGGAGGCTTCTGACTGCATAGAAAGTATCCGGCCCTGATCCCCGTCGCGTCCGGCAGCAGTCAAGGGAGTCCCCAGAGCCCGGCTAGTACAGGCTCTGGGGTCCCGCCGCGATCCCCAGAGCTGTACTGGCGTCGCGGCGCCAGCGGAGAGAAGGAGCGGCAGCGTGGACGTCCTAAAGGACAGTCTGATGCTGCCGCTCTAACAGTGTAAAAAAAGAAGAAAAATATTAAAAATTCTCTCTTTAAAATAAAGCTTAGGGGCTGCTCCTGCAGCCCCACTGCGACAGGGTGACCCGACTCCGGCCGGGCACCAACTAAAACTGAGGTGCCTGTGGCCGGGGCAGGGTATAGAGGAGGACGGACCCAAGTGCATCCTGGGAGCAGCAACGCTTTAACTGCGTGGTGCCCGTGGATCCAGATCCAGCTATACCCCCAAGGTCAACCCTGTGGACCCCCTATGGACCCTGAAGTAGAAAGATCCCACTTCACTGTGCCCCAACCTTGCAGACTGGTGTCTATGGTCATTATGGTCCACCGCCCGGATCGACTGATATACAGTGTGCCAGGCTGCATCTGGTGAGCCACTACATCAGGGTGTGTAGAGTTGTCTGCGACAATGGAAACACTTGGGACAACAAGTTGGGATCAGTACGAGACCAACAGACAAGATGTTGCAGCTATATAGTCTGAATTGAAGTGTGCATATGGAATCACCTCGAATCAAGATACCATCCTGCCCAGCAACTTCATGCAGAGCAAAACAGACACTTGTTTGGCAGAGAGCAGGGCAAGAACTTGCCTCTGGATGGCCAAGATCTAGTCTTCTGGCAGGAACACCTTGTGACAACTGGTGTCGAAGAGGAGACCTTCTGTGACAGGATGAGGTTGAACTTCTGGAAGTTAATCACCCATCCATGCCGTCCATTGTTTTTGTGGTCAGCTGCAGATGAGACTGAAGCAGAACTTCTGAACTGGACTTGATGATCATCCAGAAATGGGATGATCGTGACTCCCATGTACCTTAAATGTGCTGCCATTACAGCAATGACCATCGTGAATACCCGTGAAACTGTGGCCAGACCGAAGGGCAAAGCCCTGAACTGGAAATGATCCTTGCCCACAGCAAATCAGAGGAGGCAGTGAGGCCCTTCCAGATTGGGGCATTTAAGCGCATGCATCTTTGATATATATAACTGCAAAAAAACTTGTTCTGCTTCATGAAATTGATGACCATATAGATGGACTCCATCTTGAACTTGGCAATCCTAAGATGTAAATTGAGCATTTTGAGATTCAAGATGGGTCGAAAAGAGAAGTGCGGTTTTGGAACTAAGTACAGATGGGAGTAAAACCATGATGCTGCCTTGGGGATGTAGAGATAATCCTTGCTGTGGGGATGCCTGTATTAGGGAAGAGTTTTACCATTGAAGGGCGAGACATCTGAAAAAAAAGGGTGCAGTGGAGGTGAACGGCGAAGGGCCCTGGATGGAGATCCCAAGTGGAATATTTTTGCTTTCCATGATATGTGGTCCATCCCATGGCTAAAAGGACGAAAAACACTTGATCAGCTCTAGAGGGTGTGTAGTGAGCTGTTTGAGCTCTGAAGTAGCCTAAACCAGAGACTTAAGACAGACTGGCTCTGCAACATCAATGGGTGTACCACATGAATGACATCTCACCCCAATGCCCAACAATGGAGAATGGGAGCTGACAGAGGCCGTCTCCGAAGCAGTCCGCTGCCTAGTACGGGGATGCCATGATATGTATCCCCTACCTGGGACAATGAGCAACCTGCACCTACTTCTCCTGTGTAGGATTAATACTTCCACAATGAACACCCCAGCCACTTAACATACTGTTACGTGTCAAGAGTTTGCATCAAGGGGAATACTGTAGTTGTGCGTTTTGTTTTTTTTGGAAGGTCTATTGCTTAGGCAGTGTCGAGATTTTAGTCTCCTCAGAAAAATAGGAATACCACAGGAATATTCCTGTTCATACTGAAGAGGAGTTGGTCTGGGTGCATCCACACTCCCTCAATTACAATAACTATTTCAATGGGAAAATACTGGGTCACTCTTTAACCCAGAGAAGCAGTGCTTCCTGCAATGACGGTATAGTTAGATTCATCAATATCCTTTAAAGATAGCTTAGCAGCTTTTCTATTAATCTCACAATTAAATTTGGTTTTTCAGAGTCAAACTGAGCCATCATCAGATGAGCCAGAAACATCACAATAAACTTTCTGAGCCACATTTTCCTAGTAACAAACATATCAGCGAATACTATCATCCATTTAATAATAGCTACCATTTGAGCTGCTGCTCATTACTACTGTAATTAGGAAAATCTTCAATGAAAAACTAGCTTCAGATCACATAGTATAATTCTGGTTTTTTTTAATATTTCACAGATATCTCAGCTGACTAACATCCTTTCCTTAGTTGGAGGCCTATAACCAATGTATATCATAGTGCTAATAGGAACTACGCTAAATTGAAAAAGCAAGCAAAAAACATTACAGCTGAATATACTGCCTTGGAATTGCTGCTCTTGGCTAGGACCGTTTCACCTCCACAGCGCTCAGACAATATACATGTCAGTGCCTGAGATTGGAACTCCAAGTTACCAGCAATTGCTCTAACTCTTGGAATCCATTTCAACAGTCAAACGGGTGCCCCAGGCATGTATGTATGAGAGAGAGATAGATATATATATATATATATATATCTCAAGATTTATAATTATCCCAACATATCAGAGCATGTAAGTCACTAAGGAACGTCTTGTAACACAAGACAAGTCCCACTACATTGCACCTGGTTAGTACTCATGCTGGTGCTTCATAAAAGGAGCCTATATAACTTCTTCTCCCTCCTGGCAGTGGGCCATGTTACAGGTTAGCCCCAAAGCTAAAAAGGCAACAAAACTGTCTAGCCTTACTCTATGGACATGAGCACAGGAAAGAAGAGACAGAAAGGTGGGAAGTGTGTCCTTATATACTCTCCAGGGGTGTCTTCTTTTCTGTCCTGACACTGGAGGGATAGACTAACCTCAACTGTGCATAAATGTAATGGATGAAGACAATATATTACAGCAATGCACATATGTCAGTACAAAGCAAGGTTTTACATTTATCAGTTGACTAAATAAAGACAACCAATTATTTGGGACTCCAAAATAGAAAATCAAAGACTACATAATGAGGAAAAAAAGTTCAACTGTTCTAAAATACAGTAGGTCTAACTAAATCTCTATTACAGTTACACTAATGTTTTTCAATTTCCGTTTCCTACTATTCCATTTGTGTTCAACTATTTCAGTCAGCACCATATTTCTTTATGTCCACCAACATTTTAAACTAAATTATATTTGTTCCACACATTGTTGTTCAGCCTTGATATCTTACAGGAAGGGGCTCCTCTTCATCTAAGGTCCCATTATGAACAGATTCTGTATGTTCCCCTACAGGTGATTCGTTGCGATGATGATGATGGTGGTGGTGGTGGTGTTTCTTCTTCCGCAATTTCTTATCCTCCTTAGAATCTTCTTTCTCCTTCTTATGTTTTTTCTTATGTCGATGAGACTTCTGTCACAAAAAAAAAAAATGGGAAAGGATAGCTGCAAAAAGTACATTTTATCTAAATTTACATATACCCCTTTTGCTTCTATTGCACACAGCACTAGATAAGCAGCAAGGACTAACGCAACATGGGTATATTTACCAAAGTGTGGGTTTTTAGAAGTGGAGATGTTGCCCACAGCAATCAATCAAATTCTACTTAACATTTATCTCGCACCTTCTAGAAGATAATAGCTAGAATCTGATTGGTTGCTATGGGCAACATCTCCACTTCTAAAAACCCAAACCGTAGTAAATATACCCCACGGTGCTAATCTGTGAGAATGCTTGAATTACCGAGTGGAAGAACAGAAGTGGTATTACAGATTCCAGCAATGACTGTGAAAAGCTACTGCAGAAGCGATATCCAAGTTTTAAGTGTTTTAAATGCATCCTCTCAACTGTAGATCTTCAAGAATGTCTGTGATAATTCTAGTTTCTAGTTGAACTGCTGGTGATGTGATAAAGCCAGACTTTAGTTTGTGTTACCTCTTGCTGGAGTTGAATGAATGAACTGTGTGAAATGTTATCTAAATTCAAGCTGTCTGTAAACCATTTGGTGGGATGGCTGGAATTGTAATCAAATTGTTTGCTAGAGAATGTTATTTCCACGGATTTCTGGGAAGTGTCTAACCAAGTTATGTGAATGAAAGTCTGCATGTTAAGAAGCCTAGGCCAGCGATTGAATATGTGCACCACTGAAAAAGGCCATTACCAACTGATATTACATAACCATTGTAAAAGTGTTCTGTATATACGTAATACAAGTCACACTCCTCTAATTATTTGCCTATTGTTACCCAATCTAGTTAGTTTTCCATTTTGTAATCGTGTATTATTTTTTGAGTTATATATATTTTATTTAAAAATAAATAAAAAAAATCAGAAACTTGGAGGACGGGACACCGACAGCAAAATTTTTCCTATCCCAGGATGCTCCGGTCCTGAGGGCAACTCAGTTTTGCCCAAGGCAGGAGCAAGATAGGAGAGAAGGAAGACTGGTACACAGAAGAATCACACTCTCACACAGAGAAGGAAACAAGTGATCAAGAGAATAAACCCATAGAAGCCAGGTGCGTCAGGGCAAGTGCCCTGTGGACTTCGAAGAAAGAGTTAACAAAGGTTAGTTTTACCATAACTCTCCTTTTCTTCTTCAGGGTCCATAGGGCTCCACAGGGAGACAATGGGGATGTCCCAAAGCAGTGGTTCAAGGGCAGGGACGGTCCTGAGCTGAGAGGAGAACCCGGCGCCCGAAGAAAGCATCCTGAGAGGCAAAGGTATCAAAGGCAAAGAACCTAAAAATGGTGTGGACAGAAGACCACGTGGCCGCCTTGCATAATTATTCGGCAGATGCAACACGGCGGGCTGCCCACGAAAGTAGAATGAGCAGAGACTGTAGCCGGCACAGGAAGGCCAGTCTGTGTGTAAACCTGTGAGATAGTCATGCGACGCCATCTGTCCAGAGTCTGTTTGTTAGCTGGCCATCCCTTCTTATGGAATCCATATAGGATGAAGAGGGAATCAGATTTCCTGATAGAACTAGTACAGTCCACGTAGATCTTCAGAGCACGGACCACATCCAAAGAGGCCTTACCTGCTGAGAGGTCTGGTGACTGAAAGGCCAGAGCCACAATTTCCCCACTGAGGTGGAAACGAGAGACCACCATGGGCAGGAAGCCAGGGCGCGTTTGAGCAACCCTGTCCGCATGAAAGATTAGAAATGGGGATCAACAGGAAAGCGCCTCTAAATCAGATACCCTACGGGCAGATGCTCTAGCCAGAAGAAACAGTCTTCGCAGTGAGCCATTTGGCATCTACTGAATCCAGCGGTTCGAATGGAGGTTCTAGAAAGTGCGTGGAGAGCCACTGACAAATCCCACTGAGCCACAGGAGACACAAAGGGAGGTTGCATACATAGAACACCTTGCAGGAAGGTGTGAACATCTGGTAGAGCTGGTTGCGCTGGAACCAGATGGACAGAGCAGAGACGTGCATCTTCAGAGAAGCTAGGTGGAGTCCGAGATCCAATCCAACTTGAAGAAATGAAAGGATTCTAGAAAGCCTAAAAACCTGAGGGTCATAGTTTCTAGTAGCACACCACTATCGGACTGTACTTGTACAGGCTTGCCCTGAAGAATATCCCGAGTGAGTTTTTTAAATGTCTCAGAGTTCCAGTACGTTGATTGGAAAGACCGCCTTGGCTGGAGTTCAGCAACCCAACCCATCGTTCTGGATCTGAGCAGATGAGGCAGCCTGTTCTACCTGGAGTGGATCACGTGTTGTAGGGGCCTAGAGTGAAATTGAGCGAACTCCACCATGTCGAAGGTGGGCACCATGGATCCCAAGGTCTGCACTGCAGAGTGCATTGACACTCAATGACTGTGGAGTAATCTGTGCACTCAGTGCTTGAATAGAGATATTTTGTCTGCTGTCAAGAAGGTTCTCTGAGCCAGAGTGTCCAGGAAGCCTCCCAGATGTACCATTCTTCGAGAAGGTGTCAGGGAAGGCTTTTTACAGTGTATCAGCCAACCGTGCATTTGTAGGAAGCGAATGGTTACTTGTAGATGGCTGTGAAGAATATCTGGGGAGCTTGCTAAGAGCAAGAGATCGTTTAAGTATGGGAGCAGTCTGATCCCTTGACGACGAACCCCCGAAAGAGTCCAACAAGGCCGGCACCACAGCCGGCTGATTCAGGTGAAAGGCAGAGACCACCTTAGGTGGCAAAAAAGAAGGTTGGGTATGCAGTTTTGACCGATCATCGTGAAAAATTAAGAGGAATGCCAGGACAAAGCTCCAAGTTCCAACACTCGCCTAGCCGAAGCCAGGGCCAAGAAAAGGACCATCTTCCAAGTTAAATATTTAAAATCCACGTCCTTCAGAAGGCTCAAACGTGGACGATTGAAGGAAGGAGAAGACGAGGTTCAGGTCAATCCGGAGCCACTAGGTTGACTGTGGACGACTCGCGTTTGATCCGCTTGAGAACCCGAGGAAGAAGTTGAGAACAAGTATACAAGGCTGTATGGCCAAGGAATCCGTAAAGCATCCGCTCCCACAGCTGCCAGTTCCCAGGTCCTGGAGCAGTAAAGGGGTAGTTGTCGATTGTTCCGGGACGCCATTAAATCTATCTCTGGCCTCCACCCTTGGTAAACTAGTTGAAGGAAGACCTCGGAATGAAGGGACCACTCCCCGGGGTGAAGATCCTGACGACTGAGGTAGTCCGCTTCCCAGTTGTCAACTCCCAGAATGAAGACTACGGAGATGGCCTCGACGTGTCTTTCTGCCCCCAGAAGAATGTGGCTGGCGCCTCTCATTGCCAGACGACTGCGAGATCCCCCTTGCCGATTTATGTAAGCCAGAAGGGCCTTGGAGCAGCCTGTATCAAGGACCTGTGTACTGCCCGCAGTTCAAGAACATTGATCGATAAGAGGGATTCCTGCCTCGGCCAACGCCCCTGGAAGTGATTGCTGGAGCTCAAAGGTGGTCATTTAAAACGAGCGACATGGATGAGGTGCTGACGAAGGGCGAAAAAGTTTTTTTTTAGACTCTGCGTCCGCTTGCCAAGCACGAAGCCAAAGTGCCCAGCGAGCAGCGACAGCCAAAGCAGAGATCCTAGAGCCTACCAGACCGATATCTCCGAAGGCGTCTCCCAAGTATACTGTGGATTCCTGAATATGCTCTGCCAAGGTAATCAGATCTGCCCGCGTAGGATTTGACTTTAGACCCTCTACTAATTGTTACCCCGAGTTCTCCACTGCCTTGTTGACCAAGGCCAGTCATGGAAGTGCGCCTGCAGCTTTCCTTCAACGTATTAGCTCCTGGAAAGGGGAGTGTGGTTTTTTTCGACAGACGAGAAACCGAAGAATCCACAGGTGGCAGAGTCTCCCATCGATTTCTAGTTTCTGCTGGAAACAAATAAAGGTGTAAAAAATAAAAAAAAAAACACCTAGGAATCTAGAATTTATGGTCTGGATTCTGCCAGGCAGCCGCCATCTGTTCGTCTAAATTGCGAGAAACAGGGAAGGTGATAGAAATCTTAGCAGACAAGGAGTCATCTAATGATTCTGGAGTCTCAGGGTCAGAAACAATAAGTATTTCCCTCACCGCCAGGATGAGTGCCTCAATACCCTGCGTTGCTTCAGGTTCCTGTGAGAAAGCCTCTACATTGGATTCATCCAGCATCTCCCCTTCCTCCTGCTTCAGAATCCTCATCTGACTGGAGAACCGCCGGAAGTGCCCCCTTCTTGGACGACAGATTTATCGTGGCCTCAGGAGATTTAGACGCAGAACCCGTAACCTGGGCAAGGTTATTCACTGAGCGGGCTAGATCCTGAGCCCACGCTGGTTCTGTCGCTAAAACAGAAGGGTGAGAAGTGCTAGGTCGATCTCTGACAGCCTTCCGTTCCCTACGGAAAGCGGCTAACTCAGAAGAAAGATCCACCATGAACCCTAGTATTTATTAAGGAAGGTGTGAGTCTGCGCTGTGTTAGCACTCTCCGCCTCACACGCATCGCACAGGGATGACCCTTCAGAGCGAGCATGGGCAAATTTATTTTTGCACCTAGTGCAGGCATACAGTTTCTGTGAAGTAGTTTTGTCTGTCGCTTTGGAAGACATCATAGCCCACTCACAGGCAATCACACACAATTGCAGATAATCTGAAACAGGCAAGTAAACTGAGGCAGACAAAGCAAAGACAGGGAGGAGCAGAATTTCAATAATAATGCTACCCAATGTAGAATAGGTAGGGTAACAAATAAATGCTACCCAACTGTAGGACTCACAGACCCCTTGGAAACTGGAGCTGTCAGTCACTCTTGCTCTGTGCTGAAAGCCTCAAAGGGACATGGAGCGTTTAACTTTGTACTGCTATAGCATAAAATGGCGCCACTCATTGTGAGCAGAGCGCACGCCGAGGTAGTGAAGGAGAAGGCGGTGCATAGCTCTCAGAGAGAGACTAGGGCCGCCACGATGAAGCTCCGCCCCTCCATGAAGATGACTCTACAGATAGTCCTCCCGGTGTTAAACAGCTCTCATTTAGGAGAGTGTACAAATGCTCATAGTAGCCGGCACCTCTAATCAAGCACCGGCGCAGCTGTAACAGGTCCGAGGAAGCCGGTGCCGTTGTGTCTCTCATGCTAACACAAGCGTGGCAGACTGACAGCTGCGCTGTGTTACAGAGAACATGTGCCCCCGCGGAAGCCAGCGCTTCGCTCATGCAAGCACCGACACGGCAGTCTGACAGCCACGCTGATACCATCAGGGATAAGGCTATCTGAATAGTGCTACTGGCGCGCTACATACTGAGCCACAGCACCAGAGCCTCCTATAAGTGACAGTGCAACAAGCCTGCCCGTCACTAGCCCAGCTGTAAATTGTTACAGCTAATCAGGAGAGAGTGTGCATACTTACTGTGCTTCTGCAGCCAGAGTGCTGGGGTGAGAGGGGGAAACGGAAAACCCGGACACCAGCTGGTTTCAACTAGGCGGGCGCCGCTGAGTCTACTCAACCCACCGTCTATACCCCAGTGTCATGAAGCTCGAGTGTCCCCTAGTGGATGAAGGAGAAAAAGACAGCAGCGCTAGCACAAGTCACATACAATGCAGAGTATACAATATAACTGCAGTGGGAACTAAATTCAACTACACGTAGACCGCAGTGGCTGGTAGGAAATAGCGCTGTATAACCTGGCCTTCAGGAGAGGTATTACAGGGAGACCGGACCCAGCGTTTCTGGAGACCTGAATGTAGAAAATTGCTGCCGTGAGTCTCAGAGGGGGTGAAGGGTGAGTTAGAAGCAGCTCAGGTGCGGCAAAACCATAGTGGAACGGCGCATTGAGCCGAGGGAGGAGCAGCAGGAAGAGTAACTTTTCCCCTATGCTGGCATCAACCACCGGGTCCCTGGCCTTAATCTGTGCCCTGCACAAGTATTGTAATGCCCTGGTGGTCTAGCGGAGTTCTGGACGAACCGGTGTCCACATCAGCGCCTCCGGTCTGTCTCCTGAGACAGGAGGCAAGACTGCGCATAGACGCGGGGATCCGCCTTACCTATTCCCTTGAGTCCAGGCTGCAGTCTGGGGTCCAAGGAGCCCCGCCGAGAGCACCTAGCCGAGGGCTGGTGTCGCGGCGCCGTGGATGGGTGATGGAGCAGAAGTGCAGACGTCCAGAGGACTGTCCAGCGCTGCTGCACTTAGTAAAAATTAAAAATCATAAAAATAAAGCTTGGGCTGCTTAATAGCAGCCCCACTGTTCTAACGGTGGTCCGGCTCCTTCTGGACACCAACGAAAATGAGTTGCAATCAGGCTGTGGTCGGGGTATAAGGGGAAGGACTGGAGCATCTGAGGACAGGAAAAAGTTTTTTGCTGTTGGTGTTCGGTCCTCCAAGTACCACCTACACCCCATTGTCTCCCTGTGGAGCCCTATGGACCCTTAAGAAGAAATAAGGGCGACAAAGAGCAGGGGGTCACCCAAATTTTTCCACTACAAGCACTAGGCTTGACCAGCCAAAGTCAGTGGAGCCATGGAGGGGAAACCCGTAGTGTGGGGGTCCGCCCCCACCATGACTCCACTAGTCCTAGGTCACATGGCAACAGGACTGGCTTGCCCAGAGGAGTAAGGCGAATAATAATAAAAAAAAACAAAGCCAATAGCACTAGGCTTCGGGGTATCAGTTAATAGAGTGTGAGAAATTTTATAAATATATATATATATTTTTTTTTTAAAGTGGACTGGTCAGAGCATACCAGTAGGTGCGGCCCTTTTTGTTCTTATGGAGAGTGGTAAGTGACTTAGCAGTAGGGTCCCGAAAGTTACATGTAGCATTGTCTAAGATGTTAGTCGATTGCCCAGAAAGCCTACGCTTTTTTCTACGGTGTGTGTATCCTGTCTTTATTTTAAAACTTATCTTACAGTATGCCTATGTATGGATGCCAGCAGGCCCTTGAAACCTGGGCATGATGGCACTTCATGCCCTGGCAACCTTGCTGGGGCCAGCAATCGCAAAGTAAACAACAGAGAAGAGCCCTGGTGTTATTGGCAAAAGGACTGATTGTACCCAGGAGGAGTAGGAGGGAGGTTCAGCACAATCTTTTTTTATGTTTATGGAGGGCTCTGCACGCCTGGTACCAACTGGCCTAGGGCTAGTGGAATCAGGGTGGGGGGACCACAACACTGCGGGTCACAACACTATACCTTGTCTGATTCAGCCTAGGGCTGGTAATGGAATAGTTGGGAGACCCAACGTCTTTGTCCCCAAATTTTTCCAAAACCAGTTCAGGCACAAGTGCTGGTTATGTTTAGAGGGCGGTCTCTACACTTTTTATTTTCTTTTGAGTATATATATTTAACCATATTTAAACAGATGGACCACAGCATGATTAGAAGCTCTCACTGCCTTCTGGCCAGTCTATTGTTTTGAGAATTATTCTGACACGATTTCTGAGTGTGTAGAACTTTAGTTATATGTTTAACATTAGTAACAGCTGGAGGGCGTGTTGTGTCACACTGAAACCAGATGATGCAAGATTCTGGCTAGTACATGTGTACTCATTCTATTACATGCAGTGACTTCAATCTTGCTGGAAACGCTACTTTTGATAACTCAGAGGCTATTACATACCTCCCATGGTATGATAATGATGTAGTAGTATGATAATATATTACTATGGTTGTCAGTAATTTAACTAAGGAAATGCTTTAGCACAAAATGTTAAAGGAACTGAATGAGGACAATATAAATTTTCAAGCACCTTCTCTGGCTCTTCCTCATTTACTTCCGCCAGCACTTCAGGCTCTTTGGGCTCCTCTGGCTCATCCCCAGTTGCAATCACATCAGGAAGGCTCTGGGATGAAGGGATCTGTAAGTAAATAAGTAGCCATATCCTATGAAGACTTAATATTGCAGCACTGTCAGACTCTGCACATGCACTAAAACATACACACACATACACACACACACCTGTACACACACATACACACACACACACACACACACAGTACCAGTCAACCATTCTCATTCAATGGTTTTTGCTTATTTAAATTATTTTCAACATAGTAGATTAATACTGAAGACATCAAAGCTATGAAAGAACACATATGGAATTATGTTGTAAACAAAAGTGTTGAACAAATCAAAATGTTTTATATGTTAGATTCCTCAAAGTAGCCCCCTTTTGCTTGGATGACAGCGTTGCACACTCTTGACATTGTCTGTGCGGACAACAAAGTCCTTAATGTTCCTACCTCTGCTGTAACTAGGCATGATGCTCAAATCTTTGAAACATTTTAGGTCAGTGTTGGACTTAATATGCCAAAATTCCCATGCTTTTTTCTAGTGATCGTACTGCTGGTGGTGTACTCATTAACCCAGGGAATTTTATCTTTTTTCAGCTTGCAGGGGACTTTATTTGTCAATAATTGTTCTCTTGAAAGAGTTAAGGCTCTCTCTTTGGCTATCTATAGTATAATGTAATATTTGCACTGCCATTGCGGCTTGATTTTGTTCGTATGATCTGTTTTGTTGCAGTTTACACACTGTTCACTGTTGCCATGGTTCCGAAGCTGGGTCTGATGACATTTCCGGCGTGACGAGGACGTCGCGGACGGTGGATACGTAGGATGACACCCAGCCGAGGGATCCTGCGGCAGCTGACGTCATCGAGGAGAGGGGGGGTAAGAGTGTTCTATTTTGTTATTTAACACTGTTTGTACATTGATTCTGTTCACACTGTTTGTCCTGAGGAAGGGGACCTGATCCCCGAAACATTGACTGCACCAATAAATTCCCCTGCTATGGGGTACTTTGTTTAAATATTAAAGACTCCGAGTGCCTCCTATTTTACGAAAGTGACTGTATTGCGGGGGCGCCGGAGCGAGTTTTTGCGTTCAAGCTCTGGAGTTCCGGGGTTCATTCTGGAGAGATATATATACAGTCAGGTGCATAAATAATGGGACATTGACAGAATTTTCATATTTTGGCCTCTATTCACCACCACAATGGCTTTGAAATGAAACAAACAAGATGTGCTTTAACGGCACTTTCAGATTTAATTTGAGGGTAATTACATCCAAATCAGGGGAACGGTGTAGGAATTACAACGGTTTCTATATGTGCCTCCCACTTTTTAAGGGGCCAAATGTAATGGGACTATCAACTCAAAAGCTATTTCATGGACAGGTGTGGGCTATTCCCTCGTTATTTCATTATCAATTAAGCATGTAAAACATCTGGAGTTGATTCTAAGTGTGACATTTGCATTTGGAATCAGCTGCTGTCAACTCTCAATATGAGATCCAAAGAGCTGTCACTATCAGTGAAGCAAGCCGTCATTAGGCTGAAAAATCAAAACAAACCCATCAGAGAGATAGCAAAAACATTAGGTGTGGCCAAATCAACTGTTTGGAACATTTTTAAAAAGAAAGAACGCACTGGAGAGCTCAGCAACACCAAAAGACCCGGAAGACCACGGAAAACAACTGTGGTGGATGACAGAAGAATTATTTCCCTGGTGAAGAAAAACCCTTTCACAACAGTTGGCCAAATCAAGAATACTCTCTAGGAGGTAGGTGTATATGTGTCAAAGTCAACAATCAAGAGAAGACTTCACAAGAGTGAATATAGAGGGTTCACCACAAGATGTAAACCATTGGTGAGCCTCAAAAACAGGAAAACCAGATTAGTTTGCCAAACAACATCCAAAAAAGGCATTCCAGTTCTGGAACAATATCCTATGGACAGATGAGACAAAGATCAACTTGTACCAGAGTGATGGGAAGAGAAGAGTATGGAGAAGGAAAGGAACTGCTCATGATCCAAAACATACCACCTCATCAGTGAACTGGTTCCCTTGTATTTAATGATGATGTGACTGCTGACAAAAGCAGCAGAATGAATTCTGAAGTGTTTCGGGCAATATTATATGCTCATATTCAGTCAAGTGCTTCAGAACTCATTGGACGGTGCTTCACAGTGCAGATGGACAATGACCCGAAGCATACTGCAAAAGCAACCAAAGAGTTTTTTAAGGCTAAAAAGTGGAATGTTATGCAATGGCCAAGTCAATCCCCTGACCTGAATCGAATTGAGCATGCATTTCACTTGATGAAGACAAAACTGAAGGGAAAATGCCCCAAGAACAAGCAGGAACTGAAGATATTTGCAGTAGAGGCCTGGCAGAGCATCACCAGGGATGAAACCCAGCGTCTGGTGATGTCTATGCGTTCCAGACTTCAGGCTGTAATTGTCTGCAAAGGATTTGCAACAAGGTATTAAAAAGTGAAAGTTAGATTTAGGATTGTTTAGTCTGTCCCATTACTTTTGGCCCCTTAAAAAGTGGGAGGCACATATAGAAACCGTTGTAAATCCTACACCGTTCACCTGATTTGGATGTAATTACCCTCAAATTAAATCTGAAAGTCTGCAGTTAAAGCACATCTTGTTTGTTTCATTTCAAAGCCATTGTGGTGGTGAATAGAGGCCAAAATATGAAAATTCTGTCAATGTCCCAATATTTATGCACCTGACTGTGTGTGTGTATATATATATCTATATATATATATATATATATACATATATATATATATATATATATATGTATATATATCCCAACCATCTAAAGACTGATAGAAGTGGCAACCTGTGAGTTGCTGGGTAATGTGGGCTGACATGAAAGGTTAGATTACACTGCAGACCACATCGAACAGTTTTAAGAGAGATTCTTGTAAAGCCAAAAGAATAAACTAAAATTCCAAAGTGGTATTGGAAGACTGTATGGAGGCTGCATATACATCACTCACTGTCATCTGCCAAACAGTCAAGAATTCCAGTAAAAATGCCACAGAGAGTGCAAAGATCTGAACCTTTAAAAAAGAACCAAGTGTCAAACCATTGTCCAAATCTTCCTGCAAAAACGGGAGCAAATGGTTGGAAACTGCTACTACTCGCACCAAGAAATAGAAGTCTTCCAAAGTTTGGGATTTTAGAAAAAATCTCTATTGCCTGAAGAAATATGGCTTCAAAGGTGACACTTAAAGTCTTTAGATGAAACGCGTTGATACTATCAGTGCACTTTGTTATTCACCGGCAATACTTTCTAGATTGGACTACCTCCTAAATCACAGCACATGCTGACTTGTGGCTAGTTAGCAAACTGCATTCACAGCTGAACAGTCAAAGATTCAGGCGGTTCCCACAGCTCTGGTCAGAGGTAGTGGACTGTCTCTGGAGATTGCACCAATATTGGTAAGTTACACTGGTCCTACACTGTCAATACTCCATTCACGGAGCTTTAAACAGCGGCTCCACAACACAAAAGGGAGCACTTTTATATTTGAAGTTGAACAGAGAAATCATTATCACAACCAACTACTCTAACCCGGTGGTGTGTATTTTACAGATCCTGCATTTACGGACCTAATTTTCTATTGGAGGACATTTAGCACCCAAATTTCGGGACTAGCAGGTACGTTGTGTCCGGGAGTGAGTACTATTATACAGCATTTATACAAAAATTTTATTCTTACTAGATTCATATCTGCTAGACGGATTGACTGCTGGCGAGTACTAATTTTTTTACTGAATTACAATTATCGTATTGTAGGTTTATGTTTTTGTGTTATTTATACTATATTATATTTTAAAACTGAATAATGTTGCATCCATTACTCCTTGACACAGAAAGCACTTGAATTTAAAACATATTTGCATAAGCAAAGTGGTATAGATTTTATGTTTTTGGATTTTCTGGTAGTGAGGGAAGTTGCACATCCCATTATTCTGCCTGCTGCTGTGCAATTAATTACCTAATATACTAATTACTAGCGCCAGGGTGTAGAGGCTTTCTCCAGAATAATAATCTTTTATTCTTCAAAAGCAACACTGTTAAGGCCAGTTGCTCTAATTCCCGATGACAGGAGGTAACAGTCTCATAGTTAACAAGTCCAGTCTTAAAGGGAAGTGGAACAGTGCATCTGTTGACTATTTGTATGCCAGCAGAAAAAAACCTGCATCTGTTTCTTTACCACTGGTATGAATATAGTCAACATAACTAATTTCGTTCTGATCAATGCATGATCTTTTTGTTCTTCATTGCAAAAGAGCTCTTGCGGTCTCGTTGATGGTAGCTGTACGTGGCTGCTGTAGCATTGTCTAACTGAATCCTTATGAGATTTCCCTGCAACAAAAGATGTTCTCAGACTAAAGCATTTAACAACAAGCTTAATTCTAGACCAATTTTTCAGAAGATCTGCTTTCACTGCAGATCAAAGACCCTGAAACTAACAAGAAAGGGCAACCACCCCATCAGTCGATATGAATGTCCTGTTTCATAAGGCAAGGGGAGGGATCCCATGTTGAGGTTGTAGATCTGTGCCACCACATCAGTAACGAGGGGTATTCTTGGACTATTCTGCTTCTAAGAACATCACAATATTTTTGCCCATTCAGCAATCAATTGACAAGAGGATATTTCACAGTCAGATTGATGCACTCCGGGTAATATTCACGTTGCAGACGTCTCATGTAGGGGCTTTTTGGTTCCAAATAAATAATTACGTTTCTCAAAGAATAAAAAATTATTTTCACTCTTGATGGTCCATAATGAATTTTCCTTAGCCCAGGTGAATTAGAGCATTCTTTGGCACTTAATCAGAAGTGGGTTATTTTTATTTTTAGCTTTACAGCATCTCGGAATAACGGCTTGTAAATGGACATTTACATTTGCTGTCCATTGTGACAAAAGTTCAGGAGATGAGACATGCTTGTCTGCAGTACAGATACACCAAAGAACTTGATCTTGATGTTCCTGGACTCCCTGATCCTGGAAGATTATCGGTATAAAGTGTTTCTTTACATTTTTTGATAATTCTTGACAATGTTGATTGATTACAGCTTATTTTATTTGCAATATTCCTGATATGCTCAATTTGGCTAAAGGATTTGAGGCGAATTTCCTTGTCAACCTTGGGAGATGGCTTCTTTATTGAGATGCACGTGATAAAGTTAGTTCCAAATGCCAAAGAATAGCACACACTATTCATTTATATCAAATACAGAATGCTAATTGGTCAACAATCAGCAATATCTGACTGGTCAGCAACTAACTGCTTGAACAAGCTCAAATTGTACTTCTGTACGTGTTTCTTTCAGGGTAGATTTTAAAGTATAACTTTTTACATGGAGTATAACTTTTTAACTGTGTGTCATAAAATAAAATAAAAATCTTTGAAAGCATGATTAAAACTAAAACAAAAATGGTATATAAACATCTTACAGTGGGGAAATAGCCAACACCAAATAGGAGATATAGTAGCAACATGTCCACACATAGCCAAAAGTGTTTCCAGTTGCTGGTGGTAGGAGACTGGGAGAGGCAGTTAAAGATGGCTGTTTAGGAGCCTGTTGGAACAAGCTGTTCCAGGTGCTGCAGTAGGAGCCTGGTGGCAGTAGAGAGTACCCGCCCACGACACAGTGGGAGCAGTCAGTAACATGCAGTAACCGAATGGCAATGTAATCCCACACAGGTTGCTAAAGGAAGAGTAATCAACTTTACAAATCTAGGTAGTTTGGCTGGAGAATCTTTTCTGACAGGAAACCTTAACAAGCCTGGATTTGTCAAACTTTGTGCCCAAGCCGTCTCTCGTCTGAGTTGTTAATCCTGTCTTTAGTGGTTTGACAAAAGCTGTCCATTGAGGACACCGCATAGTAGTATTATCCAAGAAATGTCTTCTCTCTTCTAAAACCAATATTCATCCACGTAAGTTTTGATTAGAACACTCCAAATTTCCAGATGATCAATTCTCCTGAATAAGCCATTCTCATGACCTTATACCTTTACAGAGAATTTGAGACCAGTACTCATCAGTTCTTAAATGTAGTGGTATAAAACTTATCGTTTTATAAATAGCTGTAACTAACTAGGATCAGAAAATTCAAATTTATGTATTTATTTTAGTTCCTCGAGAGATTGAGCAGCATAAGCATACAAGAGAGACTGTCTGAAAAATTGCACATACTCCCAGGGGAGCAGCTCAATCTTACTGAATGCCACTCACTGGGCTCATCATCTAGATCTGCCCACCTCAGTAACAGCCTTATGCTATCAAACTCCTTGTTCCCTCCACCTAATAATTAATTGCATCAATGCCATGAACAAAAAACATGATCAATTATTGTAAATAGCTTTAAAATGTTACTCTGTATATAAAGCAATTATTATTATGCATGTAGGGAATTTTGAAGGCTGTACATCAAAAAGTGCCACCACAATCCACTAACCTGTTCTTGTGGTGGTATCTGGGAGCTAGATAGCCAGAAATCCATGTCCTGGGGAAAAAAAAGTATCAGTGATTGAGCAAGGGAGAGCAGATAAACATTAGAGGCAGAGCTGCAACATATCCAATAGGTTGGTGTAGTCCATATACTCAGGAAGAAAAACTTACATCTAAAGAAACAGGAACTTGCTAAATGTTATAATTAGGCTACATTCATCAACATGAATGATCATTCTCCAGTTACTCACATCTGTTGGAGCTGTGTCATCCTGTTTGGCCTCTACATCCTTCACCAGCTCATCCTCTTCCCTTGCTGTACTGGTCAGGGAAGATTTCTTGTGTTTAGTTTTCTCTTCTTTCCCTTTATTTTTCTACCACATGAAATAAAAAAGCAAATAAAGAGTAAATGATATGTGCTGTAGTCTGTAGAGGAAGTAAAGTTGAGCAATAAGCTTTAAAAATGTTTAATACATAACATTAGAGTATTGCTTTGTAGCCTTTATAGTCATGTGCCCTCTGTATTACAGTAGGAGGCTGCTTCAGCAGCCCTAGGATTCTTATAAAAAAAGCACTGCTTACTGCAGCCATAGATTCTGACTTCCATTCACTAAGATTGCATGGGTCCAGGGAAGGGGTTTTAAGAAAAAAAATCTCCAAGCCAAAATGTTGTGGCAGCACGATCTAAATGAACAGACAAATATTAAATGCATGAATTCTGCATACAAGACTAGCCAGGGCTCAATACAACATTACAAGATACTGGAAGGTCAGTGTGGCTAGACTCCTCTTTTCTCACATTATTAAAACATTATTTTAAAAAATAATTTTCTATTGATGACAGGGCATACTATGGTAAATGTGAAAAAGTATTAAAGATTCTTGAGCATTACTGAAGTAGAATGCACACATTAGATTTTCAATGGTTCTGTAACAAAAAATACATTGTGAGGACCTGCTATGAGCCCAGAATGTCATTACCTTAACCCCTGACGAACACATTCTTTGGATTGAGTCTCTTCATCTCATGAGGGAAATGAAGACCTTGTCTATTGGCCTAGTTGAATTTAGCCAATATTGGTTGGCTTAGTGAAGTCTTCCCCCACTCCAGATTGGACACCCTGCTTTTATAATTTATTAGGCTGACGCCAGTAATTTTAGGTGCTTATTTGAATGTACGCTATGTGTGGAAACTATTTTCGGCTCTATACAAGGAGCGCGTTTGTAGTGTGTGTACATCTTGCAGTAGGTGTTATGTTTAACAGATCTTAACTACTTTTGAGCAATAAAGAAATTATACCTAAAGATACTGCTGTTTCTGCAATATGGTGGTGGTATCAATTTTCCTACATACAGATGTGTAACAGTAATACGCAGCTCAGTTACAGCTGTAACGTGTCCGGTGACCAAGTAGTACTACGAATAGTGTCAATAACGGCTGGTCATGGGCAATAAGAGGAACCCCAAGTCAGTAAAACCAAGCCACTAACAGGATTGCAATGTAAACCCATTAGGTCACAGTCAGTAGTTATTTAAGTACTCTAAGCATCCAAAAACCTACTAAGGTGGGTCCCAAACGGTGCGCCATGGCACCCTGGTCCTGCACCAAATCAAATTATTTATGGGTGAACTCAAACCTGTCCACCACCACATAACTAAAGGATGACAGGTAAGCACAATTTACTTTACTACATTTTTTTCTCTGAATTTCTCAATAAACTTTTGGCTTAGGGGTGCCGTGAAAACAATGCTGATAATCTAGGGCGCTGTGATTTTAAAAAGTTTGGGAACCACTTTCCTATTATATTATCACAGAATATTTTTGCCTAACAAAACTGCATTTATAATTAATATATTGTGTGTTGTGCTAATATTTTACTGGTCATGCATAGCCATGGCCCAAACTCAGATGCACTGATCGAGTGTACCCATACTCCCCCTCCAGAATGTACGCATGCAATTCAATACAGTATGTGAAGAGATGTCCCAGGAGATATGTTGCACTAAAGACAATTATGTCATCTGGTCAAATTATCCTGGCATTGAAAACTGCTAGTGATCACCTTCATTAGAAGTCTTTATTAAATAGTATGGATATCCTTAAAACCTGGACTGTAGAGACAGAAGTTTAGGAACCTCCTAAGCAGAGCATCCTCAACTATTACTAAAAACCTTAAGTGCTATGGATGGCAATGATCACCCATCATAATGACAGTCAGTGTGTGTGAAGGGAGATCATCTTCAGGAGCTACAATCAATCAGATTCCAGTGAAGTCTTAAGCTGGATACACACTACACCATGTGTGTAGCCAGCTTCAGCAGGATACGTTACGCCATTAGTACACACTGCACGATGCAGTGGACGACAATGCAATGTGTTGTTTCATGCTGCATTTAGTAGCATGGCGTCATTCATCGCATCATCCCATCTGCTGTGCAGTACAGCAAATGGGATGATGCGATGAATGTACAAGCTAGTAAACACTACCGGGCACACAAACTCTGCGATCTACACGATGTATATCGTTCTGATTCGCGCTTGAATGATCTATTGATCCAACGCATCACATAGTGTGTACCCAGCTTAAGTACAGAAGATACAAATTAGTTTTATGCTTCTTCCTTCCTGTGGTAAGGAGAGTAATATACACAAGTTTTAAATAATAGGGGACAAAGAATAATTGTTAACAAACACAGAAAAAAAAAAAAAAGGAGTTATATCAAAAAGCGCTGAAATAGCTAAAAAGTTTAGAAAGAAAAACAGAGAGAAAGTGTGTGCAAGAGAAAGTATTTGTAAGGCTTTAGTAGAAAAATGCCGATTGGGTGGTCCTCCAAGAGGGAAAAGGATACCATTTGCATTCTGTGGTCGGGTATACAACTTAAACTTACTTTTTTTTCTTTCTTCTTGACTCTCTCGGACTCTGGCTGTTTTTTCTCCTTTTTGTTGGGCTTTTTAATTTTTTGGTCCAAGGTAGAGGCTTCATTTTCAGGAGATTTTAGGTTTTCTGCGTTCCTGTGTCTTTGAACGGGAAGCTTTTCTGTGTCTGCCAAGGGCCTGGAAGCAACAAAATAGCATGTTAGAGCCACCAATTACATTGATTTTATAGTCCATGTCAAAACTCTCCATATATCCACGGTCAGCTGAAAAGTAAAAAACAATGTTTGGTGCCAACCGTTAAATACATTTTTCTTAACCAGTCTGGGGGACACTGCCAAACATGGGTTGTAGAGGGCACTCTAATCAATCTACACTTGTTTGCATCTAAGCTCTTTCCTCTACATCCCATCAGCCATTACGAAGTATCAAAACTCCTCTTTTTTTTAGCCTATCTAGGGGACACTGCCAACCATGGGAAGGTTCCAAAGCTGTCACTAGAGCGTATCCTCAGCCAAAACTGTTTGCAAAACTTCACTGGCTGCAAACACATTGAACTTGTGAAATTTGGTAAAAGTTTGAATGTATACACCTCAATCATCACGTTTTTGACGGGAAAGTCCGGCTTTTTTGGCAATGTCCTTCTGTGCCACCCGCAGCCAGAAGGTTGGGGAGCACTCTCACACTGCTGCTCTGCTATGAACAGCAGCGGGTTGAAAGATGCCCCCAGGGTGACGGAAACTGCATGTACTGTATGGTCAGGCCCCCTTCTCGTGAAGCCATGCCCATTTTTCAGACACGCCCCCAATATAGACTCCCATATGTGTGAGTGGACCATTCTGTGAGAGCGGGTTGGGTACGGGATGCCGGCATTCCGAATAGTGTAAGACCCCGACAGCTGTAGGCAAGTAAACTAACCCTACTACTACCCCTCCCCGGTGTCTAAACCTAACCTCCCCCTTAGTGCATAACCCTAACCCACCCCCGCTACTTACCTTCGAGATTCCGGTGCCGGTATTCTGAAAAGGGTCAGGATTCCGGCATCGGCATTCTGACCGTCTGAATGTTGGGATATTGAATGTATGAGAGGTATACTGATCTGGTAGAATATCCCATAATACCCTTATGATCAGGGAACTGTACCAAGACATACATCTGACGAATAGTAATGGTGATCCATATGGCCATTAAGTTTTGTTGCTGGCCAACCTTGTTTGTGTGCATCATACATCATGTCAGTCTTCCTCAAAGCCCAAACCAAATCCAATAATAAAGTTATCTTCACTACCGTGAAAGAAGTTAACTTATTACTGGATGGAGCTACCTGGACACAACCTTTGGCTAAAAAGATGGACCCATTTGCAGTCTGGGGAGCCTAAACAAGAGGACCACCAATTTGGACACTGTTCTGGCAGAAAAGATGGACAAGAAAAAAAAAAAAAAAAAAAGACACCTTCCAGGCAAGATATTTAAAGTCAACCAAATCAAGCAACTCAAAAGGTTGGCTTCTGATATGCAGAGAACTAAATTAAGGTCTCGAGGCACCACGGGTGCAATATAAAGCTATTAGACATGCAACACATCTTGAAAGAATGTCTGAACATCCGGAATAGAATCCAAATTTATTTTTTATAAAAAAGAGCTGAAACATGCATCCTTCAGAGAGGCCAGCTTCAATCTACTTTCCAAGCGATCTAGCAAGGACAAAATAAAATGCAGAACTGTATCTTCCAACCATTGTGGTAGTTTTTGGAAGACACTGGTTTTCTACCCTTATTGTTTGGATGACCCTGTGAGAAAACACCTTAAGCTCAGAGGATCGTAGCTTAAACAGCCAAACCGAGCTAAGTTTGTAAGGAAGAAGGACCATGATTTATCAGATCTACAGAGTCAGGCAGTCTCCATGGAGTTTATGCCACCAAAAAAATCTGAGCAGGCAGTGGTGGCTCTCCCAAATTTGAATATGGAAGCAAGAGTCATAGATATCCATGGAGAATAGAAATTTATCTGACTCCATGGAATTAATCAGAGAATGAAATGACTCAATTCAGAATGTGGGAAAACGCAAAAGAACTTGTTGAACCAAGTGATGTGTCACCTGATAACGCCCATCAGGGTTATGCCTGCCCCACAATTTCAGATAAGTGGGAAATAGATGGCAAAGAAACGGGCTGCTTCTTGATTCACTTAAGCAAATAGACAGATTGAACTGCAGGTTCCACAGGTTCCTCAAACTCCAAGATTTAATGGATTAGAATAAGCAAATACTTTATGTATGGACTTCTAGGAGACACCTGCAGGATAGTTAGGATTCAAGTCCCCTTGAACTTCAATATTCTCCGTCAGCAAGAGATCTGAATTGGACTGTCCCAGGGAGGTCACTCAAAGTGCTCTTATACATGTGGGGGCCACTAGCAGCGAAGCAGCCATAATTTTCTGCATGGACACAACCCAAATGGGTTTTAAGTCAACCCCCTATGAAAACGGTTGTGAAAGTGGGGCCCAGAGAGTGGGGTGGAGGTTGGAGGCAGAGCTAACAAGTGGGGTCAAGGCTACTGGGTGCCCTGACAAAGTGCAGGGATAACTTTGACCCACGCCAAATACTCGGCCCCCGTTTACCAGGTCTGCGATGTACCGTAACATTATGTCAAGTTAGGCAGGTTTCATCCATTTCAAACGAGTCCGCTCCAGACGTTGTTCCTTGACATCTGTGAAAGCTGCGTAGCAGCCACCCAGGCAAATTAGCATGACATCTGAAACATGTATGGCAACCCCACAGACTCCCAAGCAGTCTTGAATCTGGAAAAAATTTCAGACATTCAGGAGAAGGAAACAGTGCAAAACACATAGCAGAACATAATGAGACAATTATAGAGTTAAACAGTAGATTAATCACAGAGGGGCAGAGAGATAGAGAGACCCACTCAATCACCCCTAAAGAAAGAGTAGGGCTCCCAGAATAATCTAGTGGTACAACAGTGCTCAGCAAACACTGGCGAGCACAAGCAATCAGCATTGGTGCCGATGGCTGCAAAAAGAGTGAAGGAGGGAGATCCCAAAGGTTTTCCCACCAATTAGGGTACCAGTCAGTCTTCCCTATGGACAACTTCTCAGACACAGGAGCTCCAGAAGACTAGTTCCACCCAGCGCTGTGCAGTTAAAAGGTGTCTACTATAAGCAGAGGCAATATGCAAAGTAATTACCCTGTGTCTTGCCCTCCCTGGGAACCCACAGCTCATTTCAATCACAGTAAGAGATGGGGCTGCACTAAAGTTCTTGCCATGAGTCACAGAGTGTGGTCCCTGACCTTAGTGGCAGGCATCACAACCTGCAGCAGTCACCATGAGGTACCTTCCTCTAAAACAGCAGAGACTGGGACATCCCTGTGCAGGGATCAGTAGATCGCAGGCGAAATGCGACAGTGGTGGCACAGAGCACTTTTGCCTGCTCCCCTCCAATAGAGGTCTCCCAGAGAACTTCACAAGCAAATAATGTGCATAATGAAAAAATAAAATCTTAAACTCACAAGGCTGATCCTGCAGCTACACGAAGATGGTGCCTGCTTCCAAGGGTACATGTAAAGCAAAACTGGATCCCGAATGGCTCAGTAGGGGCTCATGGGATGTAGAGAAGAGGACTTCGCTACAAATTAGTGCAGTTTGATGTGTCTGCTTCTCACAGCGCCCACTACACACCACGGTTGACATTGTACCCCCAGGTAGGAAGACAAAAAAAAAAAAAAAGGAAGCAGTGTTCTCCGCAGGGCCAATTTCACGGGCACACTGCCCGGCATTCCCACACCGCCCAGCTGACAGCCTTGGCATCACATCAATAGGCACCCAGGGCCAGCCCGAGAACGTTAGTGAACAAAAATGCTCACTGCACAGAGCCAACCCTGCTGGAAGAAGGGTCCTGGGGGGCTACCCCTCCATAAGTCTACTCTGACTCGACCCTGGCCCACCCCACCAGAGGCAAGCCCTGTAGATACACAGCCCCCCTTCACTCCTGCCCAGAGCCCACCAAACAGTAAGTGAGATGCCGGGTTTGGGAGGAGGGGCACAAAATGTGCTGTTGCTTACCTCCTGTTATAAGATCAGTCAGCTCCTCAGTGTGTAGCTTTTTGGTTTTATATTAAGAGGCGGCTTGTAAAAGAAGACGATTCCCAGCATGTTTGAGTCCAGAGTTTTAAAAGGCAATGTTTTGCAAAGAAAAACAACCTTATTGCTCTTTTAAATTTCAGGCTGGCACCCTGAACCAAAAAGGCTACCAACAGCATTTTGTAACATCATGCAGTACCTTGCGGTCTATTCTAAATTGATCAAGTATACACCCTACAACAAGATAATGACCCAAAACATACTTCTAGGCTATATAAGAACTACCTTCGTAGAAAACAACAAGAGTGTAGGCTTGTTTTCTTGAAAAGTGGAAGAGTCTCCAGACTTTAACCCTATTGAGCGGTCTGGAATGAACTGGACAGAAGGGTGAAAGCAAAGCAACTATTCAACACATTTGTGAGAACTTCTGCAACTGTGTTGGAAACACTTCCCGAATAATACTTTATTTCCATTGTAAAATAAATGCCACGAGTGTCCGGTGGTTATACGTGCAAAAGTTCAGTATTTTGAGGAGCCAAAATTTTGATTAAAATTATGTTGATGATTCAATTATTTCTTTGCTATACACAATTTTTATTTGATCTATGCTCTAATTTGAGAGTACATTAAACTGCATAAATTTGGCTAGTAGTGTATGAAAAGATTAAATGTATTATTTCATTATTATCCTTTATTGATATGGCTCCTCAAAAGGGGTCTCAAGCACCTTAAAACATACATAAAAAGAAACCGTAAGAACACACAAGATAAAGAAAAAACGTGACTTACAGTATAAAACTTTGCAGAACAAGGTTTATAAACATTGCTGCATCAGCAGTCATAATCCAAATCATCAGTGGGACGGCTGAACCCAACAGTTTGGTAACGTTGACAGTGAGGATACAATAATATAAGTGAGGGAAGGAAAAGCACAAGAGGGAAGAGCCACTTGCTCGTGAGAGCTTACAATCTAAAGGGGAGTGAAAGACAGACAAGGGTGACACAGAGGGAAGAGACAGTGAGCAAGTAGTAATACCCCTTTTCCAACAAAAACCCAGGCTCCAATCCAAAACACTGATCACAGGTTGAAGCCGTGTTTTACCCCTTTTACACCAGCGGCTGGACCCGGATTATATGCCGGCAGGGTCGCCATCATGGGGTGGACTGCCATCACTGGAGTACTGGGCCCGAAAACTGGCAGAATAGGAGGGGCCTATGCCAGCTCCGACCCAGTACCACCTGCTCCTACCACCGCTGCATAGCCCGCACCACCCCCTAGAGTGAAAAGGGGGTGGGGTGCTGCTACCGCCTGCTCCAAACTGAGAAAAAACCTGATAGACCGATTCCCCTTGTCAGTTCAGTCTGGGGTTGGGGTTGGAGCCAATGCGGCAAAAGCCCAGCCCACTGTAAGCCCCCCTCATGGAGGGGACGTGGTCTGATGTGAGGTGCCCGCCTCCATAAGCAAACTGCTGTTGCATCAGAAGTGTAAGTATGTATGTGATTAGCATGTGTGTGTATACTGTATGCGTTAGTGTGTATGTATGTGTTACTGTGTATATATGTGTATGTATGGGATGGAGTTGTGTGACACAATCCCGACAGCAGAATGCCGGCTAGGGATTTATGATCGGCGTCGAAATTCCGAAACACGAACATAATCCCTACGCTGGAATCCAGGACGACGCGTACCCGTACGAGGAGGGTCCGGGGTGCCCTTCCTGTTAGCCGCGGGGGTGTGTGTGTGTGTAAGCTTAGGGTAGTCAGGGCGGTTAGGGTTAGGCACCCCTAGGTGGGAGGGTTAGGGTAAGACACCCCCAGGGATCACACAATTCTGTGAATTAGCAGCTCCACCATTTTGTGAGTGACAGCAATCTCTCTCAACCACAATGGTGTCATGGCATACCATATCTGTATTACGCAAGAAACACGTCCATTGCTTTCTGAAGTTTGAGTGGCAGAAATTCAATAGGTTTTGTGAAATTTCAGATCATGTCTAAGAAACCTCAATGGGACATGTGAAACCGTAAGGTTTTTTGTCTAAGGGGAAAAAAAAAAAAAATATATATATATATATATATATATACACACACACACACACACACACACACACACACACTATCTCATGTACAATACTAAAATATTTTCTTCCTCTGGAGTCGGCGTGCGTGATTTCATGACATCATGACACACCGCTGGAAGGTAGACGTCAGAGGAGCCATGGCGCAAGAGGAGCAGCATTAGCCAGACCTGCAGGAGAAGAAGCCTGAAGGAAAGAACATTCTTCAAGGCGATAAGGTAAGTCATGATTAGTGAGACTTAGCGGTAGCGGGGGAAAGGGGAGGGGCACCCAAGGGCCCTGCCTATTTTGTCAATCCTGGGCCTCACAATTTCTGATGGCAGGTCCAGTTGTTCACACTGGACCCAGGTCTTCAGTGAATCTGCTCTTTTGGCGTTACAGTGGACACTTGCAGATGACATCTCCAAGCACTACTGAAGCCAGCAAATCCACTGGTGTGAGGAATGACCTGGGTCGCAAAATTCACACTGCACCATTACCAAGGTCGAATTCCCAGGTCACTCAACCTGGGGTAATTTTTCAAGGAAAATAAAAAAGAAGACAGAAATGTCCCTTGGTTGGTGCACTAACAAAAAATTTAATAAAATGTAACTTTTATTAAACAATATTAAAATTGTATATATAATAATCTCTCCAGTGAAATATAAAAAATGAAAAACGTCTCAGTGTGTTAATTATTGAAATGAATAGTGTTATTGGTACACCTGCGCGTGTAATGGTGACACAAAAATGGATATTAATAAATAGAAAATCTCTCACAAATAAGTCAAAGAATATATGCAAACCCAAAAATAGCAAATCAAAAAATGCATTTAATTGGGACCAATTATATGTGGCATGCTATAATATCCCTAAAAGTGGGATAATATTCTGCAATGTCCACTGCATGTCAGAATTGCCATGGCCGCAATAACAAGAGATATGGTAAGAACTTACCTTTGTTATCTCTGTTTCTACGAAGTCCATAGGGTCCACAGGGTGACCTTGGGGTATAGCTGGATCCTGGATCCTCGGGCACCACGGAGTTAAAGCTTTTAGCTGCTCCCAGGATGCACTTGGGTCCAACCTCCCCTATACCCCGCCCCCGAGCCACAGGCACCTCAGTTGGTAAGCAGCCCAGGCCGGAGGAGGAGACGAAACAGAGAGAAGGAAGACTGGAACACACAAGAACCACTCTCACAGAAATGGGAGACGGAAAACCGGTGACCAGTCACAGAGCCCATATGAAGCCAGGTGCGTCAGGGCGGGTGCCCTGTGGACCCTATGGACTTTGTAGAAACAGAGATAACAAAGGTAAGTTCTTACCATATCTCTTGTTTTCTACTTCAGGGTCCATAGGGGTCCACAGGGTGACCTTGGGGATGTCCCAAAGCAGTCCAACTAAGGGCGGGGACGCTCCTGTTGCTGATAGGAGAACCCGGCGCCCAAAGGATGCATCCTGAGAGGCAAAGGTGTCAAACGCATAGAACCTCAAAAAGGTCTGAATGGAAGACCAGGTGGCCGCCTTACAGAGCTGAACAGCAGAGGCGCCACGGCTAGCAGCCCAAGAAGGGCCCACGGACCGAGTGGAATGAGCCTTAACCGAGGCTGGAACAGGTAAACCCTCCTGCATATAAGCCTCAATAATAACAGAACGAAGCCAACGGGCTAGAGTCTGTTTGTTGGCAGGCCAACCCCTCTTGTGAAAACCAAAGAGGATAAACAAAGAATCCGACTTCCTCACAGAACTAGTCCGGTCCACATAAACCTGGAGTGCCCTTACAACGTCTAAGGAAGTCTCCCCAGCCGAAAGATCAGGTGACTGAAAGGCTGGTACAACAATTTCCTGATTAATGTGGAACCTGGAAACCACCTTAGGCAGGAAATCAGGACGAGTGCGAAGCACCGCTCTGTCCTGATGAAAAATCAGAAAAGGGGGACGACAAGAAAGCGCCCCCAAATCTGAAACCCTCCTGGCAGAAGCAATTGCCAAGAGGAAAACAGTTTTAAAAGTTAGCCACTTGAGCTCCACTGACTCCAAGGGCTCAAAAGGAGGACCCTGTAAGGCCCTAAGAACCACCGCCAAATCCCACGGGGCCACAGGTGGCACAAAGGGAGGCTGGATTCTCAAAACACCCTGGAAAAAGGTGTGTACGTCCGGCATAGCAGCGATCCTGCGCTGGAACCACACCGACAGACCAGACACGTGTACCTTCAGTGAAGAAAGACGTAATCCTAAGTCCAAACCGGACTGAAGGAAAGCCAGAATACGCGAAACTCGGAACACCTGGGGATCATAGTTTCTGGCCTCGCACCACTGAAAGTAAGTGTGCCACACTCTGTGATAGATCCTCGCGGAAGCAGGCTTGCGCGCCCTCAGCATGGTGGTAATAACGGAGCTAGAAAAGCCCCGAGACCTCAGGACGGCTGTCTCAAAAGCCACGCCGTCAAAGATAGTCGACCCAGATCCGGGTGAAGACAGGGCCCCTGAGACAACAGGTCCCGCCGTTGAGGTAGGAGGTACGGAGCGTCGATGGACAGGCTCCGCAGATCGGAGTACCACGGCCTTCTGGGCCACGCTGGGGCCACCAGGATCAGTGTGCCTCCGTCCTGTTTGAACTTGCGCAGGACCCGAGGCAGGAGAGATATCGGAGGGAACAAGTAAGCCAGTTGAAACAGCCATTTCACCGACAGCGCGTCTATCAGACTTGCGCCTGCGTCCCTTGTCCTTGACCCGTACACAGGCAGCTTGTGATTGTAACGGGACGCCATCAGGTCCAGCTCTGGCAGCCCCCACTTGTCCACGAGTAGTTGGAATACCTCTGGATGAAGCGACCATTCCCCGGGATGCACATCGTAACGGCTGAGGAAGTCTGCCTCCCAATTGAGGACTCCTGGGATGAAAACTGCCGAGAGAGCTGGAAGATAGCGCTCCGCCCAAGCCAGGACGCGGGACACCTCCGACATCGCAGCTCGACTGCGAGTCCCTCCCTGGTGATTGATGTACGCCACCGTGGTGGCGTTGTCTGACTGCACCTGAACGGCCCTTCCGTGAAGAGCGGTGCCGGACGACTGCAGGGCTCTGTATACTGCCCGCAGTTCCAGGATGTTGATGGGAAGAATCGCTTCCTCCGCCGACCAACGACCCTGAAGTGACAAGGAGCCTGTCACCGCCCCCCAACCCCGGAGACTGGCATCTGTCGTGAGCAGAACCCATTCCGGGATCCAAAAGGGGCGCCCCTCCAGGAGATGCGCTGTCTGCAGCCACCAGGCTAGGGACAGACGCACCTCCGAGGACAACACCAGCATCTGAGAGCGGATCCTGTGTGGCAATCCGTTCCATTCTGAAAGAATCAGCCCCTGCAGGGGCCTGGAATGGAACTGGGCAAACTCCACCATGTCGAATGCCGACACCATGGACCCCAAAACTCTCATCGCTGAGTGCACCGACACTCTGCCACTGCTCAGACAACTGTGAATCCGCAGCTGTAAGGAGGAGACCTTCTCTGGAGTCAGAAAAATCCGTTGCTGACGAGAGTCCAGCAGGGCCCCCAAATGAACCATCCGTTGTGATGGGATGAGGGAGGATTTCTTCCAGTTGATCAACCAGCCGTGCGCCTGTAGACAAGCGACCGTCAGGTGGAGATGCTGGATCAGTACCTCCGGGGAGCTTGCCAGCAAGAGGAGGTCGTCTAGATACGGTAGCAACCGTATCCCCTGGCTCCGAAGGTGAGCCGCCATGACCGCCATCACCTTGGTAAATACCCTTGGTGCCGTGGAGAGACCAAAGGGTAGGGTAGTGGTTGTGGAGAATAGCAAACCGCAGAAACCGTTGGTGCGATGTTGCTATAGGCACATGGAGGTAGGCGTCCTGGATATCCAGGGAGACCATATAATCCCCCGGTTCCATCGCCAGTATGATGGAACGCAAAGTTTCCATCCTGAATTTGGGAACCCTGAGGAACCTGTTCAGGGACTTCAAATTGAGGATGGGGCGATGAGAGCCATTGGGTTTCTGCACCAGAAACAGCGTAGAGTAATACCCCATCCCACGTTGAGACTGTGGTACGGGTATAATGACCCCCGCCGTCAGCAAGGCCTCTATGGCTTCCTGAACCTGCAAGGCCTTGGTTTTGTCCTGAGAAGGACTTGTGCAAAAAAACTGGCAAGGCGGCCTGTGCCGAAAAGACAGGGCGTACCCCTGGGAGACCACTTCTCGCACCCAGGCATCCGTGGTGGTATTGTGCCAGCACTGGGCAGCACTTCTTCCAAGCCAGAGGGAGGCCCGTCCCATCACGCAGAAGGCTTATCTTCTGGCTTGGAAGAAGGGCGCCTAGCACTCCAGGCTTGCTTCTTTGGCTTTGAGGCGGTCTTGGGTGCGGACTGCCTCGGGAAGGACTGACCCTTTGCCTTGCCCTGAACCCGAAAGGAACGAAACGCCGAGCTCCGGACCTTAGCAGGTGTAGTAGCTGAAGGGAGGAAGGCTGACTTGGATTTTGCCAGGGTATCTACTATTTTGTCCAGGTCCGGACCAAATAGTAATTCCCCATTAAAAGGTAAGGCCTCCAAGCCTTTCTTTGAATCCGTGTCTGCTCTCCAAGACCGCAACCACAAGGATCTACGAGCAGACACTGCTGCCGACGAAACCCTAGAGGTCAACAGGCTAGCATCCAAAGATGCTTACGTAGGAGGCGGCATCTCTCATCTGTCCTAACAACGCCCTCTGGACGTCCGGAGATTCATCCGTAAACGTGTCCTCCAAGGCGTTGGCCCACCCCTCAATGGCCTTGGCCACCCAGGAGATGGCCATGGACGGCCGGGCTACAGCCCCTGAGAGAGAATAAATAGACTTTAGACAAGTCTCCACCTTCCTGTCCGTAGGATCCTTCAGCGAGGATATAGACGGCAATGGCAAAGTAGCACTCCTGATGAGGCGTGTTACATGGGAATCGACTGCAGGCGGAGTTTCCCATTTCTTACAATGCGCTTCCGGGAATGGATAACTGGACGCCAAGCGTTTCTGTGGCAGGAAACGCTTACTGGGCGTCTGCCAGGCCACCGCCATGTGATCAGTCAACTGATCAGACAAGGGGAACGCTGTAGAAGTAACCTTAGCCTTTTTAAAACTAGGATACCTTGACTTGGGAGCGGGTGCCTCATCCTCAATCAGAAGAATAGCCCGCACCGCCTTAACCAGAGCCCGCACATTGATGGAAGACTTAGTGTCTACCTCCTGGACTGAGGCATCTGAGGCTGAGTCATCCTGTACCTCACCATCATCCGAGAACCCCTCAGAATCCGAAAGATGCGCAGCCTGTGCCATGACTGAGCGTTTAGACGCCCTGGAGGGCACGTCACTGCGCAACATCGACTGAAAAGCCGAAGATGCTGCCGCCAAATCTTGGACAGTGTGGGAAAGCGCATCCACCCAGGGTGGAGGAGCTGTCACAGGAGCCTGAAACGGCACCACAGCCGGCTGTGCCACAGGGGTGGACTGAATATACATTGGCAACCCCGCATAGGGACCAACAGGCTGAGACCCCGGGGGAGTCTGCAATAATTGTGGGACACCCGGGGAATGGGGGATGGCAGGCTGGGGCAACGCCCTAGTAGGGGCGGCAGTCGGGACCGACAGACGGTCCGCGATGGACACCAGCACCTGGGAAAACATCGCCCATGGTGGCTCCTGCGAAATGGGAGGTTTAGACGTACCAGGGACCGCCTGGCACCGTCCGCACAGGCCGTCCTGTGACAAATCCTCCCTATCCACTCCTGCAGAACAGCGCCTGCAGGAGAACAATACCGGAGCCCCGGAGTGCTCAATCTCCTCCTCAGACATGACTTAGGAAGAAAACGTGCGCACTCACCAGTGTGCTGAACAACAGCCCACAATATGGCACCATGTAGCACACAACTGTATGTGACGGACCTCACAAATACGTGATCTATATAGGTGAGGTCAGTAGAAACACCCTTCCCCCGCACACCTGTAGGGCTTGTAGGAGAAGGAAAGGGATAGGTACAGGCTGACAGTAAGTAGAAAAAAGACACAGACAGGCAGCACTAGCAAAAGTCACATACCATGCAGGAAGATATACTCACTGCACCTTTCCACTACAATCAACCTGCCCAGATTCAGTGTCTGGGAGGGCTATAGTGCTGTGTACGCTGTCCTTGTCGGGGGAGAGGTACACAGGGGGACCGGTCCGCGTGCTCCCTGAGAGTATCCACGCTGCCAGTAAGAAAATGGCCGCTGGAGACCTCAGAGGAGGAGTGGCCGTGTATCTGCAGCTCAGCGACGCCAGACTCCGAGCTGAAAGGCGCGCTGAGCTGAGGGGAGGAGCCGCTGACAGGGAAGGCTTCCTCCCCTGGCTAGCATATTAACCCCCGGGTTGCCGGCATCCCGCTTGCCGCGATATTAACCCTGGTGGTCTAGTGGTCTGGCGGGGTATGCCTCCGCTGGAGGGGGGGCCCGCCGCCACCGCTAGCGGGGAGCTAGCGGTGGCGGCGGGCCCCCCCTCCAGCGGAGGCATACCCCGCCAGACCACTAGACCACCAGGTCTGTCCCCCGGTCTGTCCCCTAGACCGGGGGCATGGGACTGCATTTAAAAGGAACCCGCGCACCGCCGCTAATCAGCGGTGCGCGGCTTACCTGATCTCCCCGGCGTCTTCCGGCAGCAGTCCCGGGGGAAGCCAGAGTCCGGCTAGTACAGACTCTGGCTTCCCCCGCCGCGATCCCCAGTTCAGTGCTGGCGTCGCGGCGCCAGCAGGGAGAAGGAGCGGCAGCGTGGGCGTCTGTACAGACAGCCCAGCGCTGCTGCTCTAGAGAACAAAACTAGTGTAAAAATAAATTTAACCTAGTTAAATAAAAAGCTTTAGGGGGCTGCTCCTGCAGCCCCCCCCGCAGGGTGACCCGACTCCGGCCGGGCACCATCTAAAACTGAGGTGCCTGTGGCTCGGGGGCGGGGTATAGGGGAGGTTGGACCCAAGTGCATCCTGGGAGCAGCTAAAAGCTTTAACTCCGTGGTGCCCGAGGATCCAGGATCCAGCTATACCCCAAGGTCACCCTGTGGACCCCTATGGACCCTGAAGTAGAAATACTCATATACCTAGATTGCCACCTGTAACTGAAATGCACATGGAATCTAATACATTTAAACAAGGTTTGACTTAACTGCTGCAAAGCCAACAAATAACTTTTAACATCTAAGGGGCTGGAATTATATTCCATAAAGACTGACTCATGCAGCAGTAAAATCCCTGCTGCTGCCAACGTACGTTTCACAAATGAGAGTTTTTTCAAGGCCTTGAATTCAACCATTATTAGTGAGCTAGTGTAAGGCTCAGATAGTGTATACCATGTGACTGATTAGAGCTGTTTCTAGACTCACTAAGTTACCAGCTATTCATGTTAGATCCTATTTATTTATAGCTGCATGAACAGCAGCAAGCTTAGAATCATTTATACACACCATGTGTGCTGTTCAAATTTGGCTTCTTTCCCAGATACTCCCTAATTTGGGCATGGGTTTTCTTATTGTCAAAGCTAATGCAAATACCCTTATGATTTAAATGGCTACATGTGCTGATAACATTATAACAAGACACTGTGACACTGCAACATTGTATATCTGAAGATTTGGCTTTCTTTCCAGAGATTTGCTGAATACACTGCAGACAGCACATGTGCATGTTTACCTGCAGCCTAATGAATAGCCAATTATGTCCAAAAACATGGTAGAATAACATGAGGGGATAAGGTGATAATATAAGATATCAATCTCCTATTCCTACATGACATTTGTGATATGAAATCTATATTAATTGAGCCAATTGACTGATTACAAGTATATTAGTCAGTCTTAATGGAATATAATTCCAGCCCCTTAGATGTTAAAAGTTATTTGTTGGCTTTGCAGCAGTTAAGTCAAACCTTGTTTAAATGTATTAGATTCCATGTGCATTTCAGTTACAGGTGGCAATCTAGGTATATGAGTATATTGCGGCCACTTCTCACATGCATATCATGGCAATTCTGACATGCAGTGGACATTGCAGAATATTATCCCACTTTTAGGGATGTTATAGCATGCCACATATAATTGGTCCCAATTAAATGCATTTTTTGATTTGCTATTTTTGGATTTGCATATATTCTATGACTTATTTGTGAGAGATTTTCTATTTATTAATATCCATTTTTGTGTCACCATTACACGCGCAGGTGTACCAATAACACTATTCATTTCAATAATTAACACACTGAGACGTTTTTCATTTTTTATATTTCACTGGAGAGATTATTATATATACAATTTTAATATTGTTTAATAAAAGTTACATTTTATTAAATTTTTTGTTAGTGCGCCAACCAAGGGACATTTCTGTCTTCTTTTTTATTTTTCTTACATGTTGTATCTCGTCCTTGGCAGCACGCCCCAGACGTCGCATAAATATTGAATTTATTACTCTTCATATTTGGGTTTCACACTTATTTCTAAAAAATATTTACTGGTGCAGAAGCTTTCCCCAGATTCCATTCCTTCTATTCTAATTTTTCAAGGACCCTTTTACACCGAGCCGTGACCCGGGTTATTGTGGCAGTGGAAAAATATGAGATGTGGTAAAAACTTACCCTTGTTATCTCTATTTCTACGAAGTCCATAGGGTTCCACAGGATACCTTGGGGTATAGGTGATGACGTCAGGCATCGGACACCATAGAGTTAAGCTTTCAGCCTCCCAGGATGCACTAGGGTCCCCCTCCTATACCCCGCCCCCGAGCCAAGGCATCTCAGTTATGTACCAAGCCATAGGCCAGAGGAGGAGAAGGAAGAGAGAAAAAAGATCTGGACACACACAAGAATCACATTCTCACCAGAGGGAGACGGAAAAACCGGTGACCAGAGTAAAGCCCATCTGCAGCACAGGTGCGACAGGGCGGGAGTCCTGTGGAACCCTATGGACTTCGTAGAAGTAGAGATAACAAGGGTAAGTTCTTACCATATCTCATATTTTCTACTTCAGGGTCCATAGGGTATCCACAGGATACCTTGGGGATGTCCCAAAGCAGTATCCTTCAAGGGTGGGAACGCTCCTGTGCTGAAAGGAGAATCCGCCGCCCGAAGGAAGCATCCTGAGAGGCAAAGGTGTCAAACGCGTAATACCTCACAAAGGTATGGACAGAGGACCACGTGGCAGCCTTGCAGATCTGGACTGCAGAGGCACCACGTCGAGCTGCCCACGAAGGACCCACAGACCTAGTGGAATGAGCCCTCAAGAGGATGGAACCGGCAGGCCTTCATGAAGACAAGCTTCTGAACTGGCCATACGGATCCAAGCTGCCAAAGTTTGCTTTGAAGCAGGCCAACCCTTTTTACGAAAGCCATAGAGGACAAACAAGGCGTCCGACTTACTAAACAAAGAAGTGCGGTCAACATAAATCCTTAAGGCCCGCACAACGTCCAAAGTGGCCTCACCCACCGACAGGTCAGGTGAGTTAAAAGCCGGCACAACTATTTCCTTGTTGTTATGAAAATGGGAAACAACTTTGGGAAGAAAATCAGGACGAGTGCGCAGCACCGCCCTGTTCCCATGAAAAATCAAGAAAGGGGGTCTACAAGAGAGAGCCCCTAAATCAGAAACACGTCTGGCTGAAGCGATGGCCAGAAGGAAAATTGTTTTAGCTGTCAGCCATTTAAGATCCACTGAGCCCAGTGGTTCAAACGGTGGTCCCTGGAGAGCCCTCAGGACCACAGCTAAATCCCAAGGCGCCACCGGTGGAACAAATGGCGGCTGAATTCTAACACCACCTTGCAATAAAGGTGCGCACATCAGGGATTGTAGCAATCCTACGATGGAACCAGACAGACAGGGCAGACACCTGCACCTTCAAAGAAGCAAATCGAAGCCCATGGTCTAGTCCCGCCGGTAGGAAGGCTAACACTCTAGACAGACGGAACTCCCGAGGTCCATAACTTCTCGGTCGACACCATTGGAAGAACGTATGCCACACACGATGGTATATTCTTGCAGAAGACGGTTTCCGAGCTCTCAGCATGGTGCGTACTACAGAGCTGGAAAACCCCCTGGACCTTAACATGGCCGTCTCAACAGCCACGCCGTTAAAGACAGCCGAGTCAGGTCCGGGTGAAGACAAGGACCCTGTGACAGTAGGTCCAGTCGTAGCGGCAACCGCAGAGAGATGTCCACGGACAGACCCTGAAGGTCTGAGAACCAGTGCCGTCTGGGCCACGCGGGAGCCATCAACAGGAGCGTCCCTCCTTCCTGTTTGAATTTCCGGATTATCCGTGGAAGAAGGGAAAACGGAGGAAAGAGATAGGCAAACCGGAACGTCCACTGGACGGACAGAGCATCCACCAGAGACTCCTTTTCGTCTCTTGTGCGAGACCCGTACACCGGCAACTTGTTGTGCCGTGACGCCATGAGGTCGATCTCTGGAAGACCCTACCTGTCCACCAGAAGTTGAAAGACGTCCTGGTGCAGAGACCATTCCCCCGGATGAACGTCCTGGCAACTGAGAAAGTCGGCCTCCCAGTTGAGGACTCCCGGGATGAATACCGCTGATATGGCCGGGAGATTGCGCTGCGCCCAGATCAGGATGCTGGACACCTCTATGAGTGCCGCCCGACTTCGGGTTCCTCCTTGCCGATTTATGTAGGCCACGGTGGTGGCGTTGTCCGACTGGACCTGCACGGGATGACCGTGGAGAACCCGATGGGCCTGCTGGAGAGCATTGAAAACGGCACAGAGTTCCATGTTTATCGGAAGCTCCTTTTCCGCCTGAGTCCATCTGCCCTGGAACCCGAGACCGCTCCCCAGCCCCGAAGACTGGCGTCCGTCATCAATAGGACCCAGTTCGCCACCCAAAACGGACGACCCTTGTTGAGATGGGTCGTCTGCAACCACCAGGCAAGGGACAGGCGTACCTCCGGAGTGAGCACCATCGTGTGGGACTTGAGACTCTGAGGAAGTCCATTCCATTTGGACAGGATCAATTGCTGCAGAGGTCTGGAGTGAAACTGGGCATATTCCACCATGTCGAATACGGACACCATGGAGCCCAGTAACCTCATTGCCGAGTGAAGAGATACACGGCGACTCTGCAGACAACTGCGCACCCTCAACTGCAAGGCAGAGATCTTTTCCCCCGTCACAAAGATCCACTGCTGACTGGAGTCCAACAAGGCTCCGAGGTGCAGAATCCTCAGACGGGACCAGGGTGGACTTTTGCCAGTTTATCAACGAGCCGTGCCGTTGCAGTACTGCAATCATCAGATCCAAATGGTGTAGAAGGAACTCCGGAGATGCTGCCACCAACAAAAGGTCGTCTAGGTACGGCAACATGCGGACTCCCTGCAGCCGCAGGGAAGCCGCCATGACCGCCATAACCTTGGTGAACACACGTGGTGCTGTCGCCAGGCCAAAAGGTAACGCCCAGAACTGGAAGTGATCGTTGCAGATTGCAAACCTGAGGAACTGTTGATGGCGCGAAAGAATAGGGACATGCAAGTAAGCGTCCTGTATGTCCATCGACACCATGTAATCCCCAGGTTCCAGCGCCAGAATGATGGACCGTAGGGTCTCCATCCGAAACCTCGGCACCCGCAAGGACTTGTTGAGTGCTTTTAGGTTGAGGATCGGACGGTACGACCCATTGGGTTTCTGCACCAAAAACAGATTGGAATAGAAACCCAGGCTCCTCTGGGAGAAAGGAACAGGCACTATAACTCCAGCCTGGAGCATAGTGTGCAAAACCTTCCGCAGTTCCGAGGCTTTGTTCCGGTCTGATGGAAGACCCGTGGTGAAGAATCGGGATGGGGGCCTGTGCCGAAAGGAGAGGGCATACCCGTGAGAAACCACCTCGTTAACCCAACTGTCTGTCGTGGTTACCGACCAACACTGGGCGAACCGTAGCAGGTGGCCTCCCACTCTGGGATCCCCCAAAGGGAGGCCCGGACCGTCAGGCCGCAGGTTTGTCATCGGACTTAGGGGCCGGACGTCTGGTACTCCAGGCCTTCTTCCGGGGTTTGGCCGATTTCTTGGGTCCAGCCTGTCGGGGAAAGGACTGTGCTTTAGGCCTACCCTGGGCCCTGTAAGGTCGAAAGAACGATGTACCTGAACTGGAAGGAACTGCAGCAGACGGGAGACATGCCGATTTGGCTGCCGCCAGTGTGCCTACAATTTTATCAAGATCCGGACCAAATAGGACTTCTCCATTAAAAGGCAAAGCTTCCAAACCCTTTTTGGAATCAGCGTCCGCCTTCCAAGATCGCAACCATAAGGTGCGACGAGCAGCCACAGCTGCCGAAGAAACCCAAGAAGTCAGGGTACTGATATCTAAAGCCGCTTCGTTAATGTTAGTGGCCAAATCCCAGAGGTTGCCTATCAACTCGCTCTGTTCAGCCGAACAGTCGGAATCGAAAGACGCCTCCAAACTATCAGCCCAGCGCTCCATAGCTTTGGCTACCCAACAAATGGCCATAGCCGGCCTGGTTGCCCCCCCCCCGCGAAGGAATAAACGGACTTCAGGCAGATTTCCACCTTACGGTCCGTGGCATCCTTTAAGGAGGACATAGGCAACGTGGCACTTTGGACCAGGCGTGCCACATGAGAATTCACCTGTGGTGGGGATTCCCACTTAGCAAAACAATTGTCCGCAAACGGATAAGCCACTGCTAAACGTTTTTGAGGCTGATACCGTCTGCCGGGATGTTTCCACGCTTCCTCTAAGTGGTCCACCAATTGACCCGAAAGAGGAAACACTGTGGCGTCACCCTTAACATCTTTGAAAAAGGCATATTTGGATTTTGATACCGGAGGTTCATCATCCTCAATAACTAAAGCTGTGCGGACTGCACGAATAAGGCCAGGTATATAAACCTTAGACTTAGCGTCCAACTCTTTAGTACGGAGAGGTTCTTGGTCCGACAGATCCAGAATCTCCCCATCATCGGTCGCCCCCTCGTCATCCTCATAAGGAGTGGATCGGCAGGTGCAGAGAGGGCTGTGTGCAGCGGGGGAGGCGCCGGCTGTATACAGGGAAGGCGCGCTCTCCTGGCATGCAATTAATCCCTGGGACGCCGCAGCGGTACCGCTCAGCTGCGGTCCGCTGTCCCAGGGGGGTAGTGGAAGCGCAGATCCATAACCTGGCTCCACGCTGCAGCCAGTCCCCAGGGAGCCCCCTGCCTGGGGACTCCGAACCATGTTCCAGTGGGGACCCACCGCGGGACCCCGCTGCTTACCTGCTGTCCCCCCTTAAATCCGGCCATGGTCCCAAACATCTGGGGTCACCGCTAGCTGTGACCCCAGATGCCTACCAGCATCCCAGGATCGGTACCGGCGGGGGTGTAGGGAAGACAGCATGGACGTCAAGAATGACAGTCCATTCTGTACCTCCAGATGTAGAAAACTTCAGGGGCTATCCTTAGCCCCCCTCTAAACAGGTGCATCCGACTCAGAGCCGGGCACCAACGAAACTGAGATGCCTTGGCTCGGGGGCAAGGTATAGGAGGGGGACCCTAGTGCATCCTGGGAGGCTGAAAACGTAACTCTATGGTGCCCGATGCCTGACGTCATCACCTATACCCCAAGGTATCCTGTGGATACCCTATGGACCCTGAAGTAGAAAGAGGTATAACGGTGGGTTAGAAGAACTGGAAGGCTTTGATAAGGAAGTGGGTCTTGAAAGCTCGTTTGAAGTTTTGTAGAGAAGTGGAGAGTCTGATAGGGAGAGAGTTCCAGTGGTAGACAGCAGCACAGGCAAAGTCTTGGAGACTGGAGTGGGAGGATGTAGTTAGTGGGAGAGGTGTCATTCATTGTGGAGCAAAGTGGACAGGCAGCTTGGTATGGCTATCTGCTCTGTTTTCAGTCCTCTGCTTCTCTAAGGGTGGTCTGTAGTCCTGTTTTGTTTCTTCTCTCCTTACAGGCTTGCTAGGGTATGGAGGGGGAGGAGTCAGTTCAGACTCTTGATAAAGTGCCAGTCTCCTCCTTCACTGCCTATACCCTAGCGTAATGCTCAAGTGTCCCCCATGGATTTGGAGAAATGGATTTTACTGGCAAGTACAAACATCTCGTTTTTACAAAGTTTATAATTAATTTACTTACCGTAGTTTTGGCCAGTTCCACTTTGAAGTGCCACCTTCATTAAACTTTCCGAGATTGTGGCAGATGTATGAGGCTCTGGAAAGTGATAAACGACCAACCAATCAGCTCCCAACTGTCATTAGTCAAACACAGCCTGTAACATGACAGTTAGGAGCTGAGTGGCTGGTCATTTATCACTCTCCAATTTATTACTTTCCAGAGCTTCATACATCTGCCCTATTATTGTTTTGGTGTTCCACTCTCTCTCACTCAACTCCGGTTTACATATTAAAATGCACTATTGAACAATTGATCCATTCCTTGTAATCCTTCTGGGGTACACTGCTAGACGCTGGGTTAGAGAAAGCACTAAATCTATATATATCTATATGTATGTATATATATATATATATATATATATATATATATATACATACACACACATATATATATATATATATATATATATGTATGTATATATATATATATATATATATATATATATATCTATATATATTTATTATCTCTCTCTCCAACAAAACAAATGTCCTGACTGACTGACTCATCAACACCCAGCCCAAACCAATTGACCTATAAATATGCAATTCGGGCAGTATATGCCTTCCATGATGTAAGCATCCACTAAGCAGGGATTTTTCTAAATTCCACCCCTTGAGGAGGTGAAAAGTGGTAAAATGTTTCCTCTCAACCGTGGCGATTGGGTACAAAGCAACATGTCCCAAGTGCTGTGGGACTGTAAGCTCATTGTCTGGGTCAAATGGAGACTCCAGAGGTGGGGCTGCAGCACGGTCCAATATTCATATAGGGGAACCACACCAACTGCCACCCCAGATGCTACCAAACATCACTGGCAGTTGGTGTGGCTCCCCTACTTGAATATTGGACTCTGCTGCAGCTCCACCTCTGGATTTGGAGGTAGGTTGTGGTTGCCCTACTACAACCCGGAGCGTGGTGCAGCCGAAGCAGTCTTCCGTGAGCATGAAACGGAATAGTCAGCCTCCTAACTGATCTAATGTCCCTCTCCGTTTGTGCGCTGCTGAGCCCTGAAAACAGGGCCTGATACACAGGAATCCAAAACAAAGTAATAAAACAAAATAAATCAATCACTCTGGAGAAAAAGAAAAATATGCCTTGCTCCAAAGCACTAAATAAAAGACTAAGCTCTGGTGAGCTGGGAGAGATTAGAGGGAGGTGGAGCATAGTTCTAGTTTGTTAACTATTTAGTGTCTGTTCATTGTGCCATCCCCTCTAACCCAGAGTCTAGCAGTGTCCCCAGATTGAATGGTAGAGAAAGTAATTATGCTAGGCATGCAATGTTAGCCCCTCTTGCAACATGTACACAAAACACACATAGATGCTGAATACATACTTATCTAAATCTATGTCCAGTGCTCTGTATGGGTCATTTGGATCCTTGTCATCATCATCACTGGGAAGGGCATTCTAAAATAGATATTTTTAGTTAATATAAAATTCTAAATCATATGGCCAGATTTCTGATTGCACCTACATATGGTATGTGCAGAAATCACCTCTGAGACACAAAAGCAACTTTCTAATCTTTAAGACTAGGCATTAAGTTACTGTAGGTGTATAAAATACTGGCCAAACACTAACCTCTGGCATCTCCTCAGTAATTATGTCCACGTGCTGGGCTGGGGCAATGTCTTCATCACTCTCTGTGTGAAGAGATCTATGTCGCGGTGTCTTTCCACCTTTCCTCTCTTTGTCCTTCTTCCTCTTCTTATCCTTATCCTGCCGTTGTTTGGTCCTTCTTTCCTCCTCCAGCTTCACATACTGATCTGACATGGGAAGCCCTAATTAAGTAAATCTCAAATGTGATTCTCACGGAATGTATACTAATTTTAGTACAAAGATACATGCTATGACAAATAAATCGCCCCCAAAAAACAAATGTAGAAAGCCCAGAAAATACCTGGAACTTTTAGGGGTACAGTGAGATCAATCTGCACCACAGGGATGTGGTCAACACCAGGGGAATCCTGGTACAGCTGTGGGAAAAATAGAGAATGACAATTACATATTTACATAAATAAAATAAAATTAATCAGATGTAAATTTAATTTAAACACTTAGAGCCGTATTCAATTAGAAGCAAAAAGCAAAGATCCGCGAAAAAGCATCGCTGATAGCGACTTTTCGCCAGTCGGAAACTTATCTCCGTATTCAATTTCATCCGCTTTTCACGTACACGAAAAGTCAATGCAATGTAATAGGCGAAAAAGATTCGCTTCTGAATAGCAGAGTGCAACATTTTTGTTTTGGGGTGCAAAGGTGGGGAAACCACTCAGAACCCTTGGTACAGCCCCCAATGGACAACTGCGTCAAAAAATTCCTGAAAAAAACAACACCCCAAAAAAGTACTTTGAATTTTGGGGGGGAAAGCACAAAGTGAGGGGACAAGCTCACAAACTAGCGAAATAAGGTTCTGGGGGTGCACTAAGATGCGGTCAAGTGTTTTTGGGATTGCAAGTACTTTTATAAGGGTGGAAATTTGCATTTATTAAAACTGCACTTTCGAGACATTAAAAGATGCTTGCGCCCATTTTCAGGTACCCCAAATTTGACAGGAGTACTTATTTCTCCAAAAAATACTGCTTTATGCCATTCTTCACCACTTGTGCAAAGACGCTAATTAGAGGCTATTGTGCGAACTTAAGTACCTCAAACAGTTTTATTAGGTCTAATCGGCCACTACTACATTTGACCCCCAATGTTTCTGCATCTTTTTGGGGGGTTCAGGCTGATTTCCCCGATTCTGACACCACTTTTCGCATGTTCTGATTTCGTGTGTCGCCGATTTCGCGTCTTTTGGAATTGAATAGGGTGAACAGCGGGTACGCACACAATAAATTTCTACGGCTAAAATATGCGATATAAGCGAAAAGTCCGGCATGCGAAACTTTATCACGGGTGCGAAACTAATTGAATACCGCCCTTAGCTGGCAACATCGCATGTGATGTGTAGCCAGAAGTGATTCAGCTGGCAAGGTTGCACATCACATGCATCCCCGTGCTGTGTGCCCCGTCTTTAGAAGAGGAGATCCATTCTGCACAAGTGTGCAAAGTGGAGACCAATGAAGCAGATATTCTTGCTTCAAAAGCATATCAGTCTTTACGCAAACTTGCGCAAAAACTATTCCCGATACGCTGAGATGTACATTGGTGCACGTACGTATTGCGTATGCATCAGCCCCAAAGTGTTCACACTCTACTCAAATTGCAGCTTAAACACTTAACATGAAAAGAGTACAACAAGATGATTAGCACTGCTTTATGGTACTGGTGTCATGAGCTTGACTTCCGACAAGGCAATACCAATGTGTGTGTGTCCATTAATATACATTTCTAAGCACCACTGAAGCAGGGACTGTCTAAATACAGGTGTGTCCTCAATGCAATGCGACTAAAACGCACCAGCAAACTATGCTGATTAATGTGATATGCGACACTTAAGAGTCTCACGGTACCTGGCATGCCAAGAGGGGCTTTTAAGTGCGGCTGCAACATAGATGTATAAGGACACATCTGTATTTCATGTAAAGTGCTTGGTAATATATAGGTACTATATTAATAACAGTGTGGTTCTGTGCAGAGAAAAAAGAAGAAAAGTAATTCCTTTGTGGGGGCACTCATTGTTAATCATGTAATAGTTAAAACATAACTTTTAATAGTTTTGTTAAGAATCAATTGCAGCAGTAACCACCAAATGAAATCGATACAATTTATATAAATGAATCCAAGCATAGATAGTCTGTGGCTGATCCTAAATTTAAGATGAACCAATTGTTGTAGTTGATCCATAAAATTTAGAACCAGGAAATATCACGGTATATGTAATGTAATGATTAGAAACTTCTATGGTGTATCAAAGCATAAGGGTGAAGATAATTAATCAACAAATTATAATGGGAACAATAAAATCACTCCTGTACATAATTATCATTGTATAAACTCATCTAGGAGACTGAACATCTTCAAAGAAGACATCATTAAATGTTATATTATAACTATGATACACTGTCTCATCCTCATCTCACTTTCTTCTTTTTATTAAAAGAACATCTTTATCTGTTGGGAACATTGGCGAATCTCACCTATTTAGTAACATAATACTAAAATGCAGCCTTTATCAATAAAGACTTATTCACTCTTCTCTCACCTTTTTCTTTAACATATTATGACATATTCACCTATTGCGAGCACTTTCGAAGAACACCCTTCAGTGAATTTAATAATACAATTATGCGGCTTTTATCTATATTTATTATTATTATGTACAATCATATGTTTATATTTATTTATCATCTCATTATATATATACACGCACATGATAATGCTCTATAACCCCACCATTCCCTCTTTCCTACACCTTTTAATTTGTAATCTAAAATATAATAAGATTATGGTAGACTGACCGAAAGAAAAATTACCGAATGCAGCCAGGTGCGTCAGGGTGGATGCCCTGTGGACCTCGGAGATAAAGAGTTATCAAAAGAAAGTCTACCATAACTCTTATTTTCTGCGAAAAATTTTATTTTTTTTAGGCGAAAGTATCAAAGGCATAGAACCTGAGAAAAGTGTGAACAGAAGACCACGTGGCTGCCTTGCACAATTGCTCAACAGAGGCAACACAACTAACACCCATGACGGCCCTACAGACCGAGTAGAATGTGCTGTCACCGTGTTTTGTCAGCCTGTGTGTATACCTGAGAGATAGTCATACGCAACCATCTAGCCAGTGTGTCTGTTAGCTGGCCATCCTTGTTTGTGAAAACCATAACACAAAAAGAGTATCTGATTTTCTAAAAGTGTTTATACGCTCCACATAGATACGGAGAACACGAACTACATCCAGGGAGGCTTCACCTACAGAATAATCTGAAGCCTGAAAAGCTGGAACCACAAAACGGAACACTACCTTAGGAAGCTAACCCTCCCTTGTACGAAGAACAGCTCTATCCTGGTGAAAAATCAAAAATGGTGAGAGACAAGAGAGCGCTGCCAAGCCAGAGACTCTGCGTGCAGAAGATATAGCTAGACAAAGTGTCTTCGCTTTCTACCATTTCTAATCTACAGAGTCCAGAGGTTCAAATGGGGGAGCTTGTAGCCCCTTGAGAACCAAAGGCAAATCCCACGGTGCTACCGGTGGGACAAAAGGAGGCTGAACTCGGAGAACCACCTGAGAAACCTGCACTCTCAAAGTGGCCAGGCGGAGACCAAGGTCTAATCCAGCCTGGAGAAAAGCCAGTACCTGGCAAACCCTGAAAACACCTTAGGGTCATATTTTCTGTGGGAACACCATTGACCAAAAGAATGCCAAACTCTGTAATAGATGCAGGCAGAGGAGGGCTTTCATTCCCTAAGCATCGTTTGAACCACAGAGCTGGAGAAACCCTTGGCTCTTAAGATGGAAGACTCAAGAGCCACGCCGTCAAAAAATGGCGAGATAAGTCCGGATGCCGGCAGGGACCCTTCGCTAACAGATCCGACCATAGAGGAAGAGGCTACGGACTGTATGGATAGAATCCGTATGTCGATGAACCAATGACGTCTGGGCCAAGCAGGAGCTACTGGTATTACTGTTCCGCCTTCCTGCTTTAATTTCCTGAGAACCCTTAGGAGGGAAATCGGAGGAAAGCGATACGCCAGTTTGAAGTCCCATTTTACGGTTAGTGCGTCCACAATGGCTGCTGAGGGATCTCTGGTCCTGGACCTTTATCTGGCGACCTTGTGGTTGTGACGTGATGCCATGAGGTCTATTGTCTGGTAGGCCCCATTTGTTCACTAGGCGTTGAAAAATCCCCGGGTGGAGAGATCACTCTCCGATGTGCATGTCCTGACGACTTAGGAAGTCCGTTTCCCAATTGAGGACTCCCGGGATGAATATTGCAGAGATCGCCATAAGATGGCGTCCTGCCCAAATCAGAATGTTTGTCACTTCCCTCATGGCTGCATGACTTTGCGCGCCTCTCTGATGATTGAGATAGGCTACTGTGTTGTCGGACTGGATCTGGAGTGGCGTGCCCTGTAGCAGGCCCTGTGCCACGATGAGTGTTTTGTATACTGCTCAAAGCTCCAGAATGTTTATGGGCAGATTACTTTCCCGATTTGTCCATCTTCCCTGAAAAGTGTGATGACCTGTCACTGTCCCCCATCCGCAAAGACTTTGTCCGTGGTGAGAAATACCCAATTTGGAATCCAAAATGGGTGACCTTTGTTCCCACCACGAGCGAGAGAGACGAAACTCTGGAATGAGAAGTATCCTCTGGGACCTTATTAGATGATACCGTCCGTTCCACCTGGAGAGAATTAATTTTTTGCAGAGGCCTGGAATGGAGCATATACCACCATGTCGAAGGTGGATACCATTGATCCCAGGACCAGACGATAGAATGGATCGCTTGCGTATCAATTTGCGTATTTGCAATGATAGGGCCAAAATTTTGTCCTCTGGCAGAAATACCCTTTGTGCCTAAGAATCCAGAAGTGCCCCCAGATGTGCCATCTGCTGTGTTGGAGAAAGCGAGGATTTCTTCCAATTGATGATCCAGCCGTGCTTCTGTAGGCAGGCAATGGTCAGTTGGAGACGGTGTTGTAAACCAGCTGGAGACTGTGCTAATATCAGAAGGTCATTCATATATGGTAGTAATCTGATTCCCTAATGCCTGAGGTAAGCCTTTATAACCGCCATTATTTTGGTAAAGACCCGAGGGGCTGTTGATAGACCAAAGGGCAGTGCCTGAATTGGTAATGTTGTTGCAAGACAGCAAATTCGTAGAAATTGTTGGTGGGATGGCATAATAGGCACATGAAGATACGCATGTCCAGGGAAACCATAAACTCCCCAGGCTCCATTGCCAAAATAATTGATTGAAGAGTTTCCATACAAAACTTGGGTACACTGATACACTTGTTGAGGGTTTTAGATTTAGAATAGGGAGATGAGACCCATTTGGTTTCTGAACCAAAAATAGATTGGAATAACAACCCCTTCCTTGCTGAAACACAGGAACCAGGATTATCACCCCTGCCTGCAGCACAGAGTAAAAGGCCTCCTGAAGAGCCAAGGCCTTGATCGCATCTGATGGGGGGATTTGTACAAAAAACTTCTGGGGAGGATGCTTCGGAAAGTGAGAGCATTCCCCTGAGAGACCACTTCTTGCACCAAAGCGTCTGTTTGATGCCAGTAATCCGCAAAATGAAGTCGGCCTCCCACCCTGGGATCCCCCAGGAGGCCCGCCCCATCAGGAAGGTGGTTTGTCATCTGGCTAAGAAGCTGGACGTCTGGCCGGCCCAGATCTCTTCGTTTGTTGCCTGGTTGTCCTGCAAAAACTAGACTGCCTGGAAGAAGACTGTTCCTTTGCTCATACCTGGGGTCGCAAGGACCCAGAAGAAAACTGCCTAGACTTTAATGTAGATGGCAGACCTGCAGATTTTGAAGCTGCCAGAGTAGCTATTATATTATCTAACTTTGTCTCAAAAAGTATATTTCAATAGAAAGGTAAGGATTGCAGAGCCTTCTTTGACCCTGTATCAGCTTTCCAGGACCTTAACCAAAGGACCCTACGAGCCACGACTGAGGCTGCGGATGCTTTAGAACAGGGGTGGGGAACCTTATTTCTGCTGAGGGCCATTTTAATATATATAACATTTGCGGGCCTGGTGCAGGCCACGCCCCTTTGTGTGAAGTCACACGGGGTGGGGCCACAACCGCTGGTGATTACAGCAATACCCGGAGCATCCTGAGAATGCTCCGGGGAGCTGTAAGGACAGCGATGTGACCTTCTGAAGTGTCCTAAGGATGCTCCAGGTGGCACTGTTCAGTAGATTCTGGCTGCAGGGTGCCATTCTAGGCACCGTGCTAGCCAGATGAGGCTAGCAGAAAAAAAGCTCAGAGGGCCAGACCAAATGATTCCAGGGGCCTTACAAAGCACCCGGGCCTGAGGTTCCCCATCCTTGCTTTAGAAACTAAGAGTTCTGCATCTATTGCAGCTCCTCCCACATAGGAGGCTTGTTCCCGTATGTGGGAGATATATGCGAGCTGTTTTCTGGTAGCATCTGGTAGAGAAACCTCCAATGCCCCCGTCCATTCTTCAACTGCTATAGCTACCCAAGCCCCAGCTGGACGAGTAACAGCTAAAGATGATGAAAATATTGCCTTAAGACATGTTTCAATTTTCCTATCTGTAGGATCCTTAAGAGAAGATGCTGACGGAATAGGTAACGTAGCATTCTTGACTAAGTGCGTCACATCAGCATCCACAGTAGGAGGGATTTCCCACTTAGTACATTCAGAAGCTGGGAAAGGATACAACGATGCTAATCTTTTAGTAATACAAAACAGTTTATCCGGGTTACCCCATGCCTCTTCCATAAGTTCAGTGAGCTGCTTGGATTTAGGAAACTCAGCTTTTACCACCTTCTGGTGTTTAAATGCAGGAGCCTTCTTACTAGGAGCTGGTTTATCATCCTGTATATCTAGTAGTGATTTGACCGCCCTCACCAAAGAGGAACATCCACTGTAGAAGGATGGTCCTCCTCTGCCGAGCTAGACTCCGAAGAACCCTGCGCATCATCTGATTCGTCCGATGATGCGTCTGAATCCATATGCTGAACAGATCGATAAAAAGATTACTTCCGTTTAGGCGCCTAATTTACTACCGGTCTGCTAGGAATAGCTGACTGACTTGAATGGGCATAAGCATCCATCCAGGAAGAATGTATAGGAGGTGCAAATAAAGCCTGCTGTGGGTACCCCATACAAGGAGGCAGAGTGGGAGTAGCCATACAATCCACAAACTGCTTCATTAGCTGAGACAAGGATGACACCCAAGATGGCTCCTGTACAGGGACTGGTATACTGGACTGGTGAGGTGGCTCTTTATAACAGACAGCACACAACCATCCTTTATAAAGTCTTGAGAGGACAAGCCCGCCAAACAGCATTTACACGAAACCAGCACAGGGGCCTCCCCCTCCTGATTTCCTTTACTTTTTGACATAACATTACTTTACATTTTTGCCTTTTATAATTGATATTTGTGAAGGCTGTCACATTACAAGTAAATGTGAAGTATAAAGAGAAAACCCCATACACCTGTAACAAAGGGATGAGGAGAAAAACAGTGATAGTTATAACTGAAAGTCAGAAATAAAAGGCAGTATCAACACAGCAGCTAGCAAACAGTCACATCAACTATTCAAAACACAATGCTTGGAAGGATAGAGAGAACTATATACCTGACCCATGGGAGAGGTATACAGGGAGACTGACCCAAAACCTCCTGAGACCAACAGCTACAGCAGCGCACCGATAGTGGACTGAGCATCTCATATACACGAGGCGGGTAGGAGGAGCTACCCAGACGCGCGAAAACCTTTGAAGGAACTGCGTCACGGTCGGGGGAGGAGCTGCCGGGGGAGAGCCTACCTCCCCCTAAGCTGCATCAACCAGCCGGGTACGCTGGCCTCATGGCAGCAGAAGCATCTGCTGCTGATCCCCGGCGTCAGATAAGGCCCCGGTGGTCTAGTGAGTAAGCAGACGCTCCTGGCCCTCACAGCAGCGACTTCCTGTGCATCTACGGAAGCAAGGACTGCCTTACCAGACGACATCTCTGTGCGTCCAGGTTGCAGTACGGCCCCAGTATCACTGCTAGCAAGCTCTGCCATGACCCACTGAAATTACCAGAGATGTTACTGGTTTTGCAGCCCGGCGGAGGTAGACTGAGTTTGGGAGAGATGCAGTCAGAATACCGGCGGGCGTTATTGCGCCCGCCGATATCCCGACACTTATATCCCGGCATGGGACTAAAGATAGACGTCGAAATCCCAACGCCCATCATTAGCCTCACTACTGAATCCCGACAATCAGCATACTGAACAAAAGTATGCCGGGTGTCTTAGCATCTAGCCGCGGCTGCTCTCGGGGAGTGTTAGGTTTATGACCCCCCTGGGGGTTGTAGGGTTAGGCACCCCCGGGAGGGTTAGGCTTAGGCACCACTAGGGGGGGGTTAGGGCCCCCCTGGGAGGGTTAGGTTTAGGCACTAACGGGGGGAGGTTAGGCAGCCCTACGGGAGGGTTAGGGTACTTTCCTTCAACTGTCGAGATTTCGACCCACCAGGCTGCAGCTGTCCGTATTTGATCAATTTGGGACTCCATTACACATGGCTATTTTCTCTGCCATCTTGCAGAAAACAACAAGTCTGTATTTGATGCATTTTTGATTCCGGGGAGCACCGCCAATACTTGTAATTGTCTTATTATTACAATAACTAGATTATGTCAGATATCTTGAATTACTCTAAAACAGCAATACAGACACCTATTATGTATTAGGTTATATTTAAAGTAAACACAAATGCCATGCACAAAAACCTATACTATACAGGGTGTGGCACCAACACTTCCCCACAGCACCACTATCTGAATTGCAGGGTACCTGGAACGGCACATTGCAGCTTCTAGAGCTGCTGCAGCATCCTTAGGACTCAATTTTCATGTCTTAAATATCTGCTGCTGTCCACTGTACATATACCCGGATACTAAATATTTGCAGATATCCCGCATATATTTTTTGATAAATATGCCTTGTTCACTATGTCTTTTGTGCACAGACAAGTCATATCACATGTAGGCTTATAGAGGCATTAAACATGCATTTAAAGGGGATGTGGGGGATCAGAGGGGCATTTTAGAGGTATGTGGGGAGGTCTGAGGGGCATATGGGGAGCTCAAAAGCACAAATTAAGATGGGACCCAGAAACAGTGAAGTAGGACCCCAAACTATTGGGTCTCAGGGACCCACATAAATATTGGTTTCATCATGGTCATTATTACACTAATAACCTGTGCCTATTGAGTTTATAATTGTTCTTAATGAATACTGGTTGTCTTTGCTATTTATTTAATTAGTTGCAGTCGAAGCTTACCTTTGTAACACACATTAAACAAAACACAAAATAGAGCTAGTTTACCTCTTGCCACATATAAACTGAGCAAAAAGAAAAGTGCTAGAGTCACATATACAAACTTCAATCCATTATTTGCCCACAATCTTCACTGACAGCTCTAAATACCTTCTGTGGGGATGGAGAGCTTTTAATGTAGAATGGATTATTGGCTTGTTCTTCTTTCCGAGCAGCACGCCTCTATAGAAAGACAAAAACACAAATTGCAAAGCAAATTAAAAATATTCACCTAATACACAGTAAAGCTGAAATTAACATTTACTCCACCAGTATTGTTAAAGTCAAAGGTATATTAAATACCCAAAAAAACAGTGGTATTTCAGGGGAAGCGGTCAATATCCTTACCGCGGGGATTACAGCGCTCTGAATGCTGGCACCTGGAATTACGTCACCTGCCAGAATCCTGGCACCGGCATCCCGACCGCCGGAATCCCGAAGGTAAGTAGGGGGATGGTTAACGTTAGGCACTAGAGGGATAGTTAGGGTTAGACACTAAGGAGGTGGGGTAAAGGGGGGCATCCACTACACGATTTTAGCAGGCGATTGAACGATATCGACGTTGTTATCGTTCAATCGTTTAAAAATCGTGCAGTGTTTGGTCGTTAACAATCAATGATGCGCGCTCCCACTGGTCGTTTGATCGTCTCGTCAGTCGACTGAACATGCAGGTCAATTTCACTTCCTCTATTAAAGATAGTTTGCAAATCGTTTGCAAATCGTTCAGACTGAAAGATAAAATTTAAAGGGAAAAAATCAAGGGAAAATCGTTTAGAGATTGGACAGGGAGTAGATTGTCTAGCGGATGTGCCCCATTAGGTTTAGGGTGCGGGGAAAGGGAGGTTAGATTTAGGCACCGGGGAGGGTGGGTTAGGGTAGGGAGAGGGTTAGGATACCTACTGACAGGTGTTGGTATCCTAACCCTGTCGGAATGCCAGTGTCTGGATTCTGACCGCCAGGATCCCGAGCGCAGACATCCCGTACCCATCCCCTATTTCGGATATAACAACTATTCTGGTATTGATGTTGAATATGACTGTTAAAACATCTGCCTAATCTATTTACTCTTGCCAACTCGTCCTCATCAATCTCTGGTCGGGATGACTTCGCATGGGTCTGTTTCTCATCCTGGAAGATTGCTTTAGGCTTTTCATCTTCTGATTCACTATCTGAAGGCGGCTCATTGATCCAAGCATCCAGGTCTAAACTAAAAGATAAACAATAGAAAAAATTAAAAATTATATAATTTCCAATTCTGAACAAAATATATGTTCAGGTGATCACAGCCAACATAAAACTTAAATTACTAATATATTTTACAGACTATACCAATGCACAAACAAGGTGGAAATTAATCATCCCTCAAAAGCAAAGGTGTTTATGTACTCCAGTGTAACAACAGTAAATATTCTTTACCTTAATATGTACTGCTTCACATTGCAATGCACGGCAATCATAAAAAGAGAAATTAACTATTGTCTGTTGCTTGCTTTGCAAAAAGATTTAACGTGAGAACAACATATAGCAAATATTCAAATTTTCTTAAATAGGTAATGAAATGGTCATGTTTATTGGGGTTTTTTTCTTCTATTTTATAGTGGATGGCTAGATGTAATTAGTTGCTATACTTAAACTTTTTTTTTCAAATTCTTTGGGGGACAATGGTCCCTGGGGATATAGTGTCTCTTTTGAACTCTTTAAATGTAAATATTCGCAAGTGCTGAACTCTTCGTAGGACTGAACCAGTGAATAAAAACAAAATAGGAGAAAACATCTCACTGAGAAAAAAAAATAATTGATAAAACTTTAAACATGAAGTTTAGATTGTGCATCCAACCATTTACTGTGTCCTCTAATTGATTCAGAGATGAGGATTTAACTTCAGTATGAAAATCACATTTTATTTCTACCATCCACTGAAAATCTGCCACACCGGGAGGGTGTGCTTTCAGAGTTTTAGTGCACATCTAAAACTGGTCTCATTAGCCCCAAAACATGATAAATTTGCATAATTCAGGAAAATGATGCACATATGCGGCCACAGATCTGGTAGAACGGGTCTTCACACTGTAAGGAACATATTTTCATGGTGAAACACAGCACTGATCTAATGAACTATCATTTGTTTGATCACAGGCCAACCCCATTAGTAGGGATCAATGAGGACCAGCAGATAGCAAATTTACCCCTAGATGTTGGAATATATTATTTGCTTCTCGGCACGTTTAAGCAGAGAATTAAAACCAGCAATACTATTTAAAACAAAACATTATTTCCTTTGAATTCGTATTGCCATTTTAAATTTCCTGCTGAAACACACCAACAAGTGCTTAGTAAATTGTCACCTAGTTCCTTGTGATACATATTTCAAGGTCTTATCAAAATCTAAAGCTGGCCACAGACAACGATTTTTTTTCCCCGATCTGGCCGATTTCGACACATCGGAACGACAGATCGGGTAAAAAATTACCAAATCGATGAGATGCGCGCCCCTGCAGGTTGCACATCGCATCTTCAGATCTGCCGTGCTGTAGGGCAGATCTGACGATCTAGACTCAAATGCACTGTAAAAAAAGTCTGGCTGCAGGAGATTGGACAGCATATCATGTGCAGAGCTGTCGGGAGAGTTTCAAGGGAAATCGGAAACATCGTCGGAACGTTAGTATAGTCGGTATGTGTGTGGGCACCTTTAGAAATTAAATCCCTATTCCTCCAGAAACTTTGACCTAGTGCTGAAATTACGTTTTGATGCAAAAGGAACTTGGAAATCAAAGGCTTGTGTTGTGAATGCAGTGTCAATAATAAAAAAATAAAAAAAAAAAAAGGCTTTTTTTGGGTAGTGATTTTTTTTTTGTTCCTTCTTGTGGAGGACAGCAGACAAGTAAATAGACCCTGCATTGGAAATCAATCTGCTACTGTACTTGGGTCAGTAGTTCATTTCTGAGAGCTCTAACTTGTAAATCTCTGTACCTGATCTCATTTGGTACAATCTTTACAACCTAAGTCAGCGGGCTCGGCGAGCAGAGACCACCAAAGCTGAAATTCTGGCTCCAATTTGACCCAGCATCCAGAGCTGTATCCTAGAAACTCAGACACCTTCCAGATATTTTGCACATGCCTACCTACTGTAGGGCTCACTAAGTGCAAACTTTTAAAAAGTTGCTCTGACCACTTCTCCAAAGCATTGCTACCCCAAGCCAGCTGTTACATTAATGAACTTCATGGGCTTGCATTTTCTATCTATAAAGCTGCATTAGGAATTTAAATAGTGGCGTCTACAGATAGACAATCAAGTCATGGGGGCATCCAGTTTATTTGCTTCCACATAGGGTTATCTTTTCATATTTATTTTCTATTCTCTGTTTTTCTGTATGTTCATGAAGTGGGGGATCAGCGTCCGTTATTCTAGAGTGAGCAGCAGTTTAATTTATAGACACTCCACAGAAGCGCTTGATTTTGCTTTTGAGAGGTATGGAAGTGATTGCAGTTAGTGAGTCTCCTTGCCGAGGCAGTTAACTGCCTATTTTTTTTCCCCCTAAAAACGCCCAGAAAATAAGAGTTATGGTATAACATACCTTGGTTAACTCTTTTTCTTCGAGGTCCATAGGATCCACAGAATCTACCTTGGGGTATGTAGCTGGGAGAGATCCATTGCACCAAACAGCTACAGCTTTAAAGCTCCCAGCATGCACTGGTCCTCCTCCCTATATACCGTGCCTCCAGCCACAGGCATTCAGTTTGTAAACAAGCCTAACGGCAAGAGATGGAAAGTGGAGAAAAGCAACCAGATCCCAATAAGGCCAGGTGCGTTAGCGTGGGTGCTCTGTGGACCTTACGGATCTCGAAAAAAAAGAGTTAACCAAGGAGTGTTATACCATAACTCTGATTTTCCTCTTCAGGGATGTCCTAAAGCAGTTCCCTTAAGGATGGGAACGGTCCTGAGCAGAGAGGAGAATCCACTGCCCAAAGGAAGCATCCTGGTAGGCAAAAGTATCAAATGCATAAAATTTGATAAAGGTATGGATGGAAGACCAAGTGGCTGCCTTGCACAGCTGTTCAGACGAGGCACCATGTCTAACCGCCCACAACGGTCCGACAGACTGAGAAGAATGTGCTGTCATCTTGTTAGGAACAGGGAGATCAGCCTGTGTGTAGACCCGAGCAATAGTCATATGTAGCCAGCGAGCCAAAACCTGTTTGCTGGCTAGCCTGGTTTGTGAAACAGAAAAATCAAAACAGAAAAAGGTGTAAGGCGCTATTCAATAAAGGTAACTTTACTTGTTAATACATCTATTAAAAACAATATGGCATAAATATATATAAATATTAGCATGTAAAAAACAGATAATATAAAGAAAAGAATCTAGAATGAATAATAAAAATAAATAATAAATGACCAGCAATATCACATGAGTATCCTATACCATAAACAAAAAGAACACTGTATGCAAAGAGAAAAAATATATAAATGGACAAAAAATAAAAAAAATGAAAAAAATGTGTGTCCGCAGAATTAATCCAACTGTAGCTCCTTTTGAGGAATATTGTAATTTGTATTCTTTTATGGTAAACAGGTGCTTGTAGCACTATCGTTATCTGCTGGTAGCAATAGGATGTGAATATAAAGCAAATACAGTAACTATGTTGCTTTCAGAATAAACGACGATTTTCAGCGAGGATAAAACAATTGTTTCAGAGTTTGGAAATTTTTAGACTTTGGATTTAGTTAAACATGGGTTGCAGGGAGAGTATAAGCAGCATGCATGCATAACATTTTTGAATCGCAGAACTCGATCCCCGATGTGGACATACATATACACATATATATAGTATTATAGAGACACCTGTTGCTTAGCCAGTTTCAGTAAGTTCAGTCCCGCAATGGCATTTAGCTGATCACAGTGTACCTCGTTATAGCGTGAAAAAATCAGGGTATCTCATCAGGCAGCAACCGGTATTAACTTTCCAGCTCTACACAGATGGGCAGTAATAATGCGTTTCTCCGCCTCACAGACCAGTCGACGGTTTCCTCAGATAATAAAAAGCTGAGTCCGGGCAGCTACTATAAATACCAACCTGCATTAATTTTTGACAGTTTAGATCTCCGTGGTCTGTGACCATCTCTTCATGTGCATTTCAAGCATCATTCTGGACACACATTAGATAAAGTCCAGTCAGCACTGCAGTTTGTGAAACCCATAGAACACAAAGAGTGAATCTGATTTCCTGATGGAGCTGGTACGATCCACATAGATACGAAGGGCTCGAACCACATCCAGGGAAACTTCACCTGTTGAAGACTGAAAAGCCGGGACTACAATTTCCTCATTCATATGGAAACGGGATACTACCTTTGGAAGGTAACTCGCCTTAGTACGAAAAACAGTTCTATTTTGTTGAAAAATCAAATATGGAGAGCGACATGACAGTGCTGCCAAGTCAGAAACTCTATGAGCTGAGGAGATCGCGAGGAAAAAAATCTGTCTTCGCTGTCAGCCATCTTAAGTCCACCTTATCCAAGGGTTTGAAGGGGGGAGCTTGCAGCGCCCTGAGAACAAAGGATAAATCCCATTTTGCTACCAGAGGGGCAAACGGAGGTTGCAGTCGGAGACCCCCTGCAAAAATGTTTTTACATCTGCCAGGGGTGCAATTCTGCGCTGGAACAAAACTGACAAAGCAGAAACCTGAACCCTCAAGGTAGCCAGGCGCAGACCTAAGTCTAACCCAGCCTGCAGAATATCTAGTACTCTTGAAACCTTGAAAACCTTAGGGTCATATTTTGTTTGGGAACACCAACAAAATATGAATGCCAAGTCCTGTGATAGATGCCGTCTGAAGCAGGCTTCCTTGCCCTCATCATCTGGATCACAGAAGCAGAGAAACCTTTGGCCTTTAAGACGGTAGCCTCAATAGCCATGCCATCAAAGCCAGCCGAGGTAAATCCGGATATAGGCAGGGACCCTCCACTAGCAAATCTGGTCGTAGAGGCAGTGGAAGTAGCCTTTCTATAGATTTACATGTCAGATCGGTGAACAAATGTCTCCTGTGCCAGGCAGGAGCCATTAGTATTAACCTGCCGCCTTCCTGCTTGAACTTTCTGAAGACTCTCAGGAGGAAGGATATAGGAACGAAACAGGTATGCCAACCTGAAGTTCCACCTCACCGCCAGAGCGTCCACGAAAGCGGCTGAGAGGTACTTTGTTCTGGAACCGTACCTGTGGACCTTGTGGTTGTGGCGTGACGCCATGAGGTCTACATCTGGAAGCCCCCACTTGTCCCCCAGGAGTTGAAAGACGTCCGGGTGGAGAGCCCATTCTCCGGCATGAATATCCTGACTGCTTAGGATGTCCACTTCCCAGTTGAGGACTCCTGCCGAGATAACTGGAAGATGGCATTCTGCCCACAGCAGAACGTTCGCCACTTCCCTCATGGCTGCCGGGCTTCGTGTGCCTCCCTGATGGTTGATGTAGGCCACTGTGGTTGCGTTGTCGGACTGAATCTGGACATGCCTGCCTGAAGAAGGTTCTGTGCCAGACCTAGCGCTCTGTGCACTGCACGAAGCTCAAAGATATTTATCGGTAGGTGACTTTCCTGGGTCATCCACCTTCCCTGAAAGGTGTGAAGCCCTGTCACCGCTCCCCATCCTCGCAGACATGCGTCCGTGGTGAGGAGTACCCATTTTGGGACCCATGACAGACGACCCTTGTCTAAATGAGTCGTCTCCAGCCACCAAGCGAGGGAGAGCCGAACCTCTGGTGAGATGCGGATCACCTGAGACTTTATACGATGATACGGACCATCCCAATGAGACAGAATCCATTGCTGCAGGGACCTGGACATACGCCACCATATCAAATGTGAATACCATGGAGCCCAGCACCTACATTGCCAGGTGCAGAGTAGACTGCGCACACGAGACTGTAGTGCTGCAATCTTGTCCTCGGGGAGGAGAATCCTCTGGCCCAGAGAGTCCAGCAGTGCCCCCAAGTGCACTATACGCTGAGTTGGAGACATTCTAGAGAATTCTAATTTCTAGCCACCTTCTGACGTCTCAAGACCGGAGCCATAGCTTTCGGCGGCACCTCCTTTTCCTCTATACTTAGGACAGATCTAACCGCTCTCACCAGAGAGGGGACATCCACAGAGGATTGATGGTCTTCTTCCACTGAGTAAGACCCAGAACTGTGAGTATCAGAGTGTGATTAGGAGGTTGAGTCCGAATCCTGAGGCAATGTCTGAAGAGAACCTTTCTTATGCCCCTGCTTCTTTACTGCCACTAGACTATTCGCCTGTACCACCTGCTGAGGAGCTATAGATGGCAGCATACTCTGACTAGAGTGAGCAGAAGAATCAAACCAACAGGGATTCACAGGGGACATGTACATAGAAGGATGCAACTGCTATGGGTATCCCACCGTAGGAGGCAATATCGTGGGAGGAGCACACGACGCTGCGACCTTGTCCACCATACGCGACAAAACCTGCAAAACCTGTGCAGGTGTACCAGATAGGAAAGGTGACTGTTTACAACAGGCACTGCACAATCCATCTTGCACAAAATCCTGTTCAGACAGGCCTGCCAAACAGGATTTACATGACTTGAGCACCAGAGGCTCACACTTCTCACCTTTAACCTCAGACATGACAATTGTGTGATCGGTATAAGGTGTACAGTGTAAATGCAGTCTGACCTACTTCACATATGAAAACCCCCACACACTTTTCAGAGGATGAGGAGAAACACAGTAATAGATATAACTGACAATTTGAAAACAAAAGGCAGTATTTATACAGCAGCTAGCATAAGTCTCATACAATGCATAAACACAAACATTGCTATTGCAAATGGACTATGAATCAACTGACCAGCCCCGCCGGGGTATTGGCAGGATATAGAGCGCTATATACCAGACCCAGAGGAGAGGTATACAGTGAGACAGACCAGCTTCGGAGACAACCAGCCTGCAGCAGTACGAACAACTGCGAGCGTCTCACCCACGAAGCGAGTATCCGTACCTAAAAGTTGCACCTGGGCCGGGGGAGGAGCTGCCGGGGGAGCGCCCATCTACCCTAAGCTGTGATTTTGACGGCACGGGAACACTGTCCTCACGGTAGTAGACGCCAACTAGCGCGTCTACTACCCATCCCCGGTAACAGATGATATGGCCCCGGCCACCTTATTAAGTACACGTTACACGAGGCCTTCACCCGCAGCTGCCACTGGTGCGTCTCCTACACCGGAGGCCTGGACTGCGTCGCGCACGATTCCCCTCACGAGGAATCGCTTACCTACCATCCCTGTGAATCCGATCGCAGTTCAGACCCCAGCGCTGCCGCTAGCTAAGCCTCGCTGAGACCTGCCGAAATCCCCACAGTGGTACTGGCGTTTCAGCATCAGCGGAGGTAGATGGAGTCGCGGTACTGCGTCCTATTCGGCGCCTAGTACCGCTCAACTCAGAAGTTAAAAAACGAAGGTAAATCATAAAAGAAAAAAGCCTGGGACTACCTACCCAGTCCTGCTGTAAAACAGGTGCGCCTGGATACTTGCCGCGCACCAAACAAAAAAACTGAATGCCTTTGGCTGGAGGCAGGAGAAAGACCAGTGCATGCTGGGAGGTTTAAAGCTGTAGCTGTTTGGTGCAATGGATCTCTCCAACTACATACCCCCATGGTAGATTCTGTGGACCCTATGGACACTGAAGAAGAAAAGTAAACTTTTCTAAAATATTTAAATAAGTTTAGAACATATTTAAATACTGTAAAAACAGGATTTTGGTACTTACCGTTAAATCCATTTCTCCGATTCCACAGGGGACACTGGAGCTTCATGACAGTGGGGTATAGACGGTGGGTTGAGTTGAGCCTGGCACTTTAAAAATCTACAAGTGTGACTGGCTCCTCCCCCTCTATGCCCCATCAACCCCAGTTTTAAAGAACTGAGCCCGAGAGGAGACGGAGAACAGACTGAAGAACAGAGAAGGAGAACAGGAAAAGAAACATCCAACATACTGACACACTGCAAGAACACAGCAGGCTGCAGTGATAAACAGTCACACAATAAAACAGACAAAACTGCAACAGAACTGAAGCAGAACAAACAACTGAGAACAGGCAAGAAGCACTGGGTGGGCGTCCAGTGTCCCCTGTGGAATCGGAGAAATGGATTTAACGGTAAGTACCAAAATCCTGTTTTCTCCTTCATCCACTAGGGGACACTGGAGCTTCATGACAGTGGGGACGTCCCAAAGCTACCCTCCTGGGGGGGGAGAGTGCTGAACGCCCTGCAAGACACTACGACCAAAATTTGAAGCAGAAGCCGCAAAAGTGTCAAATCTGTAGAAACGTACAAAAGTATGAACCGAAGACCACGTCGCTGCCCTACAAAGCTGTGAAGCCGAGACACCTCTACGTGCCGCCCAAGAAGTACCCACAGAGCGCGTAGAATGCGCAGAAATGGATACCGGCGGTGGTCGAGCAGAAGCAACATATGCCTGACGAATAGTCAGACGAATCCACCTAGCCAAAGTTTGTTTAGACGCCGGCCAGCCACGCCGATTAGCATCATAAAGGACGAATAGAGCCTCTGATTTACGTAGCCCCTCAGTACGGGACACATAAATGCGAAGTGCCCGAACCACATCCAAGGAGTGAGAATCCCCAGAAGAGTCCGACAACGCTGGCACTACAATCGGCTGATTCAGATGAAAACCCGAGACCACCTTGGGCAAAAAGGAAGGCCGGGTACGAAGTTCCGCCCGATCTTCGTGAAAAATCAAGTAAGGGGAACGGCAGGACAAGGCTCCAAGTTCCGACACACGTCTGGCCGAAGCCAGGGCCAATAAAAGGATCATCTTCCAAGTCAAATACTTCAATTCCACCTCCTGCAAAGGCTCAAAGGTGGATGACTGAAGAAAAGATAAAACAAGATTCAGGTCCCAAGGAGCCGTGGGTGGCACAAAGGGGGGCTGAATTCTAAGAACCCCTTGAAAAAAGGTCTGAACCTCCGGAATCAGAGCTAGGCGACGCTGGAAAAAAATAGAAAGAGCAGAAATCTGCACTTTAAGCGATCCCAAGCGTAACCCCGCATCGAGGCCTTTTTGAAGAAAAAGAAGAAGACATGGTAAATGAAAAGAGGAAGTGGAGGATCCACGACCTTCACACCAGGAGATATAAGCCCTCCAAATGCGATGATAATGCGCTGATGTTACCGGTTTTCTAGCCCTAAGCATGGTAGGAATGACCGACCTAGGAACTCCATGGCTTCTTAGGATGGCGGTCTCAATAGCCACGCCGTTAAACGAAGCCGCCGTAAATCCGGGTACACACATGGACCCTGTTGTAGAAGGTCCGATCGTAGCGGAAGATGCCAAGGTTCGTCTGCCAGAAGGAATAAAAGATCGGAGTACCAAACCCGACGAGGCCAATCCGGAGCCACTAGGATGACGGTGGACGACTCTCGTTTGATCCGCTTGAGAATCCGAGGGAGGAGCGGAAACGGTGGGAACAGGTACACAAGGCTGTACGGCCAAGGGATCAGTAAAGCATCCGCTCCCACCGCTGCCGGATCCATGGTCCTGGAGCAGTAAAGGGGTAGTTGATGATTTATCCGAGATGCCATCAGGTCTATCTGTGGCTTCCCCCATCTGCAAACCAGTTGATGAAAGACCTCGGGATGAAGGGACCACTCCCCGGGATGAAGATCCTGACGACTGAGGTAGTCCGCTTCCCAGTTGTCGACCCCCGGAATAAACACTGCTGAAATGACCTCTACGTGTCTTTCTGCCCACAGAAGGATGCGACTGGCTTCTCTCATTGCCATCCGACTGCGGGTTCCCCCTTGGCGATTTATGTATGCCACTGCCGTGGCGTTGTCTGATTGTATCCGAACCGGAAGTCCTCGTAACAGAGGAGCAGCCTGTATCAAAGCTCTGTAGACTGCCCGCAGTTCGAGAACATTGATTGGTAAGAGGGACTCCTGCTGCGACCAAAGCCCCTGGAAGTGATTGTCCAGAACCACCGCTCCCCATCCGCGGAGGCTGGCGTCCGTGGTGACCAAGGTCCAATTCCAAATTCCGAAGCGGCGACCCGCTAACAGATGCTCCGTCCGAAGCCACCAGAGCAAGGATATGCGGGTCCGGGGAGACAGACGCACCAGCCGATGCATCTGTAGGTGGGACCCGGACCACTGAGACAGAAGATCCAATTGAAATATTCTGGAGTGAAATCTGCCGAATTGGATGGCCTCGAAGGAAGCCACCATTTTCCCCAGGAGACGTATGCAAAGATGCACAGATACTTTCCTGGGTCTGAGCACTAGACGAACCAGCTCCTGTATGGCTATGGCCTTGTCCCTTGGCAAGAATATACGAAGCAGAACAGTGTCTAGAATCATTCCTAGGAACTGAAGTCTCTGGGACGGCATCAACTGAGACTTCTGGAAGTTCACAATCCATCCATGTTGAATGAGAATCTGATGTGTAAGGGACACTTGGTGTAAAAGGACTTCTGCCGTCGGAGCCTTGATGAGTAAATCGTCTAGGTACGGAACTATCGTCACCCCCCGAGAGCGCAAGTGAGACACCATGACGGCCATCACTTTGGTGAATACCCTGTTAGCTGACGAGAGACCGAATGGCAGGGCCTGAAACTGGAAATGAGCTTCCCTGATGGCAAATCTGAGGAAAGCCTGGTGAGGAACCCAAATTGGGACATGCAGATAGGCGTCCTTGATATCTATCGACACCAGAAACTCTTCTGCCTCTAGTCCTGCAATGACAGAATGGAGAGATTCCATCTTGAACCTGTGAAATGAAAGATACTGGTTCAATGATTTCAGATTCAAAATGGGTCTGACTGACCCATCTGGTTTCGGAACCACAAAAAGGTTTGAGTAAAACCCTTGTTGCCTTTGTGCAGTGGGAACTGCCACAAGGACCTCGGCCAGCAAAAGTTTCTCGATCGCTTGACGCAAAATTAGTTGCTTCAAGGGATCGACGGGCAAACCTGTTGTAAAATAACGCCGAGGAGGAGTGAAAGCGAACTCGATCTTGTACCCCTGAGATACCAGATTTCGAACCCAAGTGTCTGGAGAAGTCCGTCTCCAAACCTCCGAGAAACGCTGGAGGCGTGCCCCCACCTTCGGATTTCCGAGATGGGATGGGAGCCCGTCATGCCACAGGCTTGTCTGCTGGCTTGGGATCTGGACGGCGGCCAATATTTGCTTGACGTCCTCTAGTACGGCCTCCTCGCCCCGCTGAAGACGAACCTCGCGATCGTCCCTGAAATCTTGCCGATGCTCGAAAGGAACGAAAGGAAGGTCCCCTAAACAAGCGACGCGGAGGAGGTGCTGATGAAGGTAGAAAAGTACTCTTACCTCCAGTGGCCAGCGAAATCCATTTGTCCAGCTCTGGACCAAATAAAATATCGCCTGTGAAAGGAAGAGCTTCCACTGCTCTTTTTGACTCCGCATCCGCTTGCCAGGCACGAAGCCAAAGTGCCCGGCGAGCAGAGACCGCCGAAGCAGAAATCCTAGCGCCTACCTGGCCGATATCTCTGGAGGCATCTCCTAAGTATACAGCAGACTCCTGAATATGTTCTGCCAAGGTAATCAGATCTGCTCGCGGAGTGCTGGATCTAAGACCCTCAGTCAATTGTTCCGCCCACTTTTCCACAGCCTTGTTGACCCAAGATCCTACCAAGGCCGGGCGGAGAAGTGCACCTGCGGCCGTATAAATGGATTTCAAAGTGGTTTCTAATCTCCGCTCTGAGGTTTCCTTCAATGTAGTAGCTCCTGGAACAGGTAACGTGGTCTTCTTTGACAACCGAGAAACCGAAGAATCCACAGGTGGCGGGGTCTCCCACCTCTTCCTATTTTCCGCAGGAAATGGGTAAGAGAGAAGAAACGCTTAGGAATCTGGAATTTACGGTCCGGATTCTGCCAGGCTGCCGTCATCTGTTCATCCAACTGCAGAGAAACAGGGAATGTGACGGCCATCTTCTGTGACCTGGCAAATAAGGAGTCTTCTAACGATTCTGGAGCTTCCTGGCCAGAAATCTTAAGAACTTCCCTTACCGCTAGAATGAGTGCGTCAATACCTTGCAATGCCTCGGGTTCTTGTGAGTAAGTCTCTACGTCTGATTCGTCCAGCATCTCCCCTTCCTCCTGAGACGAGTGATCCGCTGCCGAATCCTCATCCGACTGGAGAACCGCCGGAAGAGCCCTCTTTTTAGATGAGCGACTTACCGTAGCTTCAGGAGCTTTAGACGCAGAACCCATCGCTTGAGCAAGGCTATTCACCGAGCGGACTAAATTCTGAGCCCACGCTGGTTCTGCTAGAAAAGAAGGGTGAGATGTGCCAGGTAGATCTCTGGCAGACTCCCGTTCCCTACGGGAAGCGGCTAATTCAGAAGAAAGGTCCGCCATGACCCCGGCCAAACTATTTATGAAGGAGGGAGTGACAGACTGCGTGTTAGCACTGTCTGCTTCACATGTCTCGCACAGGGAAGACCCTTCGGAGCGAGCATGGGTAAACTTCTTCCTGCACTTAGTGCAGGCAAACAGCTTTTGTGATGCAGTTTTTTCTGTCCTGGATGTCATCATGTACTCACAGACAAGCACCACATACAATTCAGGAATGCAGAAGAAGTATAGAGAGAAGCAGAATTACAATAATAATGCTACTCAAGTATGGGAGCAGACAGAGCAATAAGGGAGGAGCAGAATTTCAATAATAATGCTACTCAAATTGCATGCAGAGCAGTATAAGAGGAGCAGAATTTCAAGAAAATGCAACTCAGTAACAAGGGCAGACAGGCATATAAGGGAGGAGCAATCAATAGGACCAGAAAGTAGTTAAAACCACCCTCTGTATTTACAGACCCCCTGTAGATGCTCTCATCTGCTCCTCTCCCCCTCCGCTCAGTGCCTGCAGTCTGAGGCGCCACTCCCGTTCAGAGCGCGCCAAACTAGCCCAGGCAGTGAAGGAGGAAGAGGAGGAGGGACCCATAAGCTCCTCCCCTAATGGCCGCCGCTTTGTATGCGCGCGGCATACACTTATACAGTGGGACGTTCTGTCCCCGCACTAACAGCGGGGGCAAGCGGCACGACCGCCCCAGTGATAACCGTGCCGGTGCCTTTTACCAAGCACCGGCACGCAGAGGCAGGACCGCTGTGAGCGCGCCTACCTAACAGCCAGCGCCGGTGTTCTATCACAACACCAGCGTGGCAACTGACAGCGGGGCTGACAGCCGCGCGCTGTTTTCAGACCCAGCAGTTATTTTCACCTCTCCTGCTAGTCAGGAGAGGTGTGCTACTCACCGAGCTGCTGCGGCCAGAGCGCTGGGCAGTGAGGGGAGAGCGGGGACCCGGACACAAGCCAGTGGTAGCTGTGGCGGGCCCCGCTGAGTCTGATGACTCCTAACTGCCTAAAGCAGCCTCCCCTCCATAGGGTGACCGGACACAGGCTGCAGTAGCCGTGTGGTCCCCTCTCTGGCGGCTCCCACGATGCAGGCAGACTGTCACAGCTAACAGTCTGCCTGTCCTCTTGCTTGATTCTTTTACAAATCATATAAAAATTAATATAAGGGCTGGAGACAGCCCCTGTGCACCGGCTCTACTCGGGCACATTCTAAAAACTGGGGTTGATGGGGCATAGAGGGGGAGGAGCCAGTCACACTTGTAGATTTTTAAAGTGCCAGGCTCAACTCAACCCACCGTCTATACCCCACTGTCATGAAGCTCCAGTGTCCCCTAGTGGATGAAGGAGAAATAAGCTCTCGTCCCCCAGTGTCAATAAATTCCCCAGCAGCAGCAGATCCCCTGTGGCATTAACCCCATAACTCTAGTGGTGATAGCTAACAGTGGCACAACCCCCCCCCCCACCCACTAGTGCCCATAGACCCCACTGCATCAATACCCTAGTCCCCATACTAAATACTAGTATTATACTATATATAATTCTAGTGTAATATAAATTATTTTGGGGGTATATCCATTTCCCTACGTAGCCCCCCCCCCACCCCCAGTGGAAAAGGATTAGTTACCTCTCCCCCGGCTATGCTCCTCCCCCTTGCCATTTTCCATCTCTCCTGAAGCAGAGCACAGCATGTGTCAAGGGGGACTAATGATCAGTCCCACCTGCTGCAGCTTATCTCTGCACCTGCAGAGATCAGCTTACAGTGCTCAGAGGGGGACTAAGTTTCCCCTCTTTGCACATGCGTTCCAGAGTGCCGTTAATCTGGGGTGCAATTTCAGCAGTAATGTCCGACGGTGACATCACTGACTGTGGGCCGCTGTTCTGTTAGGTCATTGGTAATCCTTGATACTCATTCTTAAAAGTGACCCGATTAGTGACATCATACACATTGTTTCCTCAGACTTGTAAAGAAATATCAAGGCCACAAACAAAAATAAATATATTTAAAAAAAACACACACAAAGATGTAAAATGTTGCCACAGGCCAGAAAAGCTTGCAGCCTCAATAAAACCTAAAACCTCTTAATGTTTTGTTTGCTTCATATTACAATATTGTAAAACAGCAGTCAGGACTGATAAAGAAGCCACCGATACAATTTGTTATGAGAATGCTTTGTATATATTGAAACTTTTTAATCATAATTAAACATCGGAATAATTAGCTCAGAGTTTCTATCCCACACCACATTAATTTTGAAATAATTTCAAATGAAAACAACAAAATCAGTACTCCAGCAGTTTATCAGCAGAACTAATACAAAAGGGTAAAAAAGTAAATGCTTGCCCTGCACTATAAAATAAAAAAAAATTAATACATGTATATTCCTTTTTGATTACCTACTAAGTGGGGGAATTCAATTAGCCGCAATACTGCAATAATTAATCGCGCTTAGTTTTTGCACCCTTCGTGGGATTTTATAGCTTATTGTGACAAAAGTTGTTTCTTTTGCCACGATAAGTATAGATAAAAATGGGAAAAATCTGTCCGTACCCCAGAAAAGGCCAAACTGATATAGGAAAACAATATAAAAGTGTATTAGTGACCATAATAAAAGTATTTGGGTCCTTAAAATACGTCAGATGGCTGTGACAAGAAGAGTTTTGGCTACTTACCTTTGAATCCTTTTCTCTGAATCAGGCTGGAGGACACTGGATCATGGGATTTTGGATGGGGACCAAGGAGCTGTCACTTAAACTAAAACTTGTAACTTTAAATATAAGCTCCATCCTTCCACAAGCCAGTGGACCTTCAATAAAGCCCAGAAGGAGAGGCAGTCATCGAGTGAAACAGGTAGAATAGAATAAAACAGTATGGAAAAGACGATCGAGACAAAACCCTGCACGACTGAGCGCAGTGTCCCCAGCCTGGATTCAGAGAAAAGGATTCATCGGTATGTAACTAAAATCTTCTTCTCTCTATCAAGGCTGGTGGACACTGGACCATGGGACATTCAACAGCCGCCCCCAGGTGAGGGAATGCACAGGCTTCCAGAACGTAGACCTGTACGTCCATGGCGGGCCTCGTCCGGAGACAAAACCTAAAAATGGTAAAACACACGGACAGAAGACCAGTTAGCTGCGCAGCAGACATGTTCCACTGAAGTCCGTGTTGAGCTGCCTAGGAGGTCGCCACCACCCTAGTGGAATACGTTGACACCCGCGCTTGTACTGCTCGCCTTGCAGTAGAATAGTGAGAACCGAGCGGATTCAATACTTTGGTTTGTGGCAAAGCGTTGGAAGCAACAAACTGAAGGTCTGCTAAATAAAAGGCCTCAAATAGAGCCCGCTTGAGAGCAGAGAAAACCAGATCAAGATCGCACGGTGGTACTAGCAGACGAAATGGTGAATGAGTACACCTTATAAAAAGGTTCGAACCTTAAAAAGAAGGTCCACAAGCCACTGGAAATAATTTGACAGGGCCAAAAGTTGCAATTTAAACTGGCCTTCAAAATTTCTGAAGGAAGGCCCAGAAACAAGAAAGGCAAAACCTGGAGGTATGAACCCTCTTCTGTTTACCCCCACAAGATGGAGATTGTCCATTCTCTGTGGTAAGTGGGTGTTGAAACCGGACTACAGAGCAAAACCGTAAACCATTGAAAACTTGTTTCAATAGTCAGGCCGTAAGAGACAACCTAGGATGGTCCCTGTGCAGAAACGGTTTCTGTAGGAGCAACTTCGGGTGTAGTGGAAGACGTAACCTGGGACCTACTGACAAGTGGAAAACGTTGGCGTACCACGACCTGAATGTGTTCAAGGATCAGAGGCAAAATCGGGAACGGGAAATAGTCTGAGTGGGAAGAAACTGATTATATATATTTACTGCAAAATGTATTTATTTATAATCAGTTAATTTGGAGTTGTGCACCTGTATTTCTTCTTTGAGTATATATCAATGGTCTCCACAGGTAGCACCTCCTATATATATATATATATATATATATATATATATATATATATATATATATATATATATATATATATATATATATATATATATATGTCCAGAGTGTGCAGTCTAAGATCCATTTTCTTTGTAAACTAATTAGTGCATTGATTAGCACACCTGGGAAGCCTGAGCCACTTCCCACTCAGACTAGCACCTCTACTACATTGGTTAGAGCATGGAGTCTGGCAATGTAATATGCACACCAGTCAAGGCACAATATAGGTAAGTCTTGCTAATATTTTGACTGGCGATGGACCCCTGAGGTCGATGATGTAACCCCTGAAAGAATGCCCAGCACTCGGGTATCTGAAGACGACCCCATGCAATGGTCTCTGAACTAAAGCATCCGCTGTCCGACAGTCAACCGGACCAGGCGGAGAGAGACCAGTCAAGCGCTAGGAGTCTCCGGAGCTTTGACCCACAAGTGCTGGTTGATACTAGACATTTGGGACCCAGGAGCCCTACGACCGCTGCTGGTGAAGAAGCAGCCTTTGGCACACTGATCTGTAGAGGACACTCCACTCCAAAGAGAGTAACAAAAAACTGTGAAACGTGGACCCCACTGTTAAAGAACAGCCACCAAAAGAAACCTGCATTCCTCCTTGGTAGCCTAGGCAAAAATAGTATCTAGGTCTGGCCCAAACAGAACACCCCTACCAAACAGAAGAGATTCCAAGGAATGGTTAGAATCCGAATCAACACCCTAAGCGCCTGACAAACATATGCAGCTGTACCACGAAGCTGTTCTGCCAAGTCTAGTAGGGAACCTGAAGGAATCACTCAGCCCAAGTCTCCAAAACTCGAGCCACTCATGCCGAGACCAGTAACGGTGGGAGAACGACCCCAAAACCTATGAAAATGGCCTTGAGACAAACTTCCATTAATTAATCCACCAGACACAAAACCTGAACAGGCTGAGCCACAAGGTTCAACTCGCAACCGCCTCGTCAACCTTGGGAGACCATACCCATTTGGATACATGATCCGGATATATGGCCCCACAGATAGGGGGTGTATCAGATATTAAACTGATAAAAACAGATACTACACTTGATCCTAGCCAAAGAGGATAAAAGGAAGCAAACTTCCGAGGTACGTAGAACGTTTGATCCAGCGCCTCCCAAGCCTCCTCAATGAGATACGGAAATTTTTTTTTTAAAAAAGGACTGACGCTTGAACGCTGACACAGCCTCCACTTGGGAATCCACAACCAACCAGTCCAGATGTGTAGTACTGCAGCAGTGAGAACTTCTACGCAGTGACCGGCGGAAGACTCCAGTTTCTCATCTTCCAGAACCGCACAGACAGAAGCCGGCGTTCTGGTTCTCCGTATCCAGGAACTGCTCAGGCTGCACAAAGACTCCAGCATTGCCGGGGGTGTTCAGCTGTCTGAAGCTCCTCCCCCCCCTCACACACCGTGGCTACACTCCCGTCCAGCGCCCGTGACCAGCCACCCACCTTGTGGGAAAGACACTGGGACAGCCGGCTTAAGCCCGGTCCCCGAGCAAGCGCACTCCACTACAGAAGCAGCAGCACAGACTCGCTGAAGATGGTGACACCATCATATACCGTACCAGCACCCTCTAAAAGGGTAAAGCGCCCACAAGTCCTGGTGGTCTCAGACAGGCGTGCCACCGGGGAGTGACCGACTGCCCGTCAGCCACTTGAGATCTACAGAGTCCAGAGGTTCAAATGGAGGAGCCTGTAGAGCCCTGAGAACCAGGGACAAATCCCACAGAGCCACCAGAGTGACAAAAGGAGGTTGAATGCGATAGGACACCCTGAAAGAATGTTCTGACATCAGGCAAGGGAGCAATCCTTCGCTGGAACCAGATTGACAGAGTGGAAACCTGAACTCTAAGGGAGGCCAGGCAGAGACCAAGGTCTAACCCAGCCTAGAGAAAACCAAGCAGCCGGGACACCCTAAAAAAAAGTAGGGTCATAGCCTCTGGGGGAGCACCAGTGAAAGTAAGAGTGCCAAACTCTGTAATAGATGCGGACTGAGGCAGGCTTACACGCCCTGAGCATCGTCTGGACCACATAGTAAGAGAAACCCTTGGCTCTTAAGAGGGAAAACTCAAGAGCAACACCATGAAAGACAGACGAGGTAGGTCCGGGTGCAGGCAAGGGCCCTGCGTCAACAGGTCCTGCCGTAGAGGAAGTGGAAATGGAGTGTCTATGGAGAGACTCCATAGGTCAATGAACCAATGTCGCATGGGCCAGGCCAGGGCTATTAGTATCACTGTGCCACCTCTCCGGGAGAAGGGAGATCGGAGGAAAGATGTATGAGAGATTGAAGTCCCACCTCACTGCCAGAGCGTCCACGAAGGCGGCTGTGGGGTCTGTGGTCCTGGACCCATACCTGGGGACCTTGTGGTTGTGATGTGAGGCCATGAGGTCTACGTCTGGTAGGCCCCATTTGTCCACCAGGAGATGAAAGACATCTGTGTGGATAGCCCATTCTCCGGTATGAATGTCCTGAAGGCTTAGGAAGTCCACTTCCCAGTTGAGGACTCCTGGAATGAACACTGCCGAGATTGCTGGGATATGACCTTCGGCCCAGACCAGAATGTTTGGCACTTCCCACGTCTGCCCGACTTTGCGTGCCTCCCTGATGGTTGAGGTATGCAACCGCAGTTGTGTTGTCGGACTGAATCTGGACCGGCCTGCCGTGGAGGAGATCCTGCACCTGAGCGAGTGCTCTATACACTGCTCGAAGCTCCAGAATGTTTATGGGCAGGCGAGTTCCTGAGTAGTCCACCGTTCCTGAAAGGAATGATGACCGACTACCGTGTCCCATCGGCGAAGGCTGGCGTCTGTCGTGAGAAGTTCCCAATCTGGAATCCAAAAGTGGCAACCCTTGTCCAGATGGGACGTCTGTACCCAACTGAGAGGGAAAGTCGAACCTCCAGAGAGAGAAGGATTGTCTGGGACCGGATCAGATGATACTGTCTGTTCCACCGGGAGAGAATCAGTTGCTACAGAGGCCTGGAGTGGAACTGGGCGTATTCCACCATATCGAAGGTGGACACCATGGACCGCAGGACCTGCATTGCTGAGTGAATGGATACCCTCCGATTGTGGAGCAAGCTGCGCACATGCAAGTGTAGTGTCAAATTCTTGTCTGTGGGCAGAAAGATCCTCTATATTTGAGAATCCAGGAGTGCCCCCAGATTTATCATCCGTTGTGTGTGAGATAGGGAGGACTTTTTACAATTGATGATACAGTCGTGTGTTTGAAGGCAGTCCACGGTCAGCTGGAGATGGCGTTGTAACACAACCAGTGAATCTGCCAAGATTAAGAGGCCGTCTAGGTATGGCAGGATTTCGACTCCCTGGCGACTGAGGTGTGCCACCATAACCGACATTATTTTGGTAAAGGCCTGAGGGACTGTTGACAGACCAAGGGTAGTGGCCGAAACTTGTAATGTTGCTGCAGAACAGCAAACTGTAGGAACCGCTGGTGATTTGGAGTAATAGGTACACGCAGGTATGCATCCTGAATGCCCACAGAAACCATAGAATCACCAGGTTCCATTGCCCGGACAATTGTTCGTAAAGTTTCCAAACTGAACTTAGGCACTCTGATAAACCTGTTAAAAAATGGTGCAGCCGTACCCTGCAGCACCAAACGAAAAACTGTCTGCCTGTGGAAGGGGGCAGGGTATATGTGGAGGACCGATGCATCCTGGGAGCTAAAGCTCAACTGTTTGTTGCCCGGACCTCTCAGAACACACACCCCCCCATGGTATCCCTGTGGATCCCCCTATGGACCCTGAAAAAGGAATAAAAACTAACTAACCGGTGCTGAAACTGACAGGCACTTAAAACAAACTGGCGTGTGGGGAGTTGCAGAGAGCAGGAGCTTATATTTAAAGTTACAGGTTTTAGTTGAAGATGCAGCTCCTTGGTCCCCATCCACAATCCCATGGTCCAGTGTCCCCCAGCCTTGATGATAGAAAAATGCATGTTTCTAAAACATGGAAATAATGTTAGAACGTTTAATAATTTTTTTTTGCAAAATAACTGATCTTCAATTGCGGGTGCATACAAATGTATATAAAATTGTGTCATTTAAAGACACTAAAAAAAACCCTTCAAATTACACCTCTAAAACCCACCACCAAACTAAAAAAACATCTGTCCCACTCTTATAGCACCCCTATTTACTTCTACCACATCAATTAACGCAGGGGTGTAAACTCGTGGCCATCCAGCTGCTGTGGCGCTACATATCCCAACATGCCCTGTCACAGTTTTAGCATGCCCTTATAGCAAAACTGTGGCAGTGCATGCTGGGGTGTATAGTTCCACTGCAGCTGGAGGGCCGCAAGTTTGACACCATTGAATTAACCCATTTTCCTGCACTTTGTACTTTTTCATCCAAAAAAATGACATGTCATGTCATTATTGGCTGAATTAAGCTAATTAAAAAAAATGTTTTCCTAGTAATCATTAAAGAGGGTGTCCCAGTTATTCTGAACAAAGTTTCAAAATTTTTAGACAAAATTTGGAGTTTTGCACAACTTTTCATCTACTAAAGGAGGTGGTGAAAATATTTTGCAGAAAATGATATGGAGAATTTGCATCCATGAAAAGTGACGGTCAATAGGATTGTACGATAAGTAAGTTTGCAAGTTAAGCCGTTTTTCGCTGAAAAGCGACTTATCGCGGCTAATTGAATTTCCCCCTACATGTAGTTAAAGGCAATTATTTGAACATAATTATACACTTTTTTGCAACATACCCTTCAGGAACAGGGACTTTTTTCTGAGCTTTTGGGGCAACCGGGTTCAGCTCACCAGCAAACAGAGCCATAACCTCCTCAGCAACAGGGACCTCCTTAGCTTGTAGCTTCAGTATATATTTGATGAGCTGCAGTATACAGGAAGCCTGCAACGACAGACAGGTGATTAAAACTCAAAAGAATACTTTCAAATGGAATGGGATTGAAATGCCGGTGGTTCAAATCCCGACAGCGGCTGCCCGACAGGATTAAAATCCCTACAGAGACAGGAAAGTACCTTAACCTCAAGTCCCCCCCTAACACTCCCTTAGTGGTGCCTAACCCTAACCCTGCTTGCTGGCCTAAACCTAACACACACCCCCACCGCGGCTAAGAGGACGCACGGCCTGTACTTTCCTCGTTCGGGCATGCGTCCTCCTGGATTCCGGCGTCGGGATTATGATAGGCGTTGGTATTTTGACGCCTATCATGAATCCTTTGCCGACATTTAGCAGTCGGTATTGTGACCGGCACCCGCATAACTACATCCCCTTTCAAATAGCATAACTGTATTATCATGGTATGTATTAAACCAAAATAATATGCAGGTTTTAGAGTTTAAGCTTTTTTTCTCTGCCTAAAAGGCAAATGTTCCTACAGACAGCAGTGGATAAATAGTATATTTAGTATAAAGTCTGATTTGTTCTACTTTGTAGAAAGGTTAGTCTGATATTGCCTATAACTCATCAAAAATGTGAAGAACGTTCAGGAGAAAAATATGGAAACAGCTAATACTAATTGTCTCCAAATAAGGCTAAAAAACATCATTATTATGATGTCGCCTTCAAATCCTGGTGTGGCTTCTGAACGACCAAACAAATATTGGGAGAGAGCATCTAAGGGGAATCTCAACACAAATATTGGGGAGTGCGTTCCCCACAAAAAAGGGCTGGACTCACTTGGTAGTAGTGTCCAATAGAAAGTTATATGGATATATGAGTGGGGTATTCCAATTTAAACCTTTGCTGTGGATAAATTAGTGTACTAGAATCATGAGGTTTTCTTCCTGAAGCATAATTCTCAGTACTTCAGAGGCATTGTGACTCCTGAATGAATGTAGGAATTGTAGATTTCCTCCTAGCAGCCCTTCTAACAGATCAAATGTATTTAATTTTTGAGAATTGTAGATTTCCTCCTAGCAGCCCTTCTAACAGATCAAATTTATTTAATTTTTGAGCAATCTAAATTTCAAGCACCTGGAATGTGTTTTTTTTTTTTTTTAACCCGACTATTAAAATATCCTTTTGACTCAATTGTAACAAATGAGCATATGGAATAGCAATGTAATGAGCTTGTTCTCAATGTATAAGCAATGCAGTAATAATTTACATACATCAAGGTATCCCTAAATAACAGTCTGTTCACAGACAGATCACAAGCAACTTCTTTTAAAATGAGAAAAACAGGGATAAAACTATTGGCAGTCTTAAAAATTTAGTTTTTTGCAGTATAATCTATTTTAGAGTTTATTAAACTTCTTGTCTTGCAGATGTAATGACAATCTCCACTTAACATACCAATATATTGCAATGCTTTTGCAGTGTTTAGATTACCATTCAGTGATGAGTAAAAGTGCTTTCAAGAGCTACTATTGACAAGTATTCTTCTTAAAGATTCTGCTCTACTCCTGCAAGAAGCCTATACCTGCTGTTACCCATAGACAAAAACTGTGGACTATTCTACAATCGGTGCTCAGTCAGTGTGGATGTCTGGTGACAAAGTAGAACAGGAGGTTACTAACTGTATGAGGAACAACAAGACAAATCTGTAAAACCACATCCTTGCTTGACAAAGTAAGCACATTCTGGCACGGACATAGACCATGAATTTTGTTGTCTCTGAGTAAGCCAATCCAGTCACTATTACAACTGATACCAACACCCCAATCAAATTTATCTACAGTAGTGGCCAAAAGTCATGCATCACTTGCATGCTTTTTCTGTACTTTATACAGCAATTCAAGGAAGCTTTTTTGTTTTTTTTTAAAAGGGAATTTAGCTGACTATTCTGGGGTGACTTATTAAAACTGAGAAGACCACCCGCAGAAGGGTGTCCTGTGGGTAATTCTGGGTTAGCAAACTGGTTCCTCGTTATCCCCATTGCAGTTTCTGCATGTAGGTAAACAAACTAAGAAATATCAGGTGCTGGAGGTTTAGCGGGTAACAGTGGTATTCTTGTGTCTACAGGCTATGATCTTGATACCCCACTATGGGGCAATTACTAGGCTTCTTGAACTTGGCAGCTTTGAGGGTGGTACTTTTAGGCTATGTTATGGTGCATCAAGTCTCTTAAAACTTTTGACCAGATTAAGGGCGATATCCAATTAGCCCCGAACATAGTTCGGGCACTAATGGATACCCACGATCGTCGAAAAACGGGGATTTTTTGCCAAAGTTTTTTTTCACCCTATCCTATTATTTCGGTCGAAATAATAGGATAATTCTTCAGAAAATACATAGGACCCACGATAAGCTCCAGATCTTTTCGCCAGTTAGGTGGTGAAAAAACAGCACTTATTGTGGATTATTTTTCGGGACACATCAGGTCCTGAAAAATATTCACGATAAGTGTCGGCGTCAGGCAGCACTTCGCGGCTAATAGGATAGCCCCGCCGAGATCAATTAGCAGCACTACTTTAGACCCAATTGGATACCCCCCTAAATTGGAATTTCACATGCCCAACTTAGTATTTTTCAGTTATCTTCAATCACTCCATCATTTGTGCGCCCAGTTTGGGGACTCCTTCCTTCTGTGTTTCACCTGTTAGGAAGATATTCCTGTCTTTAGGGGGCCGCAAAACTAGCTGTCCTCTAATCCGCCTTATGCTCAATCTTCCGTGTCGCTATTTTTAATAGACTGAATTTTATGCCTATATAGTCTATTTTATATGGGTTTAAGGACTGACTCACGTTGTCAAAGATGTGGTGTCTCTGAGGCAGCTTACTGCCAATTACTGTGGGATGTGCAGCAGTTTTTAGGTTGTACCTGTGACATCGTCTCTGCCTCCACTCGACACTCTTGTAGGTTTATTTAATTTTTCTTTGGAAGAATCCTTCAATGCTATGACATATAAATAGGTCAAGCTGCTAACACAAGCTAACGTTACTGTAGCTAGAACTTGGCTTGGGGCTACTCCCCTTGATTGTTATGCATTTGGTTGCATTAGTTAATATAACACCATGAAATATAACTTTTGCTCTATGGCATGATGCATTGTCTGCTTGAAATACAAAACTTTGCCCAGAAACATTTCTTTCAGAGGGAAGAATTCTTGTCTCGAGTCTTGTGATATATTTATCCATGTTAAGTAAAGGGGCCTTTATCCATTACATGACTTTTTGCACGATCCGACCAAAACCAGGTGGCTTTGGTCGCATCGTACAGAAAGTCGTGTAATGGATAGCTGGCAAGGACCAGCGATACACGTGCACACTGGGTCCTTGTCGACCCCGACTATCTACTGAACATGTCCGTCAACCTGACGACGATCGTCAGGTTCAGCATATTCAGAGATAGGAGGTCAGGCTCCTGCACTGAAGGTTAAGTGCGAGCAAAGCACTTCGGCGACCTGAAGGTTTGAACGCTAGTCGTTCAGTCTTTCCGGTCGCCTAGTGGATAGGCCCCTTAATACTTCCACAATTTGAAGACGTCCAACACAGATGGCTGACATGCATCCCCAAAACATGACTACTGCCAGAATCTTCACAGGTACACTTAGACACTCCGGACAAAATTCTTTATGTGGAAATCGTACATATTAACTTGCTTTATTGCCGTAAAGGCAGGAGTGACTTTCGTTACTAAAAATTAGTTTCTGCCATTGTTCAACAGTCCAAGACAAATACTCCCTCACCCAGGCCAGTCAGCGTGTCCTTTGAAAGTTAGTCAGGAGAGGTGTTTTCCTTGCCCTCCATCTTTTGAGACCAATCTTATGAAGTTTTCAAAGCACATAAAGAATTTTGTACGGAGTGTTTAAGTGTCCCTGTGAAGATTCGGGCAGTAGTCATGTTTTGGGGATGCATGTCAGCCACTGCTGTTGGATGTCTTCAAATTTGTATTGACACACTCAAAACATCCAATTTTGCCTTTGCCGACCATTCAGAGTAATTCCAGAGACATTAAGTGACAATTGCTTAGGCTAACGCAACGCAACGCAAAAAGCAATCTTGACATGCAAAGTCTTCCTTGGTCTACCAGATCTGGTCATATCATCAGTAGGTCTGGTCTCCTTAAACTTGGCAAGATCCTGGCAAAGTAGGCTGGTTACAGCCGATCCTTTCAGGAATCAGTCTTCCAAAATACCCATCACAATCACCCAGAGTTTTCTTTGTTGACACAGGTCAGTGGCTTTATTGCTCACAACAAATGAAGAAAATGCATCAGATATGTTGTAAAGAGCGTGTATGCATATACATATGCCTGCCTACACTCTGATTGGTCAACTCACTCGGCACCTGATCGGTTGACAGACATCGTGGCCTGGAGCGAAAAATTTTAGCACTAACTCTGTTTATTTCATGGTAGTTTCCTGGCTACAACTTTTCAAGTGCTTTACATATAAACATAACTGACAGGTATTAATAGCTGATGAAATGCCATAAACAATATATAACAAAACGCTTAAAATGTCATATCAAGCCACAAAATTTTTTTATGTGCTAGCGAGACAAGGCTTTTGGCCACCACTGTATAAACTCAGCAAGTTTCCATGTCCACTTAACAATAGTTTGCAGAACTAAACTTCAGTAATAAATCTCAATCTTTTTAAGTTGTAAAAAACAAACAAAAAAAAAAACAGATTCTGGGTTATTCACCGTAGAATCAATTCCTCCGAGTCCATCTGGGAATCACAGACGCTGGGATATGAGGGAGGGGCCGAGGAGTAGACACTAAACATAACTGACTGAAACTCCCCCTCCCTTATATACCCCCCTTTCTCTAGCTCTCCAGTTATCTGACTAGCAAAGCCAAAAGAAGAATAAGAGATGAACATAAAAGAATCCATCACACACATCAGGAAGGGAACTCAGCGATTCCCAGATTGACTCAGAAGAATTGAATCTATGGTGAGTAACCCAGAATCTTGTTTCCTCTTTCATCCAATCTGGGAAGCACTGACGCTGGGACTACAGCAATGCTGTAGGCAAAACCTTTTCAGCAAAGCTCACATCTGTAGCCACAAATGTGTGGAACCGATAAAATTTGGTAAATGTGTGTACTGAGGACCAGGTGGCCGCCCTACACAACTGCTCAATCGAGGCACGCTGCCGAGCTGCCCAAGAAGCACTAATAGCCCAAGTCGAATGTGTACGATGGGGTCAGGTACTGACTTGGACAGGGCTACAGCATAGCCAACCAACAGGACTTACGCTTGGGGGTTCAGAATTACAAAACACTAAACAAGTGCGGAATCTTGGTGTTGTCCTGGATAGTGGCTTCACACTTAAACATCAGGTATCAGCCACAATCAAATACTCATTCTTTTATCTGAGGAATCAAGCACTTAATTCCCTCAGAAGATCTGCCTAAAGTCATACATGCATTTATATCATCACGCCTAGACTACTGCAACGCCCTCTACCTCGGTCTCCCAGCAAAAGAATTACACCGCTTGCAGATGGTACAAAACGCAGCTGCCAGGCTATTAACCAACCAGCCCCGTTCCAGCCACATAACACCCATTCTCTACTCCCTTCACTGGCTGCCTGTCAGATGGCGAATTGCTTTCAAGATTGGATTAATAACTTACAAAGCCCTTCATGACCATGGCCCAGGGTACCTGAAACATCTTCCGATTCCTTGCTGTCCCACTCGATTACTGCGATCCATTGACGAAGGACTATTAACAGTACCTAGAATCTCACGGAAATCGTCTGGGGGTCGAGCTTTCAGTTTTGTGGCTCCAACCTTTTGGAACTCACTTCCCCGCACAGTTCGAGAGGCCTCCACTCTAGAATCCTTCAAAAATAGACTCAAGACTCACCTATTCACCCAAGCATTTCACTAATGTCCCTTGTTTAAGCTTATTTTGTATTTTGTACTGTAAATGTAAAGCACTTTGAGTCCTTTAGGAGAAAAGCGCTAATAATAATAATTTTATTTATATATTATTATTAATTATTATTATTATATAGGCCTGCTTGATAGTGGAAGTAATCCAACAAGCAACAGACTGCTTAGAAGCTGGCCAGCCTCTTTTATAGACGTCATAAAGTACTAACAAGCTGTCTGTCTTACGCAAGAAAGAAGTCCTATCCACATATATTCTGAGTGCTCGTACCACATCCAGAAACCGGACAGGACTCTCTGGATCAGGTGGATGCAATACTGGAACCACAATCTCCTGATTTAGGTGAAATCTTGAAATCACCTTAGGAATAAAAGGATGGCAGAGTGCGGAGAACCACTCGGTCCTTATGAAAAATGAAAAGGGGAAAGCTAGCTGACAAAGCCGCCAACTCCGAAACTCTGCGAGCTAAGGCGATTGCCAAAAGAAAAGCTACTTTCCAAGTAAACCACCTTAATTCCACCTTCTCAAGTGGCTCAAAAGGAGCCCGCTAAAGAGCAGCCAAAACCAAATTAAGGTCCCAAGGCGGGACTGGTGAAACATAAGGTGGCTCGACATGCAATACTGCTTGCATGAAAGTTCTTATGTCTGGTATGGACGCCAGACGTCTCTGAAAAAATATAGACAAGGCCGACACCTGACCCCCTCAGGGAAGATAGGCAAAGAGCCTTTGGACAATCCATCTTGTAACAAAGAAAGTAAACGCGGCAAGCGAAACTGGGAAGCAGAAAGCTTCCCAGTTTCACACCATCGGATGTAAGCTTTAGTGGATGACTTACAAGCCTGTAACATAAGTCTGGATAACGGCTGAAGAAAACCCCTTGGACCTCAAAAGACCGGTCTCGAGTGCCACGCCGTTAAAACCAATTGAGGTAAATTGGGATGGAGGAATGGACCTTGTGACAGTAGTAGATCTTCTCTTAGTGGAAGTCTCCATGGTTGGTTGGCAATCATAGACAGAAGATCCGAGTACCACGACCTCCGTGGCCAGTCTGGCACTATTAGAAGGACATTAGCTTTTTCTCGCTTGATCCTCTTGATTACATGCAGGAGCATGGGAATTGGCGGAAAAAGATACCCGAAGTGGAAGGACCATTTGGCTGTTAAGGCCTACACCAGAGTTGCTTGTGGGTCTCTGGACCGCACCCCGTAACTTGGAAGCTTCCTGTTCCACCTGGAAGCCATGAGATCCATCTCTGGCAGACCCCATTCCTCCACAATCATGTTGCGTATGTCCTGAGGCAGGAACCATCCCCCTGGGTGAACCCTGTGCCAACTGAGAAAGTCGGCATCCCAGTTGTCCACCACTGGGATAAAAATGGGTGATATGGCTGGAACACTCTGCCCACATCATAATCTGGATGGTCTCTGCCACAGTTAAAAGACTCCTGGTTCCTTCCTGTCTGTTGATAAATGCCACAGCCGTAGCATTGTCAGACTATCTAGTAAGGGTCTGTCTCTCAGAAGATCCTGTGCCTGAACCAGAACATGAAAGACTGCACACAGCTCTAGCACATTGGAAGTGAAGGTGTTGTCAATCAGAGACCAAACTACTGCACCCATTCCCTGGAGACTGGCATCTGTAGTTACTAGAGTCCATTCCCAGGGAGAGAATTAGCAACCTCTGGACAGGTTGCGAGTGCAGAGCCATCAAACCAGGGATTGGCGCACCTGAACAGACAGGGGAAAAAACTGTTGATCTAGACAGGGATCCCACCTCCTCCTGTGCTGAAGAATGAAATGCTGAAGGGGCCTGGAATGAAAGCGTGCAAACAGAACCGCTTCGAACGCGGCCACCATGTTCCCAAATAGCTGCATGCAGCATAGCACGGACATCCTCTGTAGAGACAAAAAAATGTGTATCAGAGACCGCAACTCCCTGACCTTGTGCTCAGGCAAAAAAAAAAAACTGCTGAGAGTGTTGAACAGAAGGCCCAAAAAGACCAACTTCTGTGTTGGAACCAATTTGGATTTGGGTAGATGGAAAACCCAACCTTGAAGTTCCAGAGCTGTCATGATAACCTGCAAGTGATCCTTTAAGAGTTCCTTTAAAGGTGCCTTTATTAGCAAGTCGTCTAAATAGGGAATTATAATTCCCTGGCGATGCAGAAAAGCTACCATATGTGCCATCATTTTCATAAACACCCTTGGTGCGGAGGAAAGCCCGAAGGACAGAGCCCGAAACTGAAGGGCCAGGGGTCTACTGCAAACCACAACAGTTCGTGGTCTCGTTCAAAAATAGGTACATGCAGATACGCGTCCGTTATATCTAAGGATGCAAGAAATTCTCCATAGAGGTAATTACTGAATGTAATGACTCCATCCTGAACCTTCTCACCCTTAAGTGTAAGTTGAGACTTTATAAATTCAAAATAGGGCGAAAAGAACCATCTGGCTTTTTTTTTTTTTTTTTTATCATTAACAGATTTGAATAAAAACCTAGCCCCTGATGATGTATCGGAACAGGGATCACTACCCCTGAATCTAAAAGGGAGATAATTGTTCCCCTTAATGCCCCTCAATTGGCTGATCCCGAGGGATTACAAAAAAACGATGTGAACGGAGTCCTTCCAGATCCAATATGTAACCTCTGAAGAGGAATCCTCTGACCCAAAAGGTCTGGTTGACCGAAACCAGGCCTCCCTGAAAGAGAGAAGACGGCCACCTATACCAATGGCCTGGAAATCCTCCTGACCCGAGTCATTGGAAGGATCTGTCACCCGGCCACACGCCCTCTGAACTGACCTGCTCTCTGACCTCCTGTCGTACCTCTGGTGGGCAGCCGGAAACCTACCAGAGTACCGAAAGGGCCGGAACATAGAAAAGCTACAGCGGGAAGAATTGGAAGAAACCGGCTTTTTCCGCCAGTCACCTGAGCGATAATTGGTTCCAGCTCTGGACCAAACAGAGATTGACCTGTAAATGGAACTCCCTCCAAAATTTCCTTGGAATCGCTATGCGCTTGCCAAGAACGTAACCACAATGTTCTTCTGGCCAAAACAGATAAAGTTGATATACCTGCCAGAAGAGAAATAGTGTCTAAAGACACATGGCTCACATAAATTGAAGTCTGTTTCTGGTTATCCACCAGGGTAAGGATATCCAAAGAATCTGCACCTGACTGAATAGCTTCTGCTAATTGATCTGACCAGGCTTCTATGACCTTGGTAGCCCAGGTCCCTGCCAACACCGGACAGGGTAGTACCTGTTAAAGAAAACAAGAATTTCAGGGGATGCTCCGTAGCATCCTTCAGTGTGGCTGCAGTAGCCATTGGAAGAACCGTAGTCTTTGCTTAAATGGGCAATCGGTGCATCCACTGCTGGAGGTACCTCCCATGGAGCTGTATCTTTCTCAGCAAACGGATAAGTAAACTTAAATCCTGCTGGAAGCTTAACACATTTATCTGGCTTAGCCCAGGATTCCCCCAGCACATCAGAAAATGCATAAAAGAAGGAAAATTCAAAACATGTTTTTTTCTTCTCTTAAATAACGCTGCAGAAGTTGCTTCATCATAAGGCTCCTCGTCTTCAATTTTCGAAGTCTGGCCAATGGCCTGGATAAGCTCAGTAACACCCAAACTAACGGGAGAACTAGAAAGGTCTATCCATCTGAACAGACATCTCTATTCACAGGGGTGCTAGATAACACAGGGGAAGGAAACTGAGATGGTGGAACCTGCTGCAGAGGTATAGAGGCTGATGCACTAACATTAGCCTGGCCACGAACCTCTCGTAGCCCCTTAGCCAGGTCTGAAATGGACTGAGCCATAACCTTTGCGCATACCGGTAACACCTCCTCTGACGGAGCGTCCATAAATAAGCATAGCACGGGTGACTCAACCTCACAGTCTGTACACAGGACTCCCTGCATCCTACTCCCGAGGCAGCACATTCACAACATGTATAATGTAATACAGCACCCTGCTTATGCATGGGAGGTTGGTCCCCCTTTGCAGACACACTGTTACCACCAACTGGCTAATTTTATTTTTAAATAAAACAAGAAATTAATATAATTAACTAATCTAATGACATAAACAAACAACAACAACCTAACAATTTCAGTTTGTACTATACCATACTCCTCAGCAGCAGTGTCTTCACTTTTTCATTCAGTTCTCCAGGAAACAGCAGGAAATCATCTGACCTGGAAGGACTTCCCACAGGCTTTCTGGGAGTTGGGCAAGAAGACATCCACCATTACCAGATCCTGGTCAGATAAGAACGAACCAGACCCTGCCCGTGCACTTAGTTTGCCATCTAGCTGCCCAGCATTACTCTCCAAGTAATCGGTGGCAGCCGGTCACAGCTGCAGCCTACGGAAAAACAGCTCCTATGGGGAACTTTTATTAATATCCTAGGATCCCAGCACACCAGTGGGTGCCTGGTGACCCTCTTCCGGGGCCCGGAACACGATGCAGCAGGGGTTGAGCAGATACTGGCTACCAGTACTGCTCATAAATTCCCACTCCTCTAGCCTTGATCCCATAAGGGGATTCAGGCTCTAAGATTCCTTTAGGTTAAACATTTTTAGGCTAGAAACAAAGCCTTATACTTCTTTGTGCCTGCTCCTGCTGGCACTAAAAATATAACTGGAGAGCTAGAGAAAGGGGAGGGTATATAAGGGAGGGGGAGTTTCAGTCAGTCTATTTTTAGTGGCCACTCCTCGGCCCCTCCCTCATATCCCAGCGTCAGTGCTTTTCAGATTGGGCAAAAGAGGAAAATTATTTCTTCATGCCAGGAAGTCAAATACACAGATGTTTCCTCATACGCTGTTGCTCAAGTCGAGCCAAATACCCCTCTCGGCGCTAGGTTCCAGGTGCCAGCGTCTTTCTCATTCAAAAGTATGTCTTATTCACATAAACACAAGTGGGAGCAACAAAACTGCACTGCTAGCTTTCACTGATCAATTAGATGTGTGACATTTGTATATCTGCGTGCGAATGAGTCAGAATCTGTAAGAAGGACTCTGATGTGATCAACTGCGGGCTCTTCTATTGTACTTTATCTGCGACTTTGTACATGTTTAAAACAAATTCCTGTCCAGCGTTTCTAGTACACTGCGAGAGGTGTTTCACCTGCAATCCAAATAAAATGCAAAATGTAAGGAAAAATACAGAGAGAGTCTCATAACGTATAGTTGCTAGGTGTATTCAAAAGTGAAATCATGGAGGTCTCATAACAGGATTTAAACGATACTGACAGCTAATTTTGTAATATTCTCTAATACTTTCTTCATCAGAATCAAGAGAATGTAACATTACCCTCTCCTGAACTTCCAAATCAGCACTTTGTACAAATTGGGGAAGCCTATCGATCATAAGCTGTGTTATCTCCTGTGCAGCTTCCTTGTCTCCTTCCTGTTCCTTGCGCTGCAGTATACAAGAGTATAATTTCACAAAATTCTGTACATAAACTGCCTGAATGTGCCCTGGCAAAGTAGTGACCTTCGGTCTTAGCATAGCCTCCAAGGTCTGCTGTGGTTCTGGCAGGTGCCTTAAGGAAAAAAGAAAATAAATAAAAATGCAGACTGTTAAAAAAAGCCAATTCAGGCAGTCAGGTGACATTCAGAGTAGTCTCAAATACATATCTTACTCTGAGAACTCGCCACAAATCCAAGCAGCTGCATAAAGCACTTCACAGATTCCATTGCGTTGAGTGTTGCTGGCCAGCAGGTGGGCATTGTCCAGCAATGTGGCCATCTGCGATACAGCAAACTGCCGAATAGCTTTCACTCGGATGGCAACATCAAGCATCTGAGCAGCTATGAGGTGACCGTGTCGTGTCCCTTCTAGACGAGTGAGCTCTACCAGAATGCTAATATACCTAAAGATAAAAACAAAAATCTGTATTAGGATTAGGGTTATTAAATCAACCCTTTAAGATGAGATGTAGTATTTTGTGTTAGAAAAAAGTAAAAAGCACATACTGATAATTTTAATAAGTTCAGAACAAAATATATACAAAGGACATAAATATATATAACGACGTATAAAAATTACAGTATTCTCACACAATCAAGACAACAGATATCTGCCATGGAACAATCTATTGGTGTTGAAAACTCATATCATGCAAACTCTGCCAAATAAAAAAAGGAACCACCTATAAAAAGGTTTATTTTGTAATTTTATTTACAACTATTTGAATTTCGCAGTGGATGTAATTTGGCAAAGACGAGGAAATTAAAAAATAGTAAGGGTCTCCATTCTTTTGCAGTCAGAGTGGTTTAAGCTGCAGTCAACTATTGGAGAGGACTTCACAGGCAGGAACCCTGGGGCTCACTCGGAAAGACAGATCAGGTGGAGTTTACTGAAAAATGGATCCACACTAATTGCTGGGTACACACTGGATGATTTCTCTAATAATATAGCGAATTGGAGCGACATATCGCAGTGTTCTCCCCAGAAAATATTTCCAGCTGGGTGGCTTCAAGAAGTAGCTGGGTGGGGGCCTTGTCAATAAAGAAATGTTGGAATCTTGACTGATTTAAACTGGAGTTTAACATTTTATATATGGACTGTTTGAGTCAAGCAATGGATAATACATTTCTTCTTCCGTGTACTCCACAGAACATCCTTTCTTGCAGAGATAATTGGTGTACAAAGTACTGTGTTGACAAACTAAGTGAATCACACTCCTCAGACATATGCCCGACAATACAAGACACTAGTTAATGCTGGTAAAACATCCTAGTTTTGGAAACAATATTTTATAGATCATTAAAAATCAGAAGTTATATGTTCAATACTACTAAACGGGGTTCAGTATGTTTTATCGACATTGACCATATCAACACAGATGACATGTTGACCTGAAAATAATGTCGCCAAAAAGTGGGTGCGATGCTGCGACAGCTTTGGCAGTTCAGCAGTGCCAGCTTAGGAGTTCCGGCGGAGTTATCTGATCCAGTGGCGAGCACCCTAACCCCCAGTCTAACTCTAAACCTAATGTAGTATTTGGCATAATGTCTGCATTTCAGATGTCGACATTCTGCAGATAAGGACATATTCCATGTCGACATTTCAACAAGGTCATCATCATAGCTGTCAAAATTATGAATGTCAACATGGTGACAGCATCCCATCTACTATTTGCTGTTGCACTAGCAATTTCCAGGAGATCTAAAAACTGCGAATGCTACTTTTAGTATTTTCATACAGAAGTACTTAAAAAAAAAATAAATAAACTGCTAAAATCAACTACCATAGAAAAGTAAAACAGCTTAAGCTTTAATTAAAAAAAAGTGTTTATATCAATGAAAAGAATATCTTGCCCTTTAAGATGACAATTATTTTAAGTAAAAAGGTTTACTAAGAATATTTTTTGAATCAACAGACAGAAGAAAGTCCAGAGTTGTGTTTTGTTTCTTTCATGTATATAAGTTACACATACAGATGTGTCATCATACACCTAGCATCTAGACGCCAAGCGCGATTGAGGCGCACCAAGAGGTGTAGCACACAGTCTTTTTCTTTAAATTGTGTCTTAGCATCACAGACACAGCAAAACTCCACTTTAAAGTGTACTAGAGATGCTGGGCTGAAACTTTAACCCAACAGGAATTAGTTGTAAACAAGTACGAAGTCGCAGATGAAGCACAATGGAACTTGGCGTGAGAAAAAGCCTCGCCCGCTGCACGACAGCACTTCATAAACAAATTCAGACTAATTAGCACGTACGGGAAACAGTCGGGAAGCCGATGGACGGAATCCCGACAACCGGCTTCCCGACTGTATAATCCTGGCAAGGGTTAAATGGCAGGCGTCGAAATCCCGACATTTGTAATTTGCCCTACGCTGGGAGCCCGACACGCAGCTTACCGATCAAAGTTAAGTTGGGAGGGATCCCTAAACTTAACCCCACCAGCCCCCCCCCCCCCCCCCCCCCTCCCTGTGGCTGTGCTCCAGGATAGAGTATGGAATACATGCACTATTAGGGTTAGGTATAGGCTAGGGGAAGGGGGGGTTAGGCACCCCCGGGGGGAGGTTATGGTTAGGCACCCCTAAGGGAGGTTTAGGGGGTAGAATAGGTTAGGGAGTACTTACCTTTCGACAATCGGGATTTTCACTGCTGCCGGGATTCCGTTGTCGGGATTTGAAATCATACTGAATCCAGATGTACAAATGTTGCACATTAAATTGATCAGTGCAGTCTAGCAAAGTAGTTTTGCAGCTTCAAGTTGTTTTATTTATGCAAATAATATGAAAATTTTGAGCTAAAAAGATGCTTGGCGTGGTCGAGTTGCCCTGGACCTGGCGCAAAGAGGGGAATTGGAGTGACTGAAGCCACAGTGTACGAGGACACATCTGTACATATAAACATTCTAGAATAATTAATTGCTTCCAATGTTAAAAAAAAAAAAAAAAAAGTACAAAAACAGTCTTATTGCAAAATCCTACCATCCCACTTTAAGTGGTGGTAGTTCAATATGCTATAAAACTGTATTTCTGCCAGTAGCTCTCTGGAAGAGGCTATAATGCAGAAAGCGAACAGCAGTTACTTTCTCCCCTACTTCCACCCCATTCTTTCATTATGACCTGTGGTCCATGTAAACTAATAAAGCAAATTATGGAAGTTTGGAATCATATCAAGAATCCTTTTAAGTTAAAAAGAGGAAAACTCAAAAATCATTGCGTCTAGATACTAACCACTCAAAATTGGTAATGTACTGGTAGTTAGACTGGCTGCATATATCAATAATTTTGGTCAGTAATTCATCCCTGTATGCAGTTCCCTCTGCTTTATCAACATGGATCATCAACTTCTTGACAATTTCCATCAGATTCTTCTTTGACACCTGTGCAGACACAAATAAAATACAGTGAAACATACATCCTGTGTACATGACTGTATAGCTGCTAGCATTTGAGGAATTGCAATCAAGAACTGAACGTTAGCACAGTATGAAGGGTTTAACACAAAACTGTGTAAGGCAAAAAGGTGGTATGGTCACAACCACTCACCAATACCCTGCATGCACTAAGGGACCCACTCTTCTTGAATTCATTATTTTTAGTTTTATATATTAATGTGAAATATCCCACATGCAGGGGGATTATGTCCTGTATTATACTGCCGTTGCAGTGTACCTACGTATAATGTGTCTGAAAAGTCTTTGAAAGCTTACAAACTAAGTCAGTCACACTGGATTTGGGCTGCATTGCCCCCTTCCAAGCACTGGAATATGGTAAAGGAAGCATTATGAGCCTCTCAGAAGCTTTGTGTATCGGGGTCACACAAATCCAGCAGAAGAGGTGAGTGAATTATGACCAGGAGTATTCACACTGCTGTAACACCATTCCCTACAAGGAGGCAATAGAGTACCAGCACCAGATGACTCTCCTGTACCACTAAGTATTCTATTGAATCTTAACAGAGCTCTGCTCCCCAGAGGCCACAGAATAGAGCTTAATCTCCGGGAGTCATATAAGGCTTGAAAGTGGTACCAGATCTCGGGACTGAAAGAAGTCATGAAAGTAGTTTAGGCGGGAGATGTAAAGAGAAACCTCTCAGGTCCAGCTGTAGCAGAGCAAATGTGGAGTGTGCACTGAGCCCCACCAACCTGGCATGCATGGACTGGGGAAACAGCACCTACCTCTGATCACAATGTTAGAAGAGGGAACCTGATCCTGGCTAATCCACATGTAAGGTAAGTGAATCAATCTGCACTGGTTAGAGCAGCACTTCTCACCCATACCCTAATAGTGTATGTATTCCATACTATATGCTGGAGCACAAGTTTAAAATGTTATATCACTGTGTGGAAGCACTGGAGCTGAAGGGTTCAGTATGATTGACCGCGGCCGACAGCGGCATCCCGGCAGCAGTGAAAATCCAGATCATCCCCAGGTAAGTATTCCCTAACCTATTCAACCCCCTAATCCTCCCTTAGGCGTGCCTAACCCTAACACCCCCCCCCCCCCCCAAGTGCCTAACCCTAATACCCTCTCCAAGTGCCTAAACCTAACCCCCCCTTCCCCGCCACCTAAACCTAAGTCCCCCAGGGGACTAACCCTAAACCTCCCTTCCCCTAGCCTAACCCTAAACTCCTGGGGGGGTTAGGGTTAGGCTAGGGCTAAGTCCCTAGCCTCCTGTCCTCACATGCTCCCAACAGTGATTCTGTCCGCTAGCAGACTTGCAGTGAGTATCAGCCAAAATGGGTGAGCTTTGTCAATGTGCCCATCCCCTTTCCTTTCCATATACGGTCAATATAAAAAGAAAGTACAATTCAATCCTGTATCCTAGGATTACAAAAATAAGGCAGGATTGCATTCCCTAAGTGGAATAGATGTGAGGGAGGTTGAACAGAGAAATATTGTTATGTAAACATACACACAAACCTTTGAAAATAAAAAGATAAGAGTGTCCTTACCATCCCATAAAGCAGATCCAAGGCTCGCAGCCTTATTGACTCATCCTTGTCATCTAGACACTGAAGGATGAGGTCTTTGTGGGACTGTACAGACTTTGGGTGAGTTTTCAAAATCTTTGACATAGCTAGCAATCCCAGGTACTTCACTGCCAACAAAGAGGAGTCAGTAAGCCAGATTCAGGGAAAGAATCAAAATTCTGACAAAAATAAAACACACAAACCTATATTGACATAACATCACTTACAATTCTGGTCAGAGTCTTCTATAAGAATACGTAACTTCTGAACACAGAGCTAGAAGAGAAAATATAGATTAAAAAAAAATAGTAACATTTTCATATAAACAATGGTCAACTAGTGATGGCTGTGAAAAATCAACACAAACAGTAATTACAAAATGTCCAAAACAGTTAAAATATGTATTTCAACAGTAAAATGTGTGTCTCACCTGAATACTGGCACTGTGATTGGGCATCCCTGATGACAACGATATCAAAACTAAAGACAAAGATTACAAGAATTAGTTTGATTGCAGACCTTAACCAGTAATATTTAAGGGATGCATTCCAATACATTGCAGTAAATCACCTTCAAAACACACTATGCGACATTAACAGAAAAGTATGTTACAGGAAAAACTATATTCTAGAATTCAGGCTTTTGTAAATTCTAAGCAAAAAAAAGTTAGATGTATGACTTTTGTTTTATACAGAGGTTTATTTAAAAATCATACATTTTAAATTCCACATCATGTTCCACCATACCCATCCAAATACTCTGAAGTTGAATTTATTTAAAATTTTAAGCAAAAAACTTAATATATAAAGATCTATCTTGTGTCACACACAGGAGGGGAGAGAGTCCGGGCAGCATCTCCACATCAACCGGCCACGGCTTAAGCCTTTCATCAAACTTCTTCAGAGGGTTGTGGTCTATAGTCGGAGGTGCGGCTGAAGCAGGAGTGATTGTAGAACGAGAATTTCGGTGCAGTATACTGCTATATATTGAGCCATGCTTCAACTCATACTTTAGGCTGTGATAAGTACTATGACTGAATAATGCTGTATTTCTCTTGATATTGTGGAGTATTATGGCTGCTCTTTTCACAATATACTGGATTTCACTATTTAGTGGTGGTGTTCGATAACACATTAAGGATAATCTATTTTAACATATACCGTATATACTCGAGTATAAACCGACCCGAATATAAGCCGAGGTACCTACTTCTACCCCAAAAAACTGGGAAAATTTATTGACTCGAGTATAAGCCTAGTGTGGGAAATGGCAGCAGCTGGTAGTGCCCCCAGTAGTAATTCCCCCTGGTTGTGCCCCCAGTAGTAATCCCTCCTGGTAGTGCCCCCAGTGGTAATCCCCCCTTTCAGTGCCTCCAGTAGTAATCCCCCCCTGGTAGTACCCCCAGTGGTAATCCCCCCTTTTAGTGCCCACTGTAGTAATCCTCCCCTGGTAGTGCCCCCAGTGGTAAACCCCCCTTTTAGTGCCCCCTGTAGTAATCCCCCCCTGGTAGTGCCCCCTGTAGTAATACCCCCTGGTAGTTCCCCAAGTGGTAATCCCCCCTTTTAGTGCCCCCTGTAGTAATCCCCCCCTGGTAGTGCCCCCTGTAGTTATCCCCCCCTGGTAGTTCCCCCAGTGGTAATCCCCCCTTTTAGTGCCCCCTGTAGTAATCGCCCCCTGATAATGCCCCCTGTAGTAATCGCCCCCTGGAACTGCCCCCTGTAGTCCCCCCCCCAGTAGAGAGAGACGTGACAAGTGTAAAAAAAAAAAAAAAATCACTTACCTGAAACTCCCGCTCCTGGTCCCGCCGCTGTCCGCTCCTCCGGCCGCTTTGCATGGGAGAGACGTCGTCATGACGACGTGTCTCCCATCACCCACTGCGGGAGCCGGAAGATGGCTCCCACAGTGGGAGCAGCAGCAGCCGCTGAAAGTCTGACAGACTCTCAGCGGCTGCTGATTACACCAAACACGCAGCTACCGGCTCCGGCGGCTGTGTGTTTGGCAGTGTGTAGCGCTGACCGAACTCCGTCCGGTCAGCGCTACACTTGACTCGAGTATAAGCCGAGGGGGTACTTTTTCAGCACATTTTTTGTGCTGAAAAACTCGGCTTATACTCGAGTATATACGGTAAGTCAGGCTATATTACAAAGATGTCAGCACCTCCTTCAATCATTCTGCAGTAGGTTATGTTCGGGATGCCAAGATTTTTCGACTTCACTAAGATTATATGGTTTCTTCTTCAGGGTCCATAGGGATCCACAGGGATACCATGGGGATATTATGGTAGGAAACCAGGCACCAAACAGTTAAAGCTTCAGCTCCCAGGATGCCTCAAGCGCTCCTCCATATATACCCCGCCCCTAGCCACTGGCCTTCAGTGTTCGTTTGGTGCGGCAGGACCAAGACGCAGCTTTGTAACAGGGGACTACTCAGGCAGTCCTAAGCTTTTATTTATGTTTTTGGGTTGGCAGTACTAAGCGTATAAATTAAGACTCATATACTGCGACTCCATCTGCCTCCGCTGGGCCTCAACACCAGTATTGGCTGGTGATTTCGAATGGGACTGCAACCATCACGCGCAGCAGTCCTTGCTTCTGGTGTCACAGATGCACCAGAAGCCACTGCTGTCAGGGCCCAGGATTGTCTGCGTCCTCACTACACCACCGGGGCCTTATCGTCTGCTGCCGGGGATCGGCAGCATACGCTTCTGCTACCACAAGGCCAAAGTACCCGGCTGGTAACGCAGCTTAGTGGAGGTAGGCGCTCCTCCCACGACGCAGGTTTTGCGCGTCTGGGTTGCTCCACCTACCCTCCACGTGTAATGAGACGCTCAGGGTCCATTGCTCAGTGCACCCTGTAGATGTTGGTCTCCCTGTATACCTCTCCCTTGGTTAAGGTATAGTGCTCTATATATCCTACCATTCCTTTGTGTAGTTGATTTAGAGTCGATTGTAATTTTATTACATGTGCATTGTATGTGACCGTTTGCTAGCTGCTGTATTGACACTAGCTTTTATTTCTGTGTGTCAATTATAACTAGTGATGAGCGGTTAGGATTCTGAGGAATCCGAACCGCTCCGAACAGGTGGAATCAGAGTCCACCCGAACGCAAGTTCGGGTGTTCCCACCTGACTCGGATTCCACCTCGAGGCCGAAAGTCACCCGTACGGCGTCGGATTCTCACGAGAGCCGGGTGACGTTCGGCCCTCTATAAAAGGCACGGCGCTCGGCGCCATTTCGCGTGACTGTATCCAGACGGAACAGTCACGCTTAGTTAGGTAGTGATAGAGAGGGGAAAAGCGAGACTAGAGTTAGATTAGTTAGAGAGAGTAGTTCTACTTCTTGCCACTGTGTGCTCCGTGACTGGGCTTAGCCCACTGAGTGTATTATTTATATTATACATGCTCCGTGACTGGGCTTAGCCCACTGAGTGTATTATACAAGCTCCGTGACTGGGCTTAGCCCACTGTGAGTAAACAAGCTCCATGAAAGGGCATAAACCCACGGTGTGTATACAAGCTCCGTGGCTTTACTGGACATAAGTCCACTGTGTGTATACAAGCTTCGTGACTGCTTGGGCCTTAGCCCACTGTATACAAAGCTCTGTGACTCCATGGGCCTTAGCCCTATGTATACAAGCACTGTGACTTCTTGGGCACAAGCTCTCTGTGTATACAAGCTCTGTGACTGCATGGGCCTTAGCCCACTGTATACAAGCTCTGTGACTGCATGGGACTTAGCCCACTATATACAAACTCTGTGACTGCTTGGGCCTTAGCCCACTGTATAAAAGCTCTGTGACTCTTTGGGCCTTAGGGCCTGATTCAGAGCTGAACGCTCTGACCAGAGCGCTCGCTCTGAATCAGGGCCCTCCTCCATGAAAATGGAGCGTCCTCCTGGCCGCTCGTATAGCTGTGGGTAACCACCCACAGCATATGCGAGCGGCCAAAAAGATGATCGCGATGGTCTTGACCATCGCGACCATTGGACTTGCGACGGAGACCCTGCGGTAGGGTCTCCCAGCCACAAGCCCTGGAGTGATTTTGGCTCTATCAGAGCCAAAATCACTTCCACTGACATCACTAGTGATGTCAGTGGGGCCGGCTTCAGACGGTAGGCGTTCCCATGGGAACGCCTCCGTCTGGCAGGCACGCCCCGGCACGCCCACCAAAGGGGGCGTGCTATCAACATCGACAGCACGCCCCTTTTGGTGCGAGACCCGGAGCGATGGAAAGCCCGTCGCACCCCGGGTCTCGCGCATGCGCAGTGGGGAACATCGACCCGCTTGAGAGCGTCCTGACGCTCACGAGCGGGTCTGAATGACCCCCTTAGTCCTCTTTGTATACAAGCACCATGAGTCCTTGGGAAGTAGCCCTCTGTGTATAAATCAAAAGCACTGTGACGCCTTTGGGCACTAGCCCTCTATGTATAATAATAATAATAATTTTATTTATATAGCGCTTTTCTCCTAAAGGACTCAAAGTGCTTTACATTTACAGTACAAAATACAAAACAAGCTTAAACAAGGGACATTGGTGAAATGCTTGGGTGAATAGGTGAGTCTTGAGTCTATTTTTGAAGGATTCTAGAGTGGAGGCCTCTCGAACTGTGCGGGGAAGTGAGTTCCATAAGGTTGGAGCCACAAAACTGAAAGCTCGACCCCCAGACAAATTCTGTGAGATTCTAGGTACTGTTAATAGTCCTTCGTCAACGGATCGCAGTAATCGAGTGGGACAGTAGGGAATCAGAAGCTGCTTCAGGTACCCTGGGCCATGGTCATGAAGGGCTTTGTTATTAATCCAATTTTGAAAGCAATTCGCCATCTGACAGGCAGCCAGTGAAGGGAGTAGAGAATGGGTGTTATGTGGCTGGAACGGGGCTGGTTGGTTAATAGCCTGGCAGCTGCATTTTGTACCATCTGCAAGCGGTGTAATTCTTTCGCTGGAAGACCGAGGTAGAGGGCGTTGCAGTAGTCTAGGCGTGATGAAATGCATGTATGACTTTAGGCAGATCTTCTGAGGGAATTAAGTGCTTGATTCTAGCTATGTTCCTCAGATGAAAGAATGAGGATTTGATTGTGGCTGATACCTGATGTTTAAGTGTCAATCCAGGACAACACCAAGATTCCGCACATGTTTAGTGTTTTGTAATTCTGAGCCCCCAAGCGCAAGTCCTGTTGGTTGGCTATGCTGTAGCCCTGTCCTGTGACCTATCATAAGAACCTCTGTTTTATCAGGGTTCAGTCGCAGCCAACTGGCACTCATCCACTCCTGAAGCTCAGCTAGGCAGCCATTTAGGGTTGTTATTGGGTCATTTGTATAAAAGCACTGTGACTCTGCATGTCCTTTTTAATATCCAGCATAAGGGTGGGTGGGAGGGCCCAAGGACAATTCCATCTTGAACTACCTTTCATTTCTGCCACTGCTGTGTGGCAATGTTTCATAGAGGTGCTTTAAACTGTGGTGTCTGTGCCACTGCACCGCTGCTCTGACGCTTGGTAACCAGTCAGCTCACTGCAACCTTTGGCTAATAATGGTGAAAACTATAATTTAAGCTGTGAGGTGGTCTAAGTTGACTGTAAATGACTGGAAATTAATGTTATTGAGGTTAACAACACTCTAGGAAGAAAAAAAAAAAGCCAGATTTATGCGATTTTAGCTTTTTTTTGCCAATTTTTGTAAAAATTCCAAATCCAAAGCCAGTAACCGCAGTTTGGCAAATCAAAATCCGGATGATGAATTAGAACCAAATCCAAATAAGGCAAAAATGGTCCAGCGCACATCCCTAATTATCACTGTTTTTCTCTCCATCCTCTTGGAGGTTTTTCTCTGCGTACTACACATTCATTAAGATTTTGTGAAGGCTGTCACATAACATTGCAACTATTGCCTTTATATTGAATATGTCAAAAGATAAAGGAATATAGGAGGGGGAGCCCTCTGTGCTTGCTTCATATAAATCATGTATGGCTTATTTGTCCCCTCAGGATATTAAGGATGGTTTGTGTGTTGTCCGTTCACACAAGAGCCACCTCACCAGTCCAGTTTACCTGTCCCTGGACAAGAGCCTTCTTTGCTGCTCCCGCTATGCCTACTTGGATGGGATGTCCACAGCATACTATGTTTGTACCCTATGAATCCTTCCTGGAAGGATGTTGATGGCCATTCTAGGTCAGAGTATAGCACCATCTAACGTTGATAGCAGACTGGTAGTTACTAATGCGCCTAAGCGCAAGTTAGCTTTTTATCGGTCTGCTCAACATATGGATTCAGACGCATCATCAGAGGATTCAGATGATGCATAAGGTTCCTCTTCAGTGTCTAGCTCGGGGGGAGGACGACCTGTCCACAGTGGATGTTCGTTCTTGGGTGACGGCGGTTAAATCAATCCTGGACATTCAGGATGATGAACCAGCTCATAGTAAGAAGGCCTCAGTGTTTAAAACAGAGTTTCCTGTATCTGAACAGCGCACTGAACTTATGGATGAGGCATGGGGTAACCCTAACAAACGTTTTTATGTGAATAAGAGAACAACAACATCATTGTATCCTTTCCCGTATTCTATATGTTCTAAGCGGGAGGAACCTCCTACTGTGGATGCTCATGTGACACATTTAATCAGAAATGCTACATTGCCTATTCCGTCGGCATCTTCTCTGAAGATTCCACGGATAAAAAGATTGAAGCAAGTCTCGAACGATCTTCTCATCACCTGGAGCTGTTACCCATCCAGCTATGGCTGGAGCCTGGGTAGCCAAAGCTGTTGAAGTATGGATGGGAGCATTGGAATTCTCTACCAAATGCTACCAGAGAACAGATTATGTATATTCCACATAGGTGCCATGTCTAAACGCCCACGATGGTCCCACAGAGTCAAATGTGCTGTCACCGTGCTAGGAACAGGGACATCAGCCTGTGTATAAACCTGAGAAATAGTCATACGCAGCCAGTGAGCCAAAGTCTGCTTCTTAGCTGGCCAGCCTCGCTTGTGAAAACCATATAACGCAAAAAGCGCATCTGATTTCCTGATGGAGTTGGTACGATCCACGTAGATACGAAGGGCACGAACCATTTTCAGGGTAGCTTCACCTGTAGACAGGTCTGAAGACAAAGGCAAGGACTACAATTTTGTTCATTCATATGAAAATGTGATACCACCTTTGGAAGGTACACCACCCCCGCCCGTGTTAAGAGGACCACTCTATTCTGATGAAAAATCAAATATGGGGAGCAACATGAAAGTGCTGCCAAATTCAACACACTGCGAGCTGAGAAGAAAAAGTGCCTCTGCTGTCAAGCATTTGAAGTCCACTGTGTCCAAGGGCTCAAAGGGAGGAGCCTGCAGCACCCTGTGAAACAAGGAGAAATTCCACAGTGCCACCGGAGGGATAAACGGAGGTCGAAGGCGGAGAACACCCTGCAAAAATGTTCTAATATCTGGCAGAGGAGCAATTCTGCACTAGAACCAAACTGACAAAGCAGAAACCTGATCTCTCAGGGTAGCCAGACGGAGACCGAGGTCTAGTCCAGCCTGGAGAAAAGCAAGAACTCGGGAGACCCTGAAAACTTTAGGGTCATACTCTGTGGGAACACCATTGAAAAAAAGAATGCCAAATTCTGCAATAGAAGCGGGCAGAGGAAGGCTTGCTTGCTCTGAGCATCATCTGAATCACAGAAGTAGAAAAACCCTTGGCCTTAAGACCCACGCCGTCAAAGTCAGAAGAGGTAGTTCCGGATGCAAGCAGGGACCCTGCACTAACAAATCCGTCCGAAGAGGAAGTAGATTGTCTACGGATAGACAGGTCAGATCGGTGAACCAATGTCGCCTGGGCCAAGCCGGGGTTATTTGTATCACCCTGCCGCCCTCTTGCTTGAATTTTCTAAGGACCCTTGGTAGGAGGGAGATTGGAGTGAACAGGTAGGGCAACCTGATATCCCATCTCACAGCCAGAGCGTCCACGAAAGCGGCTGAGGGGTCCCTTGTCCTGGACCCGTACCTGGGGAACTTGTGGTTGTGATGTGATGCCATGAGGTCTATGTCCGGTAGTCTCCACCTGTCCACCAGGAGCTGAAAGACGTCCGGATGGAGAGTCCATTCTCCGACGAGTATATCCTGTCGACTTAGGAAATCCGCTTCCCAGTTGAGGACTCCTGGGATGAATATTGCAGAGATTGCTGGAAGATGGCATTCTGCCCACACCAGAATGTTTGCCACTTCCCTCATGGCTGCCGGACTTCGTGTGCTCCCTGGTGGTTGATGTAGGCCACTGTGGTCACGTTGTCGGACTGAATCTGGACCAGCCTGCCCTGTAGGAGGTCCTGTGCCAGAATGTGCACCTTGTGCACTGCACGAAGCTCCAAAATGTTTATGGGCAGGTGACCTTCCCGAGCCGTCCATCTCTTCCCTGAAAGGTGCGATGACCTGTCACCACGCCCCATCCTCGAAGACGTGTGTCCGTGGGTGAGGAGTACCAAATTTGGGATCCATAATGGGCGACCCTTGTTTAGATGGGCTGTCTGTAGCCGCCATGAGAGCGAGAGCCGAACCTCTGGCGAGATGAGGATCGTTTGAGACCTTAGCCGATGATACAGACCGTCCCACTGATACAGAATACATCACTGCAGGGGCCTGGAATGGAACTGGGCATATGCCACCATGTCGAAGGTGGATACCATGGACCCCAGGACCTGCATTGCTGAGTGAAATCGATATTCTTCGATTGTGGAGCAATTTGTGCACCCACAATTGTAGAACCGAAATCTTGCCTCCTAGTAGAAAGACCCTTTGAGCCAGAGAATCCAGTAACGCTCCCAGATGTGCCATCTGTTGAGTTGGAGAAAGAGAAGACTTTTTCCAATTGACTATCCAGCCGCGGTCTTTTAGACAGGTAATGGTTAGCTGGAGACGATGTTGCAAAATCTCTGGCGACTGTGCCAATATCAGGAGGTCGTCCAAGTATGGCAGTATCCTGACTCCTTGTCGTCTGAGATGAGCCATCATGACTGCCATTATCTTGGTAAACACCCGAGGGGCTGTGGACAGACCAAAGGGCAAAACACAGACTTACGGCGCTAAATATGACCAATAACTTCAAATAAATTGATATTAAAAGTACCGTACACAATAATGTGGACTGCAGCTACCTACTATGAGGTGCTAAGCCCCACCAATAAATAAACTGATCAGAAAAAATAAATATATAGAAGCGCTGACCACAAATAATATTCACGGTTTAATTAGATAGTGTGGGTACACATAGTATAAAAAAACCCACATACATTGACATATTCCTGTAAAAAACACAACACATAACACAATAGAATTTAAAATTTGACAATACTGAATAAAGATTGTATAAAAAGCCTGAAACTGGTAATGTTGCTGATGAACAGCAAACCTCAAACCTTTGGTGCCAGAGGAACGGGTATTATTACTCCTGCAACCAACAGGACACAAATAGCCTTTTGAATGGTCAGGGAATTGACCGGGTCTGATGGAGTAGTTGTACAAAAAAAAAAAAAAAAAACTTCTGATGGGGATGCCTCTGAAACGAACCCAAGCATCTTTTTTGTTGTCAGATGCCAGACATAGGAAAACTGGAGAAGTCGGCCTCCCACCCTGACAACCCCCAGGGGGAGGCCCACCCTATCAGGCAGATGGCTTACCGTCCGGCTTGAAAGGTGGACATCTAGCCGACCCAGATTTCTTGGTCTGCGATCTGGCCTTTTTGCGGGAATTATCTTGTCTGGAAAAGGACTGTCCCTTTGCCCTACCTTGCGGGCGAAAGGTCCAGAACAAAGACTGCCTATATTTAGAGGTAATCTCAGATGGCAATCCCGCAGATTTTGCTGCTGCAAAGGTAGTCACTATTATCCAATTCTGGAACAAACAACATTTTTACAGCAAAAGGCAGCGATTGAAGGACTCTCTTAGATCCTGTATCTGCCTTCCAGGACCTTAACCAAAGGGTTCTACGAGCCACAACCAAAGTTGCCGATACTCTAGAAGCCAGAAGTCCTGCATCAATTACCCCTTCTCCCACATAAACAGCTGCTTCCTGCATTTGGGAGAAATAGGACAATTATCTGGTAGCCTGTGGCATACTGTCTTCCAGAGCTTTTGCCCATTCCTCCGTTGCCTTGGCTACCCAAGCTACGGCCATAGCCCGGCCCGTGTAATAGCTCCAGACAATAAGAAAACTGATTTCAAACATTATTCAAGTTTCCTATCTGTAACATCCTTAAGTGAGGATGCGGAAGGAATAGGTAATGTAGAGCTCTTGATCAATCGTGTCACATGAGCATCAACAGTCAGAGGAACATCCCACTTGGTACATTCACCAGGTGAAAACGGGTACAAAGATGTTAACTAATTTGTAGCATGAAAGAGTCCATCAGGAGTGCTCCACGCTTCATCCATGGGGCCCATAAGCTGCTCAGACTGAGGAATGTACTCCTTTACCACTTTCTGACACCTAAAGACTGGAATCTTAGATTTAGGTGGGACTTCCTCTACCTCTAGACTAAGGATGGATCTAACTGCTCTCACCAGAGAGGGAACATCCACAGAGGATTGGTGGTTTTCCCCAGCTGAGAGAGACTCGGAAGAGGAATCATGTGTATCGTCATCTGACGATGAGTTAGAATCCCCAGGCTGCGCCTGATGGGATACTCTCATGCCTATGCTTATCAGTAACTGGTCTATCCGCTTGCACTACTTGCTGAGCAGCGGTAGATGGTTGAACTATACTCTGATTTGAGTGAGCAATAATCCTCCATCCAGAAAGGATGCAAAGGGGGCATATGCATAGCAGGATGTAACTGCTGCGGAAACCAGTACCGGAGCTGCTGCACGGTCCACTAAATGCACCATAACCTGAGACCAAGAGGATGCCCAGGATGACTCTTGTACAGGAGCTGGTGCGCTGCATTGGTGAGGTAGCTGCCTTCTATGACAGGGATTACACAAACCATCCTGTATGAAATCCTGAGACAACAGGCCTGCTAAACAGGATTTACATGACACCAGCACAGGAGTTTCAGCCTCCTGATTATCCTTAACCTTTGACATAATGTATAAAAGGTATAAGGTACAAGGTATAAATGCAATGTGACAGTCTTCACAAGTACCAGTATTTGTGAAGTACACAGAAAATCCCACACACCCTGTTCCAGAGGGATGAAGAGAAAAACAGTGATAGTTCTAACTGACAGTCAGAATAAGAGGCAGTATCAAACAGCAGCTAGCACAAGTCACATACAATGCATCTGCAATTAAATCGCAATGAGCTCTGAATCAACTGACCAACACCAAGGCTTGGTGGATTGGTAGGATGTAGAGCACTATATAACTGACCCAGGGGAGAGGTATACAGGGAGATCCCCAAACCTTCTGAGAACAACAGCTTCAGCATAGCACAGATGGTGGACTGTGAGCATCTCATACACGAGGTGGGAAGGAGGAGCAACCCAGACGCGGGAATACTTTACGTAGGGTCTGCGTCTAGGTCGGGGGAGAGCCTACCTCCACAAAGCTGCATCAACCTACCGGGTATGCTGGCCTCATTGCAGTAGATGCATCTGCCGAATCCCCGGCGTCAGACAATAAGGTCCCGGTGGTCTAGTGAGGCCACAGGGGAGCGCTGGACCTTCACTGCAGCGGCTTCCGGTGTGTCTCCAGTTCTGGAAGGACTGCCACGTGTGATTCCCCGTACACGAGGAATCGCCTTACCCGACATCTCCGTGCACCAGATTGCAGTCCGGGCCTCCAGCATCGCTGCTAGATAAGCTCCGCTGTGACCCGCCAAAATCAGAGACGTTACTGGTGTTGCGGCATCAGCAAAGGTAGGAGTCGCCGTAGTACATGTGTCTTATTAGGACACTCAGCACTGCTAACCCAGTAAAACAGTAACTAGAACAAATCAATATACAAATCAATATAAAAAGCTTGGGACTGCCAGAGCAGTCCCATGTTCTAAAGGTGCGTCTAAACTCCTGCTGAGCACCAAACACAAAACTGAATTCCAGGTCTGCTATCTACGGCGACTATAAAGTCTAGACAGGTTTAATTCAGTCCTTCCATTCTCAGAGATGAGCAAGGGAACAGCCTTCATCTAAGGGAATCTGTATGAAATACCGCCGGCTGCATGGTTCGATTCCCGGCAGCGTGAGCCCGACAGCGCTGGAAATCCTGATTGTTGTAAGGTAAGTATAGACTAACCTAACCCCCCTAACCCTAACCCTCCTTAGGGAGTGTCTAACCCTAACCTCCCCCCTGTAAGTGCCTATCCCTAACCCCCCCTTCCCCGCTGCCTAAACCCAAGTCCCCGGGGGGTGCCTAACCCTAAGTCCCCCCCGGGGGTACCTAACCCTAACCCTCCCTCCCCCTAGCCTAACCCTCCCAGGGGAGTGCCTAACCCTAAGTCCCCCCAGGTGCCCTAAACCTAACCCTCTCCCCCCGCGGCCTGTCCGTTCACGGCGCCCGGCATTACTTCGATTGGGATGCCGAGCGACGGTCTCGGGGAAATGAGCGGCGTCTACATCTAGACGCCGGGCATTTTACCCTTGCCGGGATATGATAGTCGGGAAGCCGGCTGTCTGTATAATGTCAGCCGGCTTCCCAATTGCATCCCCCTCTAAGATGTCTAGTTTTTGCAAAATATCAAGGCGACAAACTAAGAGGTCTGGCCCGGCAAGACATCCAGCTTCTAAGCCGGACGACAAACCCTCTGGACGATTTGTTTTTCTAAAAAACAGCAATATTATTCACGAGTGTAACTCACACTATAGCTTGATTGTCCTTATTGCTGCTGGCTAGCTATCCCTATACGCTGGGCGTCCTCGTGTATTCCGTGAGCCACACAATCTGTGTGATATTTACACTTGGCTCCTGTGCATCAGTGTCCTGTATTATGTGTTTTTGTTTTTATTGTGTTGATTAAAATGTTTTTTTTTTCTAACAACAGTATTGGATAGATTTGTATATTTCATTAGAAGACTATTTATGTCCCAGATCAAGTGCTCTAAGCGCCGATCATTTTGAGAGTTTTTTTTCTGGTAATTTATGGTGAGGGGAGATCCAGTGTCCCCTGACATTATCGGCTGCTGGTAGCAACTTGTGCTAAGAGTGAGAAGAGATTATCTCTGAGTTAAAGGGCCTTAAGGATCAGCGCCTATCCTTTGTGTTTTTTCAGACTTCCGAAGTCGCCAGGACATACACGCTGGAGAGTGGTCTCTCTGTATACGGAAGTGTTTCAGCTCCTGGTAAACAAATGGGGTCTACCAGAGATAGATCTCATGATGTCACAACCATAGGGTTCTCAGGTACGGGTCCAGAGACCCATCAGCAGCCTTTGTGGACGCACTGGCAGTAAGATGGGACTTCAAGCTGGCGTATCTCTTTCCTCCGATTTCCCTCCTCCCAAGAGTTCTTAGGAAATTCAAGCATGAAGGCAGAACAGCAATATTGTTGTCTCCAGCTTGGTCCAGGCGTCACTGGTTCACCAACATACAGAATCTATCCACAGACAGTCTATGGCAGGATCTGCTAACGCAGGGTCCCAGCCAGCATCCGGACTTTCCTCGTCTGGCTTTGACTGCGTGGCTCTTGAATCTTCCATCTTAAGAGCAAAAGGTTTTTCCAGTTCTGTAATTCATGCTTAGGGCATGAAAGCCTGCCTCTGCCCGCATATATTACAGGGTGTGGCATTCTTTTGGTCAATGGTGTGCCCACAGAAAGTATGATCCTAAGGTATTCAGGATTTCCAGGATACTGGCTTTTCTCCAGGCTGGATTAGACCTTGGTCTCCGCCTGGCTACATTGGGAGTACAGGTTTCTGCATTCTCAGTCTGGTTCCAAAGAAAGATTGCTTCTTTGCCAGATAACAGAATTTTTTTTCAGGGAGTTCTGCGAGTTCAGGCTCCTTTTGTCCCACCGGTTGCACCGTGGGATCTGTCTTTGGTTCTTAAGGGGCTACAGGTTTCCCCAATTGAACCTCTGGACTCTGTAGATTTAAAATGGTTGACTGCGAAGACACCTTCTCCTCGCTACCTCTTTTGCAAAGCAGTGTCTCTGATTTGGCAGTGCTTTCTTGTTGCTCCCCATTTTAGATTTTTCACCAGGATAAAGATGTTCTAAGTATAAGGGAGGGTTACCGTCTTAAGGTAGTATCCCGTTTTCATGTGAATTAAGAAATTGTTCCAACTTTTCAGGCTCCAGATCTTTCTGTAGGTGAAGCCTCCCTGGATGTAGCTCGTGCTCTCCGTATCTATGTGCTCTTTTTGCATTATATGTTTTTTACAAATGAGGATAGCCAGCTAATAAGCAGATTCTGGAGAGATGGGTACGCATGACTATCTCCCAGGCGTAAACACACACACACACACACTAATCTCCCTGTCCCAAGCACGGTGGCAGCACATTCTACTCGGTCTGTAGGGCCATTGTGGGCATTTAGCCGTGGTGCCTCAGCTCTACGTGGTCTTCTGTCAACACTTTTCTTAAGTTCTCTGCCTTTGATACTTTTGCCTCTCAGGATGCTTCCTTTGGGCAACAAGTTCTCCTTTCTGCTCAGGAGCGTCCCCCACCCTAGGAGAACTGCTTTAGGACATCCCCATGGTATCCTTGTGGATCCCTATGGACCCTGAAGATGAAAATTAGAGTTATGGTAGACTTACCTAGATAACTCCTTTTCTTCGGGGATGGGTGTGTTAGGTTTAGGGACCCCTGGGGGAGGGGGGGGGGGCGAACTTAGAGTTAGGCACCCTCCTGGGGAAGGTTAGGGTTAGGCTAGGGGAAGGGGGGTTAAGGTAAGGCACCCCCCAGGGAGGTTTAGGGTGCGGGGAGGGGTGGGTTAGGTTTAGGCTCCCGTGGGGGTAGGTTAGGGTTAGGCACCTCTAAAGAAGGGTTTGAGTATACCCACAGATGTTAAGTATCCCTCAGATGTACTATGGAGGGATGTGGTCCCTACACTGCCGACAGCAGCTGCAACACCCATAGATTTCTATGAGGGTTGGCACCCTATAGGCTACACTTCGCAAACTTCAAAGGGAAAGGCAATGGTCGCAGCACATGCATAGTCAGTAAGTCGCACATGCGCAGGAGTCCCAATAGAGGAGTGAAGAGACCGCTGATGCAGTCCCTTCACTTCAAGCATAACACAGGCATAGGCTCCTTTAGGAACCTCTGTCCCTGTATGTGCTATTTAAAACATTTGGGGATTATTATCACATACTGCAATACGATTTTAGGTTCTAACATCATGCCCAGATTGAATAGAGTATGTGTTTATTGATAAATGGGCTCCTTAAGAAGAGCCAAAAGGTATTTGCCTCAGCTCCCCTAGATAAAGGACAAATGCTTTTATCCAAAACTATTCCTTATCAAGAAACCCTCTGGGGCTTATCACATCATTTAGGATCTGAGTAGGCTCAACAAATTTGTCAATGCCAAACAGTATGCATGGAATCCTTATGTCTAGTAACAGAGTGGAATCCTTATGTATGTAAATCTGCAAGAGTTCATATTTCTCTGGTTCTGAAAATTAGGATCTGTATCTTTGGACAACACTTTCAATTCACTTGTTTGCCCTTTGGCCAGGCAACATCTATTGATAGCCGAATTAATGATCTGGAAGATACACTGGTGTTGGAAAATTCATAACATAGTGCAAAATATAGACCACCACATGTGATAACCTTTCTTTAAAAACATGGCTAGATTGTGAAATCAATGTGTCAACTAGTTTATTCACGACCTTCAGCTAGAACGCCTAATGGTATGGAATTGCAGACAGACTACTCTGGATCAAAATAAAGAAAACCTGGAATCCTTGAAGTCAAAAACCAACATTAAATACAATAGTGATGCCTATTAGATCCATAATTGTTATTAACAGACTCCAGTGTTAAAGGATGGGAATCTCACCTCTTCTCAAAATCAGAATGTGGGACAGTGTCAAGAAAAGAAACTTCATATAAATATAATGATAGTATAATATGGAAATCAGTTAAACCATTTCATCTACAGTTGACTGGAAAACATGTCAGAATATTCTCTGAGAACAGGACAGTGTAGGCCTTCAGAAATCATCAAGAGGGCACCTGAAGCAAAGAATGATGAGGGAAGTAGCAATTCATCAGGGGAAGAAGGAAAGAATGTCACTTTTAGAATTCCATGGCGCAGGCAAGGAGAATATAGTGGCATATTATCTAAACCGAAAGTATTTCCAGCCGAATGGTCACTAATGTATAATTTTCGTGGGTACTGCATAAACAAATTACTCAAATATTGATGCTGGGATGTAATCAGACCACTAAATGCCAAATAGGTTCAACACAGGGCTGAGAAAATTTTCAGCTATAAAACCTTTTTGATCAATAAATGAATGAAAATTTATATACATCTCTGTCATTTGATTTATTGGATCCTCTTTATTTTGTCCTCATACACTTTTCCTTTTTGAGCCATACAGAGCGAGACACCTGGCACGTGAATGTGCTGCACACTTTTTCCTCAATTTGGCATTTTAGTTCGCATACAATGTACATTTGTTGCAAAGGAATTAGTATGAAGTTGTAGACAAAGCATTACGGTGCATGGCGCAGGCCACACGCATCAAACCTGTCTTTTGGTTTTTTACACAAACTGCATACATTTTCCTACTTGGGCTTAATATTTTTGTACAAAAGGCATTCTTATAAAGTCACAGATTAAGCGTAACGATGCATGGCACGAGTTGCTCGTATCCGACCGGTCCTGTGCCTTTTTAACCTATAATGTGTACCTTTTTGATACTTTTTATCCATTCTGCTAGTTTAGCATCTTAGTGTACTAGGTACTTGGGATTAGTGTTTTGGTGTGTCTAAATCGCAAAGTCTGTGGCGTGCTACAATGGGGCTATGTGGTGTGATTTGAGGGTATGCATATGTGGACACATCTGAAGATGAATACATTTTTGCAGAAAATTCTAAAGGGCTCACAAACTTTTTAGCATCACCGCGCCACTGTCATAGTCGGTTAGGAAGCAATTTCTATCCTGTTTGTTCCAGAATGATCTACACTGTTGATTGTCCTGACAAATGAGGATGTGAAAATTTTGCAGGACGATCATGAAAACTTACTTAACTATGTAAAGCATGACACATCAAATAAGATGTATAACAAAAGGATACGGGTTGGCATTTTAGGCTTAACCATTTTAAAATAAAAAAGGGTGTTTTTGTTCTTATCTGTTAAATCCTTTTCTCTGAAGTGCATGGGGGAGACTGGGCACCAACTAGTTAAATTTTTTTCTACCCAGCATACCCCATCCCGAGCGGGCAAGAGCGTGCGCCAGCACACATACCTCAAGCACACAGTCATCTAGAGAGAAGATAGCCAGAAAAGACAATAAGAAGAAAAAAAAAAAAAAAAGGACAAACAGTCAGGGGAGTCAGGGTGCCCAGTATTCCACACACCGAGGGCGGGACCGGTTGGTCCGCAAAAAAGTTGGGCTTGGCGGATGGTGATGCAAAGCCATCGGGCCAAAGTCTGTTTGGCAGCCCCGTTTGTTGAAGTCGTAAAGAACAAATAGGGAATACAATTTTCGGATACCCTGCATCATATTTACATAAACACAGAGGGCCCTCACCACATCCAGGAAGGTCAACTCTGGCTAAGAATCAGGAACGGATGCGGAGGGTACCACAATTTCCTGATTAAATTGGAAACGGGAGACGACCTTCGGAAGGTTCCTCCTAAAAAACTCCCAATCTGGGTGAAAGATGAGGGAGAGCGATGGGATAATGCATTCAACCAGAGACTCACCGAGCTGAAGCACACCTTGTAGAAAAGTCTGGACATCCAATAAAGAGACAATCTACAATTAAAAGGGAACCGGGAGTGCGGAGACTTGTACCTTAAGAGAGGAAAGACGAAGGCCCAAATACAAGCCCTCCTGCAAAGGAGGACAGGATCCAAGACAAATGGAAAACCTAGTGCTAAGACGGGGGAACGCACACCAATCATGGTAGGTCTGCCAGACTCTGATAAATCCAAGCACTCCCCAGAATACAGATGGTAGAGGTTGAAAAACCTTTTACCTTTAGGGTGGATGTCTCAAGAGCCACCCCGCAAAGCCAAGGTGTCTGAGGTCCATGTGCAGACACAAACCCTGAGACAGAAGGTCCGGCTGGAGAGGGAGATGCCACAGGGCATCTACGGACAGGTCGGGAAGGTCGGCATACCAAGATCGACAATTGCCAATCGGGAGCGAAGAGACTTGTCGTGCCGCCCTCAAACTTCAGTTTTTAGAGAACCCTTGGGATCAGAGAATAGAGGAACAGTAGGGTCCATTCGACTGCTAGGGCATCCACCAGTAAAGCTCCCAGATCCCTGGTATGGGAGGAGAACCGAGGAAACTTGTTGCTGTGATGAGAGCCCATCATGTCCGGATAAACCCAGCGACTCAAAAAACTGGAACACCTCTGGGTGAAGAGACCACTGGTCCGTGTGCATGTACATGCGGCTTAGGAAGTCCTCTTCCCAAATGTTGACCCAAGTGAAGCATCACCAGAAATGGAGAGATTGTGGATTATTTCCAGTTAATCATCCATATGCAAGACTGAAGGAGGGTCACCATTAGGTGAAGACGGCCCTGAAGGAGCTCTGGTGACTGTGCCAGAGTAAGGAGGTCATCCAGGTAAAGGATGCAGAACCCTTGAGTCTCAGTTCTGCTGCCATTACCACAATGACTTTTGTGAACATTCCGGAAGGTGAAAGTGTAACTACCAACGTATCTGAAGTAGTCAAAAGCCAGGTCACTGCAAAGAGTAGAAGCAGTCCCCATCCCCCCCACCCCCCAACAGGGTAACAAGGAGTTTGATACTATTATCCGACACCCGGTTGTGAGGTATAGAGGAAGCAGGAGCCAGTGTCTCTCTCTCTCTCTCTCTCTCTCTTCCCCAGGGAATATGCTCCGCTCAGAAAGAGAGCCTCCCATTATAGCCCGCTTCCCTGATGGCCTAGTAGGGGTGCGGAGATGACCAGGACCCCACTGCCAGCGCTGCGGGTCACCTTCCTGACCGGTACCCATCAACCACTAAGTTGTGGCTCCCTGCAAGAAGATCGCCGCCTTACCTGTCCCCGGGGTTCCAGTCGCAGCTGGGCTTTGATCTACATCAGTAGGAGCCATCCGGGTCACTGACTCTGTTGCCAGTACTCCGGTCACCATAACAGGGGAAGTGGTGGAGTGGCAGCGGGGGTATCAATGACAATGACTCGCTGCCCGCTCAGTATAAAATAAAAGTAAATAAAACTAAGTAGAGTCTGCAGTAGCAGCCCTAAAAACGTGCCCACTCCTTAGGCAACAAATTAAAACTGGCTCTCTGGCTGAGGTGAGCCTGTGCTGCTGGGTAAAAAAAAGAACTAGTTGGTGCCCAGACTCCCCCTGCTCCACTCTATACCCATGGTTCCCAGTGTTCCCCTTGGCTAACAGAGAAATCATCATTTCCAGCATCATAATGTCTAACTGGCGATTCCAAATTATCTTTTTACTTACCTGCTATAACAGTATTCACACATTCGTAGAGAAGAGACATTGCAGATGTACTGTGTGTAAAGAGAAAGGTGATAATTTAAAAAGAATAAAAACACCACTACCACAGAACGAGTGATTGGAATATGTAGATAAGAAAAGTAGAAAAATATTACTGAAAGCAGATGGAGTAAATTCTAGAATGATATAATTAAAAAAAAAAAAAACCCCACAAAAAACCCCCTCAGTTTCAAAAAATGTGCCTACAGTGATCACTGTGCAGAAACAGCAGTAAATGGTGAGGACTATTGGTGCTGAAGGTGCAGCTATGTATAGGCTACAAAGCTCCACTGGAGCAAGGAACAGATTAAATATTAATGATTAAATATTTTCTGTTAAGTGCTGTATAATATCTAGGTGCTACAAAAGTAATGGTTATTGTTGTTACTAGTATTAATAGGAGCAGTATACTGTAGTGCAAATTACAGTAGTAATCAAATTACAAATCATTTGAAAAGGTAAATTATGAAGGGGAAAAAAACATGGATAGATAACAGTGAATATTGACATAATTTACCTGTGTATTAAGTTGGTCAGAGGCTCAATTAATTTCTTTCCCAGTCTTGGTTCCAAGGGAGTAAGGGCCCCAAACTATAGCCAATGCAGGTGGGAAAAAAAAACAAACCAAAAAAAAAAAAAACACATGAAACAATGTTTTAATCCAAACACCTCTGATTTAAAAAAAAAAAAAAAAAAAAAAGAGAAGTATACCATTCCGTTGCAAATCCAAAAATGAATACAACATTCAGAATAATGAAACTGCGTCTACTATTTTAATTTTTTATTAGTTTGTGTAATCCTAATTATGTTTTTTTAAGGTGTGTTTTTTGTTTTGTGTTTTATGGGGGAGGGAGGCAGGGTGTTTGCTAGAGGGCACGTTACAGATAGTTTTTATTGCTTAGACTAATCTGGAGGCTTTTACATTGCTTGGCAGACTTTTCCTGTATGCCGCACCCGCATTTTTTGTTTGCAACCCCATAAGGCTGCTAGCAAATATGTGCTAGTCCTGGATGAGATCAGCCAGGAAGGGGGGGAGGTAATTTACAGCGTTGTTGCCAACGTTTCTATGCAGTTGAAACGGCAATTCACCCCCTTCGCACCTAATTGGATCAGGAGCTTACAAGGCTGCATTGGATCCACATCAGTCAATCAGATTTGATTCTTCCCCCCATGGAGGTTCGGAGTCCACCCTGGCAGGAGTTCACCACGGATCCTTGCAATGGAAGTACAGATACATCTAGCCTCCTTTCGCGCTAAACAGCCCTTCTAGTCGCGCCATGCCATGACTCAGTAGCGCCAAGCGTATTTTTGTGCAACTTTTTACCTTCAAATGCGTCTTATTCGCACAGAGATGCGAATAGTTAGCACAAGCAGCTTCTGCTGATTAAAATGACATGATGCATACCTGGATTTTGTGAGCGTCTGCGGGTGTATCTGCATGCGAACTGCTACGTTACAGTGTCAGCTACTTTAACACTGTAAGGTAGCGTTTCGTATGCAGATATACCCGCAGTTGCACAAAGTACATAGGCATATCATTTTAATCAGCAGTAGCTGCTTATGCTAAATATTTGCATCACTGTGTGAATAAGACGCATTTGAAGGTAAAAAGACGCACGAAAAAGACACTCAGCGCTACCGAGTCACGTGGAGCTCCCACAGTATGTGTAACGCGACTTGCAGCGCACAGAGGATAGATGTATTGGGACACATCTGTATGGTCTTCTCCGCCGACACATGCAAGTACCAGATACGAACGGCAAGAACAGATGACAATTAATTTGTTCAGAAAAGCGCCTGTGTTCCAGATTTATAAGCCGGAAGGCACACTGAAGCTAAAGAAAATATAGTAAGCCTCTGATTATGTAACATGTTGGAAAAAAATAATGAAAACAAATACAATGAAATTAACTAAAAATATACACAAAAAAAAAAAATCACTATTTTGAAGGACATGACAAAGAATGAACTGAAGAGTTGTTTGATGGCAGCCCTCACTAAAAAAAAAAAAAAATTGGCCCATGGTCCAATAGTAAAAACCCCAAAGGGTGACAAAAGCTCAAAATAAAATGTAGGGATAAACCTAAAAGATTTTTGTACTTAAGTTAAATCTTTTTCTCAGGGTCCAAAAAAAAAAAAAAAAAAGTAGAGGAGAGAAAAATGTTCATCAACAAGAATAATAATAAAAGTAAAGATACAAGAATTAACGAAAAACAGAAATAGTGTGTGTGAGTGAGGGGAAGAGACAAATCAGTGACATTCCTCCTTACCCCCCCATTGGGCTCAGAGAAAATGATTTAACAAATACAAAAGCATACTCTACACTCCAAGTTTAGCAGTGCTCCCCAAAGCAGATGAACAAAAAATCCCATTTTCTATTCCATACATGGGGGTCACTGGAACATCTCAAAGTGGTGCATAAGTAAAAAGTATGCAGTTGAGGAGCACAACACCTTATGTTCAAAATGTGCATATTTGTGCAGTTTCCTAGGAAAAGAAAATTAGCTCCACCAAATCCATTAGTTTGGTACTGTAAAGCAATCATCACCAAGTTGAGATCCCATGGAGAAATTTAGAGGGGGATATATGGGGGCCACCCATGCATCACTCCTTAAAGAAGGTATGCACTTCAGGAATAGGGCCAAAAAGAGAAGCAAGATGGTTGAGAACTGAACTTTTAGAGAGCAGATTTTTAGGGGGGGAATTCAAATAGACCCATTAATTGAACGGGTGTGAAAAAGGGTGATAGCCTTAGAGCCCCTTTTTAACCCCCGTTAAATTAACGTGTTAACTAGCGTTAACACATTGAACTTTTCACGGATTCTAAGACCTATGCATCAACAGGGTCTTTTTAACCGTTAACAGCCTATTAATCAGGGATTTCCTTTTGGGTCTGATCAGACCAGTAAAATATCCCCATTAAGTGCAGCCTGCCGGCTGCCTAAGGGGCTAATGGAATAGCCCCGGGGATCAATTAGCACGCAGCAAATTACAGTGGCTAACTGAATTCCCCCCTTAAACCCCCTCCAGACCATCCTGCAGGAACAGTAGTAACTGGTCCAACAGTAAAAACAACCTAGCTTCACACCAGGAGATGGAGACCCTACAAACCCAGTGGTGGTTCTTGGCCAAATCAAGCTTCCATGAGCATGGAATGACCCACACGGCAAAAAAAAAGAAAAAACTTTAGTGGGAAGAAACATGGCTTAAAACAGCCACAACGTTAAAAGGCAGCCAATGTAAACTCTTGAGGATCCCTATGGACTTCGTAGAATCAGAGATAACAAAGGTAAGTTCTTACCATATCTCTTGTTTTCTACTTCAGGGTCCATAGGGGGGTCCACAGGGTTGACCTTGGGGATGTCCCAAAGCAGTACAACTAAGGGCAGGGACGCTCCTGTGCTGAAAGGAGAATCCGGTGCCCAAAGGATGCATCCTGAGAGGAGAAGGTGTCAAAAGCATAGAACTATAGAAAGGTCTGGATGGAAGACGACGTGGCCGCCTTACACAGCTGAACAGCCAATGCGCCACAGCTAGCAGCCCACGAGGGACCCACAAACCGAGTAGAATGAGCCTTAACAGAGGCCGGAACAGGCAAACCCTCCTGTGCATAAGCCTCGCAAATAACCAAACAAAGCCAACGGGCCAAAGTTTGTTTGCCGGCAGGCCAATCCCTCTTGTGAGAGCTAAAGAGGACGAACAAGGAATCAGACTTCCGAATGGAACTAGTCCGGTCTACATAAACTTTGAGAGCACGGACCACAGCTAAGGAAGCCTCACCAGCCGAGAGATCAGGTGACTGAAATGCCGGAACAACAATTTCCTGATTAATGTGGAACTTAGAAACCACTTTAGCTAGAAAACCCAGGTGAGTGCGAAGCACTGCCCTGTCCTTGTGAAAACTCAGAAAAGGATGGTGACAGGAGAGCGCCCCCAATTCGGATACCCTTCTGGCTGAAGCAATCGCCAGTAGAAAAGCAGTCATAACAGTCAACCATTTGAGTTCCACCGACTCAAGAGGTTCAAATGGAGGACCCTGTAAGGAACAAAGCACCACCGCCAAATCCCAAGGAGCCACTGGGGGAACAAAGGGAGGCTGAATCCTGAGAACACTCTGGAAAAAGGTGCGGAGATCTGGCAGAGCAGCTATCCTATGCTGGAACCACACATAGTGCAGACACATGAACTTTCAAAGACACTAGGCGTAAGCCTAGGTCCAAACCAGACTGAAGGAACACCAAAATTCTAGAAACACGAAACGCCTGAGGATCGTAGTTTCTGGACTCTCACCATTGAAAATAAGTATGCCACAGTCTGTGGTAAATCCTGGCGAAAGCAGGCTTGCACGCCTGTAGCACTGTGCCTGATGACCAAGCTGGAAAAACCCCGGGACCTCAAGACAGATGTCTCAAGAGCCACGCCGTCAAAGACAGACGACCCAGATCTGGGTAAAGGCAGGGCCCCTGAGACAACAGGTCCCGACATTGAGGCAGAAGAAACAAAACGTCGATGGAGAGGCCCCAAAGATAGGAGTACCAAGGACGTCTGGGCCAAGCCGGAGCCACAAGCAGAAGCGTCCTGCCGTCCTGTTTGAATTTCCGGAGGACCCGAGGCAGCAGTGATAGCAGAGGGAATAGATACGCCAGTTGAAACCTCCATTTCACTGATAGCGCGTCGACCAGGCTTGCATTGGCGTCTCTTGTCCTGGACCCGTACACAGGCAGCTTGTGATTGTGACGGGAGGCCATGAGGTCGACCTCCGGCAGTCCCCACCTGTCCACGAGTAGTTGAAAAACCTCTGGGTGAAGGAACCATTCCCCGGGATGCACGTCGTAACGGCTGAGGAAGCCCGCCTCCCAATTGAGGACTCCTGGAATGAAGACTGCCGAGATGGTCGGAAGGTGGCACTCCACCCAAGACAGGATGCGTGACATCTCCGGCATTGCTGCTTGACTGAGAGTCCCCCCTTGATGGTTGATGTACGCCACCGAGGACTGAACTTGCACTGCCCATCCTTGAAGAGCGTGACCAGACAACTGGAAGGCCCGAAGTTCCAGAATGTAGATGGGAAGAACCGCTTCTTCCGCCGTCCAACTGCCCTGAAGTGAAAGTGGACCTGACACTGCCCACCAACGCCGGAGACTGGCATCTGCCATGAGCAAAACCCAGTCCGGGTTCCAAAAGGGGCGACCCTTGGTGAGATGTGACGTCTGAGGCCACCAAGCAAACAGGCGCACCTCCGGAGACAACACCAGCATCCGAGTCCTGACCCGGTGTGGTAACCCGTTCCATTTGGATAGAAACAGCCCCCCTGCAGGGGCGTGGAATGAAACTGGGCATACTCCACCATGTCGAATGTCGACACCATGGACCAGAGAACTCTCATTGCCGAGTGAACCAACACCTGGGAACTGTTCAGACAACTGCTCACTCGTAGTTGTAGGGAGGAAACCTTTTCTGGAGTCAGAAAGATCCATTGCCGACGAGAGTCCAGAAGGGCTTCCAAATGAATAGACGCTTCCAAATGAATAATCCTCTGTGACGGAATGAGGGAGGACTTCTTCCAGTTTATCAGCCGATCGTCAGGTGCAGATGTTGCAAAAGTACCTCCGGAGAGTCTGGCAGCAATTAGAGGTCGTCCAGATACAGCAGAAGCCGTATACCCTGGCTGCGCAGATGGGCAGCCATGACAGCCATAATTTTGGAGAACACCCTTGGAGCTGTGGAAAGGCCAAAGGGCAGAGCCTGAAATTGGAAGTGAAGCCGACGTATAGTAAACCTCAGATACCGCTGGTGTGAAGGTGCTATAGGAACATGGAGGTAGGCCATATAATCCCCCGGTTCCATAGCCAGAATGATGGAACGCAAAGTTTCCATCCTGAATGTGGGCACTCTGAGGAACTTGTTCAACGATTTCAGGTTGAGGATAGGCAGATGAGACCCATTGGGTTTCGGAACCAGAAACAGAGAAGAGTAGTAACCCGTCCCACGTTGAGAAAGCGGAACGGGAAGAACGACCCCTGCTTTCAGCAAGGAGTCTATGGCTTCCTGAATCTGCAAGGCCTTGGTCTTGTCCTGAGAAAGACCCGTGCAGAAGAACTGTTGGGGGGGTCTGTGACAGAAGGAAAAGGCGTACCCCTGAAAGACCACTTCTTGTACCGAAGCATCCGTGGTGGTATTGCACCAACACTGAGTGAATTGAAGAAGTCGGCCTCCCACTGTGGGATCCCCCAGAGAGAGGCCCGTCCCATCAGGCTGAAGGCTTATCCTCTGGCTTGGAAGCAGGGAGTCTAGTGCTCCAGGCCTGCTTCTTTGACAGGTGAGCAGAGACCGCTGCCGCCGAAACTCTGGAAGTCAGAAGACTCTTCTCCAATATAAGAAGCGGCATCCCTCATCTGTCCAACTAAAGCTCTCTGAACCTCCGGAGCTTCCTCAGGAAAAGTATCTTCCAGTACATTGGCCCAGCGCTCAATGCTTTAGCCACCCAAGAGATGGCCATGGACGGACAGGCCACTGCCCCTGAGAGAGAATAAATGGCTTTAAACAGGTCTCCACTTTCCTGTCTGTGGGATCCTTTAGGGATGAAATGGACGGCACAGGCAAGGGTAGCACTCTTGATTAAGCAAGTAACATGAGAATCCACCGCAGGCGGTGTTTCCCACTTTATGCAACGACTTGCAGGAAACAGATAACTAGATGCTAAACATTTCTGAGGCTGGAACCTCTTACTAGGCGACTGCCAGGCCTCCGCCATATAATCAGTCAGCTGGTCAGATAGAGGAACAACAGCCGCAGTAACTTTTGCCTGCTTAATACTAGGATACTTGGAGTTATGGGCCGTGTAGCACACAATTGTATGTGACCCACCTCACAAATAGATGAATTTATATAAGTGAGGTCCAAGAAAAGCCCTTCCCACACACACCTGTCAGGGTTGTAGGAGAAGGAAAGGGATAGTCATAGACTGACAATAAGCAGAAATAAAGCACAGACAGTCAGCACTAGCAAAAGTCACATACAATGCAGAAAGTCTATGCTCACTGCACCTTGTCACTACAATCAACCGCCCAGATTCAGTGTCTGGGAGGGCTATAGTGCTGTGTAAGCTGTCCTTTAGCAGGGGAGAGGTACACAGGGGGACCGGTCCACGCGCTGCCTGGGAGATCTGCGCTGCCACTGGAGAGAAGATGGCCGCCGGAGACTCAGAGGAGTGGCCGCAGGAGGAAGCAGCTCAGCGTCGCCATAACTGATCGGAAAGGCATGCTGAGCTGAGGGGAGGAGCCACTAGACAGGGAAGGCTGCCACCCCTGGCTAGCAATTAACCACAGGGACGCTGGCTCCCACTGCCGGCATAATTCACTGGTGGTTTAGTGGTCCCGCGGGGTATTCCTCCGGAGAGGTGGAGCCTGCTGCCACTGCTAGCGCCTCCGGTCTGTCCACAGAGACCGGAGGCATGCGACTGAATAGACAGGCGGGTCACCGCAAGCAGTGATCCGCGTCTTACCTTATCCCCGATGCTCCGGCAGCAGCCGTGGGAGTACCCAGAGCCTGTGCTAGTACATACTCTGGGGTCCCGCCACGATTCCCAGATCTGTACTGGCGTCAAGGCACCAGCGGGGTGTAGGAGCGGCAGCTTGGACGTCTAATGGACAGTCTGATGCTGCCACTCTGAAGAGTTAAATACAAAAAAATTAAAATTAAAAACACTCTAAAAATAAGCTTAGGGGCTGCTAAGTAGCCCCCCTGTGCTAAGGGTGACCCGACTCCAGCCGGGCACCAACTAAAACTGAGATGCCTGTGGCACGGGGTATAGAGGAGGATGGACCCAGTGCATCCTGGGAGCAGCAAAAGCTGCGTGGTGCCCATGGATCCAAATCCAGCTATACCCCAAGGTCAACCCTGTGGACCCCCTATGGACCCTGAAGTAGAAATGCTACAAGTTTCCCAATGGCAATTTATTTAACCTACAGCTGTGGCACTGTCCAACTGTATCATGGTGGTCTTTCCTCACAAAAACTTAAGTTCGGTAACTAGAATGTTGAAAACTGCTCTGAGCTCCATTGAGTTTATCAGGAACTTTGAGTACTCCAGAGTACAAAACCCTATAATAGTACTGCACATGCATGGTTCTCTGCGAGTCTTTCTCCTCTGTGTCTTTCAGTGCATAGGACATGCCCATGCTTGCCCCTATATTAACAGGGACTGTGCCACAGCTAAAGACCCCCGAGATACTGCTGTGTCACCACAACTGAGTGTATTATATAAATCCAGATGCTATCACTGCATATGTGCATACAGTGCATTATTGGCATCAGCATTACTCTATACGCTACAGGCTGCAACTGGATATACTGCATCCACTACCTGCTACATATTGCATTAACATGGTATTATTTTGCACCAGCTTTGTACAGGTCAAAAAAAACATTCCCTGGTTAAGTAAAGTTTTCAGGTTTACACCTCTCATCCATCAGCAGGGAAAAACATGCACCTTTGAACAGTCTGAAAATCATGCTCGTAAGACTTTCAAAATTGGCTTGACATGGAACACCTTTAAATGAAATTGTGCAAAATGCACCAGCGGAAATTTTCCCGGGAACTTCATGCAAAGGTGAACAGACACCTGTGTGTGAGCTAACAGGGAATTCATAAGTCCCTGTAGCAAGGGGATTTTGTCATCAGTTTCGAACAGAAGCGCCATCTGGAAAGGTGTTCATTTGGATTTCTTTACATTTCATTGTTTGTATTAAGTTAAGTCGTAACGTGTCTCTATAAGGAGCTTGTAGCAAGGCAGGGGACTAAATCATGAATAGCAGGTTGTACACATAAGGAACAACAATTAGGCCACTGGATCAGAAAAGGCTAGCCACAACCAAATAGATAACTATTTTCTCTTCTAAAAATGAGGGGGGATTTATTTTGAAAGCCCCATGCCTCCAAATTCTATATTCTAGACTTTTACAAAATGTTTTGTATTGGGTTACCGCAGTGTTTCTTTTTAGCTTTACTGTGAAAAACAATAATGTCTGAATTTCAATGCATTTTAGTGGAAAAAAATATTAACCAGTAGTCTATTTCCCTGTCTTTAGGCAAAATGTTTCACTGCAATTGAAAGGTGTAATATTTTATACAGCCGCCAAGAAAAAGGAGTTAAAGGACGGTAAAACATAAATAGATATCACACATGAAGAACTCAACAAGCAGTTTTCTTTGTGTTCTATTCACACCTAACCCTTAGTGCAAAAACAAAGTGGAGAAGCTGTTAATTAGAAAGCAAAAAAAAAGTGAGGAGCAATGCTTACCAATTTGATGATTTTAATTAGAACCCAGTTGTTAGTAGAAGAAGTCATGAGCTTGAAGAATAGAGGGGCCAGCGATAGGTAATTTTTGGGGTTTCGGCGGGCTAGTTCACAAATGACATTCACTGCTGCAGACTGCACACCTGGTAAAAGAGTAGACCGCTTTCTTACAAAACAAATATAATTTTGTAACATACAAACCAGTACAGATGTGTCCACATTGAGGAAAAAGTAAAAATTAAAGGAAAAGTAGCAAAGTACATAGTATACCATTTGCAAAAATAGCAAAATTGAGGAAAAAGTAGCAAAGTTAAGAAAAAAGTATAGTCTGTGGTAAGATGCAAGGACAGGTCAGATAGGAGTGACCTGTGCCAGGTATTCTTATGCTTCAACTGTGACTTTATACCAATTTCTTTGCTTCAAAAGAAACAAATCCTAATTACAGAGTACACTATTTGCGCTCTAAGATGCAAAATTACCAAAAAAGTAGCACAATGAAAGAGTAAAACTAGCAAAGTTGAGAAAAAAGTAAGCATAACTGAAAGAGCGCCAGGCGTCTTGCACCATATGGTGTAAATGGGACAGGATATGAGAGCACACCTGGAAATAGTACAAATGCTCACCTGGGTCAGGGTCCTCTAGCTTTTCTTTGAGTCTTGGGAATGCTGGTCGCAGAGACTCTGGGTACTTCAGAAAAACTTTGTACATTATCAGAACAGACTTTTTCCTAATATATGGCTTTGTGTGGGACATCTACAAGGTATGGATTAAACGTGAACAGTTAATAATTGACAACAATGCGTTTCGTGTCAAATGTGTCAATACTGTATATTGTAAAATCTCTACATTTTAAACAGATGCACCAAATTTCATCCAATCAGCCTTGCTTTACATTTTTAGCACTTTAAACAGGATTTTGGTACCTACCGATAGATACCTTGCTCCGATTGCAAAGGAGATACTGGAGGCTTCATAACAGTGGGGTATAGTTGTGTACTAAACGGGAGCTGGCACTTTAAATTTAGAAAGTGTGACTAGCACCTCCCCCTCTATAAGTCAGTCTTCGGAAACTGTGCCCGAGGAGAGTTGGAAAAAGCAACCTGCAGAGGAGGAGGTGACGCAAGTACACAAAATAACAAACACATAACATGTGTAAAAAGGTTTTAAAAACAGTTGAACAAAGAAAACAACCAGTCATAACATAGACTGACAAGCTACCATGGCAGGAAGGAACAGCGCTGGGTGGGCGTCCAGTGTCCCCTGTGGAATCGGAGAAAGGGATTTACCGGTAAGTACAAAAATTCTGTTTTCGCCTTCATCCACTAGGGGACACTGGAAGCTTCATAACAGTGGGGACATCCCAGAGCTCCCATCCTGGGTGGGAGAGCGCTGAGAACCCTGCAGAACAGCACGGCCATACTGCGAGACAGAGGCTGCGGATTTATCAAAACAATAAAACCGGACAAAAGTATGCCGGCCCGACCAAGTGGCCGCACAACAAAGATGAGCCATGGAAACCACACGGGCAGCCGCCCATGAGGAACCCACCAAGCGCGTGGAATGCGCTGTGATGGAAGCCGGAGGTTCCATGGAGGAGGCCACATAGGCCTGCCTGATGGTCAGACAGATCCATCGTAGAATAGTCTGCTTGGAAGCTGGCCAACCAGGACGAGAATCATCATACAGGACAAACAGGGTGGCTGATTTCCGTAGAGATGCAGTCCTATCCACATAGATCCTGAGGGCTCTTACAATGTCCAGGGATCTGGAAGCTGGAGAGTCCTCTAGAAGAACCGGCACCACAATAGGCTGGTTTATGTGGAACGCAGAGACCACTTTAGGAAGGAATGCCATCTGCGTATGGAATTCAGCCCTATCCACATGGAATACCAGGTATGGAGGACGACAGGAGAGCTCAGAGTTTCGACACTAACCTGGCCGAAGCCAGGGCTAAGAGAAGTACCACCTTCCACGAGAGGTACTTAAACTCAACAGTCTAATGGTTCGAACAGAGAAGACTGCAAGAAAGAGAATGAGATCCAAGTCCCACGGAGCCGTGGGAGGAATAAAGGGTGGTTGCAAACGGATAACCCCCTGCAGAAAAGTCTGAACATCCGGGAGTAAGGCCAGTTTTTTCTGGAAGAAAATGGACAGTGCTGAAACCTGAACCTTCAGGGATCCAAGACGTAGACCCGCTGAGAATCCTGCCTGCAGGAAAGTAGGAGCCTGGACACCTTGAACGTTGTAGGAGGCGATCCCTGCCATTCACACCATATAACATAAGCCTTCCAGATACGATGGTAGTGGCTGGAAGTAACCTCCTTCCGAGCCCGGAGCATGGTAGGGATCACCGTAGATGGGATCCCCTTCTCACCGTAAGATTGCCCTTTCAACATTCACGCCGTCAAACATATGCCGCCTTAAGTCTGGATAGATGAAAGGACCCTGCTGTAGGAAATCCTCTCGCAGCTGTAGAGACCACGGATCATCAGCAGTAGACGTCGGTTGAAATACCAAGCTCTGTGGGGCCAATCTGGAGCCACTAACAGAACCATGGTTCGTTCCCTCTTGATGCGTTGCAGTAGCGGAGGCAGTAGAGGGATTGGTGGAAACCGATAGACAAATCGGAACCGCCAGGGTGTTGAGAGTGCGTCCACTGCCACGGCCTCCGGGTCTCTTGTCCGACAGCAGTACAGAGGCAGTTGATAATTGTGTCTGGATGCCATGAGATTGACTTGTGTAAGGCCCCACCTGTGGAACAAGCTGTTGAAATACCTGGGGATGTGCCCACTCCCTAGGATATACGTCCTGATGACTGAGGTAGTCGGTCTCCCAATTGTCCATGCCTGGAATAAATATTGCCACAGCGAATTCCTCCACCCAGAGTAGAATGCGGCTTACTTCTTTCATTGCCACCCGACTTCTGGTGCTGTCTTGACCCTAAACTGACGGCCTGACCCTGCAACAGGTGATGTGCTAGTTGAAGAGCATAAAACACTTCCCTTAATTCTAAGATGTTTATGGGCAGTCTCGCTTCCTGTGGAGTCCAGCGGCCCTGGAAGTGGTTCTCTAGAGTCACTGCCCCCCCAATCCCACACTCCGAACCTTTTGCCCTCCAACCTCTTGCCCTCCAACAGGTAAGATGAACTCAGCCACCAGAGAAGAGATATCAGAGTTCTGGGGGCAAGCTTCACTCGTTGGTGAAGGAATAGATGAGATCCCGACCATTGAGAGAGGAGGGCCAGTTGAAAAAGCCTGGAGTGGAAACGGCCATATGGAATGGCCTTGAAGGTCACAACCATCTTCCCGAGGAGTCGTATTCACAGGTGCACCAATACTCGTCGATGTTGTAAGATCAGCTACACCATCTCCTGAATGGAAGTTTCTTTTTCCTAAGAAAGGAAGACCTTCTGACATACCATATCCAGAATCATCCCCAGAAATTAGAGCCTCTGTGTTGGCTGCAGATGTGACTTGGGAAGGTTCAGGATCCACCAGTGTTGTATGAGGAGATAGTGAGTCACCAATATGTTTTGTAATAATTGATTCCTAGAAGTAGCTTTTAGGAGATCATCCAGGTAAGGGACAATCGTGACTCCCTGAGTCCGAAAGAGAGCCATCATCACAGCCATTACCTTGGTGAATACTCTGGGAGCCGTAGGGTAAGGCCTGGAACTGAAAATGTGAGTCCCGAATGGCGAATCGTAGGAACGCCTGGTGAAGCGGCCAGATGGGAATGTGTAGGTAGGCATCTTTTGTCCAAAGACACCAGAAACTCGTTTGCCTCGAGCCCTGCAATGACAGATTGATGGGACTCCATCTTGAACTTGAATACTCTCAGGTAGGGATTGAAATCCTTCAGTTTCAGAATAGGTCTGACTGATCCGCCTGGCTTCGGAACCACAAACAACCGAAAGAAGAACCCCTGCTTTAGTTGATGTGTGGGGACATGTACCAACACTCCAGCGGTCAGAAGTTTGTCTACAGTTTCTTGCATCGCGACCCCTCTGTCACAGGAAACTGGCAAAACAACTGGAGGTGGTGGCTGTATCTGGAACTCGAGTTTGTACCCCTGGGTTATGGAGGTCCCGAACAAAGGGGTCCGGACAAGATTGTGCCCACACTACCCTGAAATCTCGAAGACTAGCTCCCACCCTGGGGTCTCCCAGGTGAGAGGGAAACCCGTCGCGCAATGGATTTGTCCTGGTGTGTAGACACTGCTGCGGCTCTACCCCTACCTCTGGAACCACGAGAAATGGTAGGTCCTCCTCTGGAACGGCCTCTGAATCTTCCTGGGGCATGAAAGGACGTCCTGAATAAGGCTTACGGGTAGCTGAAGCAGCTGGGGAGAGTAAGTAGACTTACCCCCGTAGCCTGGGAGATCAACTTGTCCAACTTGTTCGGGCCTGAAATGGACATCTCCGGTGAATACAAGTGCTTCCACCGCCCTCTTTGATTCTGCATCAGCCTGCCACTGTCGCAGCCAAAGAACTCTGCGAGCCAATACTGCTAGAGCAGAAGACCTAGAGGCGAGATTACATACCTCTTTTGACGTCTCACCAAGATAAGCAGCCGACTCCCCAATCTGTTCTGCTAAAGGAGTCCTGTCCTTAATCCTTCCGATAGTTGTTTAGCCTAGGTTTCTATCGTCTTATTGACCCAGCAGCCCACTAGCGCAGGGCGAAGTATCACGCCCGCTACTCTGTAAATGGACTTTAGGGTTTTCTCCAACTTCCGGTCCGAAAGCTCCTTTAAGAAAATGGCTCCTAGTACTGGCAGAACCGTCTTTTTGGACAGGCGAGACACAGAGATCTACCGATGGTGGAGTCTCACATAGCTTCATGCTTTCTGTAGGGAAAGGGTAGGAGGACAAAAGTCGACGGGATACCTAGAATATTTTTTTCCGGGTGTTTCCAAGCAGTGGCGAGGATAGAATCCAGCTCCTCTGATGCTGGAAAGGAGGCAGCTTGTCTTTGCTTTTTAGTAAAGATAGATGGCCAAGCAGAACTCTGGTCCGCTTCTTCCACGTTTAATACCTGGCGGATAAAATCAAAGGCAGATTACTGGGACAAAGGTTCTGGATCTTCCGGAATCAAGAAAAATCGCCCTCCTCTAGAGGAGGCATATCCTCATCCTCAGAGTCATCCGACTGTAGGACTGAGGGTAACAGCCTCTTCTTGGAAACCTGTGAAGTCACGGGACGTCATGGCTTTTGTGAGCCTCTCAACCAACTTAGCTAGGGAACGAGCCCAGGCTGGTTCAGTGGGAGGGAGATTAGACTTGAGTTCTGGAAATCTCTCTTTCTGCAGACAGGCATGACATAACAGAAGTGAACTGCGCCTCCCAAGTCGGCGGTTCCAGCGTCTGGGGTGATTCTTGAGCCTGCTGCTCTGAATCACAACAGGGAGCTAGATAACTGTCCCTGTATAAACTTTTCTGCACATTTTGTGCAAGAAAAAGTTTTCTGTGAAGCTTTAGATCCTCTTCCAGCCATGGTACACAATACTGACATACAAACAATACAGTAATGTAGTGAACAGTGTAAGAGTAGAGACTGAGATATATAGAGCGGTAGGAAATAAGGGCAGAGAGGGAGGAGAGCCACACCCGCCCAAACAGCGCTGTTAGCAGCAGTGACCGCACCGAGTGAAAAAAAAAATGTGGGTCCCATGGACTCCTCACTTAAAGAAAAATTGGGGTCCTACGCCACAGTTTCTGGGTCCCATTACAATTTATGCCTCACTGCCTGTAGCACATAAAAATGCTGTATATGATATATTTTGCAAAAAGAATGATATGGGGAGAAAGGAACAGAGGGCACAGGAGAGGGAGGGGAGAGCACACAGGAAAGGTAGAAGGGGTATAGACTTGGGGAGAGTACACAGTAGAGCAGAAGGGGTATAGACATGGGGGAGAGTACACAGGAGAGAAGAAGGGGTACAGACATGGGGGAGTGCACAGGAGAGCAGAAGGGGTACAGACATGGGGAGAGGAGAACAGGGGGCCCAGGGATGGGGGAGAGTACACAGGAGAGCAAAAGGGGTAGAGACATGGATAGAGAGGAACAGGGGGCACAGTTGGGAGGAAAAAGTACACAGGAAAGCAGAAGGGGTACAGATATAGGGAGAGGGGAACGTAGTACAAGGCGACAGTACAATAATTAATATTTATTTTACATCAATTGCTATAATATAAACATGTGTTACAGTAGCAACAATACACCACAGCCTGCCCCAACTGTATTATAGCCACAGAATACTAGGGCCTGCTTCCTTATATTATAATAACAGGACCTTAGATGCTGCCCCACATGTACAATATTTTGCTCCACTATTAATCTAACAGGACACAAGTCAGTCTCCCCTCATACCAGTGCACTAGTGGGTGTTGCAGCTGTATTATAAGAAGGCACTAGAGAATGCTCCCTTGTAGAACACAACAACATTAGGACACGAGGCTCTGCTCTAATGTGCTGTAATAAATATTTAGCTGGGTAAGGGAGGCCTGGGGGAAGTTAGAAGAAACCAGGAGAAATCAGGTGTAAAAAAGGTGGTAGTTGAACGCACAGCCGGCAGCATTTGGATGTGATGCCGCCGCCGGCGATTCGTAGGTGAGCTGCTGCCTGCGGTGATTGGACTAGAACGCAGCCAACGGTGATTGGATGCGATGCCGCCGGTGGTGACTGGTAGGCGAGATGCTGCCTGTGGTGATTGGACGAGAACGCCGCCGGTGTTGATTGGATGTGATGCAGCTGGCAGTGATAGTAGGCGAGATGCAGTTTGTGGTGATTGGCTGCTGCGGCCGCTGTGTATGCGCCACAGCAGCCAGTCACCGTCGGCAGAATCTATTTTCTCTCCTACCAAGCATCACCAGCTGTGATTGGCTACTCTGCGGCGCGCGCACATAGCGCGTTCTATGGGACCCAGACCTTTTTAAAACTGAGTCCCTCACTACCTGGATCTCGTAAAAACGCGCTCGAGTGTATTTTTTGCGTTCACTGTAGCAGTGCCAAAAACGTTATGTATAAATTACAGCAGTAATATTATACTGTGCTCCAATGTAGCACAAACCCCACTGATCACTCACGAATCCTGGGGAGGCGGTCTCAGCCTCAGTGCTGTGAAAGCGATCAGCGCAGTTAGCAGCAGCATGTAATGGCCGTCAGCTCTGCTTACTGGAAGCACCAGGGAAGCTGGGAGCAAGGAGCATACCTCAGCGTTAGGCTCCGCCCCACCCCCCATATGGCACCCGTTTTAAACCACTAGAGCAGGGCTGTATATGGCGTCCGCGGACTGTCACTGCTAGTAAACACCGTAGTCTCTGTGCCTGGCAACCCCGCTAATCGGGGAGCCAGGTTATACTCACGAAAACTGCCAAGGGTGCAGGTGAGGCTAATGTGGGGCCTGCGACGTGCGCCGCATGCAGCGCGTCCAGCTGCCTGTCATGTCCTCAAAGCTTGAATCAGCATCTTCCTTAACTATCTTAAATTAAACTTTGCCCTGAGGAGAAGCCCAAAGTATGGCCAGCTCCCTTGTGCACAATACTGAGACTGGCTTGTAGCGGGGTATAGAGGGGGAGGAGCTAGTCACACTATCTAAATTTAAAGTGCCAGCTCCCGGTTAGCACACATCTATACCCCACTGTAATGAGACTCCAGAGTCCCCTAGTGGATGAAGGAGAAAAAAAATGTCTCAATCTCCATTACCACTGTTTAGCACTTTAAGTTTATTGACAAAAGGACAAGCCTAAACTGGCAGCCTGGGAACTTCAGATTTTACTTACAAATACACAAAGCACAGAACCAGAAGTATAGTACATTTTCCAAAAGTTGTCCTGCCCCAATGTTACCCTGGTAAATTAATAAAGTGATCCACCTAGCAATGATCTATTCTGCTGCTGTCAAACCTCTCTGTGGGCATCCTAAAGGAATACATGTATATATATATCCTTGAAAAAAGGGGGTGCACTCACCAGTCCCAGCCTTGACAAAGGTCCACGGTTGGGACCGAAACGTTGATCCTGTATTTATTTTTAATTGTTGGAATAAAAGACTTTTAAAGAAGACTGGTGAGTGCACCCCCTTTTTTCAAGGTTATACACAGGACCTGAAGGTCTATTTTGGGCAGCTACCCCAGCGATTTATCACTACAAGACGTGAGTGTGGACATATTTTTATATATATATATATATATATATATATATATATATATACATACATATATATATATATATATATACACACACACATATATATATATATATACATACACACACACGAGGTTCAATATGTAAGGTAACAAGACCTCTCATTGCACAAATTTATTCAACTTGTATATACGTATAATCAATAGTATGGCCTTTGTACAGGTTACTTTTTTAAATAGTCCCCATAATGTCTAAGCAATTGTTCCAATGTGTGTAAAGACATCTATCCCGGCATAGAAGAAATCAGTGTCAAGTGCCTCAAGCCAGGACATGACGGCTTGATGACTTCACCATCCTCTCCTTACACCCATAAGCTTCTCAATGGTCCAAAAGAGATCAGAAATATTACCAACTCGAATGAATCGGTCCTCCTGAATCAAACATTCAAAGCAGCACAAATTGTCATTTGTGGTGGACGTGCTTGGGCAGCCAGATCACTGCTGATCTTGAACATCTGTCCTGCCATTATTAAAGGCAGTACACCAAACCCAAATTTGTTTCCGTGACATTATCACAATACACCTCGACAAGCTGGCAATGAATTTCAGCTGCTAATGTGAATATGATAACACTACGCACCTCATTGTTTGACCATGTTTCCACCAGCCCCACCGTCTCACAACTGATGTTGGGACAGTATGACTGATATGAGGGGCAGTCTAATGACCGGGAGGTGACGCAGTGGTCTACCTACTCTGGCCTGATGGGAAATTAGAATGAAATACAGAACATTACACACGAGAGGTCTTGTTACCTTATTGAACTATATATATATATATATATATATCTTGAGAACGATGCATTAAATGGCATCAAAACGTTGATGCATAATCTCCCGCCTACTGATATCTTTGATTGGGAGTTCCGCTGCCAGAGGAATTGTATGTGGGACCATTTGTGGTTACATGCGGAGGGCACCCTCTTTTATCGGTGACCAGGAGTGCCATCTATCATGTATGTATGTATGTATGTATGTACATACACATATACACACACATTTTCTTTTTCTCTCGTGTGCGTGTTGGTGTATCATATTTAACATGCCTCATCACATTTCTTTCCTCCCACTCGCTCCTTGACCCTTTTCAGTCTGGCTTCCGTTCTTTCCACTCCTCTGAAACTGCCCTCACAAAAGTCAGCAATGAACTCCTTGCTGCCAAATACAAGGGCCACTACTCCCTGCTCATTCTCCTTGACCTCTCTGCTGCTTTTGACACTGTAGACCACCCTCTACTGCTGCAGATCCTTCACTCCCTTGGTCTACGTGACACTGCTCTCTCCTGGCTGTCCTCTTATCTCTCTGACCGCTCCTTCTCTCTTTCCTCTCACGACTACTCCTCCCTACCACAGCCTCTTACAGTAGGTGTTCCCCAAGGTTCTGTTCCTGGACCTCTCCTATTCTCTCTCTATACGTCCTCTCTAGGTAAACTCATCCGCTCTTTTGACCTCCATTATCATCTCTATGCTGATGATACTCAGATATACCTTTCCCCCTCTCTACTGACTCGTATCTCTAACTGTCTCTCTGCTATCTCTTCCTGGATGTCCCAGCGATTTCGCAAACTTGATATGTCTAAGACTGAGCTGACCGTCTTCCCACCCTCCCACATATGTCCCACTATTTATTTAACAATAGATGGCATAACTATCTCATCTAGTCCCAAAGTGCGTTTGTCCTGGACTCTTCCCTCTCCTTCAAACCACATATTCAGAACCTCTTGCAGTCCTGTTTCCATCTGAAGAATATTTCCAAGATCAGACCCTTTCGCACCAAGGATGCCACCAAAACCCTCATACATTCACTGGTCATCTCAGATTAGACTGTAACCTCCTCCTATCTGGCCTCCCCAAATCCCATCTCTCTCCTCTCAGTCTGTGCTCAATGTGGCTTCTCGGCTCATTTTCCTCTCCAAACGCTCTACATCTGCCTCACCTCTCTTACAAGCCCTCCACTGGCTCCCCTTCCCTTTCAGAAGCCAATTCAAGGTTCTCACACTCACTTACAAAACCCTCACCGATTCCTCTCCCATTTACATCTCTGATCTCCTCTCCTTTCACTCTTCAGTCCGCCCTCTTCGTTTACTTAATACAAGCCGCCTTTCAAGCCAATTGATTACTTCCTCCCACTCCCGCCTCCAAGATTTTGCCTGCGCTGCTCCCCACCTTGGAACACGATCCCTTTCCCCATCAGACTCTGCACCTCTCTACAATCTTTCAAACGAGCTCTTAAGACCCACTACTTCATTAAAGCCTTCCAGCTCTCATCCCAACTTGCTGCTACATCTTCCTTCCTCCCCGCCTACCCAGTCTGTCATTCCTGTTCGTCTGCCCCTCCCTTAAAGAATGTAAGCTCTTTCGAGCAGGGCCCTCTACCCTCTTGTGCTTCTCCCTACTGTAATTTAATTGATCTCTTACTCCCCACTAGGGCAACCAACACTCGGCTGCTTATGTAGGCGTAAAAGTCGCTAAAATAGCAATGTTTAATATACATGTCCAGGCCCTGCTTTGTATTGTATATAGAGAGGCACTTCTCTCACACACACTGTAGAAAGTAAAGTGCACTCACCAGGGACTTTGTAATTGAAACCCAGTTTATTACTCACAGAGTAAGATCATTAGTATAGGTCCGCGTTTCGATCACAGAATGTGACCTTCATCAGGACACATCACACAACAAGACGGGCCTCCTTAAATACCCAAATCCATTAAAAAGCAAATCAATCCCACCCACCCCACTTGGATAAAACCAGAAGTGACATCACACTTACAAGATACTCAAATTAGGACCACAATGGATGCTTGGCAGTGAAGACTTGAATGCTGTTCCACCCAAATCAGGGTCGGTTTTCAAGAGGGGACAGTATTTCTTAATCGATTTTTGTGTCGTACATATATTTATGTCACATTTGACACCAAGTATCATCTTTCCAGTAGAGATGAGCGGGTTCGGATTTACTCGGTTCTTTTCGCCTCTTTACCGCAAGTTCAGATTAGTTCGGATTTATTTTATTGGCTATCCAAAACAAGTGATAGCCGATAAGCTAATAAAATGCAGTTTTGAGATGCGAGTAAATCCGAACCCGCTCATCTCTACTTTCCAGACGTTCTGGCCTTGGCTGGTTTACTACTTGTACCCTGGAAAAAAAGTATCTTGCCCTGGTGGGGTATTGTGCAATAATTACAGTCTTATGACTCCTTTTGAAAACCGACCCTGGCTTGTGTGGAGGAGCATCCAAGCCTCCACTGCTAAGCATTCATCGTGGTCCTAATATGAAGGATCTATTATACAGAACCAGTGTGCAACTTGGAGGATCAAAATGCTGTTAAGTGGTTGTTCTTTCCCACAGCCACATAGCGGTGAGCAGATAAATTGAACCACCGCCTGACATGTCAAATGGATCATATTATATATTTTTTATTTAGCACATTCCGGGAAAGAAGGACCAAGCATTGTTCCGATATACGCCTGGCGTATGCTAAAGCTAGTAAGGATAAACCTGTTGCAGCTCATTTTCTTCAGATGGGACACCAGATTTCAGCTCTGAAGTATGATGATGATTGAATGAATATCCCCACTGAAGAGGGGTGGGGCCCGTGATTTGCCTCTCTTGAGAAGAGAAGCGAAATGGATACAAAGATTGTACTCATTAAAGCCCCTTGGGGCTACAGTGTCCAATCATTTGGGCGCACTGGACCCATGGCTGCAAGATTGATCCTGATAATTGCGTTTTTTTTCCTTTTTCCATTGTTTAGTTTTAATTTTTTTGCCCACAGAGGTGTTATTGTTTTGGTTTTTGGGCAATATTTTTTTTTGTCTGTGTAGTGTTGATTTTAAACAAAAACGTATTGTTGGAATATTGTGATACTCTTTTAGGTGATTGGGACCTCCTAAAATGTATTACCACTGGGTGTGTTATATTTACTCATTTATAGGTTTTTTTCTCTTTTTTTCTTATTTTGCTAACCTTTTCTGCTATATTATTCTTTGCGGTGAATAACATATAAATTTGTTCTTTTTAAAAAAAAAATCTTTGAAATTAGTTGTTAACATGTACCTTTAAGGTTGAGATTATTCGCTAACCCCTTTCTTTGATGCTGCTGTAACTCTTTTAGTTGCCACTATATATTTCTTGATACTGCTCCAATATTTTTGCTGCTATTAGTATTTAGAAAGGTCCCCTTATGAATGTCGGCATCCCGACAGGCTTAGGATAACAAAAGATATGGTAAGAACTTAACTTTGTTATCTCTGTCTCCAGAATAATGTGGAACTTAAAAACCAATTTAGGAAAAGACACAGGGCAAGTGCAACTCACAACCCTGACATGGTGGACTAACCAGAAAAGAGAGCCACATGAGAACGCTCCCAATTCAGACACTCTCCTGGCAGATGCAAACGCCATAAAAGAGAGAGAGAGACTAAGCTATAGACCATGTAATAGCAATCAAAGCTAGTGGTTCAAATGAAGGTCCCCGGAGGGCACGAAGAACCACTACCAAATCCGAAGGATCCCCTAGGGGAGACAAAGGGAGGCATAATCCAAAAAACACCCTGAAGGATGGATCGGATACCAGAGAGTGGAGCAATTCCACAGCCGAACCCTACTGACAGTGTAGAGATCCGCACTCTCAGAAAGACCAGGCAGAAGGAGAGACCCAAGTCAGCTGGAAGGAATGCCAGAACTTCTGGAAATCCAAAACACCAGGTACGATACCATAAGAATTATGTATGCCACAGTCTGTGGTAGATCCCAGCAAAAGCTGGCCTATGCGCTCTAAACATTTAAATGATGACAGAGCCAGGGGAAGCCTTAGAACCACAGTAGGGACGCAGTCAAAGACAAACGATCCAGGTGCAGGGAAAAACAAGGACCCTGAGACAACAGGTCCAGATAGTGAAGCCGCAGGAACGGAGCATCGATGGGGGAGACTCCGAAAATCTAAGCACCAGTGACGCCCGGGACGATCTGGAGCCACCAGAAGTAAAGCCCCTCCATCTCGAATGAAACTTCCAAAGACCTCGAGGAAGAAGGGAGACCGGAGGACACAGGAACACAAAGTGGAAGGACCACTTCACTGACAAAGAGTCACTGACTGTTGCTTCAGTAACACCGGTAGTGTGTGATCAAGTCAGAAGGCCATGAGGTTCACCTCAGGGAGGCCCCCTCTGCTCACCAGGAGTTGAAACCTCTCTTGGAGAAGAGACTAGTCCCCGGGATGCACGTCGGGATGTCTGAGGAAGCCCGCTTCCCAATGGAGAGCTCCTGGACTGAACACTGCCGAGATGGCTGGGCGCAGACCCTCGGACTATGTCAGAATGTGTGACATTCCTGTCAGTGCCACCCAACGACCAGTGTTGCCTACATGGAAGCCACTGTTGTGACACCATCAGACTGAACTTTTTCAGGTTTACCATGAAATATGTGTTAGGCCAGAGTGAAGGCCCAAGAGAGCCTGAAGTTCCAACAAGTTAAGGGTGGAATCGACAGACTTCCAACTGCCCCGAAACAAAAGCGGACCAGACAGACACTGTCCGTAGCAAAGAATACCCTGGACAAGATGACCATAGCCACCCGGACAGAGACTGACTCGCCTCCGAAGAGAGCATCATCGTTTGAACAGTGATCCAATGGAAAAAACACGTTCCCTCTGGAGAGGAGCCAATTATGGCAAGACCTGGAATGGAACCGAGCATATTACACCCTTCCAAAGGTAGACACTCTGGATTTTTGACCGCGCATCACAGAGTGTAATGACATGCGTAGACATCCGTGAACTCCTAGTTGAAGAGTGGAGATCTTGTCTTACGCCAGAAGAATTCTCAGATTTTGAGAATCCAACAGGGCTCCCAGATGAAGAATACCCTGTGAGGGATGCAGGGAGGACTTTTTCCCCGTGGATTAAACATCTGTGCCGAGAAGAAGCCACGGTTATCCTGACCGGGCTGTAAAGTACCTCGGTGATCCTGCTAAGAGAAGGAGGCCGTCCAGATACTGGAGCAGTCGGATACACTGAACAGATGAACTGTCAGAAAATCCATAAAGCTGGCAAACCCCAATGGGGCTGAGGACAGTCCCAAAAGGCAGAACCCGAAAATTGCAAGTGTTGCTGTGGCACAGCAAACCTGAACCCATGCTGATAAGAGGGCTATAGATGTAGCCGTAGGTACGTGTCCTGAATATTCCGAGATACCATAAAGTCCCCAGGTTCCAAATATCGGATGATGGAGCATGGTGGACTTCTCCTGAGTCCAGGCACCCTTAGAATCTGATTCAGGGATTTGAGACAGAGGACAGGCAAATGAGGACCAGTCAGCCACTGCCCCAGAAAGAGAGTAGAACAACCAGTCCCTCGCTGAGATAGTGAGGCTGGCCTAAATAGCTCTGCTTACCGCAAAGACTGTATAGCTTTCTGGATTTGTAAGGCCCTGATCGGGTCTGAAGAAGGGCCCGTGTAACAACACCTATGAGGATGCCGCCTGAGCAATGAGAGGCTGACAGATTACAACTCCTACCCAAGCATCCGTGGTGACTTGACACCAGCACTGGGTGAACTGAGAAAATCGGTATCTCACTCTGGAATCCCCCAGATGTAGAAATGTCCCGTCAGGCTGAAGGTTTATCCTTAGGCTTAGAAGCAGGGTCGTCTGGAAGTCCAGGTCTGCTCGTAGTGGATATGGTGGCCCTCATGGAGGCTGACAGCCTAGGAAAAAACAGGCCTTAAGGCTGACCCTGAGGACCAAAAGACTTAACAGATTTAGGGCCTGATTCAGACCCATTCGCGAGCGGCTATCCGCTCGCAAGTGGGTCGATGTTATGGACTGAGCATGCGCACGACGGAGGGAGCTCCGTCGTGCGCATGCGCGCCAGACGCGACGAGCGAAGGAAAGTCCTTCGCTCGTTGTGTCCGATCAAAGGGGGCGTGCTGTCAATGTTGATTGACAGCACGCCCCCTTTGGTGGGCGTGCCTCCCTGACGGGGGCGTTCCCACGGGAACGCCTCCCGTCAGAAGCCGGCCCACTGACATCACTAGTGATGTCAGTGGGAGTGATTTTGGCTCTGATAGAGCCAAAATCACTCCGGAGCTTGCGGTTGAAAACCTCAACCGCAGGCTCCGGCTCGCAAATTCGATGGTCGCGATGGTCTCGACCATCGCGGCCATCACAATGCACGCTCGTATAGCCTGTGGGTGGTGACCCACAGCTATACGAGCGTCCAGGAGGACGCTCCATGAAAATGGAGCCCGGCCCTCATTCAGAGCGTGCGCTCTGCTCAGAGCGTACGGCTCTGAATGAGGGCCTTAGTCAGATTGCAGTGGGATAGCTAAAGACGGTATCTTCTCATTAGTGATACTGCCAATGATGCCCAAACAAGATCCCCATAGGTGGTGTCTGCACCTCTGCTTTCCCAAAGCGCAGCCATAGTGTACTGCGGCGGATACAGTCGCAGCCGAAACACAGAAGGTTAGAAGACTGGCATCCAATGTAGGTATTCCCACATATAACAACTGCATATTTTACGTGAGCGGCAAAAGACATTTGAACCCCAGACGTGTTGGAGGGGAAAACGTTACAAATGCGTCAGCCCAGTATGCAATAGCATTAACCAACCATGTGATGGCCATGGTAGGACGGGCAATAGCCCCTGAAAGCGAGTATATTGATTTCAGGCAAAGTTACCACCTACGGATCCATAAAATCCGTCCAGGCCGGAATGGGAGGCGTATTAATGCCTGTAATCAGACGATTAACATACAAATCCACCCCAGGAGGTGATTACTATAACTTGTGATGACCCTCAGGGAATGGGAAACAAAAGGCCTTTGTGACTCCTCGTATCTGGCGACAGCCAGACTCCCGTCATGAGATCCACCTGCTGGACAGAAATGGGGAATGAATGATACAGGTGCAAGATCGACATTCTCTATAACCAGAATGGACCTGGCTACTAGCCCCAAAGCAGAGATAATAATAATACTTGAAATTGGTAAGAGGGAAAGAGCCCAATACATCATCCAGTTCACGGCAGAGCCAACTGGGAAGTAACCACAGAGCGTATATCACGCCATTTTGTATTTCGTAGAAAACTACATTCACCCGGGTGTCTGTTGTGGTAATCCCTGCAAGGGGAAAGACAGACTGTTGTGGTACCGAAGGTAATTCATGTACTGTGAAAAACCCCGGCAGGGAGCGATAGTCTGTGACACAGGGGTAAAGTGCAAGAAACTGCGAGATACCATGAGTTGAGAAGGGCAGTATGGTGAAGTAACCCCAAGTGAGTTACGACAATGGGGCCCGCCCGGCGATCCGCAATGGAGAGGATCCTGAGAAAACAAACCGCCCAAGGGGGTCGTGTAAAGGGCCCAGCACCAGATGGTGCCGCATACATAACCCTTTCTGAGTCAAATACTCCACACTAATACCAGAAGTCCATGACATGCAGGATAACAAAAAAGGGTGCAGTATCGCGCTCTATCTCCTGGTTAGACCTACCTGACTAACTATCTTAGCGGAAATATTAAGCAGCGCCATACCGGACCTGACTAAGATTAGCTGCAGGGACCCATTATCAGCGTATGGAATACGCAGTTCCACCCAAAATGTGGCAACGTGCAGCACGCAACAGTATGTGACAAACCTCACAAATATTGACAAGTATATAAATGTGAGGTCTCAGAACCACCCTAGGTACACCTGTATTAGGGCAGATAGAAAGAAAAGGGATAGATATACACTGACAGGTGAGAGAAAAAGCAGACAGTCAGCACTAGCATAAGTCACATACAATGCAGACATATATACTGTACATACATAAGCATGATATATAATATACTGCACAATGTCGCTACATTCAACTGCCCAGATTCAGTGTCTGGGAAGGCTATAGCGCTGTGTACACTCACCCAAATGGCCAGGTACACAGGAGGACTGGTCTCACTGTTATCCTTGGAGATTTCTGCAGCTGCACCACAGAAGAAATTGGCCGCTGGAGACCTCAGAGGAAGCGTGGCCCGCGGAGGAAGCAGCTCAGCGACGCCAGACTATAGGTATTGAAAGGCGAGCTGAGCTGAGGGGAGGAGCCGCTACAACAGCGAAGGCTTCCCCTGGCTGGCTATTAACCCCCGGGACGCCGGCTCCCAGCGCCGATCGTGAAGTCCCTGGTGGTCTAGTGGACACGCGGGGTGTGCCTCTATGGAGGGGGAGCCCGCCGCCACTGCCAGCACCTCTGGTCTGTCCCCAGAGACCGGAGGCATCGGACTGCATTTTAAATGCGCAGATCACCACAAGCGGTGATGCAAACTTACCTGCTCCCCGTCGATCCGGCAGCAGTCCTGGGCGCCCGCAGAGTCCGGCTAGTACAGACTCTGGGGTCCCGCTGAGATCCCCAGATCTGTACTGGCGTCTCAGCGCCGGCGGGGTGACGGAGCAGCAGCTTGGACGTCCCATGGACATCAGGTTTCAGGATTCCGGCGCCGGTATTTTAAGACCCGGCATCCCCTTTGCCAGGATACAGACTTAATCCCCCCTTAATGGGTTAACTCATGAGTTTATGTGGTCTTGTTTTTGTTTAACAGAAGGTATATGGTGGTTCGCAGATGACACTTCTGGGAATGCAAACCGGAAGTAGGCTACGGAATATATAGTGCCGATGTACGATGTTTACCTGGTAATTCAATTTATCTTTCAGCACTGTAGGCTATTTGTTTCAGTTATGGCTATGCTGTTATAGTGAATTCATGGTATTTACTTTGGTGGTTTATCAGTAATGGAGGCCATAGTGATTTCCAGTTACCGCTAGAATGCATTGGATGATACTTCCGGCTGCGGTGTAAAGCAACCCGGAAGTGGGTAATGAGCATACCGCATTCCTCTATATGGGCCCTAATTTATAGCAGTACAAAAGGTACACCTTGTATGACAGTGTTGTACTTATTAACTTATCTTCTAACCGGCCAGTGGCAAAGCAGAATGTTATTTTCGAGTACTTTGTAAGTGTGATGTCACTTCTGGTTTCATCCAAATGGGAGGGGTGGGATTGATTTGCTTGTTAACGGATGTGAATATTTAAATGAGGCCCCGGGCAGTGGGGTGTACACTTCTGTTCATGTCTTTTGGTGGAATGTGTCCTGATGGAATCGGTATGTATGACTGACGGACCTCAGCCTTGCGGATCAAACCAGACACCGGAAGGCCAGCAGATGAAGACCCTGACTAAGGTAAGTAACTATCCTAACCTTCCCCTCAGCCCCCCTACCTTAGGGGTGCCTAACCCTAACCTCCCCCCCTAGTGCCTAACCCTAACCTCCCCCCAGAATGCCTAAATCTAACTCCCCCCTCAGCCTCCATATTTGAGAGGGGAGTATTAGATTTAATTGCATTCCAAAATACAGATGCAAGTGCTGGTTACACCACAAATGAGAACCCTTGGGTTGTACGCGTAAGTGTTTTTATGTAGACATTAGCAAATATTTAAACAGCTTTTACCCCGGAAAACACAAATATACTGCACAACATCTGTCTAATTTTATATGCACACACACAAATATGTCTTTTTTCGCTAACAAAGTGACAATTTAAAAGGAAGTCTACTAAATTATGAGGAAAGTGTCTTTACCAGTGTCATTATGTCGTTCGCCAAGTCCCTGGCCAAGTCTGGAGTGACAAAGCAGGACAAGCCAGTCAGGGCAACACCTGTATCATGCTGATTGGGACTGCTGAGATCCTATAAAGACAAAGTAATTGCACAATTATGTAAAGGTCTGCCAACTCTGTTGCACAGCCTCAGGTTTCCTATAAAGTAATCTTGGTGCCTTATTAGTGGTTTGCCAAACAAGAAGTTATTAACAGGCCCATACACCAAGATTCAATGTGTCCCATTTCTGAGTTTTGCGGATTTTGTAAAATAAAAAAATAAAAAAAATAAAATAAAAAATATCACAAACAAAAATGTTGGAAATCCTCGATTCGCCCACTCCAACCGAAAAATGATCAAAATCAGCGAATTGAGGATTTTCAACATGATGGATTTTGCAGCTCATCAGAGAATCAGATAGGGGAAATCGGACAATTGGTGTAAGAGCCCCTTTAGTTTGTTGACAAGAACAAATTAATTTATCTCAAGCAATGTTTCTACTACTTCAATAAAAAGAAGGATGAGAAAACAGTGAAACCTATGGTGACATGAAACTGGCAAATGAAATCGTACAGATTACTTTGCTGAGGTGCTGGATATCACTCACCTTCCTAATTTGGTTTGTTGTCAGCATAATGACATCTGTCCCCTCGTGAAAGCATTGTGAAGCAGCTAGGTACCCAATCCTCTGCAGAGCACACAAGTAAACAAGTCATGCTTCATATGGACATCAGTATGTAATTGATGGATGATCTTTCCTAGATTACACTGGACAGTGAGTTTCCCCTATATCTTACCTTAAAAGTAAACTTTGAGGCACTCATCACCTCAATGATATTAAATGCAGCCCAGCTGATGTCATAGCCCAGCATTTGCAACTGTAGACAGAACACAAGACAAAATGTGCCACATTAAAGAAATGTAGAAAAAGACAACCCTCATTTCTCATCCTGTTAGCTAGTGTATAATACTGGCCTCTTTTCTAATGCTTAATAAAGTTTCATAGCCAGCACTAAAACTTTGATAAACAGCCAGTGTGTCTTCAGTAACATATGAAACGGTGTGATAAGCCAATAACAGAAATAGATGACGGCATGTCCGTAACCCAGCAACAGTACGCACAGAATAATGCAAGGACCAAGGGCAGTATTCCATTTTAGTCTAAGCAAGTCCTGCTCAGCAGTAAAATAAACGCGCCCATTTAATCCATTGAGCAATATGCCTGGTCAATGTATGATAATGTATGTGTGCTTCTATAGTACCTTTTGGGAGCGGGTTCTGAGTTGTGTGATTTAAGCCAGCTGCAGCAACCGTCATCATTAGCATCTGCACTTTGTCCATCAGAAACCGCTTCTTTTCCTCTTACACACGATTTAGAACCACAAGGAGCTTTTGATACAAGCCCACACCCTAGGGCTTGTTTCAAAGCCATCGCTTGCCACCACCCAGTACGCTCTCCAAAACATCCTATTTCACGGAACGACAACTCTGGGCAAATTGTGTTCAACTGTAAATGGGACAGGCATACGCAGAAATACATAAAGTGGCTTCTGCACAGGCACTGTATGCAATAACTCAGTATCTGTGAAGAGAGATGCCTGCGCCTCAAAATCAGCCCTCCCCTCATTACGTCGCCTTGGTGCTTGCAAAGTTCACAAATTGTGCACACACGGAAATCATTCAGATTTAAACTATATTAAAAAGGAATGGACAAATACATTTTCAGACAAAAGCTCAAGGCGGGTTATCCACTACCCGATTAAACAGAGCGACTGATCGTGTAGGCACAGCAGAGACTGTGAAACGACTGCACGATTACAATGTCGTAATCGTGCAGTTGTTTCACAGTCTGCTAGTGGATACGCACCTTTACTTTACTTAATATATATGATGAATCACAGTGAGAGAAACATGGCATGTAAAGGAGACAGACTGATGATTACTCACATATGTCAGCTTGCAGACGGCATTGGCTTTTACTGCAATATTGTCTTGTTTAAGTTCTTGCTTGATCTCATCGATGCAGTGAGAGATATACTTTGCCTGTGTAGAAATGAATCGGTCAATGAAATCAAGCAAACATGAACAATTACAGTTAGATCTATATATTTGGACACTGCTACAATTTTCATAGTTTTGGCTCTATACATTAATCAATTTGAAGTTAAACAATGGAGATGCAATTGAAGTGCAGACTTTCAGCTTTAGTTCAAAGTGGCTAAACAAAAATATTGTACGAAACGTTTAGGAATTGCAACCATTTTACTACAAAGTCCTCTATTTTCAGGGGTTCAAATGTAATTGGACAAATTAACATAATAACCAAAATGTTCACATATTTTGTCAAGAATCCTTTGCAGGCAATGACTACCTGAAGTCTGGAACCCATGGATATCATTAAATGCTGGGTTTCCTCATGTGTTATGCTCTGCCAGGCCCGTTAACCACTTGCCGGGCATGGGGCGTAACAGTTACGCCCACACCAGGCTTATCTTTAACGGACATGGCCGTCATGGTGACGACAAGTCAGAAACGTCCACTAGGCGGCTGCAGGAAGGTAATCTTCCCACAGCCTCCTATGTCAGAGGGACCTTCTGGTCCATCTACATCTGCGGCTTCCCCTCTAGTATGTCCCGATCACTGCTGGCCACAGTGATCGGGCACCCGGCGGGACCTCCTCCCTGCGCCGCTGTGTTTTCAATAGAAGCAGCAGCCGCAACGCTGCCGTGTCCCAATCACTGTCGCCAACAGTGATCGGGCAGTCTGTTAGACAACCTCCTGGCACGGCTGCTCAGCTGCGTCCCCGGCCCGGGCACACCAACCCCCTTTCTCCCCTGGCATTGTCACTCTTATTAGCAGCAGCGCAGCTCCTGGCTGCTGCTCTGTTCCAGGGCCCGGGCATCCGGCGGCGTGCCCAACCGCTTCTTCCACGGAGTGGCTGCTCCACTTCTCCCCCGGTGCGCGGCTATGGAAGGCTTGGAAGCAGCAGCCATGACCGGCTACTACTTTATCCTGGGCGCACTGCGCCTACGGCACCCTCGCCATCTCCTCCACCAGCGCGGCCACACACACTGCTCTGTCCCCGGCTCCTCCTTTCAGCAACAGCTCCACCTCTGTCCCCCAGTGTCCCGACCACTGCTGGCCAGAGTGATCGGGCATTGTACAGTGAAAGTCTCACATTTATATCTACACAAATATCTCTCTCTCTCTCTATAGCTAGCTAGATCTCTCTCTATATATATATAGCTAGATCTCTCTCTCTATACATATATATATATATCTAGCTAGATCTCTCTCTCTCTCTATATCTAGCTAGATCTCTCTCTCTCTCTATATCTAGCTAGATCTCTCTCTCTCTCTATATCTAGCTAGATCTCTCTCTCTCTCTATATCTAGCTAGATCTCTCTCTCTCTCTATATCTAGCTAGATCTCTCTCTCTCTCTATATCTAGCTAGATCTCTCTCTCTCTCTATATCTAGCTAGATCTCTCTCTCTCTCTATATCTAGCTAGATCTCTCTCTCTCTCTATATCTAGCTAGATCTCTCTCTCTCTCTATATCTAGCTAGATCTCTCTCTCTCTCTATATCTAGCTAGATCTCTCTCTCTCTCTATATCTAGCTAGATCTCTCTCTCTCTCTATATCTAGCTAGATCTCTCTCTCTCTCTATATCTAGCTAGATCTCTCTCTCTCTCTATATCTAGCTAGATCTCTCTCTCTCTCTATATCTAGCTAGATCTCTCTCTCTCTCTATATCTAGCTAGATCTCTCTCTCTCTCTATATCTAGCTAGATCTCTCTCTCTCTCTATATCTAGCTAGATCTCTCTCTCTCTCTATATCTAGCTAGATCTCTCTCTCTCTCTCTCTCTATATCTAGCTAGATCTCTCTCTCTCTCTCTCTCTATATCTAGCTAGATCTCTCTCTCTCTCTCTATATCTAGCTAGATCTCTCTCTCTCTCTCTATATCTAGCTAGATCTCTCTCTCTCTCTATATCTAGCTAGATCTCTCTCTCTCTCTATATCTAGCTAGATCTCTCTCTCTCTCTATATCTAGCTAGATCTCTCTCTCTCTCTATATCTAGCTAGATCTCTCTCTCTCTCTATATCTAGCTAGATCTCTCTCTCTCTCTATATCTAGCTAGATCTCTCTCTCTCTCTATATCTAGCTAGATCTCTCTCTCTCTCTATATCTAGCTAGATCTCTCTCTCTCTCTATATCTAGCTAGATCTCTCTCTCTCTCTATATCTAGCTAGATCTCTCTCTCTCTCTATATCTAGCTAGATCTCTCTCTCTCTCTATATCTAGCTAGATCTCTCTCTCTCTCTATATCTAGCTAGATCTCTCTCTCTCTCTATATCTAGCTAGATCTCTCTCTCTCTCTATATCTAGCTAGATCTCTCTCTCTCTATATCTAGCTAGATCTCTCTCTCTCTATATCTAGCTAGATCTCTCTCTCTCTATATCTAGCTAGATCTCTCTCTCTCTATATCTAGCTAGATCTCTCTCTCTCTATATCTAGCTAGATCTCTCTCTCTCTATATCTAGCTAGATCTCTCTCTCTCTATATCTAGCTAGATCTCTCTCTCTCTATATCTAGCTAGATCTCTCTCTCTCTATATCTAGCTAGATCTCTCTCTCTCTATATCTAGCTAGATCTCTCTCTCTCTATATCTAGCTAGATCTCTCTCTCTCTATATCTAGCTAGATCTCTCTCTCTATATCTAGCTAGATCTCTCTCTCTATATCTAGCTAGATCTCTCTCTCTCTATATCTAGCTAGATCTCTCTCTCTCTATATCTAGCTAGATCTCTCTCTCTCTATATCTAGCTAGATCTCTCTCTCTCTATATCTAGCTAGATCTCTCTCTCTCTATATCTAGCTAGATCTCTCTCTCTCTATATCTAGCTAGATCTCTCTCTCTCTATATCTAGCTAGATCTCTCTCTCTCTATATCTAGCTAGATCTCTCTCTCTCTATATCTAGCTAGATCTCTCTCTCTCTATATCTAGCTAGATCTCTCTCTCTCTATATCTAGCTAGATCTCTCTCTCTCTATATCTAGCTAGATCTCTCTCTCTCTATATCTAGCTAGATCTCTCTCTCTCTATATCTAGCTAGATCTCTCTCTCTCTATATCTAGCTAGATCTCTCTCTCTCTATATCTAGCTAGATCTCTCTCTCTCTATATCTAGCTAGATCTCTCTCTCTCTATATCTAGCTAGATCTCTCTCTCTCTATATCTAGCTAGATCTCTCTCTCTCTATATCTAGCTAGATCTCTCTCTCTCTATATCTAGCTAGATCTCTCTCTCTCTATATCTAGCTAGATCTCTCTCTCTCTATCTAGCTAGATCTCTCTCTCTCTATCTAGCTAGATCTCTCTCTCTCTATCTAGCTAGATCTCTCTCTCTCTATCTAGCTAGATCTCTCTCGCTATATCTAGCTAGATCTCTCTCGCTATATCTAGCTAGATCTCTCTCGCTATATCTAGCTAGATCTCTCTCGCTATATCTAGCTAGATCTCTCTCTCTATATCTAGCTAGATCTCTCTCTCTCCCTCTATATATATATATATAGCTAGATCTCTCTCTCT